>WOVY01014561.1:0-1200000 GCA_013436015.1 Rhipicephalus annulatus | reverse complement strand
GTTGGGGACGCTGACTGGCACTCCCACGTTTAAATTTACGTAGAAACCAAATGAAGTGGCGCAGAGGGGGAGATAGCCGCCGTGGTAGCTCAGTGTTAGAGCATCAAACGCGTTATTCGAAGGACACAGGGTCGGTTTCTGCTCGTGTCAAGTTATCATTTCAGCCACTTTTCTTTCTTCAAATTCACTATAAATTTGGTTTAATAACTACTCCTATACCTTCCTTGGCGTTATTCTGTGGTGGACCTCATTATTATTATTGTTATATATATATATATATATATATATATATATATATATATATATATATATATATTTATAAGAGTTTTTTCAAACCAAGTGTCCAAGATGTTGGGCCTAACCATCGCAGATTCTGCCGATCAAATTTACAGCCTTTCCGTTACCCCGTGAAGTATTGCGGCCAAACATTCTTGCCCTAAAATTTTTCAAGACCATGGCACCCCGTCAAAGTTCACTTGATTTTACCGAAATGTGCACAATACAAAAATGTATATAATAAATAAAATTCTTTGTGAAACTTCGAAATAGCGCTTGAGCTACTGAAGAGGATTTGTTTAGTTTTTTTATATACGGATTGGGAAAATTTTGCGCTTACCCAGCAGTTAGCCTTTTCAAAAAGCTCAAGAGTCTTCAAAATATGCCGTTTTTTTATTGTTAACTTGAACCCTCTCCAAGCAATGGTAATCACATTGTGGTTTACAGGAATTCTTACAATAGTACAAAAATGTCTTGGGGCGAAATAGACGTCAAATGTTTTCCGAAAGAAGTTTTAAACTGGCAGAAATTTGCGATTTGTCCCATATATTTCTATATTTATTGTACTGATGCAGCCCGAAGAAATTCTCACAAGGTGGCATTCGATCGACTGCTTAATGGTTCAGTATCGAGAAATGTTGATTCAAATTAGTTTTTGCTTTAAGAAAGAAAATAATTTTTGAAGTTGGCATGCAGAACGCTCCTTGCGTTTTCTTTGTTGCCACTTCACCACAGAGCACGTGATCACCTTTTCGGCTAACACTCAATACAGGAAGCGACAAGGTGTGCGATGTATGTAAGGGGCTTATGAATTGTCGAAAAACTTGTTGCTTCAATGTCAAGGCCACGAGCATTTAATTCGCCTTACGATGTGAGCTTGCTTGGCGTGCCCATTGCGAAGTATTGAAGCCGTTGTAAGGGGTACGAGGTCGATGGCAGGTACGGAGGGTTTCTTTTACGGTAGCTACATCCTCGCCGTCGTCCACATAGCCGATCTTCGCCAACTAGGGGATGCGCTCATAGTGACCGAACGAATGTTTATTTACATGACGAAAGAGAAAATGCCTTGCAGAATATTCAGCTCCTATGTACAAAATGTCTTGTTCTTTTATAGCCAGTCGTCTACTTACATGAAGGTCCGAAGAAGGCATGTTCACTGTAGCCACGAATGAGGTGACATGAAGTCTCATGGGTCCACCCACCAGAAGGAGTGTAGAAATCGGGGCAATCGTGAGAAGAAGAACAAGGGTCAAACAATGGTTAGCATGAGCTCACCACATCATGTTGCACGCCGCCCATGCCTTGAAAACCTCTCAGGGCAAGGAGCTATATTCCCGAGGAGGGGGAAAGTTGAGCTTCTCTGGGGAGAAGATGGCCGCTGACACAAACGTCAGCAGTGGTCCATGGCTGCGTTCAGCTACAGTATTCCAGAACCCTATCGAACATGGCAGTCCAAGAGCTCGAACCCTGATAACGGCTACTTCGTTGCCTTCCCATGCTTACGAACTGTCAGTGCTTTGGGATGACCTCACGTTGGTGACAAAGGCTGTATAGAGAGGTTGACTCTATGAAGGATTGATGGATGGGTGTATCTGGTTGTGCCCTTTAGATCATGCGGTGGCTGACCCCACTTACCAATAAAGTTTAGTAGCATCGCTGTTTGTTTAAAGATTGAATTTCACTCACGCCTCGATCGTGGCCACGAATCGGTTAGCCTCTTCCTGGTTATTTTTTCCCGTTCGAAGTCTATTTTGCCTTCACTGTCCCTAAACCCCAATGCTTTGAAAAATTCAATGTCATCTTCGGCTATAAGGTGGAGTCTTCTAATGAACATTACCAAATGTTCAGCCATTTCCTCCTTCTCTCCACACGAACTACATACCGCGTCTGTGCCTTCATATTTCGCTCGGCACGTCTTCGCCTGCAGTTCTCCCGTTCTAGCCTCAAAGTGAACTTGCCCGAGAATTCTCGTACTTCTTTTCCCTTTTGATTTCCAGCTTAAAAGTTCGGTAGATCTCCAGTGATGATTTCTTAAGTATTCCCATCGTCCACAAGTTTCTCTCTGTTTTATTCACCTTCTTTTTAACGGAGGTTTCCTTTTCGCTTGGTTTTCTGCTGTGTCTAAATACTTACGTGACATTTTTCGAGTTCGTTTCGTCCATTTATTATTGACATTCTTCTTGTACAAGTAACTGAAAACTTTTCAAGCCCATAACTCTTCTCCCATTTTTCACAATCACTCCTCAAATTTTATCTCGCTGCTACCTGTCCTTCACTCAAACCATGTCCATCCCATGTCTTAATGTACCCCCTGATTTGGGGTATCCCATGTGTTCCCAAGGCAAGTCTACCCTGGCCACGTGGTTTATTTCCAATCTTGCTTGAACTTCTGATTTAATGCAAAAGACCGCATTGCCGAATGTCATACCCGGGACCATGACACCCTTCCGAATCCCTCTCCCAACGTCATACCTATTGTAGTTCCACAGTGTTTTTTTAAATTACAGCTGCATTCCTGGTGCCATTTGTCATTACGCATCTTTCGTGCTCCCTTAGATACTCAGCCCCGTTATTTATCCATACGCCCAAGTATTTGTATTTATCCACCATTTCAAGCGTGTATTCCTGTATTTCACGCTCACTGCATTTGTTATCATCCAAATTCATAATTTCCAGTTTTCCCTACTGAACTTTCAATTTCATCTATCTTCCTCATCACCACAGATGTCTGCAAATCTCTGCAGATTGTCCTTGTTGTAGGCTCTTAATACTGTATAATCTGCATACATTATAGCTGGTATGACTGTTTAATGTGTTTTCCTCGCTTGGCAACAGAAAGACTAAATCCGAGTCGACTTTCCTCTAATGTGGCTCCTATTTCTTGGAGTTAAAACATAAATAGCAAAGGTGACAAGGAACAACCCTGTCGAAGCCCGCGTTGTATCTCTATAGGTTCAGATACCTGTTTTTTTATTTCATAACTACCTTTGCACTTTTATAGTTGTCCTTGAAACATAACTTATTCCATCTTCCACATGTAGTGTGTCCAGTATTCCCCACAAGTCTTTTTGAATCTTACTATCGTAAGCTTCCTTGACATCTATAAATACCAACGACAGGGGTCTGTTGTTTTCCCGCTATTTCAATACACAGCATCACTGAACACAGATTGTCCTCCAACCTCCTTCTTTTACGGAACCCACTTTGTCGTTATTCCAGCAGCCCCTCATTCTTCACGCATGTCTGCAGTTTTTCCTTCACTATCTGCATCACTAGCCTGTAAACTGCTGGTGCTGCTGTTAGAGGATGGTAGTTGTTTATATCGGCTATGTCCCCCTTTCCTTTATAGTTCATGCTCGACTTGCATAGTTTCTACCCATTGGGACCTCAACAATTTATTATTGCTTTGCTCGCTGCCTTCGTAAATTTTTGCTTAGAGTTCGGTCCTAGCTTCTTTATCACCTAATTGGGATGCCGTCAGGGATTGTTGATGTGATATTAGGGACTTTTCTCTGCCCTTTCCCACTGTCGTTGTGCCAGTGGAGCCACTGAGCCTATTGGTCCATCCTCGTCTGGTACGGTGCATGCAGATCTTTCTTTGTATTTAAACTTTTCTTTCATCATTGTTTTTATGTATTCCATTCCCTTATCCCCCTCTAGTGTGACCCCTTAACTGTACTTTTGATCCTAGGTTTCATGCTTTTCTTATTACTCAGAGAATTGAGATGGTTCCAAAACTTTGCAGCTGTCTTTCTATTTTTTTGTTTACTTCCGCCATCCATTGGTCGCACCTGTCCCTCTTTCTTGTAATCTTTTCATTGATAAATTAGACGCTTCCCTTGCACAGCTCGAAAAATTATTCCATTTTGTTTTGAAATTGTCTTCCGGTTCACCCCTCTATTTCGCAAACCTGCGATCCCTGGAGGCTTCCTAGCGTCTTACTATGAATCTCTTGACTTCATCATCCTACCAGCTCTTGGGTTTTTGTCTGCTTTTCCCGGCTGATTCGACTCGTACCTTAGCAAGCTCTAAATTAAACAATCGAGTTGATTGATTTGGGGAATTTAACGTCCCAAAACCACCATATTATTATGAGAGACGCCGTAGTGGAGGGCTCCGGAAATTTTGACCCCCTGGGGTTCTTTAACGTGAACCCAAATCCGAGTACACGGGCCTACAACATTTTCGCCTGTATCGGAAATGCAGGCGCCACAGCCGGCATTTGATCCCGTGACCTGCGGGTCAGCAGCCGAGTACCTTAGCCACTAGACCACCGTGGCAGGGCTCAAACAATTGAGTTAGATTTGTGTACTTCCTCAGTGAATATTTTCTCAATCTCTTTAGTTGCTGATTTTATTTGCCTCTTTGAATAAGTATTACCGTGTGGTTGCTCGTAATGCCGCCTTTCCTGCTTCCTTTCTCTTCAAAACTCAGCTTGATACGTTTGTGATCACTGCATAAGCTTCTGGACTCAAAATCATCTATGATTATTACCCTTAGCCAATCATACATTATATCTGACAATATTGCGTAATCTACCGTCGACTGCAGCATTCCCACCTCCCATGTTATCGGCCCTTGACACGTCTCGGTGCTGTTGCAAATGAATAAATCATGCCTTTCAAACTTATCTATTAGCATTCTACCTGTTGGGTCAGTATATTTATGCATATATTCGACATGCACATTTATATCTCTTAAAATAATTACCTCACACTCTTTTAGTTTGTCAATGTCATTCCCTATGCACTGCTTCCTTTGTCGATTTTTCTTACGGGCTTTTGCCCCTGTCCACAAGTATACAAGACCAAGGACCGTCACTTGCCCTACTACATTCCCTTTTAGCCCTAAATGTTCCTTGTACTCCGGCTTGACCCTTTCCCAGTCTGTATTTTTATGAATGAATGCCCCTTAAACCCCCCCCCCCCTTTCTGCTGCCTTCTGTTCTGTTACAATATTCCCACGCGTAGGCCGGATTGTTAGGAGGTTGTTCCATGTCCCTAAGATGTGTTTCTACAAAACAATATACCATCCGCCTCTTCTCCCTTAGCTGTTTTTCTATCTCTTCCCACTTCAGCCTATTTCTGCCACTCTGTATGTTAATATACCCTTCGTCTTAATTGGCTCGGCCCGTCATGGCTATATGAGAGCAGCAACAGTTGCGCCATCTCACACTGTCCGACAAAAGGTTTGTTGGGAAGCTTCTGTCGAGTTCATTGTAACCTGACCACAGCGAAATGCGTGGAACACCTGCAGGACAGCGCCGAGCGTGGTGCTTCTGACCGGGTGCCGATATGGCGGTGAAAGCATTCTTGCAGGCCAACCTACGCAAAATGGCATTTTAAAGACGAACTGCCGGGCCGAATCTAACACCGCACAGCAGCTCACAGTATCGTTCGCACACTGTGCTACAGCGCTGTGTGCATGACCAGTGTACGTATGAGAAAAGACACAGTCTGTTTTATTTATCTCCGTCTCTGTGCACTAGTAGTGCAGAAAACCTTGTAACACAATGAGCCAATGATGCTGCAAGCTACTGTACTACCATACTACCAAGGGGCATGCCAAGCAAGCTCATGTAGTAAGGCAAACAGAATACTTGACATCGAAGCACCAAGACTGTTGACCATTCATAAGCCGCTTACATACATCTATAACCTTGTCGCTTCCTGTGACGAGTGTTACCTGAAAGGGAGGTCACGTGTTTTGCGTCAAGTGGCAACAAAATAATTAGGAAGCGTTCTAAACGCCAACTCAAAAAATTATTCTGTCTAAAAACAAAGAAATACAATGAATGAAATTTATTCACTACTTAACCACTCAGTGGTATATCAAACGCCACATCACGAAGAGTTTTTCTTAGACCGCCTCAGTACAAAAAAACAGTCAAGTATAGAAGAAATTGCCTATTTCTGCCACTTTCAAAATTTTCCGTAACATCTGAAGTCTATTTCGCCGTAAACATTTTGCACAGTAGTAAGCTTTTTCTCAAAACCACAGTAGTATTAAGATTGCTTAGAGAGAGTAGAAATTAGCATAGGAAAAAATGACAAATTTGAAGATTTTTGTGCTTTTTGAAAAGGCCTAACTGCTTGGTAAGTGCAAAATTTTCGGAATGGCTAAGTAGCACAACTAAAACAAATCTCTTTAGTAGCTTAAGCGTTGTTCCGATGTTTTGCACAAAATATAGATTTTATATACATTTGTCCATTGTGCACGCTTTGGAAAAAGCAAGCGAACTTTCAGGGGGCGTTACAGTTTTGAAAAGTTTTTCAGAGCACTAATGTTTGTGAGCAATACACCACAAAGGGTGTAAATTTTATCGGCAGAATGTGCGATGGTCGAGCCACGTCTGGGACACTTCACCTGAAGTGACCCATATATTATATATATATATATATATATATATATATATATATGTGTGTGTGTGTGTGTGTGTATTTGTGCATTTGTGTGTGTGTATGGTTACTCACTAAAGCGATAGCCTATGCTTCGCCTATTCAATTACTTTCTGGAGATGCGTGCATTTTTTTTACACCCTCTACCGTTGGCAGTTGTCAGAGCTCAGCAACATCAGCGCTTTTTCGTCATGAGTTGCCAGATGGCGATCAATGCGACTTAAGTGCCAAACTGTGACACTTGCTAAAAAACGCTTGCACTGTGCATGCTTATTTCGTGCATGCTTTCTGCTTGTGGTGTGTGCTGCAACTTTGTAGCTGCTTGGCTTTTTTTTTGCCTGATAAAATTTACTGTTCTAGCATTCATTCTTTAGCCCTTGTGATGAAACCATGAACAATAAACGCCCAATTTCCTGTGTTAAGACAAGTTTAACTTTCATAATATATTGATTCCTAGACAGGGGACTCAGCCAAGCTTTTTCCGTTCTAGTTTAGTTGATGTTTCCCGCCCCTTTCACCTGTCTTCCAGACATATCAGTTATACTCTTCATGGCTTACGAGATGACGACATATCTTTATTCTTCCTTTCATTGTACTATCTACTGCACCACAAGTCGCAACACAGAGCTGCGGTTGAGTTTCTATACTCTAAGCCGAAAAGGACTAAAGGCGGTTACGCCATTGGTCTTTGGGGGAGTAAATGCGCTGCCTTAAATTTTTAACCAATTTGTACTAACTTCGGGAGCAACTGCAAGGGTCAAACTCTTACCCCCTAAAACTTACACGACTTGGTTTGAGTGTTGGTCCTCGTAGAATGCTCTAGTGGGACCAGCAGTTGCACTTTGTGGACGAATGCAAAAAAATATGCGACCCTGCACATGTGGAGTATATTTATTATTTGCTTCAATTTAGAAAGCGCTGAAGAAAGCAGTACGTTGGTAATCAAACACGCGCATATATATATACAAGCTATTATTTAAGTAATTGACTGATGTGTGGGGTTTAGAGTCCCAAAATCACCATAAGACTGTGACAGACGTGTAGAGGAGTGCTCCAAAATTTTGACCACCTGGGGTTCTTTAACGGGCACCCACCCAAATCTAAACACGCGGGCCTACTACAATTCCGCCTCCAAGGAGACGTAGCCTCGTGTAAACACCGACCGCCCGCGCTACACTACACGGAACGAACTACCGGCTTAATGGAGCACAGTATTTTGACCTCCGATGTAGGGCTGATGGGAAGCGTTTGCTCGGCTCAAAAAACAATAAACATTCACACCATAACGTGAAAACTTACGTAGGTTAATTCATAGCATCGAAGGGCGCAGATCTACTAATGTGGATACATGTAATCTTCAACTTCCCTTCAGTCCGAGAATACGAACTATCAGCTGGCATTCGATCATGTCGGCTGGACCAGCGTTTGCATTACTGGTACACGAGTGCGCCAACACAAACATAACCAGCCAGGCGCCTGCAGATGCCACAATGTCGGCTGGCGCACGGCGTCACCAGACTTACAAAAAGTACGGCTAAACGGCCACCGGCGATGAGTACATCCGGCTGGTGTGGAATTTTCATCGTCGTTATTTTAGAGTCACAAATGTACAATAGGTCGGTGTCCCCTGTTCGTGCTGTATTACGGAGTGATGTAGATAAGCGTATACTTATAGTGACGAGACCATTCGCAGGCACAGTTTTTCATCGTCTCTCGCTGTGCACCGCCAGCCGCACAATTAGTGGTCTCTGCGATGGCCTTCACGCTTCATGTTTGACGATTGCCGCATAAAGAAAAATACACACCTTTATCTGAGCTTTAATGCAGGAGACAATATTTTATGTGAAAGAAACTGTATGCGGCGTTTCTTTTATTATTATTAATATTTGATTTTCATACACAGATACTCAAGGACACAGGAGAAAGACGGAGAGAGCAAGCTGGCAACTGCCACCTGAAGTGGCACAACGCCTGCTCACTCTTTTTCGAAGAGGGAAGAAACAGAGGAAACAAAAATTAGAGGGGAGAAAGAGGAAACGGGATAAGGAAGAGAGAACAAAATGACGAAGACTTCGACAAGTATGAGTCAAAAAAGACCATCTACAAACGGGTGGCCAGCTCCGTTAGGTTCATGAATGTAAAGAGAGCTCGGTGGGTCTGGTCGCATTAGGAAGCAATACCAATCGGAAAGAGGTAGTCGTCTAGGGTCACGCACTTGAATCCTAGGAATTTGTATTCCTTAATCAGCAAAGACCACTGCGTAGCAAATGTGGGACAGTGCACTACGAGATGCTCAAGTGTTTCGCAGGATCCACAAGCTGCGCACAGCGGGCAGTGTGCATGCCCTTGACGGTGTAATCGTTCACGCACCAGCCCAGAGCCCACTCTTAGTTTGCACAACAGCGCTCGGGAACTACGAGGCGTGTGCCGGCAATGCGCGCACAGTGGTAGCCAGCTTGATACCGATGTTACCGATGTCGTAGGAAGCCCACTTTTAAAGGCGATGGTCTTTCTTGGGGACCTTCGACGCAACAAAATTGGTCTGTCTGTCTGCCTGTCTATTTGTCTATTTGTCCGCCATTAATGGTACCCTAAACGGCACGAAACTCACCAAACGATTCTCCAAACGGCCAACCCCATCCGCAGCGCCCACCAATATTGCTCAGGATTCAGCGTTCATACCTTTGCGATCGTGAATTAAAAAGCAATTATTGCACATATCTGAGGCACCATAAAAGCACTTCAATATTCTGTTTGTGTGATTCTTACTACAAAAGGCATACATATGTAGTTCTAAGGACCATAGCGATTATCACGTCGCGCTGACCATGCAAGGCTTGCAAGAACCCATTCACCGATTTTTTTGCGCAGAACACCAGATAACCGTTTCATTCACTCTCTTCAGACCCAACACTAATACCCTTTTGACGACTTTTGCAGTGTAACATGCCGATACGGCGCCAATTTCTTCTATATATCTCTTTGAAGTTGTGGCCGTTGGCCTAAGGGGTACACGACCGCTGAAGAACAGCCTATTTTATTAGTGCTACCAGTGTTCTACATAGTTATAACCAATTCAGCGCACTGATGCGAGTTATCCGCATTCCCCGTGCTCAGACACTTTCACTTGTTTTCGACCCATCCGTGCCAGCGTGGTGAAAACGAGAGGAGGCTTGCTGCGTGCATTGACTACGTGTCGAACTTGCCTCTCATAACAGCTGCTATTTGTTTCATAGTGCTTCAATTTCGCAGTGGCGTATGACCAATATAACTGGTTTTTTTTATCGCCCACCCAGCTAAGCATTGCAGTGCAGCTTCAATTGAAGGCGATAACGGTGCAGTTGTTCTCCCCGTCCTCTCTTCATTGCCGGGCGTTTGCGGACGACACGCACTGTAACGCATTTAGTCCCTGTTGGACGAACCGTTCGTCCGGTGCTTTTACGAGTGCAGTTTGTCGAACTTTGCCGAAATACTGATTAGAAAGTATGATTTCAAATGTCTAGGCATGCAAAAATATACTAAAGTGAAACAAGGGGTCACTTGCGAATTCTTCATTATAATAAAGTAACTCACTGAAATTGCCGAAATAAAAGACAACTGAATTGTTAAACTAATTACTCCATGAATTCCAAACAACAGCACAATATGGATTGAACAAAGTAAATTACAAACAATACAGTTCCTTGCACTCGCCACTTACTTTTTAAACGGACTTGTTTTGGATAATCAATAAATCTTTTAGATGCAAAGCAGCTCTTTGGCTAGCTTGTGCAGCACTGTCCCTTGCTTCAGTAAGAACCCCCCTCGCTACAGCTGTCGGAGCAGTTAGAAGTAGGTGAAGCCACAACTGCTCGTTCGCATCAGTCTCTCCCTCACCCGCTTTCAACACTTTATCGCTTCGCCCTCTCTGACGACGCAACAATCTACCGCCACTAGACAGATTTAGTTGCGCGTCCCCATCAGGAATACAGAAGCGGCCTGCCATTGCAAATGGCTAGCAGGCTGCTTCTATACGGTTGCTGCGGAGGCATGACTAAATCTATCTACCCTTTGGGCACATTTATCTGCGAAGCAACTTGTGCAAAACCAGACCCACCTCCCGTATCTTCGTAGTTCAAACAAACGTTTACTCGAGTAAACGCTAGGCCCATTTTTGTTTCAAACCGCTTTGTAGCACCTGCATCGACTCCCGTTTCAACTGGGTGCGCGCCATGCGCACTAATGCTGCATCACGACCCAACGAGATTCTCTACTGGCAGGAGGTCCATTTTTTTTCTTTTTTACACTAGGCTTTGTTCTTTTTAGTTGCGAAGCATCTATTTCATTCACGTGCGTAAAGCCATACGTACGTCCGCGCAAACACGCTGCGACGCGTTCTTCTCGCCGCAGGTGTTCGAGCGGTGCAAATAGGGCAAGTCACAGCTGCACGTTGACGTCAGGCTCCCCTCGGACGCTTCCTTCGTAGGTGCCCGCCAACGTCCCTCTTTCTCTCACCCACAACACACGCAGCTCTGGGCTTCTCCACCCGCTCGGAACACACTTCTCTGTCGATTCACCCTCTCTGCCGCCCGCAATGCTCGACCGCGCATCGAGTAGACACACTTTTATTTGTGAAGCATTTCTTAGCGAACTTTGCTTATTTTGAGTGCATCTATCTATCTATCTATCTATCTATCTATCTATCTATCTATCTATCTATCTATCTATCTATCTATCTATCTATCTATCTATCTATCTATCTATCTATCTATCTATCTATCTATCTATCTATCTATCTATCTATCTATCTAGCCGCCTATGACTTTCAGCTCTCCTGGTCGTTTCGATAATGGTATCGGTACCAAAAGTGGGTGTGATATTACATGACTGTAGGACTAACAAGGTGACTAGTCATAACATAAAAATCATGCCATGTATGTCATGTATGGTATGCTTTACGTTTGATGGTTTTGTTGCTCTTGCAGTGGTTTTGTTCCCCTGACATGTCGCAAAACTGGTATGGTATGACATGACTGCATGACGAACACAAGCGAAATATTCTAACTTAAAATCACGACATGCATGCAAAGTAACAACATGACCACATGCAACACTCATGATGCACTCGCGGCAATATCGCTAGCTTCGCACATACCAAATTTGGCATTACGGGGCGTGAAAGGATGGCGAAGGTATGTGACTGGTGCAAACATGATAATCATCAAGGGCGTGTCATGTACCAACATAACTACATGCAACGCTGATGATGCGCTCATGGCCGTTTCGCTAGCAACACATATACCAAGTTTTCTGTTACTTGACGATAATGGATGACGAAGGTATGTTGTACCTGGTGGAAACATGATAATCATGATATGCGTGTCATGTAACAACACTAAATGCTACACTCATGATGCACTCGCGGCCATTTCGATGGCTTCATATATACCAAATTCGGTAATACGTGACGCGATTGCACGAGAGAGGTAAATGACTCGTCAAAGCATGATAATCATGACATACGTGTCATCTAAAAAAATAACGTCATGACGCAATGATGATGCGCTCGTGGCCATTTCGCCAGCTTCACATATGCCAAGTTTGGTATTAGGTCGCGTGGATATATGACGAAGTTATGTGATGGGCGCAAACTTGACAATCATGAGATGCGTGTCATATAAGAACACAACTACATGCCACACTGAAGTCGCCAAGAAACTTAGACGAGACCTGAGTTCGTTTCGTCGCGTTACGTCGGCGATGCCACGCCAGCCGCCGATGGGCCTGCCATATACTCGCACGCGCGCGCCGCACTTCGTTGCTTTGGCGCATGTGCATTATAGCGCGCCCAGCATCCTTCAGTCGCGAAGGAAGGCCGACGCAGTACTGTCCGGGTAACGTCATCGGCACAAATTTCAGCATGTCGCATTTCGCGCCGGTTGCTGCCGGGCCGCACTGATCGACGCTGGTCGCGCTGGTTGCACCTGGCGTAAGTCTATAGAGTGCTCACCCACCGTGCACAAACGTCATTGTTACGTTGGAGTACATTGGTCCCTTCATGATGCACTCGCGCCTGTTTCGCTAGTTTTCTATATACCGAATTTAATGTTACATGGCTTTAATAGATGATGAAGTTTATGACCGGTGCAAAAAGATAGTCATAACACGCGTGTCAAGTAAGAACATAACAACATCATACGCTCATGATATGCTCGTTGGCTATCACTAGCTTCAATTATGCCAATATTGGTATCTGGTGACGTGAAAAAAATGACAAAGCTATATGACACGTCCAAACATATTAACTGTGACACGGAAGTCATGTACGGTATATATTACCTCTGCTTCGTATTGTTGTTCTAAGTTAAAGGGGACATATCAGCCTTCCTAATTTGTGCTTCGCATATCATCGATTCCCGCTGTACGTAGAATTTGCCAATTTTAAATACGAATCATTTCTTAGCGAACTTCAGCGACATTGATAATATCTATCTATCTATCTATCTATCTATCTATCTATCTATCTATCTATCTATCTATCTATCTATCTATGCCCCGCCACGGTGGTCTAGTGGCTAAGGTACTCGGCTGCTGACCCGCAGGGCGCGGGTTCGAATCCCGGCTGCGGCGGCTACATTTCTGATGGAGGCGGAAATGTTGTAGGCCCGTGTGCTCAGATTTGGGTGGACGTTAAAGAACCCCAGGTGGTCTAAATTTCTGGAGCCCTCCACTACGGCATCTCTCATAATCATATAGTGGTTTTGGGACGTTAAACCCCACATATCAATCAATCAATCAATCAATCAATCAATCTATCTATCTATCTATCTATCTATCTAGCCGCTTAAATTCGGGTGCTCTCATGGTCACCTCCTAAACTTGGCTTGAACCAAAGTTAACAAGGAAGGGTTAGACGGTCTGACAAATATGACGCGCTGCTCAAGACCTCAATATAATCACAATCCCGTGGTACGTTCTCAAACACGTCCCGTCAGACAGTGAGTGGCACATATCTTAGGGCGGCTATGTGCCCCTCACTGCCTCAGGTGATTGACACTTAGTATCTATCCAGAAGCGACAAAAACACACATCGGCAATATTAACGTGTGAGCGTTAAGAAATAACCAAAATCGACAGCGTCAACCAGAGGAATGCAAATAATAAATGTCAAGGTCCCACACAACTGCAATTGAACCCAATATATTCTGTGTGGCAATGAAGCATTCTA
The DNA here is from genome assembly GCA_013436015.1 of Rhipicephalus annulatus. Lineage (NCBI taxonomy): Eukaryota > Metazoa > Arthropoda > Arachnida > Ixodida > Ixodidae > Rhipicephalus > Rhipicephalus annulatus. The sequence continues at coordinate 1,186,119 of WOVY01014561.1, read as the reverse complement.
CCACAGAGCTACGCTAGATCTCGGAACTACTTTTCAAACATACGTTAATATTCGTAAAACGTCAATAGTGGTTGCAGTGCTGCCTACCCAGTTTTCTAAAGATTTCAATATAAATACATCTGTCACGTCGGGTTAACGTCAGTTGTGGTTAGTTCGAAAGCGCTGAAGATGATATATGTGGCAGTGTTCCGATCCAAGATTCCTCGCGAGAATTCACGCTCCATATCAGCTTCTGTTGTTGCTAATACGTATGTTCCAGTTGACATCGTTGCGGAAGTGCAAACAACGGGTTATATAAACATCTGCAACTCTTCAACGTATGTCTGTAAGTGCAGCGCTTTTACATACACTTAGCGTCATTTCATGACGTGTTACACAATAATAAAAATGCAACAGGGTCAACATCCCTTCGCATGTTTCACATAATTTCGATTCCCAGGTACGTGGGATCTGCCGAAGGTTTTTCGGCTCGGTTATGTGTGAAGAAACTTACACGATACGTAACCCGCGTTCTCCGCCGCGGTGGTCTAGTACCTATGGTACTTGGCTGCTGACCACCAGGTTGCGGGATCAAATTCCAGCTCAAATTCCAGATTAAATTTGCGATGAAGGTGAAAATGCTGTAAGCCCGTCTGCTCAGATTTGTGTGCTCAGTGAAGAATCCCAGGTAGTCGAAATTTCCAAAGTCCTCAACTACGGCGTCTCTCACAATCATATAGTGGTTTTAGGACGTTCGAGCCCACATAGCAATCAATCAACCCAAACCGCGTTTCAAACAAATGTTCACTGGAGAAAATGTGTTTACTAGAGTAAATTATTGGGGGTGCGGAAGTACGCGTTTTTGGTTACAACATGACGGGCCCTTTATTCAGAGTCGACAATGAATGGTCCACATGGCGTACCACATGGGAAGAACAAAGAGCGTCCCTCGCGCCGACGCTTTTACTACCTACAGAACCACTAGTAGAAGAAATGATGAAAGCCGCAGAAACCCGCCACCAAACGCTGGAACCACAATAATGTCCTCTCTTCTTCAAAACTTTTGTACGAGTGGCATGCACACAAAGATTTTTTTACTTCATTTGTGTTTCTCGGAATGTTTAGGTTTTCTTCTTATTTCTCTTTCTCGTAGAGTGTTGTACATAGTGTTCGAAAAAACGAGTCTTGGTGATGCATTTAAACCTGAAAAGACGTGTTGATTCTTCGTCATCGTCCCAATAAGGAAAGTTTTGCGGCCCTGTTATTCTGCCAAAGCAGCCTGCTTTTAGCAGAAAGCCACTGTCATTAGGAAATGTATTCCACTGCTATATTTCAAAACCACTCATTATCAGTTTTTCTGCTTCAAGAGCCAAAACTATTGTCGGGTTGCGTTTTCTTGACCTCATTGTTTCTGAAAAAAAAAGCAGAGTTCTCGCGGTGTTTTTTTGTGTTTTCTATTTTAAATACCTGGTTTCACGTTTTTCATTTTTGGTTATGTGAATCGAGCCCATTTTGCAGTCAAGACTACGCCTCATAGCCAAAGTACGTACTTTAATCAGTTTTCGCGAGAAATTACATTATGCTATCTACCTGTTCCAAAACATGGCATCAATTCCTACGAAATCTTTCTGAAAGGCATTGTTTGCTAGGTCCACGAAAGAACCGACAAGCACCTGTAGGTTACAGCCCAGCCCATCTTTCAAAGAAGCGAAAGAAGTCATAAAGAGAATCATATGTACTGTTGAACCAGTATGTTTGTAACCGTGATACAGATATCAAGCGGTGAATGAAAACACGTCTTGGCGCCGGCAGAGACGAATCCTTTAGCTCCAAAGGTTTCAACGTCAGTCCTTGCCATCGGGGACTTCTGTTTTCGGACACAATACTTTCCTTACATCTCAGGCCCCTTACGGTCATGTACTTAAAACAGTGAAAAAGTACAGTCGACCTTCCTCTATTTTTTTGGGTTCGTTACCTGCTTGTTTCAAAGACCATATAGTCTTTCTTGGGGACCTTCGACGCAAAAACTTTGGTTTGTTTGTCTGTGCACTTGTCTGTTTGTCCAACGTTACGCGAACCGGTTACTCTAAACAGTACGAACCGATTTTCCAACGGCCGATCCCATCCGCAGCGCTTACATGTGTTGCTCAAGGATCAGCGTTTTTACGTGCACATTTGTCATATAAAAACCAATTATTGCGCATATCTGAGGTACCATAAGAACATGTCGACGTTTTATATGTGTGCCTTTATATTAGTGAACGCACACACAAGTAATCCTAAGGACAGTAGCGTTAAACACGCTGCGCTGACAGTGCGACGTGGAGCTCAAAAAGGCATGTTTTACGAACGCTTTTCTAAAACACATGGTGTTGGCACCTGCTCGTCGCTTTGCGTTCTACACACCTTATCGCTTCCGAGAATCCACGCATCTTTCTCCGCAGGCGCGCAGACCTTCCTTAGTTTCCTGAGATAACTGCCAGATGGCGCTCGTGGCTAACGCGCCTCGATGTGCTCGTTCGCCTCCGCTGCACGCTCGAGGCACTCTAACGCAGCGCCTCCGGAATACCATTCACCGATTTTCTTGCGCAGATAAACTATCTTGCTAGGAAGCTCAGCCACCATTACAAAGAACACACAACACAAGCCCTTACTGTTTCGCAGGTCATAAGGCCTCCGAATTCACGGCATTTTTTCTTCTGGTTTGTTGAGCCTCCTTCCGTGTAGACATGATTGCGCAGAATATCTCGGTAGAGGCCTGTCTGCCTGGGACACTCCGAACGCAGGACCCTGGCAATCCGATTCCCATGGCTTAGAGACGGTTGAAAACCGCCACAAAAAGCCAGAACTTCTGGGTGTGTTAGCTTCATCTTTAAGCAAAACGAGAAGGACCTGGCACGACAATTGACGAGGGCAATGAGGGTTACCAGAAGGGTTGGGTGAAGAGACGTTAATTGTGAAGAGCCCGCAGAACTAGAAATGTAACTCAATAAACAATTGTATCGGGCCAGTTGGTAAGACCATCTTGCTAACAGTGGCTGCGCTTTCTTGCAAGATGGATCCTTACCAACTGGCCCGATACAATTGTTTATGAAATAAACGTTTTGTTCAATCTCTCCATACTCAAGACTTATCGTCTTTCGACGACTTTGCAGAATACATGCAGATACGGGGCCAATTTTTATTAGGTATGCTTAAGAAATAAAAAAAAATTGCCCGCAGCTTCCCTCGGGAGAACACTGAGGAGGATGCGGAGCATATAATTGGTTAACGGGGTGTTAAAGTGCGACTTACTTGGGTCGATGGCTAAATTGGTTAACGTGGTTGTGAAATGGGGTGTTAAATTGCGACTTACTTGGGTCGATGGCTAAATTGGTTAACGTGGTTGTAGGAGGGGGTGTTAAATGAGTGAACACGTACACACGTATGCGAAAGGACGGTGCTGGTCGAAGGGACGTCGATCATTGTGCTTGTGGATTCGTTGGAATTCATTTCACCGCGACCTTGGACGTCGATGCGCCGTACAAACCAACCGACGAGCGGCAACTGAGCGAGCGAGCGCCGACCTTGAGTATATATACAGCGCGACGGCGCATGCACTGTCAGCTGTTGAATGTTCTCGAAGGAGAAGCGCGCGCGCGGCACAGATGGCGACGGCGCGACGGCGCATGCGCTGTCAGCTGTCGAATGTTCTCGAAGGAGAAGCGCGCGCGGCACAGATGGTGGGCGACGGCGCGACGGCGAATGCGCGCGCGTCAGCTGTCGAATGTTCGAGAAGCGGTGCGGACGGCGCGGACGGCGCACTACAAGGCGCGAGTATAAGATGCTTCCGCATCTAAAACCTTATAACTTTCTCTCTTCATTCGTCTCATTCATAGTGATATAGCAAAAATCTTAAGCACGTTACTTCTTCGCACCTTTAGAAACACCTTGAGTATGACTACGCCTTTTCAGTATTGGGCGCGCGTTTCCAAACGAAATTCATGGATCCATGCACTTATGCCTAAATAATTGGCGGTTTTTTATGCCATTTTCTACGCTGTTATTTTTACATGCTGAAGTTGCTGCGCAGGTATAACCTTTTCATGCCCTTCGAGGTATTTACAGTGCACCAAAAGTCCTTTTTTCAGAAAATAATGAACAATGTTTTGGCACCATCACTCTAGTTAATGTAAAGGTGCGAAAAACAGAAATACGTATCCGTCTTCTTGTCAGCAGTAGGCTCACTGCTAATTTGTCATGTCTTTCTCTGTGAGCGAAAAGCAAGTTTCATTAAGTACCGTCGTTTACACTCTCATCCTGAGAGTGTATTTTTATAGTTCAGAAAGGCATTTTTTGTTGCTTACTACTCTCATAAAGAAAGTGTGAAAGCTTGTTGAAGCCATCTTCTTTCGCAAGCGATCGATTTCTCTTCTGTGGAACCCACCTACATCGACGTTCTCTAGGTAATCATTTTTCTTGCTCCTATTGGTGACGTTACCGACCAGGCACGCGCCTCGGTCGTTATTAAATTTTCCCTAGCCGAGGAGGCTTCATGTAGGTTACATGTTTGTGGTACTACAATATTCCAATAAAGGACAGTGTGCTTGACACATCTCATTACGAAGGCGACGCATCCATGTCTCTAATAAGGCTTCGCATAAACGAAAAAGCCAGTTTAGCATGAAATTTTGCAACCTAATGAAGTTAGGTTCACTTTTTGCCATAGGTAGAGCTTTGCGTACAACCGTCTGCTCATCATTCTAAAGGGCTGAATAAACTCATTTTTGAGTTGCTCCTAACATAAACACCAAAAGCTCCAAGCAGTGCACAGAAAAAAGAAGAACTACGCTTTTATCGTGACATCTCTACGCTGACCAAATTTCACTTCTATACTGCGCGTTAAGTTCAAGGCATTATCAGTACGTGCTATCATTCTCTTCGATCGTACCTAATGTAATTCTGGTAACTGGGCATTGCACTGGATATTACGTTGATTGAATTATTTTAAATGTTCTGTTGCTGTCTATTTATCCAATAGCAATGGCATGGCCTCGTGGTCGTTGTTTGAAACGTCATGTGACTAAGTAAACCGCTTTATTTGATGCACAATACGCACGAGTCAACTTGACGTCACCTAACTATTATTCTATTTTATAAAAAAACAGGCACTATACTATATTCAGCGTTCTTTGATACAAAATATGCAGGTTCTAAATGGGCAGCATTGCTCATAGAGCTGCTGACACTTCTTTGGGCATTTTATCTATCTATCTATCTATCTTTCTATCTATCCATCTATCTATCTATCTATCTATCGAGCTAACAAACTAATTATCTATCTATCGATCGATCGATTGATCTATCTATCTATCTATCTATCTATCTATCTATCTATCTATCTATCTATCTATCTGTCTGCCCGCCTGCCCGTCCGTCCGTCCATCTGTCCGTCTGTCTGTCTGTCTGTCTGTCTGTCGACGTATGGGTGCTCTAGTGCTAGCCTCTTCAACTTCGGCTACAGATAAATCAGCATGGGAAGGTAAGGCCACGTTAAATGTTAGTCTTTTCGTCATAAGATGAACGAAGTAAAAATGACGCAGTACGTTATCAAAGCTTTTTTTGCCAGACACGCGTGGCAGCTCCGCCGTGGTGGTATAGCGCCTAGTTTTTTCGGTTGCTGACCTGCAGATCGCGGGAACAAATACCAGCTGTGGCGGCTGCATAGTCGATATAGGCAAAAATGCTGTAAGCCCTTGAGCTTGGACTTGGGTGCACGTTCAGCGAGCCCCAGGTGGTCCAAATTTCCGGAGCTCGCAACTACAGCGTCTCTCATAATCATATGGCAGTTTTGGGACGTTAAACTCTAAATATCAATCAGTAAATCTTACACGTGCGGGACATACGTGCAAAGCACGGGCTGCGCCATGCTGGTAAGGGCACACCAAATCTCGAAGCTGCAACAAGAAAAGGAAATTTGCAGGCGTAATCTTGGCGACTCACCATTTTTCATTGCAGGGTAGGCTATCTAACTTTATAATCATTCTATACGTACCTCTATCTTACAGGTGTTAACAGAGGCTAACGTAAGTTGTATTTAAGGGTCATTCACTGAAGTAGGTCTACGTAGCATCAGCAAGGGCTACCAACCTTGCATGCTCATAGACTGCCTGTCAGCTAACCACTTCGAATACCGGCAAAACCTCTCTGTTTTCGGAATCCTCATGCAACTGTAAACAGCTGGTTTTCTGAAACACACCTTTGAGATTTTTTCGGGCGGCACATTACCTTTGAAAGCTGATGTGCCCCGTCACATGTACCGCCGTGATGCGAGTAGGAAAACAATAATAAAATATTCTATTGCTCAATCTCACACCACTTTATGAATAAAGAGCAGCATAATAATCTATGGACCAAGACAATACTTGGTGTAGTCATGCGCGATTCCAACAAAACAACAAAAAATTGCCAAGCAATTGAAGGAAAAAAAACATATGAACCACAAGAGAGAGCAGCAGGCGATAATGTTTCATCACGGAACAAATATGCTAAGGGGGTGAAAGGCACTACGCAAAAAATAAAAACGCTAAATCTGTTGTTGAAAAAAAAGAAAAAATGACACTAGTATTTCCGCAAGAAATGACAAAGCAAGTAATAAAAAGTGGTCTGTTGTGGAAAATTATTGGCGCAAAAATTAAGCTCCTAAATGAACTCTAGCCGCTACGTGTTGGCAACGAAGTGAGGCAGTTTGTAAAAGCTGGAGCTACCAGGTATCGCAACGAAAAAATACTAATATTAGTAGAACTGATGAGTTCATACCATTTCTGCATGCTTCGAAGCAATTCCATTATAGTGGCGCACTCGTTCGTTAAGTTCTGTTATCGCCGCATTACACATTTAACTGCTGTCTCGTGCAAACCACGCTGATGGACTAAAAACCACCAAGATAATATTATACCCCTGTCACACGAGAAGTTTTATTGTCATTTGCACCCAATGACATTTACATTTATGGGCATTGGTTGGCTGTCACATGGGGGCGTTTCTTGTCATTAAAAGAAAACAGCTTCAGAAAACGAATAAGCCAGCTGAACACATTCGAATGGGTTGTCGTCGTGAATATGTACTTTAACCTGAAGAGGGCCGTTAACAGATTAAGTACGAAAGGGTTAATAAATCATAACAAGTAATAATAAGGTTTTATATTGGAGTAGTCCTTGATTTATTTGCACAGAATTCAACTGAGCCGTAAAAAACATTCAATATTCTCATTCAGGGCAACATTGTCAAAAGCATCACCAGCCATGTTGAACATGACAGCCATGTGCTCAGGGTTTACGCTAGTGTCGGAGCTGTCAGGTAGCCCAGAGCTGACTCGCAGAACCCATGTCTCCCATGTCGTAAACGTGGGTGGATAACGGCAAGCAGCCTGCGTTGAAATAAGGGGTCCGTTGAACGGAAGCGAGAACTTTTACTCTGATAAGGTTATGGGAACACCACTTATGAGAGCTGATACGCGCCAAACGCAAGGCGAAGGTTTATGCCGCAATAGTAGAACAACTTCGTTCAGCCAGCACCAATCGCACTATTAAGGAAACAAAAAAGCAAGATTGAAAACCGCGCCAACAAGTACAGGTGAGTAGACTTTATGTTTCAAGAAGATATGCATTCCTGTGACGCCAAAAGCTAAGCGTTCGTTGTGATATTTTCTGCTCCATGGTTCGTACCGGCAAGCTAGGATAGTTTCGAACGATGCAGCTTATTTACCAAGAAAGACAACGGCATCACGCATGCGTCCCTCAAGACACGATTCCCCCAAAACAAGCATCCGCGTTTCGTCGATTGTGTGCTACACAGAAAAGAGACTGTCTCTTTTGATTCAGGTGCATTTTGTGGCGGATATGCAATTAGCTGTAGCGCCGTGTGTTATTCATTGAAAACGAAGCTGTGTTTATTTTGTCTCCTATAAAACACATCAAATATATTGCCTGTGGGCCACGAGAGACAGCCATGCCAGCGACGTGCGCGTGTTTTGGTACCACAAATGCAGCAGCGCTAGTTAGAAGCATCTCACTAGGAATCACACAACTCCGTGCTGTGTCTCAGCCACTTGTCACAATTGTAGATTCGTTTACCTTCGGCTATATGGCTTTGTAAGCTATTAATGATTTTACTGTAAATGCTCTTTAGCTTTCAGAGACATAAACAAAAACAAGTACTGCATCTGGGTGCATTTGTTGGGCGTTTTGTTGGGCAACTCACTAGTTTTTGGTATACTGCCGATACATGTTTCCTCACCTATGCAGGAGAGCAGATGCAACGGTGAGAAGACTGTCAAGCAGGGGAGAGCACTGCATGTACTGGTGTCGGCAGATTTCTTTTGTAGTATTGTACGAGATGACGCAACTCTGGCTGAAAATGTCTGTTTTTGCGTGAACCACAGTATGAAACCACTGTAGTGCACACATGCACGGCCGCCTGGATCGGGTGCACGCGACAGTGTTTCGGCGCACGCACCATTAAAGAAATGTAATTGGAGTTCCTTCGCGCGCCGTGACACTGTGCTCTTCTTTTACTCCTCTGCTTCTCTAACTATTACGCGGCGCTCTTATCATACTCCCTTACACCCCTAGTAAAGAAAAGTCTACGGACATGGGTGGAGAATGACGGGGTGCTGAGAGAAAATGGGTATCGTAAACGGAGGACATTGGAGGGCAACTTGTTTTCATTGATGCAGTGTATTGAAATAACGGCAAAGTAAAAAAAAATAGATCTCTAAAGGTAACGAGGTAGTTATAAATTGGGAAGAACAGGTGTCTGAACCTTTAGAGATACAACGCGGTCTTCGACAGGCATGTCCCTTGTAACCTTTCTTATTTATGCTGTATCTCCAGGCACTAGAGGCTAAATGATAAGGTAGTCGACTATGCTCGGCCTCTTTGTTTTTCCTAGCGGAGAAAACACTTTGAATATTATTATCAGCACTGATGTATGCAGATAATATAGTATTGATAGCCGACAACAAAGAAGATCTGCAGAGATTGATAGGAAACTGTGGTGATGAATGAGAGAGATAGGCTAAATTTGAACTAAAGCAGGAAAAATTGGTAATCATAATTTTTAATACTAACAAAAGCAGTGTGCATAGGATACGGGAAGTCTCACTGAAAATAGAGGATAAATACAAATATTTGAATGTATGGATGACTAACGGGGCTGAGTATCTGAAGAAGCACGAAGGATACGTAATTACTAAGGGCACCGGGAATGCAGCCGTAATAAAAAATAGGGCACTGTGAAAATACAATAGGCATGACGTCGTGGGGGGATTGGGAAAGGTGTCATGGTTTCGGGTTGGACGTTCGGCAATGCGGTATGGTGCATGAAGTCAGAATTTCAAGCAAGCTTAAAAAATCAACAACGTGGCACAGGTAGACTTGTTTTGGAGCACACGTAAATACCCCACATGAGGGGGTACATGTTCACATGTGATGGACATCGTTTGAGTGCAGCTAAGGTAGCATCAAGATAGAATTTGAGGAGCCAATGAGCAAATTGGCAGAGGAGCGTTGGGCTAGGAAAGTTTTCAGCTACTTGTACATGAAGAATGTTGATACTAAATGAAGGAAGGTCACTCGAAAACTGTCAAACATATATTTAGACAACAACAAAATTCAAAGCCAAGAAGAATTACGGTTAAGGAGAAGGTGAAGGAAACATAGAGGGTCATGTGAAGGATTTGAATGCTTTCGAAAACATCACTTAAGACGTACCAATTTTTAAGCAGAAAATTGCGAGAAAAAAATTTACGATCATTCTAGGGGTAGTTCTCTGCTCTTTGAGCCTAGAGCATGGCTTTGCAGACCAAGACGTACCGAGCAAAATACGAAGGCACAGACACGGCTTGTATTGCGTGTGGAGAGGAGGAAGAAAGGACTGAACATTTGATAATGTTCTGTAAAGGGCTCCACTCTATAGTATAGGTTGCGGCGATGGCGTAGTGGTTAGAGCATCCGCCTCGCAGGCAAGAGGTCCGTGGTTCAAATCCCCGGTGCCACGCAGTTCCCAACCGACAAAAAAAATCCGCGTGTTGATGAAACTGCATTAAGAGGCCTGGCGTGCGGCCTCACCGGTAACCACCGCCGGGAACGCACTCCCTCACCAGAGAAGGACTGGCCACCCTGGTGCAGCATCTGGCCACTACCTCCCACATGCATACGTCAAATAACTCACGGCCCTCAGTCCCCAGCAGCTGCGAAGCAACTGACCATGGCGGCGGTAGGATCTGCAACGCAGCTGAGGGTGCTAAGAATCTCTGGACTACAGGCCGCCTTTGGAACCTGAACTTGGCAACGTTTCACGCTAGAACCTATTCTAGTGAGAGAAGTCTAGCTGTACTATTAGAGGAGCTAAGGGTGTTAAATGGGATATAATAGGGCTCAACGAGGTTAGGAGGACCGATGAGGCCTATACTGTGCTACAGAATGGGCACGATCTTTGCTATCGGGGCTTGGCAGACAGAAGAGAACTGGGAGTGTGGTTCCTATTTCACAGAAACATAGCTGGCAACATAGAGGAATACTATAGCTATAATGAAAGGGTGGTAGGTATTGTAATTAAACTGAACAAAAGATACAAGATGAAGGTAGTACAGGGTTACGCGCCTACATCCAGCCATGATGACGCTTCAGTTGAAAGCTTCTATGAAGTTGGGAATCGGCAATGAGTAAGGTAAAAACACAGTATACTATAGTGATTGGGCGACTTTAATGCAAAGGTAGGGAAGAAGCAGGCTGGAGACCAGGCAGTAGGAGATTATGGCATCAGCCCTAGAAACGCCAGAGGAGAGCTACTAGTAGAATTCGCAGAACGCAATAATTTGCGGATTTCGAATACCTTCTACCGAAAACGAGAAAACCGCAAGTGAACATGGAGGAGCCCTAATGGCGAAAATAAGAACGAAATAGACTTTATAATGACTGCACACCCAGGAATTGTGCAGGATGTGGAAGAGGTTGGCAAGGTACGATGCAGTGACCATAGATTGGTACGGTCTCGAATTCGCCTAGACTTGAAGAAGGAACGACAGAAACTGATACGTAAGAAGCCAATCAATGAGCTAGCACTGAGAGGGAAAGTACAGGATTTCAGAGTCTCGCTGCAGAACAGGTACTCGGCTCTTAGTGAGGAAACCAACCTTAGCGTAGATACAATGAATAATAATCTGACGAGTATCATTACGGAGTGTGCAGTGGAAGTTGGAGGCAGGGTAGTTAGACAGACACTGGCAAGCTTTCCCAGGAAACGAAGAACCTAATTAAGAAGCGTGAAATCATGAAAGTTTCAAGTACAACAGACAAAATAGAACTGGCAGAGCTTTCGAAGTTGAATAATAGACGTAAAGTATGCAATGTAAAAAGGTCTATTATGGAGAGAATTGAACACGCTCTGAAAAACGGAGGAAGCGTCGAAGCAGTGAAGAGGAAACTTGGGATAGGCAAAAGTCGGATGTATGCACTAAGGGACAAAGAAGGCAAAATAACTACCAATATATATAGGCTAGTTAAAATAGCGGAGGAGTTTTACAGAGATCTGTACAGTAGCCGAGACAGCCACGACCTTAATACTATAAGAACTAGCACTAACCCAGATGACACCCCACCAGTAATGATAGAAGTCAGAAAAGCTTTGGAGAGCATGCAAAGAGGCAAAGCTGCTGGTGAGGATCAGATAACATCAGATCTGCTGAAAGATGGAGGACAGATTGTGTTAGAAAAACTAGCCATCTTTTTACGAGGTGTGTCCTGACGGGAAGGGTACCAGAGTCTTGGAAGAACGCTAACATCATCTTAATACATAAGAAAGCAGATAACAAGGACTTGAAGAATTACAGGCCGATCAGCTTGCTCTCTGTAGTATACAAGCTATTTACAAAGGTAATTGCTAACAGAGTAAAGAAAAAATTAGAATTCAATCAACCAAAGGAACAAGCAGGATTTCGAACAGGCTACTCAACAATTGACTACATTCATACTATCAATCAGGTAATAGAGAAATGCTCAGAGTATAACCATTCACTATACATCGCCTTCATAGATTATGAGAAGGCCTTTGATTCAGTAGACATATCAGCCGCCATGCAGACACTGCGGAATCAGGGCGTAGATGAAGTATATATAAACATTCTGGAAGAAATGTACAGGGGATCAACTGCTACCATGGTGCTTCATAAAGAAAGCAACAGAAAACCAATCAAGAAGGGTGCAAGGCAGGGGGATACAATCTCCCCAATGCTGTTTACCGCGTGCTTACAGGAGGTTTTCAGAAGCCTAGAATAGGAACAGTTAGGGATAAGAGAATTTGGAGAATACCTTAGTAACCCGCGCTTCGCCGATGACATTGCATTGCTGAGTAACTCAGGGGATGAATTGCGACTCATGATTACGGAGTTAGACAAGGAGAGCAGAAAGGTGGGTCTTAAAATTAATCTGCAGAAAACGCAAGTAATGTACAACAACCTCGGAAAGGAGCAGCGCTTCGAGATAGGTAATAGTGCACTTGAAGTTGTAAAAGACTATGTCTACTTAAGGCAGGTAATAACCGCGGAGCGAAACTGTGAGATTGAAGTAACTAGAAGAATAAGAATGGGGTGGGGCGCAATGGTGCCTGCGCAAGTAGGCGTTTGGTGTGTAGCGACACTACGGACCCGAGCTAACGGGGGAGTTTCGACTCCCTCCCACGCCTAGCCGTGCGTGGCTTTGCCGTGTCCGAGGAAAAGGGGATCCTGGGGGTTGAGCCGACGCTGGGTGATTGGACCGTTAAGGCCCCCCGGCAGAGGCAACACACCCCTTTGGCCCCGGCTTCACGTAGACGGCACCCCTGAGCTGACCCACCCAGGGGAATCGGCAGTCGCCTTTTCCTATCTCTCTCTCCATACATCTTCGTCTTTATCACTTACTATTTATCTGTCCTGTCTTCTACTCTCTTCCGTTTACTTCCAAACTTTCTGGCGGCTAGGGTTAACCCTGTGCAAATAGCCTACCTTGGTCTAGGCGCATTTGGTTATAGTGGCGTTGTACGGCTGGCGTCTGCAGGTTTCAGCATTTGTAAACTTGTAGCGTCCCCTCGTTGGGCTCCGTGGTGGGTGGCCGCCAACGCTGCTGAACAACAATAAGGAAGACATGCATGAAGCATTTCCACTACTGTCTGATCGTAGCGGCTTAAAGCCGGTACGCACCGATGATCTCACCAGAGAAGGATTGGCCACCCTGGTGCAGTATCTGGCCACCCCCTCCCGTAGGCATTCGTCAATTAACTCACGGCCCTCAGTCCCCACCAGCTGCGGAGCAACTGACCACGGCGGCTGTCAGATCTGCAAAGAAGCAGAGGGTGCTAGGAATCTCTGGATACGAACAGGCTACCATTGGAACTTGAACTTAGCAACGTTTAACATTAGAACGTTATCTAGTGAGGAAAGTCTAGCTGTATTATTCGAGGAGCTAGAAGGCATTAAATGCCATATAATAGGGCTGAGTGAGGTTAGGAGGACAGATGAGGCCTATACTGTGCTACAGAATGGGCACGTCATTTGCTATCGAGGCTTGGCAGACAGAAGAGAACTGGGAGTAGGGTTCCTAATTCACAGAAACATAGCTGGCAACATAGAGGATTACTATAGCAATAATGAAAGGGTGGTAGGCATTGTAATTAAACTGAATAGAAGATACAAAATGAAGGTAGTACAGACTTACGCGCCTACATCCAGCCATGATGACGCTTCAGTTGAAAGCTTCTATGAAGACGTGGAATCGGCAATGAGTAAGGTGAAAACACAGTATACTGTAGTAATGGGCGACTTTAATGCAAAGGTAGGGAAGAAACAGGCTGGAGACCAGGCAGTAGGAGATTATGGCATTGGCACTAGAAACGCCAGAGGAGAGCTACTAGTAGAATTCGCAGAACGCAATAATCTGCGTATTTTGAATACCTTTTACCGAAAACGAGAAAACCGCAAGTGGACATGGAGGAGCTCTAATGTCGTAAATAAGAACGAAATAGACTTTATAATGACTGCACACCCAGAAGTCGTGCAGGATGTGGAAGTGGTTGGCAAGGTAAGATGCAGCGACCATAGAATGGTGCGGGCTCGAATTCGCCTAGACTTGAAGAAGGAGCGACAGAAACTGATACGCAAGAAGCCAAATAATGAGCTATCACTGAGAGGTAAAGTACAGGAATTCAGAGTGTCACTGCAGAACAGGTACTCTGCTCTTAGCGAGGAAACCAACCTTAGCGTAGATACAATGAATGATAATCTGACGAGTATCATCACGGAGTGTGCAGTGGAAGTTGGAGGCAGGGTAGCTAGACAGGACACCGGCAAGCTTTCCCAGGAAACGAAGAACCGAATTAAGCAGCGTCAAATCATGAAAGTGTCAAGTACAACAGACAAAATAGAACTGGCAGAGCTTTCGAAGTTGATTAATAGACGTAAAATATGCGATGTAAGAAGGTATAACATGGAAAGAATTGAGCACGCTCTGAAGAACGGAGGAAGCGTCAAAGCAGTGAAGAGGAAACTTGGGATAGGCAAAAGGCGGATGTATGCACTAAGGGACAAAGAAGGCAAAATAACTACCAATATGGATAGGATAGTTAAAATAGCGGAGGAGTTTTACAGAGATCTGTACAGTAGCCGAGACAACCACGACCTTAATACTATAAGAACTAGCTGTAACCCAGACGACACCCCACCGGTAATGATAGAAGTCAGAAAAGCTTTGGAGAGCATGCACAGAGGCAAAGCTGCTGGTGAGGATCGGGTAACATCAGATATGCTGAAAGATGGAGGACAGATTGTGTTAGAAAAGCTAGCCACTCTATTTACGAGGTGTCTCCTGACGGGAAAAGTACCAGAGTCTTGGAAGAACGCTAACATCATTTTAATACATAAGAAAGGAGATGACAAGGACTTGAAGAATTACAGGCCGATCAGCTTGCTCTCTGTAGCATACAAGCTATTTACAAAGGTAATTGCTAGCAGAGTAAAGAAAACATTAGAATTCAATCAGCCAAAGGAAGAAGCAGGATTTAGAACAGGCTACTCAACGATTGACCACATTCACACTATCAATCAGGTAATAGAGAAATGCTCAGAGTATAACCAACCACTATACATAGCCTTCATAGATTACGAGAAGGCGTTTGATTCAGTAGAAATATCAGCCGTCATGCAGGCACTGCGGAATCAGGGCATAGATAAAATATATATAAACATTCTGGAAGAAATCTACAGGGGATCAACTGCTACCATAGTGCTTCATAAAGAAAGCAACAGAATACCAATAAAGAAGGGTGTAAGGCAGGGGGACACAATCTCCCCAATGATATTCACTGCGTGCTTACAGGACGTTTTCAGAAGCCTAGAATGGGAACAGTTAGGGATAAGAGTTAATGGAGAGTACCTCAGTAACCTGCGCTTCGCCGATGACTATGCATTGCTGAGTAACTCAGGGGACAAATTGCAACTCATGATTACGGAGTTAGACAAGGAGAGCAGAAAGGTGGGTCTTAAAATTAATCTGCAGAAAACGAAAGTAATGTACAACAACCTCGGAAAGGAGCAGCGCTTTGCGATAGGTAATAGTGCACTTGAAGTTGTAAAAGACTATGTCTACTTAGGGCAGGTAATAACCGCAGAGCCTAACCACGAGATTGAAGTAACTAGAAGAATAAGAATGGGGTGGAGCACATTCGGCAGGCACTCTCAAATTATGACAAGTAGATTGCCACTGTCCCTCAAGAGGAAGGTATATAACAGCTGTATCTTGCCGGTACTTAGCTACGGAGCAGAAACCTGGAGACTCACAAAGAGGGTTCAACCTAAATTGAGGACGACGCAGCGAGCAATGGAAAGAAAAATGGTAGGTGTAACCTTAAGAGACAAGAAGAGAGCAGAGTGGATTAGGGGACAAACAGGAGTTAAGGATATCATAGCTTCAATAAAGAAGAAGAAATGGACATGGGCCGGGCATGTAGCACGTAGACAGGATAACCGCTGGTCATTAAGGGTCACCAACTGGATTCCCAGAGAAGGGAAGCGGGGTAGGGGGAGACAGAAGGTTAGGTGGGCAGATGAGATTAAGAAGTTTGCGGGTATAAATTGGCAACAGCAAGCACAGGACCGGGTTAACTGGCGGAACATGGGAGAGGCCTTTGTCCTGCAGTGGACGTAGACAGGCTGATGATGATGATGATGATGGGGCGCAATTGGCAAGCACTCTCAAATTATGATAGGTAGATTGCCATTATCCCTCAAGGGGAAGGCATATAACAGCTGTATCTTGCCGGTACTTAGCTACGCAGCAGAAACCTGGAGACTTACAAAGAGGGTTCAGCTTAAATTGAGGACGACGCAGCGAGCAATGGAAAGAAAAATGGTAGGTGTAACCTTAAGAGCCAAGAAGAGAGCAGAGTGGATTAGGGGACAAACGGGGGTTATGGATATCATAGTTGAAATAAAGAAGAGGAAATGGACATGGGCCGGGCATGTAGCGCGTAGACAGGATAACATCTGGTCGTTAAGGGTAACTAACTGGATTCCCAGAGAAGGGAAGCGGGTTAGGGGGAGACAGAAGGTTAGGTGGGCAGATGAGATTAAGAAGTTTGCGGGTATAAATTGGCAGCAGCAAGCACAGGACCGGGTTAACTGGCGGAACACTGGAGAGGCCTTTGTCCTGCAGTGTACGTAGTCAGGCTGATGATGATGATGATGAACCAAGAGGAGGCTCACTGATTAGTAGCTACAATGGGGGCGCGAGTGAAATTCAATCCTAAACAAGCAGTAATAGTACATAACTTTAAGGGTAGGTGGTGTCAGCCACTACCCGATCTATGGGGCACCGCCAGATCCATCCATCCATCCATCCATCCATCCATCCATCCATCCATCCATCCATCCATCCATCCATCCATCCATCCATCCATCCGTCCGTCCGTCCGTCCATCAATCCATCAATCCATCCACCCATCCATCCACCCATCCGTCCGTCCGGCCTTCCGTCCGTCCGTCCATCCGTCCGCCCATCCTGCAGACGACGCAGAGGATGCCGTGCCGTAGACATGCTGGAGAAATGCACATTGGACGTTGTTCATGTGGTGACTGACATAAAGGAACGCATACATGTATTCCTAATTGGGCTTGACTCAGAGAGTGCTGGTGTCTTGAGCATGTTATGATCAAAACTTAGTGAAGCAGCATTAGGCGGCTTCGTGTGGCGAAGCTTGTTCGCAAATTTTGCCTTCATGACACATGTATTAAGCTGACTGACTACGCGATGTGCCCCGCTTTTCATTTTTGTTTTAGCGATCGTTTGTCCCACTGCCACCTGAATCAGTGCGTGTCAGTTTATACGGCTTGGTTCTGCAACGAATGCATACATAGCTATATGTTACACAGACCAGCTCTGTCGTCAAGGCATCACAAATCAACGTAGCGCGCGCCGCGCTACGGTGCTTGAAAACATGCGCGTTCAAGCGCGACCGGCGTCTCTATGTCAAGAAGAGAGGCAGACGCAGTGCTGTCTGAGTAACGTCGTCGGCAAGAAATGCAGCATGTCGATTTTCGGGCCGGTTGCCGCCGCACTGCGCTGATGGACGCTGGTCGCGTCGGTCGCGCCTGGCGTCAAATAGTGCTCGTGTTTCGCTAGCGTAGTGTCGTGGCACCCAGCGTGCACGCGTGTCAACGTTATGTCGGAGTATATTGGGTCTTTCATGATGCTCTCGTGGCCTTTTGGCTTGCTCCACATATACCAAACTTGGTATTACGTGACGTCATTGGATGACGAAGGTGTATGACTGGTGCCAACATAATAATTATGACACGCGTGTAATGTAAGAGCATGACAACATACCACGCTGTGGTGCTCCCGCGGTCGTTTCACTACCTAAACATATACCAAATTCCGTATCATGGAACGTTAATAGACGACGAAGGTAAACGAAACTTCCGAACAAGATAATCATGACATGCGTGTCATGTAAAACTTGACTACATGGTACGCTCATAGCACGCTCGTGGTCGTTTCGCTAGCTGCGCACATACACCAAAATTGGTATCAGGTGACGTGAATAGAAGACGTAGGTAAATGAGACGTCCAACGTGATAATGATGACTTGTAAGTCATGTACGACATAATTCTCCTCCGCCTCGTAACGTTGTGCTGATTATAAAGTGATATATACACCTTCCTCTTTTGTGCTTCACATATCATCGATTCCCACTGTACGTGGGGTCTGCCACTTTTTCGGAATTAGGCACAAGAGCAGTCGAGGAGACCCTTCGAAACGAAACAAATACATTGAAATTGCTGCGAGATGGCATGGAGAAGATGGAAATGTAAGCGCTTTGTACCTTTTCAGTATTATGCTACTTTGAGAACATGACAGCGCCGCGGGCCTCATGCACTTACGCTGTGGCTCAATAACCCCTCCATTGTCCAAGCCACCCCGTATGTCTGTCCATGTTCGACAGACAGACAGGCAGGCAGGCAGGCAGACAGACAGGCAGACGGACAGACAGACAGAAGGACAAATGGACGGAGGATTCACAGTTTACCGAGAAAACGCTTTCAACCTTGGCCCCCTTCATCATTTACTCTGTGGTAACTCTCTTGTACATTTTCTGTCATAAAATCTTTTCTACCACCACGATGTTAGGAGCGTGTTGGTGTCCCTTGCAGAGACACTGAGTGTGTCTGTCGGAGACACCAGGTGCGTCCCACAGAGATGCTAGATGCTTCTCAATGGCGGTAGTGCTCCTTCCTCCTTGAGTGTCTTGGCGTCTTGCCACTGCCTGGATGCTCTCTGCCCAGCGTTGGCCCTCGTGACACGTTACTCAATATACTATTTGGGAGCTCTCCCATAACAGGGAACATGGTGGAATTTCTTCGGGGCGAAGCTCTTTAAAGTGGCACCTGTTCGTCCCTCGTCATAGTCGTAGTGCGTGACCAATCTTACGCTTTGACATGCAAGGTTGTGCTGGTGGAATATTTCTCCCGTGCGGTTTGAACAATAAATATTTCACAGCTGCACGTTAACTAAAAGCCGAATTCTACTGTCTGTCATTCCAGATTAGCTGCCATTGGCATGTACATTGAGCACTATCTGACAAGAAAGGGTTGCTAGGTTATATTAGCTGGGCGTAACCTCTTTAATTTTAAGAAGGATTAGCGAGCGTTGTGACGCCGTGCCATGGATACAGTGAACTAGTAAATCCCATGAACTCGAGGTGGTTAAAGGTGGAAAAGTAGACAAGAAGCGTAAGCCGTAAGAAAGTGTGTGTGTACCGCCTCTCGTTTAGTCCTTAGAATGTCCGCTGGATGGCTGTGCTTCTATATGCGGAATATATGGTGAAAGAATTTGAGATGGTATTACTTGAAGTGTTGACAAAATGAACAATCGGACACACTGACAGATGCATGGACGGAGGCACAGGTGGCTGCATGGTTGCATGGACGGATGGACGCATGAACGGATGCAGGAGCGGATGCATGGACGAACACAGAAACGGACGCATGGATGGAAGTGTGAACGCACGAAGAGGCGCACGCACGGACGGGTGGATGGACGCATGGACGGTCACAAAGACAGACGCATATATGACAAAAAGATGTGAGATGGTGGTACTTGGAGTGTTGACTAGATGGACGACACACAGACAGATGCATGGACGGACGCGTGGATGACTGCACGGACGGATGGACGAATGGACGGACGCGGGGACAGACTGGTGGATTAACGTGTGGACGCACGTACAGACGCACGCACGGGTGGTCTCTAATACGGACGCATGGACGGGCGTAAGCAAGAACGAATGGACGGACGGATGCTTCGCCCCACTCTCCATTATTCACCCCGTGGATATGCTGCCATTGTTTTTTTTGTGGGCAGGAACTTCATGCTTATCGCCTGCATTTCCCACATTGGCTGTTCACTTCCCCTCGTCCTCGCGACCAATGCAGGCCGCCTACTTTTTGGCGTAATGAACGGAACGCCTCCGTCCGGATTCGGAACACGTATAAAATTGCACCACGGACTAGATTTATTAATCAGGCTGTCATTCGCTTTTTTTCATTAGTGCCCTCCATACTATACAGCCTGCAAACATCAAAGTACAGTAAGTTTTCAGCAAATCCGGATCTCTTCCAGAGAAACCGCAAGGTGAAGGAGGAGGAATAAACTTTATTATTCATAAAGGGAAAAGAAAATGGGGGAAAGTAAGTTTGACGTGGGCTTGGTTGGGGCCAGACCAGTCCACCAGCTTGGCCTGTATATGCAAATTCGGGTTCCTTAAGGACCTCTCCCAGGCTTCCTGTGAGGGAGATGGCTGCAGTGGCTCCTCGGGTGGAGAGTTGTTGGGGCAAACCCATAATACATGGTCTTGTTCTGCCTGTGTTAGGCGACAGTTATTACACTTGTGTAGCTTTTGATCTTTCACTATTGCGGCCAGCCTCCTCGGACTGAGTATACATTGAGTCTGAGCCCTTGGCAGCGTAGTCACTTGAGCCCGGGTTAATGCTTCATATGGAGGTGGATAAAGCCATCTTTGTTCTCTTTGCTGGCTGAGCTGGTGTCCATAGCTGAGCGCCAGGTCAGTCGGATTTGATTCCTGGGACCGCACCACTGCCCGGTTTATGTTCCCTCGGGCTGTCTAGTGAGCGGCCTCATTTCCCGTGTTCCCACAGTGGCCCGGAACCCAAATGATCTTGATTTCTTGCTGAGGTCGAGCTTATTTTTGCAGTGCCGTTCTATTTATATACCCTGCATCATATGCCTTGATAGCCGACATCGAATGCGATATAATAATCTTCGTGCCCTCAATGGTTGTTCCATTAGCAATTGCTGGTTCGTCTGCCTCAGCTGTGAAGCCGGCCTGAATGGTTTCGGTCCGCAATGTGCGCCCATAGCCATCAACTGCCGCAGTAACATAATTCATCCCGCCGGCTTGACTGGCGTCCACACACGCTTCTGGTTTGTTATCCAGTGCTTTTTTTGAGTGCGTCTGCCCGCGCTTGCCGACGTCGTCTGTTTAGACTACCCACATTTTTTGGTAGCGGTATGAATTTTATATTAACTCTGATTTCATGCGGTATTTTAGGCCTCAGTGTGGGTCCAGTGAGTAGCTTTAAGTTTAGGAGCTTCAAGACATTATGTTTTTGTCGAGTGCAGCATAGTCTCCACCATTGCGATGCTCGTTGTGCTTCAATTATTTTGTTTACGGTGTTATGTACACCAAGCTCCAAAAGTTTCTTGTTGCTGACTCAAGTGGGTAATTCTAAGGCTGATCTGTAGACTTGCCTTTATAATTTGTGGACTTTATTTATTGCATCGCTCCTGAGATACAAGAAAGGACATGCGTACGCGAGTCTACAAATGAAAAAAAACTGCACTAACTTCCAGGCTTCTTTTTCTTGTAGCCCAAGATTCCGTACGCTTATCCTTCTCAGTAGCCCGATGACTTGTCGCGAAGTGGTTTTCAGCCTTATAAGGTTCTCTCGGACGAGCAATGTTTTCTTCTAAAAATAGACCAATATCCTTATGGTGGTTACTTTTGGTACTGTTTCTTTGCTTACTGTCATGTTAAACGTGTCTGTGATAGCTTGCGGTAGTTTAGTTGCTATAAAAAGCTCTGATTCGGCTTGAGAACATTAAGGTCCGTTCAGTGCCGTGAAGGTTTGCTCTGTGTCGGCTGCTTCTTGCAGAGCTTTCTTGACATTGTTTCGGCTTCTTGTCCTCATTTAAATCGTGAAATTGTCTGCATGTATTGCGTTGCAATTATGCGGGATCTTTTCCAACTTTTCTGGCAGTTTTCTTATCGTGCAGTTAAACAACAAGGGTGACAGCACTGCGCCCTGTGGTGTACATCGTGCTCCGAGTTTTATTATTAGACATTGAATTCCACGGAATTGCAGGATGGCAGTTCTGTCTTTGAGAAAGGCTGTAATGTAGTTATGCGTTCGCACTCCCACATTCACCTCAGCGAGATTAGATAAGACTGAATTGTGTGAACCGCGATGATAGACATTACGCACAATTGCTGCCACATGCGGGAGGTTTTATGAAGGTGCTGATTCGGCACCATGTTGAAGGCTTATGTCCGCATCGCATCGCGGTCACTGCTACAACTTCTTGCTTATATTTGATAGGGGGCAATATGGGGATAAAAACGCCAGGCGAATGTGTAAGGTCCTGTACTCCGTACCTGCATTCCTTAAGTAATAACTAGAGATATTACTTGTACATAATGGCCTTACGTCGAAAAGACGGTACAAATAAGTCGCCGAGTCACACGTAGCCGTGTCATTGTTAAGATTCAAGCTTCGCGCTTGGTTACAAATTTCGTATGTTTGTTTTCAGCATAGCAAATAAAACGTTTTTAGCTATGACGATACCATTCGTTTGGTGTATAGGATGGTTAGAAACACAGTTGAGACTTTTCGTGCGTCATGACTAGGCAAAATGATCATAGTAAAAAAGCGCTGTATACCAATTTATTGTGCATTTCGTGACATAGAGCTTACGTTCACCTGATGTATTGTTCATATATTTTAATTGACACGTTGTTCTTTTTAAACATTTTTCAGCTGAGTCTTCGATCTATGTTAAAATCACCACGCAATTAAAAAGCAAAAAATCCGCATCTCACGATTGTGAAGCGCGAATATGAAACTTGTTATACTCGGCGGTAATTTTCTGTGTCAATGAAATGGAAGCTACGGGTGCAGAGCTACTGCTCCAAAACTCCTCCGCGATGTAGTCACATTCTGCTTAACGTTTGACTGATGGCTGTGGTAAAGTAATCCCATTGCGTATACGTTTGCTAACACAGCCATTTGTGAGTGATATTGTCCACAAGCTCCTTCGGCGAGTCGTGGGAATAGCTGAAGGGCGACGCGCATTCACCTAAAGACGAAGACGTCGTTTTGACTGTGAAGTACACGTAAAACGTGCGACGTTTTCTTACACGCAAAACGCGAAAATTCTTTTCAAAAAAACAGCAACAAATATAAATATCTCATCAGAGAGTGCAGCGTTTCTTTATAACCAGCGCCAGTAAAAAATATAATCTTTTTATCATTTTCACCTGGAAAGCAAAGGTAAATTTATGCCTCTATAATCTTCGGCGGTGGCACGCGCCCACTTTGGCTCCGTGGCCTTCCCTTCAATACCACAGAAGGTGGTCCGCGAGTATGGTTATTCCAAGTCGTATGCGTGCCAAAAAGCTGGTATTTTATTTAATATCTTTGCAAGAAGTGTTCGAAAATAACATAATACACCAATATAGTTCGAGTTCATATCGTCGCTTTCAGGGCCTATACTGGGGTCTTTCAGGGTCAAGTCATTGCAGTGAGGCAGCTTTCGCGTCACCGACTGAACTTTTTTGAGGCCACCTGAGCGCACAACGAAATTTAGCGCAGACAAGGCCAAATGTAACATATTGTTACACGACGTTGGCAACGAGAGAGCTTCAGGTAGACGACGAAGACGACGAATGTGACCACCCTGGTGTTTTTGTGTCTGTTGTTCCTCCATCTTAGCTGCAGCTGCCTCTGACTCTCCGTGTAAAATTTTTAAATATGATTATTTCATTCATTCTCTCACCCCCATTATAATATAATCTAGAAAAATATTTCTGTCAGTTTCTTTCCCATTGTTTTCAACAATTGAAGCATTCAACAATTCTTAGCTGGATAGAGAATTTTTCCGAATGGTGTTAACCTTTCGGGATAACCCGATACGTGCTCGTCTCTGAGTATAAATTGAAAAAAAAATAGGCGGAGATGATTAGGACATATCCAGGCCACGCGTTTAAACTTGGCAGTGATAGCAAACAAAGTTGTTGAAAAGTACTCAACGTGAAGCACGTTTCCACGTTGGTTATATCGCGTATGCGCCAAAGATGTGACTTCTTTTAAAACACTTATTTTTAGCTGTACATATCAAGCCTTTAACGTATACTCTGGTAATAAATTTACGTGCCGTAAAAACATTTTGGCGATGAGTTACATGTTATAATTGTGTTTTCTTCGAAAGTGTTACGTTTAGCATTTCGGAAGTTATACGTTCGTGATACATAGTTTTGTTGCGGCTGAAAGTTATCCCAATAACTTAACATGTTATACTTACATCTGCGGCGGCTTTGCTCGTAGACGTATGGTTATGAGACTGTTATATTGCTTTGCGGCATTGGTAATGATACGCAATCACTAGATTGATCTCCTTCAGCAAAGACGGGGCGCCAGGCCCATTTCACGCCTCATCAGAACGCGAGTTGCATATATTGGGAACTCCATCTGAGTAGCAGAACACTCGCAGTCTCTTTTACTCTGCCTGCAAGGAAAGAGTAACTACAATGGCAAACTCTGCCCTACTCCCCTATGGAGTTAAATAACTCGAAGGAGAGTTACATAGCTCTTCTGCTCTCAAGTTCTGTGAGTGTATTTAGCACAAACAAGGGCTACGATTCTAGCAAGCATAAAAGCTATATACAAACTTACCCCTTCTGTTGTTGGTTGTATCGTTGGTGCTATGGGAACCATTGCGTAACTGTAAGAGACAGGCTATATAAAGCAAATGCGACAGTTGAGGATGCATCAGTGTAACAACATTTGCGCATATATTTAGCGTCATTTCGGAACGTTTCACCCATACAGAAAAATTACACCACAGTCACCTTCCCCTCGCATGCTTCGCATCGCACCAACTCCACGCTTGAGATCTGTGAAGTTTTGCAATAGAAGTATTGTTTTATCTAGATGAGAATCGCTACATACTATTTTAAAGTAGGTTCATTCCATTATTCGCAGGCATAACTTTGTAACCATGTGAAAAAATAGGTTTCCTAAAAAGAGCTAAACAACTGATCTACCCGCCAGGATAGTTTATGGTTTCGGTGCTCGACTACTCATTGGAAAGCAGTGCGAAGAAAAGTGGACCGCAGCAGCTGCATTATACTAAACGGGATATGCGACAAAACCAATTGCTTAGACTCACGTTCAGGTTGAAGAAATTCAGACGATAATCTTTCTTCCCTGAGCTCTTCACTGAAGCATCCCTCAATATCATATGTGTATTTTGAAACGCAAAATAACAGCCATATTCATGACAGAACTATTCAGTGTTGCCCGTGGCTGGACCATCATTGAGGAACAGCGTTGTTTAGGGTATTTTGAGGGAAGAAAGTGAACCTTTTTACATTACACGTTTCTTGATTCTAAAGCCAGTCCTCATTTAAAACAACCTACAGCTCCTACAAGTTGGTGCCATAATATCTATTTTTAATACCTTATCAGTAAATAAGCAATCTTTTCAACGATTGAACACTTACAGGTCACCGAATGAATTGGAACCACGCACATTTTCTGGACATATATGTGGCGGACTTTTTAGAACATAAAAGTATTTAACTTTAAATTGACTATATTACCATAATTATATTTACACTTGTTGCACGTGTGCTGTTTGTTTTCCCATTGTATAGTTTGTAATGTATTTATAATTACACTTGTTGCGCGTGTGCTGTTTGTTTTCCCATTGTGTAGTTTCTAATGTAACGAATTACTTCAATTACTTCACTAAATATTTTGCTGTGTTTCTTATACCTACGTACTTGTGTGTGACACAGTTTTCACGATTTGATCGTATTGTGAATGTGTTGAAGTTTTATGCCTCTGCTGCTGCATTCATTTCCTTGTTCTTTACGTTGCTGATGTCTAATATCAGTACATTTATGGCCTTCTTTATTTTAGTGCAAGTGTATTCAAATTTTTTCACAATATGTTTAACAAATGATGTTACCTGGACACGTGCAAATGCTTCTTTGCATCGCCTCGTAATTTTACGTGCTCTTTGTGCGAGTATAGCATTGTGAAACGAATCAAACAAGAATTGAATAGACATACAAAGAAAGTACTGTTCAAATTGTTTTAATACGAGCCCAACCTTTTCATAGCAGCGTCACTGCAGTGAAAAAGTTTCATATCAGACCATAAATGTGAGATTCTCGATGAAAAATATTCAGAAACTAAAACAAGGACGTTGCGCCTGGTCGTAACAGACACAAAAATACCACGAATACTGAACTCAGCCGAGCTCGTATAAAGGAGCTGGTGCCTTCGAAATCATTTTTATTTCTGCATAAATTATGGCAGTGACCACTGTATTGAAGGTGGTCTAAAACCTATAAATCAAAGCGATACCGGATTATGAAATATTTTTGTGGTAGATGTGCAGTTAAAGATAATGGGTTCATTACATGGTAGCTTCGGTGACACTGAAGTTTTCAGCAGAATAGATTTTATGCTGTGGTAATTATACCACTTATAGCCGAATAAGCTTATGCGCTCCATGCATCTGGGTAGCTGGATGAAGAAATTACAAAAAGTTACTGCTCGCTGTTCTGATGTCCCGTTCTTCCGAGCATTTTTCGCCATTGCTGATTATTTGAGGTATGAAGACAGCGCAATAAATAAAAAGTCACATGGCTTAAGATTTGACTCGAAATTCAGCGTGGCATCCAAGGCACCTGAAATGACGTGTGCAATTAGCTCTCAAATGGCCTACGGCTCATAGATCCATAATGAAACGGCCAATTCGCAGTCAGCACACATCTTTCTTTTCTTAAGCAATGGTTCAATTCGGGCTATTCGGCATGGCATAGTAACGTTTCGCTGAGCGAAATCCCTGTACAGCTCATGAATGGACTAACCACGTGTCTTGTCTTGTGGTTTAGTTAGACGCTCGTATATTTTGCTCAGAGCAACTACATTACCACTCTTCTTTTCTTATTGTTGTTCTATTTTTAGTATTCCCAAGACTACTCCAAAACATATTATTTACGGCCAGATACAAGCACAGTGAAATCTCGTGGTCACAAGCACGGTATTTTGCGCAGTGTTCTAGCTGTCTCTTGCATAAAAGTCTTTATTATATGTATGATATACTCGTGCAGTTTCGGTATCGTTAAAGAATACATTTATAAAGAATGTTATATCACACCTTTCACTGAGTGCATCTAGTCGGCGTAGAACAGAACACGTCTTTATGTTTGTAAATTTGTTTGAAGCGTACCAAAAAGACATGGACAGAAGAGGCTGACGAGGGCATATTTTTAAACATAAACGTGATCTAACTGGCCCAACTTGCGATCTTCTTGCAGAACGTTTTTTTGGTTTCTCAGGTTCTTTACAGTGCAAACAGCGGATGTTGTTTTATTTTTTTTATGTATAATGGAAAGCCTAACGTTTCCAACAAAACTCAACTGCCTCAAACATTAACGGTGAAAAAGTATGTTTAATCAAGTTTGGTGTATGTGCTTTATTGATCAGCAAGCACAAACTGTATTCACAGCATGCGTTCCATTGGTTCGTTTGCTATTTCTTTTGAAAAAGGAGACACCCTGGTGGCCAGTGTTCCCACACCACCCAAATGGATTATTTCTGTTCCACTGCCTTCTTCGCTGTGTAATTTATGCCCTTCTTTCAATTACCGCGGTAACAAGGGTCAGTCATGTTTTATAAGCGGGTGGTGGATTTTCGTTATAAGGCTAGCCATTTACTGAACCGGATGCTCGATGATGACAAGAAGATGGGCAGGTCCGCCCTAATATTTATAGCAAGCGGCAAAAGTAAAGAGTAAACCAACAGGATAAAATGAGACGCTTCTTAAAGAGAATAGATGACGGGTGGCAGTCCCTGTATTTGCCTTGGCGTATAAGAAGACACTCAATTTTTAGCTGCTGAATTAAGCTACATTAACCCTTAGACAAATTTGCTCTACAGCAATTGCTGTTTATGCATGTACAGGTGAAACTACATTTAAGGCAAACACGTTTTGCTATATTATCGGCCACACTTTAACATCTTTTTGCGTTGCTTAAACAATATTTGATACGACGTTTAGTACTGGTGCAAATGAACGAAGTAAGTGTAGATAGGGAGAAGATTAAGAGCCGCAGTGAATCACACCTTTAGCGAGATTTGAAAAGATAGGCGCAAGCAACAAGTGGGACGATCCTTCAAAGCTGCAATATGTACCCTTCTACCTGAAAGAAGTAGCGAGTCTCTGGTTTAACTACCACCACTTGGAATTCTCCACTTGCGGTGCTTTTAAGCTACGCATTACCGATGTGTTCAGTCGCCCCGAGGTACGCAAGCTTCGTGCCGAACAGGGCCTACGGGAACGCGCACAGCTTCAGGGCGAAGGCTTCACAAGCTACATCGAGGGTGTGCCCGACTTGTGCAAGCGCCTTGATCCTTTAATGATTGAAGCAGACAAGATCAAACAGATCATGAAAGAGATAGACGATGATGGCTTCCAGGCGCTGCTGGATAAGGGCCCACGTACCGTGTGCAAACTCGCCAGTCTTTGCCTGAGCTTCGAGGAGCTGCGCAAAGAACGGGTCATGACACAGTGGCCAGCGGCTACCGATGAAACTCTCGCGACATTGACCCTGGGTGGAGACCACAACACAATAATGTCGTAAATCAAACAATATGTGCGTAAGGAGGTGGCCCGACAGCTTTCGTGCCTGTCGTATCTACCGGCAACGGAACCCTCTTCTGAACGTCTCCCGCCCGCCTTCAGGCAGGTAATTCAGGCGTAGGTCTCTGAGGCAGTGCCGTCTATCTCTCAGACAGCACCCGTCACCGCGCCATTGACTTTGGTTGCTGTTGCTGCTACTCTGTCACGACCTCAGATTGGGCCAACTCTCCAGCCTCTAAGAGTACCAACGACGCCTTTTGCAGCAACACAACAGCGCTATAACGGAAACCCTTGGCGCACAGTCGACCATCGCCCGATCTGTTACGCATTCGGATATCCAGGTCACGTGGCGTGCTTCTGTGGCTG
Source organism: Rhipicephalus annulatus (assembly GCA_013436015.1). Lineage (NCBI taxonomy): Eukaryota > Metazoa > Arthropoda > Arachnida > Ixodida > Ixodidae > Rhipicephalus > Rhipicephalus annulatus. The sequence continues at coordinate 1,157,253 of WOVY01014561.1, read as the reverse complement.
GCGCATCGCAGCGAACCCGGCTGCAGCTCCGAGGTACTCTGACTACTCTTTCCTTTCCACGCACAACGCGCAACAATAACTGCCCCGTCAATGCGACCGACAATCAGTGGAACGCGACCCGTCGCCAACCGAAATAGACCCCCACCCTGCTGCCGACTACCGACCATTCGGTACCTGTCGCTCATCCTCACCACGCCGATACCGTTCTCCGTCCCCTCTTCGTCGTCGACCTAACCCCGTAGAGACGGAAAACTGACTGCCGCAGCTTTGGAGGCAGGAGCTGCGAAATTGTCGCATAGTAGAAGTCCTCGCCCGTCCCCCACACACGTTCTAGAAGTGTTTGTTGAAGGTCTACGAACTCCTGCGCTTGTTGACACGGGTGTTGTCGTATCTGTGATGAGTCAAAAAGTCTGCCGTTCGATACGAAAAGTACCGACGACGCCTTCCGATGTTTTGCTGAATACCACGAGCGCGCAACCGATTCCGCCAGTCGGAGCATGTACGGCGAGAGTAATGTTTCAGAACGTCCTGCACCACATCAAGTTTCTCATGTTCACCACTTGCTTTTTCCTACGACGTGGTACTTGGGAGGAATTTTTCGTCGCGCCACCACGCCGTAAGAGACGGCGCTCGCGCGCGGGTGGAATTTTCCGTGTTTTCTGGTTCGCCATCGTCCGATAATGAGCGCACTCACCTTGGCAAGCTTGTTGTTGCTTCCGTTTTTGATGCTGCTCCTCTTAGTTCCATCGTTGTTCCCGTCAATCGCACTGAATTTTCCGGCTCTACCGTTGTGCTCTCCTCATCTGACGTTTTAAGTCGCGGCGACGGTACGTCTCTGCCGTACACCGTTGTGCCGCCTCACCAAGATACTTCCTGAATTGTCCTTTGCAATCCTAGCTGATGCCCTCTCACCCTCACGAAACACTGGGCTATGTTCTTCTTGTTGATGACAACGTTATTGTGCCTATTGAGTCCCTCGAACCTGGCCAGCAACTTCAACTGAACGCTGTAACTCCTCTTTTTTACGCAGGATGATTACTCCTCAGATATCTTCAATCGTTCCATGGACAGCAAGCTTCCTCCAGATCAACGGGACCAGCTAATAACCCTTCTGCATGAATTCCGAGATTCATTTGACCTTCCTCAAAAGGCACTGTGTTTAACTAACACCGTCGCTCACACAATATACACAGGAATTCACCCTCCTTTGCGGCAACTCACCTACCACGTATCACCCAAGGAACGAAGTCTAATTGCAGAGCATGTGGCGATATGCTTCAGCATGGTGTCATCAAGCCATGGTCTAGCCCCTGGTATTCACCTGTTGTGCTAGTGGAGAAAAAAGACGGCTCGACTAGATTTTGTGTCGACTACCGGCGACTGAACAAAATACACGGAAAGATGTATACCCTCTTCCCCGCATCGATGACGCTATCGATTGCCTACAAGGTGCCGAATTCTATTCTTCGCTGGATATACGTTCAGGTTACTGGCAGGTTCCGATGGCAGAGTGCGACCGTCCCAAAATAGCATGTTTTACGCCGGATTTTGTATCACGGTAATGCCATTCGGTCTGTGCAATGCACCTGCAAGGTGTGAACGAATGATGGACAGCATTTTACGCGGCCTCAAATGGCAGATATGCTTATGTTACTTTTGTGCTGTTATTGTATTCTCTCTTGATTTTCTTACCCACGTCGACCGTCTGTGCACAATTCTTCAGTGCCTTACTAAGGCAAACCTCCAGCATAACATAAAGAGTTGCCACTTCGGGGCTCGCCAACCTACTATACTTGGTCCTGCTATGTGAAAGGATGAAATTTGCCCCCACCCGGACAAACTTCGAGCCATAGCCGACTTTTCTAAGCCGACTTCACTCAAAGAACTTCGTCGGCTTACGCTCGCATTTTCGTCGTTTCATCCTTAACTTTGCATCAATATTAGCCCCACTGGACCCCGGCATGTAACGAAGCCTTCCTTACACTGCGCCACTTGCCTACGTCAACACCCATTCTACGCCATTACGACCCAAGTTCCCCCACTAAGGTGCCCACAGACGCCATTGGCGTTGATTTGGAAGCAGTTCTCGTGCAATGAAATCTCGGTATTTCAGAGTACGTCGTCGCATATGCAAGCCACGCAGTTACGAAAGCGGAAATGAACCATTCAGTAACTGAAAAAAAAAGCTTCGCAATCGTTTGGGCGTTAGGCAAACTTCGTCCTTACTTGTACAGACAGAGTTTCGACGTTGTGACAAACCACCACGTACTTTGTTAGTTGCCATCGCTAAAAGATCTTTCAGGTCACTTTTGACGTTGGTCTCTTCGCCTACGACAATTTGACATTCGTGTCGTCTACCACTCAGGACAAAAACGCTTTGATGAGGATGCCCTCACGATCACCAGGGAAATGCAACGCAGACCTGCATTCGGACGCCAACTTTCCCAATGGTCTCATTTCCGTCTCAAGCATGTCGTCCGAACAGCGGAAAGACCCATAGATAATATCTCTCCTTAACATTCTTTCCGACTACTCAACGTCTTCGTACCCACGTGGCATCATACCCACATGGCAGCAGAGGCGGCAGCGAAGCTCGAGGACTAAAACGCTACACATCTTTCACGCAGGGCTGTGGAATATTCCGTTCCGGCATCGTGCGGCGGTTTGGGTGCGCTGATATCAGCCCAGCCATCTTCATCTATTTCAAGAAAGGCCATTCCACGTCAGCCCTCGTGTGATTGTGACGCTGCCTGGACCATTGACTCGCATTGGTTCCTCAACCCTGACGAAAAACTACAAATTGACTGAACAACGCCCCCGTCCTTCACATGGCAGCAGAGGCGGCAGCGAAGCTCGAGGACTAAAACGCTACACATCTTTCACGCAGGTTTGTGCCCAAATCCCTGCTTGTTTCTTGAATTTTTGCCTGTTTCGTTTTGCTGCTGCTGGTGCTGCCACAAGTGTTCTGTTGTCTGTATTGACTCGTTGAGACATGGCGAAAGAGATAAGGGCACTTTTCGAGGAACTTAAGCGTGAATTACGGGCTGAATTTAAAGGCTTCAAGGAAACACTCGAGCGAGACTTTCGTAATGAGCTGAGGGAAATTAAGTCCTCTATGGCTTCCTTAAATACTGATAGTGAAGAAGTAAAGGCTGAAAATGTAAAGCTCAAGGCGACCAATGCTATGCTAGAGGCCACGTGCGCTGATCTTGCTCAAAAGGTGAAAGATCAGGAGAGTAGGCTGCTACACCTTGAGCAGTATTCTCGTAATGCAAATGTGGAGCTCAAAGGTATCCCGTACAACGCCACTGAAAACCTTATAGATACAGTGATCAAAATTGGCGAGAAAGTAGGTGTACCACTTGAGGAAGCAGATTTTGAGTCGATGCACAGAGTACCAACCTCCAATCTAACAAAAAAGAACGTAGTAGTTCAGTTCGCACGGAGGCAGAAGAGGGACTGTTTCCTCGAGAATGCGCGTGCTGCCCGGCTCAAGTGCTCTGACGTAGGCTTTGACTCGGAGGAGCCGTTCTTTGTTAACGAGCACCTATGCTCAGAGCTGAAACGTCTACTAGGTCAGGCTACTGCACGGAAACGCGAAACTGGTTGGAAATACGTTTGGGTGCAAAATGGCAAAATTTTCGCACGGCGCATGGACAACGCTCCAGAAATAAAGATTTCATGCAGTGGGGACGTTGCTAAAATGGTCAACCCATTATGAAAGCTGGAAAATAAGACCAATGTTCCAAACTTTGAAGGAGCCCTTTGTGGTGCTATGGCGTATCTTATCATGCCGTTCATATGTGTTAAGGAGATACATAGTTGTATATGTTGCGATAGTCTACCCGGAGCAAAGGCCATATGCGCATGCGCTGTTCGCCACACATTTGTTCTCTTTCCGATATTTGTTGCCTGCTTTTTTATTTATTTTTTGTCTCATGTGCTTTAATTTTGGGAGTACTGGTTTGTAGTTGCCGCTTTTGCAATTTTCTGGATTGTTTGCGTTTATGCCTGTATCGCGACATGAGTTGGGAAACAACTTGGCTGCGTTTTTTTGCCCTTGTTGATGAAATCTGTAGCACAGTGATATTTTTTGTTGTCTGTTTCTCTTTTGGAAGTATGTCACTACTTGTCTGCAAACTGACAGCACTTCTATGTTGACCCATAATAATCAGCAATGACTTCATCTTGTATTAGTCCAACCACACTCAAGTCGGATATTGTTGAAAAGTGTAAATCACCATTAACTTTTTTACATATGAACATGCAGTCATTACGCCAAAAATATGATGACTTTTGCATTTTTATAAACGAGTTCGGGTTTTCCTTCTCGGTTATTATGCTGACTGAGACGTGGTACTCTGATCTTGATACCATACATTTAGATGGCTACAGTGCCGTTTCTTTGAATAGGAAATTGAAAAGGGGAGGCGGCGTATGCATGTTCACAAAACTGGGATTTACCTATGACCTCCTCGATGACTTTTCTTGGTCCACAACGGACACTGAGGTAATTTGTACAAAATGCGACAATTTTGTATTTGCTGTCGTGTATAGGCCACCTGATGGTAACTTGAGCTAATTTTTCACGTTTCTAGAGGCTATTTTCTCGTTTGTAAACGTAAACCAATACTCTTTAATTTTAGGAGGTGACCTAAACATTGATATGCTGACAAAAACTCCTAAACAGGGCGAATTATCTGCGATTCTCGATTCCCATTTTTTGTTTAATGTAATAACCACCCCCACAACACATATCACTGCAACTAGTGAAACTCTTATCGACCTTTTTATTACTAACCTACCAATTAATGACCTATTTTCTGGTACCATTAATGTGGCACTTAGCGACCACCTGCCTATCTATTTAGTAACTGATACGTATAATACGGCAAAAAATTCACTGTAAATATAATATATCAAGACATCAACGCGGTTACACTGTCGCAGTTCCGAGATGAACTCGCCAGAACAAGCTGGAACGCAGTTTTTGCGTGCTCTACGGCTGATACTGCATATGACCATTTCATAGAAATTTTTTCTTCGGTATATAAAAAACACTTTCCGTACAAAGAAATAACTAAGCCAAACCGCGCACGTAAGCCTTGGGTAACGTTAAGTATATTGAAAATGATACGTACGAAAAACAGACTGTACCAGGTGTTCTTGAAAAATCGTAATTTGAATGCACTGAAAGCGTTTAGGGCCTACAGAAACAGTCTTTCAAAAACTTTAAGGCAAGCCAAACGCGACTATTACCATACTATTTTTAACGGTATTGTAGATGTCAAGCAAATGTGGAAAAAACTAAACACAATTATATTTTCAAGTAATAGGACGCCCGGTGTCGACGAAATTACAATTGATAATCATATATTTAAAGGAAAAGCATTAGCCAATAAATTCAATGGGTACTTACTTCTTTGTCAGAAAGTACTTACGACAGAAATTCATTAAGTTACATGCCAACACCTATAGCCCCCTCAATATTTATTGACCCTACGGAGCAAACTGAGGTAAACAACGTTTTCATGAAACTTAAAAAAAGCAAAAGTGAGGACATTGACGGCATAAAAATGGAACCGGTTATCTTTGTTATTGATTTATTATCACCCTGCCTGACGCATATTTATTATATTGTTTTAAGCACAGGTATGTTCCCTAAGCGGATGAAAAATGCCAAAGTTGCAGTGATTTATAAAGGTGGTGACAAAAATGAAATGAGTAATTACCGGCCAATATCGGTATTACCTATATTTTCAAAGGCTCTAGAAAAAATCATTTTCACTAGAATGTATAAATTTTTGGACTCGCATTCTGTGATTACAACAGCACAATATGGGTTCAGGTCTGGCGTATCGACGGAGACAGCGCTGTTGCATCAAAAAGAGTTGATACTGGGCAACATTGAAGCAAGAAAGCTAACATTAGGCATATTCATAGACTTTTCGAAGGCGTTCGACAGAATTGATCACCAAACCTTGTTAGAAAAATTGTTTTATTACGGGATTAGAGGCATCGCGCTCGATTTCATAGAAAGCTACCTTAGTGATCGGTACCAGTGTGTGTCTATAAATAGGCAAACATCTATGCCCAAAAAAATCCAACGCGGTGTACCACAGGGAAGCATATTAGGACCTCTTCTATTCAACCTTTATATCAATGATATTGTAAATGTGGATCACCCAATAACTTACATTATTTATGCAGATGATACAAGCTTATTCTTTACGGGAACAAATATAGACGATTTGATAAAAGCAGCTAATAAAACGTTAGTCAATTTTTCGAAATGGTCCTGCCAAAATTCGTTACAGATCAACAGCTCTAAAACCAAGGCCGTTCTTTTCCGTGCGAAAGGAATGACATGTACGTACACACAAAAACTGATGCTAAATAATTTCAATATCGAACTTTCAGAGACTGTCAAAACTTTGGGCGTCATCTTTCATCAACATATGTTCTGGAATTCTCACATTGAACAATTGTGTATTAAGCTAAGAAAAGCCCTTGGCGTGCTGAGAAGGTGTCAGTCGTTTCTACCGCTCCCCCAGAAACTTCTTATCTTCAATACGCTTTTTTGTTCTCATCTACGCTATTGTCAGTTGGTATGGGCTTCTGGAACTGAAACATCAAAACAAAAGTTGTATACACTTCAAAAAAGCGCTTTACGGGCTGTTGCAAATATAGGTTACAGAGAACACACATCCCATTTATTTGTCAAGTTTAAAGTTTTAAAATTTTGTGTTGCATATGAACAGAACTTGTTGTTGTCTTTGAGGTCTGAAATTTGAAAGAATTGCACAAACCTGAGAGGCTTAGCACATTTACAGACGAAAATTTTGTTGCGTCCGATGCGGAGTTCTGAACACTGGCACATCCCCCGACCGCGAACAAATTACGGACTCCAAATGCTAAGGCACTCTGTTCCCCATATACTAAATAATATCAAGCTCACAGAACAGCAATTGCGTCTCCTTTCAAGAAGTGATATATTAAACCTGTTTGTATAAGGAGCTATAAACCCAGAAAAATTGCACCCAGTACTGTTAAATGCATGAAATTTTAAGTGTACCCTTTTCTGTTATAGCGTCTTATTTTGGTTGCCTTTTTCCCAATAATTGTTTGTTTGTAAACACCCAAGTGTGCATCTATTCTGTACTTCATAAACAACCACTAGAATGTTATTTTCTTTTCTTTTTTCATTCAATCATACGTGAGCACCGTATGGAGTTTGGTGTGCCATTGTTTCTGTTGCCTTGTACAAATGGGAGGTGGGGCTAGTCAAGCTGCTATAGCGCAGCTTTTTTCCTACTTTCCATGCCACAATTGTTTCTTGTTTGTGTAAATCACGGTGTATTGTTGTGGTGAAATAAAATTTCAACTTCAACTTCAACTTCAACGTGCTCTTCGCCGCCATACCACACATTTCGAGATATGGGATGCATAACTACACCACAGAAGTTACCACGCGGATGTTCGTAACTGGCTTTTTGTTATACCATGCAACATGCGATCTGATGTCTGTGCGTATTTTCATGCCACCCACAACATGCTTACGCTGGTGTGTTAAAAACATACTACCGGATCCTCCAGCGTTAATACTGGCGTGGTATGTACACCTTTGTACAACAATACATTCGGTCCTGTTCATTATGCGAGTGACGAAAGACAGCGGCCCATTCTCCCGGATTACTACAGCCTCTACCGTGTCCAGCGCGCCCTTTCAACTGCATTGGAATTGATCTATTTGGTCCCCTTCCGTACACTGCCGCTGGAAATCGATGGATCATTGTCACCATCGACCATCTGACAAGATATGCTGAATCAGCTCCACTACCTACGGCTGGTACACGTGACCTAGCCATTTCGCCTCGCAACGCTTTGTACTGCGTCTCGGGGCACCACTTGAACTACTAAGTGATCGAGGGTGCGTCTTTTTATCCGAAGTTGTACAACAACACCTTCGGGCATGCCGCACGGCACACCGCCGCTCTATGGCCTACCACCCGCAAACCAACGGTCTAACTGAGCACTTCAACCGAACGCTATGAGACGTTCTGGCCATGTAGGTCTATTTCGACCAACCAAACTGGGATGTTATTCCCCCATTTGTGACTTATTCGTACAACATCGCGACGCAGTCAACCTTCTTTCTTTTATATGGGCGTGAGCCATGCTCCACCCTTCACACCTTTTTGCCGTAACGTCCCGACATCTCAGAGTTCAACTCTCTTTCTGAAATTGCGCACCACACTGACGAGTGTCATCAGTTGGCCCGATCATTCACCACGGACAAGCAAGCAATAAAAAAAGACTGCCACGACCGCGACTAGCAAAACGAGGCCTTTGCCATGGGCTCGCTCGCTCGTCTGGCTCCGACTGCCCTTGCACTCCCCAGGTCTCTCCCCTAAATTTGCCCCCAAAAGTCACGGTCCTAATCGCGTCGTCGAAAAGTCGATCTCATGCCACATACGTGATCAAGCTAGTAACGCCATCTACAAACAGGCGATGCCTTGGTCGGAGACTGTCCACGTTAGCCGTCTCAAGCCGTATCGCGATCCACTCCTACTCTCGTCACCTTGACTTCGCAGGATAGCTCGTCTTGGTCGCCGGGGTATTTTAGAGAGGAAGAAGACTCTGTGCCGCAGTGGGCTACGCCTTTAGCGAGAGGAGCCGAGCGCGAGCTGTTGCCCCGAGTGCTGCGATTCCTCTGTCGGTTGCTGCCGTTCGCTTTCCGCATCAATAGGCCTGTTGTGCGAGTACTACTTACACCAATGAGCCCCGTTTTATAAATATCAATTTTCTTATTATTGTGCTAACCATTATTAGCTAGGCATTCTTCTATACTAGTGAGGAATCTCGTATTCTTGCGGCCGTTCACGTAGACTGCTGGCTTTCAGTAATTGTCTTACATTGCATTCATTCAAATATATAACGAAAGAAGAAAACATGCTTACTTGATTACTATGACACGACTTTTAATTTGCAAATACAGGGCCTGTTTAGAGCGTCTATTTCTTCGCGGTCAACTAAGGTTTCTGTGTGAAAGTTTTTTAGCAATTGCATTGATGAAAACTCCCGACTTATGTAGAAGCGAGACCTTGAATCGTGCAGGGCCCATATAGAGATATGCGGAAGCCAGAAATAATTTGCTTTAAAATATTCACACGTTAACGTTTGCCAACGTCTCTTTTATTATTGCGAATGCTTGCTTTTTAACGGATGTCGTCGATTCGCCTTAGTTCACGGAGTGGTCGTGATGCGACGCTACATGAGGCTTGGCGCTCTTGACGTCACATGTCCGAGCGCTTTCCCTGGAGATGTAATAGACTTATTTCTCCCTTAAGTATCATACTTATTAAATTCTTTCGCGTTGTCGGGGAGATTACGTAGTGTAGCATACGTTACCTCATCTTCTCTGGGAGCCGATTGGGTAGATTGAGTGGCTAAGGCAGCTTTGAGCTTTATGAGCGTGAATGGGCAGTTTAGGTCTGGGTTAGCTTTGCCACAGTCACTTGGGTAGGAAGGTGTGAGGGGGGATACCGAGATATAAAATTGTGAAAAACATCAGTTGAAGTCTCTTAGGTGAGAGCTTTCCCTAGGGTTGGAGCAACGGCTGGCTTAGTACCTTAAAGAGACCAATATAGAGACCACGTAGAGCGCGAGTTGCAGTGCGGAGTCAAGGCCGTCACACAGCGTGTTCCAACGAGGGTGCTCGAGGAAAGTGCCGCAAGTGATAATTTCAGCCCGCAGAGCATATATTCTGAAGGAAAGTTGAACGTTGTGTGGCTGGGAGCGGCGGGAGCATTTCAAACGTTGATGACGCCGCCAGAAACAGGAAATGAGGATGAGGGTCCAGATTGGGGAGCGGAAAACGAGCGCGGCGACTACAGGATGCCATTGCTGCTGAGATCCGCGACGTCCAGTCGTCGTAAGTTTTAAAGCAGTCAGACAAAAAGTTATTACGAAATGCTTCCCAGTTCAAGTGTGAGCCACCCGTTGTTTCCGCCTGTTGTGGTAAAGAGGGTTGTGATGTGCAGAAGAAAGGGATCGCTGAAAAGGTATTCAGCAGACACAACCACTGAAAAGGAAGGGAACTGCGAGAGAAAATGAGATCGGTTGTAGTGCAGCGCTGTCAAACACTGCCCGCTCGAGTACGGGTGTCAGGGGTTCGAAGAAGGTTGGATGGCGTTCCTGAGCAATGCAGTGTAGAAGGCGACCTGGTTTGAGTGTTTGAGGGTAACCCCAGAGCCTATGGGGAGCAATAAAGCCACCCCAATAGGATATGGGTGCTCATTGGAAGGGTGTGCAGGAATTTGCCAAGAGCACTAAACAAAGAAATTGTGACAAGGGGGCTTGTAAAAAGACATCAGAGTGCAAGAAATTTGTATAGATGGTTGGTAATAGACCACACCAACTAAATATTTTAGTAGGGTGGAGGGTACGTCTAGTTGTTCAACGAGAACGTCATTGCGTAAATAAATGGACGCAAGTGGCATTCCCGTCATAGCGTTGCATGCATCGTAGCCCTGGGACGGTAAGCGCCCTGCAAGTCTCCTGTATAAGAAAAAACTGGAGTAAAGTGAGAGAAAATGTTGGTGGAGTGGTCTTCTATTATGACAAATGTTGCAGCAGTTCTACTGCAAAGTCTCGAGATACTTTTCATGCACCATCTAGTTCCTTGAAGTAGAGGATGCAACTGCGCGTGCACGTTGCTTCTTTCCTGCCGAGGTAAGCGACTTTTGAATAGAGTTAAGCATATAGGTGAAGGATTCCAGAACCTTAGTTTGGGTTTCGAGGGTCGTAAAAATCCGGACAATCAAAATTTTCAACTGGACCAAGCAAGAGTCGTGCGCAGTAATTGTTGTTTCGACTGTGTTCGTCAATTTGGTTACATGGAAGCTGGATGTCGGGAGAGTGAGTGTGGCGAGTTGCTTATTTAGCTCCGTGAGTTGAGAGGTAAGAGAGGATGTGGCAGTTACGAGTGTCTCCGTCATTGTGAGTAATGAATGTGAAGCATTTCTTAGCAAAGTTCAGCCACTTTGAGCGTATCTATCTATCTATTTATATATCTATCTATCCTGTTATACTGTTATACAAACGGCCAGGAGAGCTAAAAACCGTAAGCAGCTAGATAGATAGATAGATAGATAGATAGATAGATAGATAGATAGATAGATAGATAGATAGATAGATAGATAGATAGATAGATAGATACGCTTAAATTTGCCGAAGATCACTAAAAAATGCTTCGCATTTATATGTGACATGCTTGTCATCTAACAACATGACTATATGCCACGATCATGATGCGCTGGCGGTCGTTTCTCGAGATAAATTGCCAAATTTGGTATCATGATACAGGAATGGGTGACGAAGCTGTGAGACTTGTGCAAACTTGTTATAAACATAATATATAGACAACACGATACAAACATGATATATATATATATATATATATATATATATATCATGGTTGTATCGTGTTGTATATATAGTGTGTTTATATCAAGTTTGCTCAGGTCGCATAGCTTCGTCAGCCATTCATGTACCATAATACCAAATTTGGCAATTTAGCTAGCGATTCGGCCGCGAGCCTTCCCACGTTTAACCACCTTGATTATATACTTCTATACCTATATACTTTCCACGTTTAACCACCTTGATTTCATGGTATATACTAGTTCATTGTATTCAAGGCACTGCGGCTCAACGCTCGTTAAACCTTTCTAAAAGTAAGAAAGTTACACCCAGCGAGTGTAACGTAGCAACCCTTTCTTGTCAGATAATGCTCAATGTACATGCCATTGTCTTATAAAGGGGATCACAGCGTGCGCGTTAACTAAAAGCCGAATGCTCCTATCTCTCATTCCCCCTTAGCAGCCATTGACATTTACATTAAGCACTATCTTTTATTGTTGAACAACGTACAGAAGAAATCTCTCACCGGCACCACCTTGGAGGTCAAAATGTTATACTTGTTACATATACAACAACTACGAGGGATGAACGGGTGTCGCTATAAGGAGCTTCGCCCCTAAAAGTCATGCACACGCTGGGATCTCGTGCGCTTTCCTGCATGCCACGGTCTCCATCACCACCGGAATGCATGCTTTCTCGTGGTAGCCGGGCAGCGTATTTTGAAATGCTGGCGCTACATCGAACGTGAGAGAGAAAATAAAGAGAGCGAGAAGGAAGCCGACTGCTCTGTCAAGATGGTTCCAGCGCTATTTGTCATTCCTCTCAAAGTCACGTGGCTGGAGTCACGTGTGCTTGCGAACGCACGCACGCACACGCGAAGCGTTAACGGCTGTTCCATTATGTGAAAGTACCCTCGCTACTTCGCTGCTGCATTAGGATTAGGTGGCCGCTCACGCCAATACGCCACCGTGCGGTGCGGCACTTGCAAGTGTTTTTGATTAGGTGGTGATAGTTTGAATGTGCGAAGTCACTCCAACCTATAAACGTGAGGTGCCTCCGCGTCAACATGTGCATGGACGGTGATGTGCACGAGTGAATGATCAGCTACAACCAAGTACCAAATGCAACGTGGATCATTTACAGCAATACCAGAAATCCCCAAAAGAAAGTTCGCATGTTGTTCGTGTCCCTCCGAGATATCAGTGAATAACTTTTTCGCCGAGTCCAGTTGCATAAACAGGTGTCTTGCGGAACAGAACAACTCGACGGAACAGAACAACTCGACGCTTGGCATCAATGTTGATTGTCCTCTTTTCTTGAATTATGGCAGTGTTGGCGCGGGCAATTTCGCGGCAGCAGGTGACGCGAGCGGTGAACTCTTCCATGAGAGATCAAGATGAAACTGAAGATGGAGAGAAAAAGGTGGTTTCCGAAACAAAAGTCGGGGCATGGCCATACACGAGAAGAAAAGGAGCTATACTTCGTCGTACGCTGTATGGCGGTATCATATGCAAACTTGATGAAAGGAAGAATAGTGTCCCAGTTTTGTGATTCGGTTGAACGTACATAGAGATCGTGTCGAACAAAGTCCGGTGAAAACACTCGGACAGACGATTGGTTCATAGATGATATGCTGATATGGTGTTGTAGATGGTGTTAGAGACGTAAAGGACTGCAGAAAAGATATGCGAAAGAAATATCTCGCGACGGTCACGGAGAAACACTCGTGGGGTGCCATGTCGTAAAGTAATGGTGTGAAGAATGAAATTGGCGCCTTTAGAGGTAGCACCAGACTTAAGAGCTGTCGTCTCCGCGTATCGAGTAAGGTGGTCCACGGCAGTTCAATCCAATGGTGAATAACGGGCGTAAGCGGAAGAGGTCTATACAAATTTATGCATACAAAATCAAAGAGAGCGGAGGGGCACGCCAGTAGTTGCAAAGGGCCCGCGAGAAGAGAAGTGGTACGTTTTCGGTGCTGGCATGACGCGCAGAAGCGACGTAGTTGGCGAGAGAAGTGGAGAGGCCAGGCCTAAAGCAGCGAGGTTTGAGGCGGTCGTAAGTCTTGTAGAACATTAAGTGGCCAGCTGTCGGATCGTCATGAAACGCTTGTAAAACTTCCACACGAAGTGACTGAAGAATGACGGGAACCTAATGGTTACCGAGAGGGTGGTAGATTATCTGGCATAACGGTTCATCTTGAAGCTTGAAACGGGCAAGTTGTAATGTTAGGTGGCTGTTTGGAACACGCGATAAGCCAGTAAGCCGATCGATGATTGTGCGGCAGTGGGTATTGGCATGTTGGAACAAGGCACAATCTGTGGACTAAAGAAGGTCTGCCGAGGCAACGAAGTCTTCAGAACTATCAGCTGTCTGCTTGGTCACTTGGGTGGGCGGTGACGAACAGATAAAAGGTGAAATTTCGGCACCTGGTAAGAGCGGGGAAAGCGACAAAGCATGGACATCTTGGTGCTGCAGACCCGACCTATAAATGATTCTGTAGTCATACTTTCGCAAGCGTAGCGCCCAACGGCCAAGGCATTCCGACAAATTTTTGAGACAATAAGCAACACCGCGCATAATGGTCAGTCACGATTGTGAAATGGTGGCCATATAATTAAGGACGAAACATTTTTACCGACCACACAAAGGCAAGACATTCTTGTTCGGTAATGCTGTTTTTAGCTCCGCAGGGGAAAGAGTACGGCTCGCGTAGGCCATGACCTGTTCTTCGAAAGCGTGGTGCCGCTAAAAAAGGACAGCACCGATGCCAAGTCCACTTACGTCAGTGTGTATAGCACAGTAGGTGTTGCAGGGTCAAAATGGCGAAGCATTGTTCGTGATGTGATGTATCGCTTGAGAGTGTGAAAAGTGACTTTGCAGTCATCCGACCACACAAAGGGTGCGCTCGTGGTCAAAAGTTTGTGCAGAAGAGCCGCGCTAGTTGTGAAACCATGTACAAAGCTACGGAAGTAAGACGCCAAGCCAAAAAACTGTGGAGGTCTGCGGGTGTTGGTGGTGTTGGAAAGTGCAGTACTGCGGCAACAGTGTTGTAATAGAGCTCAACGCCATGTTTACCGAAAACATAACCTAATACCTTGATGCTGTGACTGGCAAACCGACACTTCTTAGTGTTGAGGTGGAGACCTGCCTTAGCTAAGCACGTGTGGACTTTGTCTAGTCGTTCAAGGTGCTGTGAGGAACTCGACAAAAAGATGACAGTGTCATCCAGATAGCAAAAGCAGGTCTTCAATTTTAATCCACGCAGTACCACGTCTACCATTCGTCCAAATGTAAATGGGGCGTTGCACAGGCCAAAAGGCATCATATCAAATTCAAATGGATGATCGCCGTGAAAAACGCAGTCTTTTCTCTATCGTACTCATGCATCGGAAGCTGCCAATACCCAGAGGGCGAGTGGAGACTTGAAATTACGCTGCACCTTGAAAAGTATCGAGAGCGTCGTCATTGCTAGGCATTGGGTAGATGTCCTTACAAGTAATTTTGTTGAGCTCTCTGTAATAAATGCGAAACCGTAATCAACCATTCTTTTTTTTACTAGTACGACAGACGAAGGCAATGCGCTTGTCGAAGGTCTCATGACGCTGCGCGTGAGCGTGTCCTTTACTTGTTCTTCTATAAGCTAGCGTTTAGAAACTGACGCACGGTAAGGGTGGTGGCGAAATACATAAGATACGTCGGTGTCGATACGATGAGTGGACATTCTTGTTCGACCCAGACCTTCGGAACAAACGTCAAAGCAAGCTACGTGCCAAATAATAACGCAAGCAAAGCATAAATTTGTGTTGTGTTGAAATGTTTACACAAAGTGGCCTTGAGAGCAGAAGATGAAGCTCCCTCTGGCATACACTTTGAGAATAACGAAGCAGGTGAACCAGTGACGAAAAAAACCGGTGTTTTTTTCAGTAATGTTGGCAGCAGTGGTCCCCTCTGGCAGCATTAGTGGCTCTGGTGTCGTGTCGAAGGCGGTGATACGTGCATATTTACACGAGAAAATCACTAAACAAGGTGCGTTGATGATCCCTCAGAAATCGCAGTGCTTTCAAGGAACCACCACTGCTTCACCATCTAGAATGTCTCGTGACTTGATAGTAAGAACTCGTTCTTGTCCGAGAGGCAGAAGAATATCCGCTGCTGTGACAAAGTTGGGCGACAAAAGGTCGGATGCCTAAGAAAGATCAGTGTGCATATTACGAATGAGAGGCCGACCACACGAAAAACAGCTCACGCAGCTGACAAGAAGTGCCAGCCTAAAATTATCTGATGAGCACACGAAGACCGCACAGCCAACTGTATGTGATGACGGATTCTATCGATGCAAACACAAGCCGATGAAAACATCGTCCGGTCAGGCGAATCGGACGGTCATTAGTGTCGCATAATAAGGGACCGACATAAGAAGTTTGCACTTTACGCAGGCGAAAACGCAATTCACGATTGATTACCGAATTGGTGCCTCTAGTGTATATAAAGGTGCCAACAAAAACACCTTCACACAAAGAGGTAGTATATTACCTGGATGATATGAAGGAGTTGTTACGTTTCGACAACGAACACTTTCGCCTCCAAAAACTGCACCTTATAGTTTTCTGAGTGGCTGTCCAGCGAGATCGGCGTGGGACACAAGGATTATGACGTAAGCCGAAACAGTGGCGGAGAATGGCGGCGAGATGAACGAGTCGATGAGGTGCAGCTTGAGAGTGGGAAGGGGAGGGCGACCGACGGGACGTGCACAGATACGGTGCCGGAACGCAGGCATCAGGTCTCGGGGCAAAGTTCATTTCGTAAGCTGAATAACCACGTCGTTCTTCCTGCTGACGGAGGCATCAAAAACGGGATATATGACTCATTATGCCACAGTAGAAGCAGAAGGAGTGCTGAGGAGGCCAGGTGAAATAGTAGGGTGGCCTTAGTGGATGCGTTGCCATCGCAGCCGAAATCTCGCATTCAACGTCCACGGGCATGGTTGGAACTGGTGCAGGGGCCCGTGATGCAACTTCAGCGTACAAAATCGCACGAAATGGCACAGGAGATGGGGCAAGTGCAGCGCTTGTCTACGATGCCAGTTCGACTTAAGATAATGTCACGCTGCACTCTAAGCCAAAAATGGCCAAAATGGGAGCAACGGCTGTTTTTACTCCTTCAGACCGACTGTTACTCTCCGGAAAGACCAAGCGGAACAAGATGGCCGACTTGTTCGAGAATGGGGGAGCAACTGTATTCATCTTAAGTTTGTAAGGGAGCAACGGAAGGAGGAACCGCTGTAAATGCTTTCGTCACGCAACGGTTATTCCCCGGCAGGACACCGCACACAAATATGCATGCCGCCCACATTGATATTCATGGGCCAGATTATTGTTTGTTCTGTGTGCCAAACTTCACCAAACCAAAACAGTGATTTATTTTAGCATCCGCAGATAATAAGATAGCAGCGCTGGCTGAACACAGAAGGCCTGAGAATACAGTACGGCAAATACCTAACACACGCAGCAGCAGAATGGAGAGTTGGCCCGTCAAAGCGGACCGAACGCCGAAACACGTGCAAAACAACGATAAAAAAGCCTAGACAAGCCGTTCGTCCGCGAAGTAAGGGCGTCAAAGTCGATCAAGCACCGAAACACGTGCATAAGGAGCCCCCCCCCCGCCCAAATATATCGGAGAAGAAAAAAAAAGCGGACCCAGACGCGCTTCTCATCAGCCATTCACTTAGTAGCACGCTTCACCGTGTAGTTTGAGGGCAGAATGACAAATCTGTGCCATCTGCGCCCGCACGACAAGTGTGGCGCTAGCGTAGCAAACGATGTAAGTTACAAAGTAATTTTTATTCAGTGTTTATGTTCACTAGCACTAAATAAAAATTACACTCAACTTTTTATAATTATTTATGAGTTTTAGTGTACCTCAGTTTTTTTTATAATTGTATTAGGAGAACACACTGAAATTATTGCGCTGACGCCTGTGCTGCCACTGCTTGGCGTTTTTTTTTTTCGGCGCAACTAGGTTCGCGTTCGCACTACTTACTCCTTTTCATATGGTCTGTGGTTGGCGAGCACATGGACGTGCGAGCTTGTGAGCTATGTTTTGATCGTGTGTGTGTGTCGCAGACTTGCGTTTCTACTTATTCGTGATGAAGGTTAGTGTATATTTATCTTTATGGAGCGCGAAGTAGTTGTGGATTTTGCTGCTGGGTGGAACAAACACATCGTAAACACGTCTTCAGCTATCTGCAAGCCTGTTCGCTCGTCGGACAAAGGACTGTGCATGCATCAGCGTGCAGGTGAGTGGCATTTCCAGCAACATTTAATGCTCTTACAATACATTGTTGAGTGGTTGCGCTATTGAAAGAGAAATGATTTGCTCTTATTCACCGTATCCATTGCTAGCCGTATCGGACTAAATTACCTCTATTACCGCCTGCATACCCTCTTGCTTCCCCTTGTCACCACTGCAGTGCCAGTGTACTTTTGCAGTTAAAAGTTCATTTCCGCAACACTACCTCGCTTGAAAAAATATTGGGGCGGGGTTGTAGCTGCATTCATACTGGCACTTTTCTACCATTGGCTTTATGTAATGTTAACAGGCTGAGTGTTGGGGCCTTGGGCCGCATTTTTTAGAGATGTAAAGTGTATGTAAATCAGTAAGTGAAGAAATCATTGTCGCATCACTTCACTGGCATAGCCAGGCGGTTGCGCACAGAATTTTTTTAGGCCGGGCGTAGGGAGCCCAAATTGACCACCATATTCGCTTGCCCGGCCTATTCAGATAAGCGGACCCCCCCCCCCCTCCCCGCACGCCTAAAAAAAAATCTGCCCACATCACTGCGTCACTTGCTTCACCTCTGCGCTTCACCTCTGCACATATTGACAGAACAATTGGAGGAGGAATGACCCAAATCTTTCAGATTTCTTTAGTGATGCAAAACCTTAGCAAAACTGAATATTGTAAAAGACAATCATAAATGCTGTATGTTCTCGTTAGCGCTGTCATTATTCTGCATCATGAAATCTTTATGCGCTGTAAAAACTTGGCATGCCGTTGAAGTCACTTATTGACGTTAATACCAATCGACGAAAATTTCGACAACCTCAATAACGCCGTTTGGGATTTGCCGCATGCACATAATTAGGCTGATTCCCACTTGGCTGTTCTTAACCTGACTTTACTGCTACCAAATGAAACAATATGTGATGCATGTCTTTTACTTTTTTTTCAGGGATAAGACACAAATTTGGTTATACTGCGGATAAAGATGCTCCCAACGATGCTAAAGTACAGAAATCAAGTGAATTTTGGTAAGTGCAGACTTTTTGTACTACGTATATGAAAGCATCGCTTTTTAGGGGCAAACTGTGCATGTGTTGGCCAGAGAATAGTTCATTATGCCACATGGTTATACTGGCACTGACAATTTGACATGGCTCCGCTGGCCCTTGTGTGTGCTCACACTGTTACCGTTAAGATAAAATGTTTATGTTTTCATTGCAGGGATTGCTGTTTGTACTAAAAAGCCAACTGCCAAGATTTGTTTACGCTGGTACTCCTAAAAGTATGCTTACCCTCTTTACATGGACTTTGGCTTGCACAAAGCATAACACTTGGGCCTAGATTCACAAAGCTGTGCATGCGCAGGCCTTCATAACAGCGTTTCTTGACTTGCCTTTACCCTGTTTTCTGCAGATGTTTCGTGGGCTTAAAAGTGCCACAGCATGTTGACCTCCCCCATTCGCGTTCAAAGTTCTGCAAGAGTGGGCTTAACTTTCTTGTGCACCTCTTTGCTAGTCCAAGATACTGAAGTGTTATGCTCTTACTAGAGGTGGCAGTGTTTCTAATGTTTGTATTTCCATCACATTGACCAAGTATGCGATCTTGGCTTGACTGGTAGCACATCCTCAACAAATGTCTTTGTGGCACATGTAGAAGGCAGTACAAAATAAATAGGCAGACATTCACACCGGGAGCTAACTTCTAATAATGCTTTTTTTTGGAAACCATGGTGTGCTTATTCCAATTTGTCTAACAAGCAGTAACCTATTTGGCTGTGAACCAACAAGACGTTGAGCTAATAAAAGCTTCACATCTTGTTGCTCTCAAGTATATATGTATTGGCAAGCTATCTGTGACACTGTCAAACAAAGAATCAGAATATCTGTGCATGCCTTAAGATATATTGCTTCGTTTACATACCTCGTGGCTGTGACTCGTCAACCGAGTGAACAAATGCACCCTAGTTTTCTAAATTTAAAGCATTTTTTGAAGGTAACACGGTCTACATTTATTTGTCTATAGTTTTGTCCAGCCGTTTACGTCAGGTACAAAGAAATATACTGAAGATTATCATGTAGCCTCTGCAAATGGTTGTTTTCAAGCAGGCTTTGCATGCTTGGCTTGTGCCTACAGGTATTGCACAATTCAAGACGCAGCAGCGTATGATAGAACAGTAGAATCGAGAGCAACTATGTGCACGAGCTAAATAAGTATTTTAACATGAGCGGACAGTACGTGTTATTTGCCACACACATGACCTCATTTAGAATGCCCATTGGTGAATGGGCTCATAGAAATGTCACTCAGCTGTGTATAGAAAACAAGTTAACTGAACCTAAGGGTATCTTTAACTGCTACAAATATGCCTTGTTGAGGTGCTGCACATTTTCTTCCAGAATATTGCTGTCTGAGACATCATGTGAAGAGCGTCTACCACATCAGCATTTATATGGCTTGCCAAGTAACGTTTGGCCGAACCTTCCTTTTTTTCACATTTCGTTTTGCAGTAGACATCCTAGAATGTAAGCGCTGCTGCAGTGTGTGACTCCTTGTTATGTATTGATTCTGGCATGTTTAAACTCACACTTCTATTTTTTTTCTTGCAGCAATGAGATGCTTCACATATGCCTGCGGTGACGTTCTGCTGCGCTAGCCTGATGGAAACACCAGCTGCGAAACTTGAGTTCTTCAGAATTGGAGAAGTTGCCCTTCTCTCACCAATGATGACACAGACTGGCCTATGCTAGAAATTCAAGATTGTTTCTCCACGGATGACGCAGAAAACCTTTGATGTATTATGGTGTTTGTTTAGTGCTGGCTGTGGTGTGGCGAAGTCTACTTTTACGTGTGGTCACATGTCGCCTCATAAAAAGAACAATAAAGCATTTATTTTCCTTTCAATATTGTCCACTTTTTGTGTTAGAAGCACCCAAGCAGTGCTCTTCCAAAGAGCTCTCGCCATGTGTTAAGCGTGTGACAAGCATACTCGAGATAAATACTCATTTCCCCAAGGAGTAACTGGAAGCATGTGCAGTTGGTTTTCAGAGAGTAACTGCGAACACGTGGGAGGAACGGTAAAGAGTAACTGTTGCTCTTAGAAGAGCAAGTGGTGGGAGTAATGGTCGGTCGGCAGGGAGCAACTGGTGGGAGTAACTGTTGGTCTGCAGGGAGGAACTGGAGGGAGTAACTGTTCATCCCCCAAAGGAGGAACTGAAAGGAGAGCAACGGTTCCTCCCTCTGCAGTTACTCCTTTTAGGAGAGTAATGGGAGTGGCAATGCAATTGCTCCCTGAAAGGAGCAACCCCTATACCCCTGTTGCTCCGTTTTGGCTTAGAGTGTGGTTGGTAGAAAGAGTGCGGGGAGACGCAATAGTTGGGATGCCCGGAACAAGGCCGTGGAGTTCTCTTCTGACAATTGTGTGGATAAGTGCTCACATTTCATGCTCTCAAGTGAAGTGGGCCTCGCCGAAGGCGTGTGGAAGGCACAAGAAATGAAGCGCGTTCAGGTGTTGGCATGTGGTAATGGTGACCTGGCCTCAAGCTGGATTTAGAATAACAAGAGCATTGAAGGCCACAGAGTTGATACCTTTCAGTAGTTGTAGGGTGGGATCAGCCTCCATAATGTCATTTTAGTCTTGGCGACAGAGAGCCAGAATATCTTTAATGTAGGACGTTTATGGTTCGTCATTTTCCTGAATACGGGTAGCGAGCTTGTGTTTTTATACCACAGAGCATCTTGCAGACATACCAAATACCGGACGGAGATGTCCCGCGAAGGCCAAACAATTGGAGAAGTCGATTTCGTGTTTGTAGTACCAGGTGTTAGCGGCGCCATTCAGGTAATAAGGAACGTAGCGCAGTTTGTGTGCCTCGTCCCAATAATTACAAACGCTGGTTCGGTCATCTGTCCCGCCATTCTTCTAAATCTTCGCCGGGAAGGCAGAAAAATACCGGAGGGTCTCGGTGAGAGGTACTCATGGTGCAATGAGGCCTAAGTGGCTGAGAATATGCTGTTACAGCAGCGGACGTGTGCCATTGGTGCTGTTTGAAGGCACAACCGTCCACCAGGCTGGAGCTCCAGGGGTGACCGGCAAAGCAAGAGGACGTATGAACCAAAGCATGCTCCACCACTTATGAGACGACGTCCAGTACGGCAGTTACCAGGTTATATTTTCAATCAAGATGCATGAGCAAAAGCGGCCAAGGCGGCGTGGGC
Organism: Rhipicephalus annulatus; assembly: GCA_013436015.1. Lineage (NCBI taxonomy): Eukaryota > Metazoa > Arthropoda > Arachnida > Ixodida > Ixodidae > Rhipicephalus > Rhipicephalus annulatus. The sequence continues at coordinate 1,135,332 of WOVY01014561.1, read as the reverse complement.
TTGGCCGAAGATGATAATCCCTACAAAGGTTTATGTGTGTGAAATAGATGGATGAAGCACATAGAGCGCTCACAATGTGTATATATATATATATATATATATATATATATATATATGATCTAACAGGAAGTAATGCCAAGGAATGTACAGGAGCAGTTATTAGAACCAATGGAAAGTAAATAAGAAGAACGAAAAGTGGGTGAAAAAGGAACCAGCCGTGAGCGAGAATCGAACCTATGACCTTCGAATAACGCGTTCAAGGCTATATATATATATATATATATATATATATATATATATATATATATATATATTCCAGTAGATCCTCCGTGAGCAGTCACAACGTGGTTTATTTCGACGTTTCGGCCTAGAGTCTGGCCTTCATCAGGAATAAAGATGCAGTTTGTTGGGGCTCAGCTTTATACAATCTCAAATCAGAGAGCAAGGAAAGAGGGAAAAAAGGAAAAAAAAGAAAAGAAAAAAAGAAAAAGGAAAGGAAAAAAGAAAAAAAGAGAAAAATACTATACGGTGGAAGCCCCTCGGCTGCCCCCCTTCCACTTTTCCTTCCACTTCCCCCCTCATCATCTCCCCCCTCTCCCCTTCACCTTTCTGATGTCAGCGGACTGTGTATGTTTCGGTTCACTAGCGCATTCCTCCCGATCAGGCGTCCCCTCCTGGCACTGGCGGTTCGGTGTGGGGCAAAAAAGAGCTTTTCAGGAAGTCCTAAGCCTTTAACTACTCGGGGTCCCGTAAACATTTCGTCGTAGAAGGACGGGGGCCGCGTATTGTGGCAGAGGCTGGTCAGCGGGCATTTTAGGAAGTTCTAAGCCTTTAACTACTCCGCGCCCTGTCAACATTTCGTTGTAAAAATAGGGGTGCCCCGTATTGCGGTAGGCTGTGCAAGCGGGTGCAATGCGAATTCCTTGCCCGCTTCTAAATTACGCGTGTAGTGGGGGCCTCCCGGCTGTGCACAGGGTTGCTGTTGGGCATGTCGTGCATGGCAATATTGATTGGGTAGTAAAATGAAACAGAAATTAGACGACAGCTGCACTTAGGAAGAGTAGTTACACTTGGAATTGTTTTGGGTTGTTCATTGCGGAAGTCGAGACCAAAAGCACTACACGACAGCACCACTACACCACTCCTCAAAGGGAAGCCTGCCGAACTACGAAACCACGTCCCCCTATTGCGGACCCCGGAACTGCCAACGAATACGTTCGCCGGGAGCCCAACCCCGAAATCCTCCCCACAACGACGAAGGCCTGCCTGGACATAACTACAACCTGCGCACCTCATTAGTGCCATCCCCGCACCCAAAAGAAGATTGACTTCTGAAATGTAAGACCAGCTCATCGCTTCCCAGTTGCAGTGCCACTTTCCTTAAAGTACGGAAACTTTCTGACAAACGAATTAGACATGAAATGCACAAATCAACATTGCAAGTGTACCTTCGTGCTAGAATAGCCCCCAAGGGTATGACACTCTCCCTAACACCAGCCGCTACAAATCTAGACAAACACGACCAAATAACATTGAAAAACGTCCTCCTTGAGGCATCTCTTAAGTTAACAGAAATCGCTCTTATTCACAGTGACAAGCAGGTAAAGAAACTGGTCACTATGACCAACACCATTCTCCGCCACAACACTTTATCGAACGAAGAAATCACGCGATTAACAGAATTTGTGCAGAATAAATACCATGCCATCATGACCAACAAAATTCATAAACTCAAAAGAGACCATGTGCCCAAAGCCGCGTTCTCTGATACAGTTCCTTATCATTACAACACCACCACCCAGGAAAACACTACTGGTACAAACGAGCACCCATCTAGGAACACACTGTGTGACACTGTGGTTGTAAACTTATCGGACATGAGCTTGTCACCTGACGAAGTAAAACTGCTATCTAAGGGACTAAGCTTCTGCCCAACCACAAAATTTTTCGATGAATTCCATTTGCTTCGAGACCTCGACAACTTCGCTCGAAGCTTAAGGTTGCGCGAATATTTCTTGGACAGGCCTTCTAACCACGAAACAATTCACCGTCGTAAATCAAATGATTGGACACCGAACAGTAATCGAGACAAGTGCTTGGACCTTTATATCCCTGCAGTAAAGAAATATATATTACACGAATACCACAGACAGAAAGGAAACCGAGAAATCTTGACCAAATCTGAAAAAATGAGTATGAAAAATTTGGCATCTAGGACAGACATAACAATAAATCCCGCTGACAAAGGAGGAGCAATTGTAGTCCTTATTACAACCAACTTCTTACGAGAAGCATACCGCCAACTAGACGACTCAAGATTTTACGAACGCCTCCCAGGTGATCCGACAGACGAATACAAACGTATCGTATCAACAGAACTAAAGAAACTGTTGGATGCAGAAAAGTAAACCAACACTGACCACAAACTGATGCAAACAGCATACCCTCGTCCAGGTCGCTTCTACATCCTCCCAAAAATTCATAAACCCGTTAACCCAGGTCTACCAATCATATCAGGCATCGGTACAATAACTGAACCCATATCAGGGTACGTGGACAAACTAATAAGCCACATTCCATGCACCCTCGCGTCGTACATAAAAGACACCGCACATTTTCTTCGAGACATTGCGGGTATCTGTGTGCCGAAAAACTCGTACTTGGTTACTCTTGATGTCTCTTCATTATATACAAATATTTTTCACGATGACGGCATAGCTGCAATACAAAACATGTACACAAACCATACACAATCTAACACCCCAGATTTCTCTGCCATTGCAACATTGACGAGGATGGTCCTCGAATTTAATTCCTTCGAGTTTAACCAAGAGTATTTTCGACAAATCAGCGGGACCGCTATGGGCACCAAAATGGCACCTAATTATGCCAACATATTTATGGGAAAGCTAGAATCTGAATTTCTTGCACAAAGTTCCTTGAAACCAATGTTATACAGAAGATACATAGACGACATCTTTCTTATTTGGACCCACAGCGAGAACGAACTTCTCAGCTTTATCGACACTTACAATGCTGTACATCTGAACATACACTTCACACACACATACTCGCAAGTCACCGTAAATTTTCTTGATGTTACCATAACGATACAAGAAGAGAAGGTCTCTACAACTTTATATCGCAAACCAACGGATCGACAACAATACCTTCATTACCAAAGCGATCACCCACACCACTGTAAAAACAGTATTCCATACAGCCAGGCTCACCGGTTTAAGCGAATCTGCTCTAGAGACGCTGACTTTGACACGAGCTCACAGAGGCTAAAACTTATGCTCGAGAAACAAAAATACCCCCCACATGTAATTAATGACGCTGTTCAAAAAGCGAGAAAACTAAAGCGTGAAGACTTACCTATGAAGCGACCACCACGAGAAGACCCACAACGAACAAACCTATGCTTGACTTACAGCACTAACTTCCCCAATGTAAACAAAATCCTTAAACGACATTACAACATTCTGGAACAAAGTGAACGTCTGAAACGCGCATTTCCATCCGCTCCAGGCGTCGTTTACCGATGACCACGTAAGCTCAAAGACACCCTTGTCCACTCCCAAATTAACACACCACCCCCCAATAATTCATGCCGCCCTTGCTTAAGCCACGATGTCTTGTATGTAAGGCGATGCGAGAAACAGACAAAGTAACCAGCACGCAATCCAAGTTTTTGATTAACATACGAGGAAACCTAACATACGATTTCTCTAATGTGGTGTACCTACTCGAATGCAACGTGTGTGGTATGCAGTACATCAGACAAACAGAAACACCATTTAGGATTCGCTTCAATAATCACAGAGCCCATGCGAAATCAGCCCCAAGTCTTCCTCTATCAAAACATCTCAATCTTCCCGACCATGCATTCGACAAGCTATGAGTAACGCTCTTAGAGACGGGATTTATATCAAATCGAGAACGTGAACAACGAGAGTCATACCTTATCCACCGATATAACACCCTCGATAGAGGAATAAATGATAATTCTGATACACTTGCAGTAATTAAAGCATTAGAAAACAATAACGGCGACAATGAAAATAGTAACTGAGTTCACGGCACTGCAGCTGCGAAGGGCACTGGACACCCCAAAACAATTCCAAGTGTAACTACTCTTCCTAAGTGCAGCTGTCGTCTGTTTTCTGTTTTATTTTACTACCCAATCAATTGTGCCATGCACGACATGCCCAACAGCAACCCTGTGCACAGCCGGGAGGCCCCCACTGCACGCGTAATTTAGAAGCGGGCAAGGAATTCGCATTGCACCCGCTTGCACAGCCTACCGCAGTACGGGGCACCCCTATTTTTACAACGAAATGTTGACAGGGCGCGGAGTAGTTAAAGGCTTAGAACTTCATAAAATGCCCGCTGACCTGCCTCTGCCACAATACGCGGCCGCCGTCCTTCTACGACGAATTGTTTACGGGACCCCGAGTAGTTAAAGGCTTAGGACTTCCTGAAGAGCTCTTTTTTGCCCCACACCGAACCGCCAGTGCTAGGAGGGGCCGCCTGATCGGGAGGAATGCGCTAGTGAACGGAAACATACACAGACCGCTGACATCAGAAAGGTGAAGGGGAGAGGGGGAGATGATGAGAGGGGAAGTGGAAGGAAAAGTGGAAGGGGGCACCCGAGGGGCTTTCACCCTATAATATTTTTCTCTTTTTTTCTTTTTTTCTTTCTTTTTTCTTTTTTCTTTTCTTTTTTTTTCTTTCTTTTTTTCCCTCCTTCCTTGCCCTCTGATTTGAGACTGTATAAAGCTGAGCACCAACAAACTGTATCTTTATTCCTGATGAAGGCCGCACGCTAGGCCGAAACGACAAAATAAACCTCGTTGTGACCACTCACGGAGGATCTACTGGACTATATGCAACGCTACGGCCACTCAACCACCAAATCTGCCTTTATATATATATATATATATATATATATATATATACGCGTTATATAAATATATATATGCGACCTTCGTTAACGCGTTCGATGATATATATATATATATATATATATATATATATATATATACATATATATATATATTATATATATATATATATATATATATACACGTTATTCGAAGGTCGTGGGTTCGACTTCTGCTCACGGCTGGTTATTTTTTCACCCACTCTTCTTGCTTCTTATTTACATTCCATTGGTTCTAATACCTTCCCCTGTACATTCCTTGGCATTACTGTCTGTTAGATCTCATTATTATTGGGTCAAAACACGGAAAAACGAGCCCTTTGTCATACACATCTTTCACATATATATATATATATATATATATATATATAATGTTGTCACAGAACGAGCGCTAAAAATGAGCGCGCCGCCAAATTCTTGCGACAACGGGCGGGAGAAACGCCGCGAGGTCAAAAAGAAAAAAAAGCAAACGTCCGAAGCTCCCCGGGCGCGCGCTCTCCCCGCGGAAGCGTGGCGTCGAAGCGATGAACCTCCTCACCCCACAGCGGCGGCCGGGCAAGCGCTCGATTTTTCTAGAACGAAAGGGGCGTGGCCATACCGAGCTGACTCACCGGCCGGAGAGGGCATTCCAACCTTCTCGCCCTCTTCCCAGCTTTCGCCGTGTATCGCGCCGACGAAATGACGAGAAATTTCTGGAAGGTGGCGCGGAAGGTATTTAATCGAGCGGCCGAGACGAGAAATCAGGAGGTGACGGAAGTGAGCGCCAGAGTGCGTAGGGATTCCGCCGTGTAGTCGGCGAAGGTTTTGGTCCGTAGGGACGGCTCGAGCTACAGGCAAAAGCGTGGGTTTACCGCTATCGAGCGAAGACGCGGGCAACAGCTGCGTGTGTGAAGCCGACGGATTTCCGGCGAAGAAGTTTGAAGCTTGGAGAGTGGTCATTTGAGGACGCGAGGTTTCCTGGAAGAGAAACTTCAGGGGACAGCGGAACGACAACAACGCTGGACTTTGAGTGAGTGATTCTCGGGAGAGTATCATCCAGACTTTTGTTCCAAGAACTTTGGACTGGATAGGTTTTCTATCTCTTTAGTCTTTAAGTGTCTTGGTTGTTCAATGCATGCGACTGCATTGTAGTGCGTATTGTTGTCCGTGTCCGTTGGTTCAAGTGTGGCTGATTGTATTGTGTAGTACGTTGATTGATTGGTTTGATTGGTGACATATTGTATGCAACTATTGTGGAGTGTGCATTTTTGTGTATTGTTTTCGATCTGCCATTATTGAAAATATAATCTGTTTGTTTATCAACTCTCGGCTCTGACTTGTTCTTTGGGCCACAGCCGGCAACCGCTGGCGTGCCAAAAAGGACCACTTCTAAATTGTCCACGCTTTCGTGGTGCGGTTCGGGGGGCCGATACTTCGGCCCTTGGAATTAGCCCGGCGATCGCCTCCTTATTTAACGGGACCTGTGTGACAATTCATCTGGCGTCCGCGACATAGGACCTTTTGGTGCACAGTGTGTCCAAAGTAGTGAGAAAGAGCCTCGAGTTATTGATAGTGCTATCGGAACGATTTTGTGTGTTATTCAGTGTTCTCGTTAACGAGTGCAGGGGAGTGTTCCGATAGACTGATTTAGGCAGATACTTTTTGCACGCGGCAAGGTTTTATTTGCGAGTTGCGAGACACAATGGATCTCGAAAAGTTAGTTGCGCTTGGTGAGAAGATGGGTCTTTCGGGCGCCGAACTACGGAAGTGGGTCACCCAGAAGAAAAAAGAAGAAAAAGAGAGAGCCAAAGAAGAAAAAGCAGCCGAGCTGGAAAAAGAGAGGTTGGCGGTCGAAAGAGCCAAAGCGGAAAAAGAAGCTGAGTTGGAGAGAGAGAGGTTGGCAGCAGAGAGGGCCAAGGAAGAAAAAGCAGCTGAGTTGGAATGAGAGAGCTTGGCAGCTGAAAGGGTGAAAGAAGAGAGGCAAAGGAGCGACAGCTGAAGGAAGAAAGAGAGCAGCAATTGAAGTTGGAGCTGGAGAGAGAGAAGTTAGCAGCCGAAAGGAAAGGGCGAGAGAAGAAAGAGAAGCGAGGGAGCGACAGCTGAAAGAAGAAAGAGAGGAAAGGGAGCGGCAGCGGCAGCACGAGATGGAACTCGAGCGGCTCCGTTTGCAACAGCGAAGTGAAGCTCCCGTCCAAGCTAGAGTTGAAAGCAGCGAACGGGAAGATCATGGCTTCCGCTTGAACCCAAGCAAGCTGCTCGTAGCGTTTGATGAAAGGAAGGACGACCTAGACGCGTACCTCAACAGATTTGAGACGATCGCGAGGAGCCAGAATTGGCCGGAACAGCAATGGGCAACTGCTTTGAGTACTTGCTTGAGTGGTGAAGCGCTCAGTGTGTACGGTAGGCTGACGCCGACCGATGCAGCCAACTATGCAAAGGTGAAAGCGGCTTTGTTGAAGCGATTTAGATTCACTGTGGAAGGATTCCGGGACAGATTTCGGACAGGAAAGCCAGCTGATGGTGAGACGGCTACGCAGTATGCCGCCCGACTTTGCCATTATTTCGACAGATGGATTGAACTTTCAGGGAGAGCACAGGAGTACGAGGAGCTTAGAGAGCTCCTAATTAGAGAACAATTTCTTACTAGTTGCCACCCAAGCCTGTCGCTGTACTTGAAAGAGAGGAGAGCTAAGTCACTTGAAGACATGCTTGAATTAGCTGATCAATTCTTGGAAGCGCAAGGTGGCACTAATTTGGCCAAGGTCAAGAAGGATTGTTTCGATGATTCGAAGAAATTGGCTCCCGAAGAAAAGAAGCGTGCACCAGAGAGCATTCAGCAATGTATTCTGTGTAACCGAGTGGGTCATCGCGCGAAAAACTGTCGAACGATCTTTACGAGCCCTATGGTAGTGAAATGTTTTAAGTGTGGTCAGACTGGGCACAAAGCAGGCGCATGTCGAAACGGAGTGAGTCAAACTCACCAGGTATCCTGTGTGCAAGCGGCACCGAAATCTGATAATAATGCCGTCACCGATGGATTCGTAGAATTGAAAAATGGGGAGAAAATTCCTATTGTTGGTGCTGTGATGTCAAAAAAGTCGACCGGTGTTACGAAGCGAATGCCAACACTGCCTGCAAAGGTTGCGGGCAAGAAGATTACGGTTCTAAGAGACACTGGTAGCTCCACGGTTATCGTGCGGAGAAATTTGGTACGGGAAAGTGAGTTGACAGGCAGAACGAAGCCGGTTCGCCTAATTGACCGTACGGTTCGGATGCTTCCCGAAGCAGAAATTGAGGTTGAAACCCCGTACTTCAGCGGGAAGGTTACTGCTTTATGCATGACGACCCCCCTGTATGACCTTGTCATCGGAAACATCAACGGGGCGCGAGGGCCAAGTGATCCAGAATGTTTGGGAGAAGACCCGAAGATAGAGGCCTCGCCAACACAGCGGCCGCGAGATACAGTGGAGGAGCATCCCGTGACGCATCTCACTAGAGCCCAAGGTGAAGCTGCGGCGCAAGAGACAGCGAAGGAGAAGACGATCGTGTCAAATCAGTTCACGGGCCGAGCAACCGGACTTACGTCGGCACGACCTCAACCGACCGACAGTGTAAAAGAGACGGAGTTGGCCAGCCGGGCAAGATGTAGAGGCATGATCAAGCGGGTAAATAAACAGACAGGACCCGTCGAATGTAATGACGCACTAACGGTGTCGGAAGAGACAACGATGGCTGAGACGACGCCTCAGATATCGTCGTTGGAAAGGGCTCGCCGAAAAAGAACGTGGAAGCACAAGAAGAGATCGAGCGAGCACCGCAAAAAGGGGCGCAAGCGCTGCTCAAAGCACTCAGGATAAGTGCTGAAGTCAAATCAGAATGTGTTTGGCAGTGCTGAGTGACATATGTTGTGTTAATGTTGTGGTATCCTGTGTCACAAGTGTCGAAGTGTTGTGCTGTGATGTGATGTATAGTATTGTACCATTGTTGTAATGAGAGAACTTTGTACATTTGTATTATTGGGAATGTGTGGTGGAGTGTTGTACTCATGTGCTTGTGGCTGTGTTTTCACGTGTTGTGTAATTGAATTACAATGTACAATTGTATTAAGTGATCTATTGTGAATTTGAAGTGTCATGAGCGACTGATGGTGTTACAGTCTGAGAGAGTGTGTGGTGACTGTTCGCGCTCGTCTGTGAGGTTTTGAATATTATGAGATAATATTCTTAAAGTGGGGGGCAGTGTCACAGAACGAGCGCTAAAAATGAGCGCGCCGCCAAATTCTTGCGACAACGGGCGGGAGAAACGCCGCGAGGTCAAAAAGAAAAAAAAAGCAAACGTCCGAAGCTCCCCGGGCGCGCGCTCTCCCCGCGGAAGCGTGGCGTCGACGCGATGAACCTCCTCACCCCACAGCGGCGGCCGGGAGAGCGCTCGATTTTTCTAGAACGAAAGGGGCGTGGCCATACCAAGCTGACTCACCGGCCGGAGAGGGCATTCCAACCTTCTCGCCCTCTTCCCAGCTTTCGCCGTGTATCGCGCCGATGAAATGACGAGAAATTTCTGGAATGTGGCGCGGAAGGTATTTAATCGAGCGGCCGAGACGAGAAATCAGGAGGTGACGGAAGTGAGCGCCAGAGTGCGTAGGGATTCCGCCGTGTAGTCGGCGAAGGTTTTGGTCCGTAGGGACGGCTCGAGCTACAGGCAAGAGCGTGGGTTTACCGCTATCGAGCGAAGACGCGGGCAACAGCTGCGTGTGTGAAGCCGACGGATTTCCGGCGAATAAGTTTGAAGCTTGGAGAGTGGCCATTTGAGGACGCGAGGTTTCCTGGAAGAGAAACTTCAGGGGACAGCGGAACAACAACGCTGGACTTTGAGTGAGTGATTCTCGGGAGAGTATCATCCAGACTTTTGTTCCAAGAACTTTGGACTGGATAGGTTTTCTATCTCTTTAGTCTTTAAGTGTCTTGGTTGTTCAATGCATGCGACTGCATTGTAGTGCGTATTGTTGTCCGTGTCCGTTGGTTCAAGTGTGGCTGATTGTATTGTGTAGTACGTTGATTGATTGGTTTGATTGGTGACATATTGTATGCAACTATTGTGGAGTGTGCATTTTTGTGTATTGTTTTCGATCTGCCATTATTGAGAATATAATCTGTTTGTTTATCAACTCTCGGCTCTGACTTGTTCTTTGGGCCACAGCCGGCGACCGCTCGCGCGCCAAAAAGGACCACTTCTAAATTGTCCACGCTTTCGTGGTGCGGTTCGGGGGGCCGATACTTCGGCCCTTGGAATTAGCCCGGCGATCGCCTCCCTAATTAACGGGACCTGTGTGACAAATGTAGGAGTAATAATTCAATGGGCCATTTAGTATCCGTGAAGGTATGGGATATGGCACAACGGGAGCGTTGTCAACAAGGATAAATATATTCATTTCCCAACAGTTTCGGGAGGGGTATATATATATATATATATATATATATATATATATATATGATCTAACAGGCAGTAATGCCAAGGAATGTACAGGAGCAGTTATTAGAACCAATGGAAAGTAAATAAGAAGAAAGAAAAGTGGGTGAAAAAATAACCATATATATATATATATATATATATATATATATATATATATAATATATATATATATATATATATATATATATACATATATATATATATTTATATATATATATATATATATATAGTCCAGTAGATCCTCCGTGAGCGGTCACAACGTGGTTTATTTCGACGTTTCGGCCAAGAGTCTGGCCTTCATCAGGAATAAAGATACAGTTTATTGGTGCTCAGCTTTATACAATCTCAAATCAGAGGGCAAGGAAAGAGGGAAAAAGAAAAAAAAGAAAAGAAAAAAAGAAAAAGGAAAGAAAAAGAAGAAGAAAGAGAAAAATATTATACGGTGGAAGCCCCTCGGGTGCCCCCCTTCCACTTTTCCTTCCACTTCCCCCCTCATCATCTCCCCCCTCTCCCGTTCACCTTTCTGATGTCAGCGGTCTGTGCATGTTTCCGTTCACTAGCGCATTCCTCCCGATCAGGCGGCCCCTCCTGGCACTGGCGGTTCGGTGTGGGGCAAAAAAGAGCCTTTCAGGAAGTCCTAAGCCTTTAACTACTCGGGGTCCCGTAAACAATTCGTCGTAGAAGGACGGGGGCCGCGTATTGTGGCAGAGGCTGGTCAGCGGGCATTTTAGGAAGTTCTAAGCCTTTAACTACTCCGCGTCCTGTCAACATTTCGTTGTAAAAATAGGGGTGCCCCGTATTGCGGTAGGCTGTGCAAGCGGGTGCAATGCGAATTCCTTGCCCGCTTCTAAATTATGCGTGTAGTGGGGGCCTCCCGGCTGTGCACAGGGTTGCTGTTGGGCATGTCGTGCATGGCACAATTGATTGGGTAGTAAAATAAAACAGAAAACAGACGACAGCTGCACTTAGGAAGAGTAGTTATACTTGGTATTGTTTTGGGTTGTCCAGTGCCCTTCGCAGCTGCAGTGCCGTGAACTCAGTTACTATTTTCATTGTAGCCGTTATTGTTTTCTAATGCTTTAATTACTGCAAGTGTACCAGAATTCTCATTTATTCCTCTATCGAGGGTGTTAAATCGGTGGATAAGGTATGACTCTCGTTGTTCACGTTCTCGATTTGATTTAAATCCCGTCTCCAATAGCGTTACTGATAGTTTGTCGAATGCATGGTCGGGAAGATTCACACGGCTTACATGCAAGCTTCGAGGGAGTCGCGCTGCTGGCACAGCACACGAAGGTGCAGCTGCGATGGACGTCGGCGGCATGGAGATCGGCGGCAATCGCTTGCACGGACAACTCCAGTGCCAAGCCCCCACAACAACAAGGAGCCGAGCGACACACAGAGCCATCCAGGGCACCAGCAGTGACGATGTCGCCACTACCACCAGCGAAGCCAGCGAGCCAGTGAGTCCCACCAGTGAGTCAGAGATTGGCGGCAACCGCTTGCACGGCAAACTCCAGTGCCAAACCCACTCAACGACAGGGAGCCCAGGGACACAAAGAGCCATCCAGGGTCCCAGCAGTGACGACGTCGCCACTCCCACCAGTGAGGCCTTACAACACCAGGCGGACAAATGCGGCGAAGACCAAAGCGGCGGCTTCCAAATGACACGGGGAAACAAAAGGCACGGGCAGTCTTAAACACGCATGGTCCCACTCATTTCTATCGATTAGGAAAATCATTGAAAAGCAGGTGCAATACGAAAAACACGCGGAACAACTAACCAAATATCGATCTCACTAAATTGCACCTAAGGGCCTCCGCCTAGCCTGCAACCCCTCAATGTCTACACTAAGTGAAGCAGAAAGGGGGAAGTGGAAAAAAATATTACTAGAAGCGTCCTTGCAACTGACTCTGGTCATTTCGGACCATAGTGAGCGTAAGGCCGCCGAATACAGTGTCACGGAGGCCACGCAGAAATTGGTATCTAATCTCGGAGAGCATGAGGCAAGAGAACTGGAAAGATATGAACTAAAGAAGAGAGGCGAAATTTCAGTAGTAAAAGATAGAAAATTCAAGCGGGACTGCAGTAGCTCCACTGCTCTGCAACAGGAAAATAGGACTGAGGCCGTACAAGAACGCCAGGGACCACCCGTACCACAACCTAAGTTTGAGGAGAAAAATGGGAACTCAACACTACAGTGCAATCCTAATCAAAACATCCTTACTCTCGAATATGACGCTGACACTTCCGTGCCACGTGATATACAAGAGCAGCCGAAAACTTATGAGAAAAATGTCCTCAATCTGTCAAAAACAACACTCACACCCGCTCAGCTTCAACTTTTGTCGAGAGACTTGACCTTTTGTCAATCATCCGGTAGATTTAATGAATTTGAACTGTACCAAGACCTCGATACCTTTGCGCGTAATCTCCGACTCCGTGAATACTTTCATGATCGCAAGGACTGTACGGACGAGAATAGAGTGATTGGTGGTGACAAATCATGGTGTCCGGGTGAGCAGAGGGACAAACACCTCGATATGTATATATCAGCAGTTAAAAAAGATATCATCAGAGCGTATGAAAAAAATCGGCCATTTCAAAACAACATATCAAAGTCAGAACGAAGGTCACTCGATGAACTACGAAAAAACACTGGAATTACTCTCAAACCTGCTGACAAAGGGGGCTGCATAGTAATTCTAAACACGTCGGACTACTCAAAGGAAGGGGAACGACAGCTATCAGACACAAAATTCTACAAAGAACTTCCAACGGACCCGACTCCAGAATTTGAAAGGGAGATAAAAGTAACCCTAAACAATCTCCGCCGGGACGAGAAAATTACCGGCAAAATGTTAAAAGCAATGTTACCAGCCCATTCTGTTTCCGGTCGATTCTATTTGCTCCCCAAAATACACAAGGCTGGTAATCCGGGACGTCCGATAGTATCCAGTAACAGCACATCAACAGAAAATATATCAGAATTCATCGATTTCTTAATAAAAAACATCCCCCCAAACTTTCCCTATTACCTAAAAGACACAAACCACTTCATCTGCGAAACTTCAAGTCTCGACATCCCAGGCGGCAGTTTTCTGGTGACCATGGACGTCTGCTCACTGTACACCAACATACCCCACCATGACGGAATAGCGGCTATGGTTTCTGAATATGTAAAATCTGACTCATCAACTAGTGTAAGTGGCGAGGTACTGTTTACACGTATTGAATTTGCGCTAAATTATAACCATTTTGAGTTCAACGGCAAGCATTTTCTTCGGGTCAGTGGCACTGCAATGGGCACGAAAATGGCCCCAAACTTCGCGAGCACCTTTATGGCTTCACTTGAAATCCCATTCATTGAGGGACGCACCTTGAAACCTTTCTACTACAGAAGATACTCAGACGAATATTTTATGATATGAAACCATGATGAGGAAAGTCTTTTCCGCTTCATAGAGGGCTTTAACAAATGCCACCCATCAATAAAATTCACGCACAAAATTTCCAAAACTAGCATTAACTTTTTGGATGTCACTGTCCCGGCCGAAAATAACCGCTTGTCAACAAACCTTTACAAAAAGCCTACAGACCGTCAAATGTACCTATATTTCAAGAGCGGCCACCCAAAGCATTGCAAAACGGGTATTCCATATTTTCAGGCCTAGTGGTACCGAAGAATATGCACCGATATGCGGGAATTAGACCGACACGCGGAACATCTAAAGCATTCCTTCTGGAAACAAATTTATCCGGAAGACATTATTGACGATGACATACTACGTGCTCGCAACGTGAACAGGAATGATATAATTAAGGGACCAAACAGAGTATCTAAAACGACTTCCCAAACGAACCTTGTACTAACTTACTCCTCATCAGCGCCCCGAATCAACAACATACTTTCCCGCCATTTCAACATATTCAGGCAAAGCAAACGACTAACTGCTATTTTCGCGAAGCCACCTCACATGGTGTACCGCCGGGATAAAAATCTGAAGGACATTCTTGTCAGAGCAAAAACAAACACCCCCAAAATTCAATCAAGGTGCCTTCCCTGCGGAAAAGCTCGAAGCAAGGTATGCCCACAGATGGTCACAACACGTGAATCCAAAGCGAACTTCTCGAATTTCAAATTCTGCATAACTGAAAGCCCTAATTGTGACTCCAGTAACTTAATATACATGCTACATTGCAACATCTGCGGACAAGATTATATTGGCCAAACAGACACGCCATTTCGGCTGCGGTTCAATAGTCACCGGTACCACGCCACTTCACTGCCGAAGCTACCTTTATCTAGACATCTGCGCCTGCCAAACCACAGTTTTGAAAATATTAGCGTAACTCTTTTGCAGTCCGGTTTCTCAAACAGACGCGAGCGCGAACAGCGTGAGGCATATTTTATTTTCAAATTTCGTACATTAGTAGCCGGCATCAACGAGGACCCCGGAAAACTCAACTGCCTCCGAGAAGTAAGCCAGGAGAAAATTGGTGACAAAGATTGATAGCTGGAGACCATGCTTTTTTCTGACTGATTCGTACGTGTACACTGTCCTTTCTTGTTTTTTTTTCCCCACATGCACATACAAAGTGTTTACGTTCGCTTACCACTTGATGACCATTGAAGGGAAACGGACGAAGATGAAAGGTAAATAGCCGACCAACCCATTAACGAGAAACCCTTCCTTTACGCACGCCGCCCGCTGCCCGCCGACCAACCCATTACGGGGAAACCCCTTTCTTCACGCACGCCGTCGCGGACCCTCCTGGCAACGCGGCGACAATCTTGGGTGGCCCGACACACGTCAAGAACTGAACAGCACGTGATATGAACCGTATGTGGATGTAGACGGACAGTTGGTTTCGTTCTCATTGTCGACAGTGATTTTTCCTCTTTTTACTTTCTTTTTTTTCTTTCTACCCCTTTTTGTTTTTTTTCCTTTTTTTAGTTCTCTCTCACTCTCGCAAACATCTTTCAAGGCGAGAAGGACGTGGCAGCAACGAAGTTTGGAAGCTCATGTCAGTATAACTCATCCCCTGATGAAGGGAGGACTCCTCCCGAAACTGTTGGGAAATAAATATATTTATCCTTGTTGACAACGCTACCGTTGTGTCATATCCCATATATTTATATAGTATACATATATATATATTGCCGCATGTTGTTAGGCACCTACCGAAGTCTTGCCCCGCTTCCTGCTCTTATGAATTCTGCCACACCAACTGACAAGCCAAACGCGCCAAGCTAAACGCGCCAACGCGCCATGCAACGCTGGCTGCAGGTGTCTCCACATCACGCGCTGGACAAGGAACGCTGGTGGTTTTTCGAGGAGCTGCCACACCAACTGACAAGCCAAACGCGCCAAGCTAAACGCGCCAACGCGCCATGCAACGCTGGCTGCAGGTGTCTCCACATCACGCGCGGGACAAGGAACGCTGGTGGTTTTTCGAGGAGCAGCTCGAGGCGAGACGCAGGAGAAGTTGACGAGGTTTTGACCAGTGAGCTCACAACCTTTGTGTATTTAGTTGACGGGCACAAGTTCGCCATTAATAAATAGCTGTTTTAGCTTCCGGCACTGTATTTGTTCGTTACAAACTGGTGTAGGTGCGGGGTAATGATTCCAAGCCCATCTCAGCATAGGGAACATAGCCCAGAACCCCGAAGGTTGGAGCCAGCGCTGTTGACTCCCGTACACCAACGAACGAGTCGTCGCCTACGAGGTGAGCAGCCCGAGTTTGGTGCCCTCTTCGATTCTTCGAGACCAGTGGAGGACGTAAGTTCCGGAGCCCCTGCAATGGCCACCCAAGCGAGTTCATTTCCATCGCATATCGTCATGGACCCACCCCACATACCAGAGGTATTTCATGGTGATATTTTCGAGGATTCCGAGGACTGGCTCGACGGTTTCGAACGCGTTGCCAGACTGAACGGTTGGAACGAAGTTAGGAAACTTCGCTACGTCTACGTGGCACTGCAAGATTCTGCACGTACGTGGTTCGAAAACCACGAAGCGTCCTTATTATCGTGGGACGACTTTCGAAGAGAGTTTCTTGCTACGTACCCAAACACGGACCGCAAAGAAAAGGCAGAGGCCGCTCTTCAGACGCGAAACCAACGGAACAACGAGAGCGTCGCCATGTACATTGAAGACATGTCTCGACTGTTCCGCCGGGCCGACCCGAACATGGCTGAGGAAAAGAAGTTGCGGCACCTGATGCGTGGAGTGAAGGAGGAGCTTTTTGCAGGCCTGGTGCGTAATCCACCGCGCTCTCTTGCTGAGTTCAGATCAGAGGCAACCATGATAGAAAAGACCCTGCAGCAGCGCGCGCGCCAATACAACCGGGACGTAAGCGTCTCATCTGTTAACGCGGCGTCGACAACCCTCACGAGTAACATTGATCTCTTGCGTGAAATGGTGAGGGCTGTCGTAAGGGAAGAACTCCAGAAAATACAAATGACTCAAGCTCATCCAGCGATGTCCTCACTTGCCGACGTTGTGCGCGAAGAAGTGCGGCAAGCGGTTCTACAACCACAACCTCAGGTTCTACAGCGCGCACAACCAGAGCCTCCGCCTCAGTTGTCGTACGCGCAAGCTGTACGACAGGACCTCGGACGCATGAATCGGACGGCTGCGACTGCTGTGATGCCTCCGACGTTTTCTCCGAGTACGCCGCTACCAATGCCGGAAGCAAGACCACGTAAGAGCGATGTATGGCGCACTGTAGACCGGCGGCCCCTTTGCTACCACTGCGGAGAAGCAGGTCACCTTTACCGGGCGTGCCAGTATCGTCGAGCGGGACTGCGTGGTTTTCCAGTCAATGCACCATGCCCACGGAACGGTGAACGGCCCTACGAAATCGAAGAATACTTGTCTTCACGCTATTCCCCTCAAGACACGCAACAACGGGAGTCGCGTTCGACAGCACCGATGCGCTATCGGTCGCCGAGTCCTCGTCCGTCATCAAATCTCCGAAGATCACGTTCACCTAGCCCGCGGCGGGAAAACTAGAGCCAGCGACCTCTGGAGGTGAGGCCGCTGATATACTGACAACTGAAGACCCTCCATTGTTAGCCCGACAGGACGGTGGCAGTTACGCAACGACGGTCAAGTGCAGTAGTAGCGACGTTACCTCCGAGATATTAGTCACGATCGACGACGTCGAGGCCGTTGCGCTAATAGACACTGGTGCAGATTATTCCGTTGTCAGTAATGCTCTCGCAAAGAAGCTCAAGAAGGTGATGACTGAGTGGACCGGACCTCAGATACGTACCGCTGGAGGGCACTTAGTTAGCCCCGTGGGGTTATGCACCGCAAGGATAGGAATAAGAGGATTTGTGTATGTCGGCAGCTTTATTGTGCTTCCTGAGTGCTCCCGGGAACTGATTATAGGCATGGACTTTTTGCAAACAAACAGTGCAGTCATTGACTTGCAAGAGTCCCAGGTTTCCTTTTCTACGGAGAATGCCATCGCCTTCTGTCATGCGGAGAAACCAATCGTTCTACCTCTCCGCATTGTGGACGAAGATGTAACCGTGCCGCCACGTTCCAGTGTGACCGTTCTTGTGAGGAGTGAAGTTCTTCGTGACTGTGACGGATTAGCTGACGGAAACATCGGACTGCTACTAGAAAAAGGACTATGCGTGGCAAGAGGCCTGGTGAGCCTTCGTGATGGATGTGCGTATGTCCTATTAACTAACTTTCGAAATGAGCTGCAGCATGTTGCGAAGGGAACATCCGTAGCATCGCTGCATGAGTACGTGCAAGTCTCAGATGTTTGCACTCTTGATAAAGCTTCAGAGACAGTAGATAACGTACTCCAGTCAGTAGACATTGACAGAGAGCTCTCGTCATCTCAGAAGCAACAGATTGCTGACCTCATCACAGAGTTCGCCGAGTGCTTCTCCACCTCGTCGAAAGTCGGACGTACTCCCGCCGCAAAGCACCGTATCGTGGTCGAAGAATACGTGAGACCTGTGCATCAGCGCCCATACCGAGTTGCGCCAAAAGAAAGAGAAGCCATCAAGAACCAAGTGCAGGAAATGCTCAACGATGATGTAATCCAGCCATCCAACAGCCCGTGGGCATCACCGGTAGTGCTAGTCAAAAAGAAGGACAACACTCTGCGGTTTTGTGTTGACTACAGAAAGCTGAACCAAGTCACAAAGCGCGATGTTTACCCCCTTCCACGGATCGATGACGCCTTGGATAAGTTACGCAATGCTCATTTCTTTTCATCATTGGACTTAAAAAGTGGATATTGGCAGATCGAGGTGGACGAACGAGATCGCGAGAAGACGGCGTTTGTGACCCCAGACGGACTATACGAGTTCAAAGTGCTCCCTTTCGGTTTGTGCTCTGCTCCCGCTACCTTCCAGAGGATGATGGACACTGTGCTCTCCGGACTCAAGTGGCAATCGTGTCTCGTCTACCTCGACGATGTAGTGGTTTTTTCTTCAACCTTCGAGCAGCACATCCACCGACTGAGAATGGTACTGGATGCCATTCGCGTGGCAGCACTGACCATCAAACCGCAAAAGTGTCACTTTGGATTTCGTCAGCTTCGGTTCCTCGGGCACATAGTTAGTGCGGAAGGCATCCGCCCAGACCCGGAAAAGATTGCAGCAGTTGAAAAATTTCCGAAACCGCAAGACAAAAAGGCCGTCAGACAATTCCTGGGACTATGTGCCTACTACAGGCGCTTTGTTGAAAACTTTGCTAAAATCGCTGAGCCTTTGACACGGCTAACGAAAGAAAGTGTACCATTCTCTTGGCGGGAGGAACAAGAAGCGGCTTTCTCAGAGTTGCGACGCCGTTTGCAGTCTCCTCCAATACTTGCACATTTTGACAAAGAGGCCGATACAGACATACATACCGACGCGAGTAACGTTGGCCTCGGTGCCATCCTCGTTCAGTGGCAGAATGGAGAAGAAAAGGTCATTGCTTACGCGAGCCGCACTCTATCGAATGCTGAGTCTAATTACTCAGCGACAGAGAAAGAGTGTCTCGCAGTTATATGGGCCATCAGCAAGTTTCGCCCATACCTCTACGGCAGATCGTTTCGAGCAATCACTGATCATCATTCATTGTGTTGGCTGGCAAACATCAAGGACCCTTCAGGAAGACTTGCTAGATGGAGCCTGCGTCTGCAGGAACACGACATCACTGTGGTCTACAAGTCCGGTCTCAAGCACAATGACGCGGATTGCCTGTCTCGCGCACCTGTTGAGTCTCCATCATCTGACCAAGAACAAGACATCCCATATCTTGGAGTTCTGAATGTGTCGGACATGGCTCGTCTTCAGCGAGAGGACCCGGAACTACGCCCGCTTATCCAATACTTGGAGGGTCACGAAATTGAGCTACCACGAGTTTTCGTCCGTGGTTTGACATCCTATGTCCTCCGGAACGACGTCCTATACAAGCGCAACTTCGTAAACACCGGTGAGACGTTTCTGCTTCTTGTACCATCATCACTGCGAATAGAAATCTTAGAAGCGTGTCATGACGACCCATCGGCTGGCCATATGGGTAGTAGTCGCACTTTGGCCAGAATTCGCCGCAAGTATTATTGGCCGAAATTAAGGGATTCGGTGCACCATTATGTTAAGTCATGCCGCGATTGCCAGAGACGTAAAATACCACCATCGAAACCAGCGGGTCTGTTGCAACCAATAGAGCCACCAAAAGGGCCATTTCAGCAAGTGGGAATGGATTTGCTTGGTCCATTTCCTCTCTCTTCATCGGGAAAGCGCTGGATTGTGGTAGCAACAGACTACATGACTCGATATGCTGAGACATCACCTCTCGCGAAAGGAACGGCGAACGAAGTAGCCCAGTTTTTCGTCACTCAGATTGTACTTCGACATGGCGCACCACAGGTTGTCATTACAGACAAAGGAACAGCATTTACTGCCCGTTTGATGCAGTCTGTTATGAAGCTCACCCACACCGATCATAGAAGGACTACAGCATACCATCCGCAAACAAACGGATTAACCGAAGGGCTCAATAGAACTCTCGCCGACATGATCTCGATGTATGTGGACGTTGAGCACCAGACATGGGACAGTATTTTGCCTTATGCAACATTTGCGTATAATACCGCAGTACAAGAAACGACACACTTCACGCCATTTCAACTTGTTTATGGTCGGACGGTCACAACGACCTTAGACGCGATGTTACCTATCAACGATTCGAATGAGAGTGACCCACACATCAGTGACTACATAGAAAGGGCAGAAGAGGCACGGCAATTGGCAAGACATCGTATCATTTTGCAACAAGAC
This sequence comes from Rhipicephalus annulatus, assembly GCA_013436015.1. NCBI lineage: Eukaryota > Metazoa > Arthropoda > Arachnida > Ixodida > Ixodidae > Rhipicephalus > Rhipicephalus annulatus. The sequence goes on along the minus strand of WOVY01014561.1, from coordinate 1,114,638 downwards.
TCCGATGCAAGTCGCTATAATCTGAAGCGGAAAGACGTACAGTACAACCCCGGAGACAAAGTGTGGGTGTGGACACCTATACGCGCACCTGGCCTATCGGAAAAACTGATGCGGCGCTATTTCGGCCCTTACAAAGTACTTCGCCAGTTAGGCACGCTAAACTACGAAGTAATTCCTGAAGGGCAAGTGTGCTCAACCCGACGCAGGAATCGCCCAGAAGTCGTACATGTAGTACGAATGAAACCGTACTACGGAAGGCACTGAACGAGACAACTGATATATGTGCTCAAACATCAGATAAATACTCCTTTACAAAACTGTTCGACGTCAGCGTACGCATCGGGACGATGCGTTTCGGGAGGGGGACTAATGTCGCATGTTGTTAGGCACCTACCGAAGTCTTGCCCCGCTTCCTGCTCTTATGAATTCTGCCACACCAACTGACAAGCCAAACGCGCCAAGCTAAACGCGCCAACGCGCCATGCAACGCTGGCTGCAGGTGTCTCCACATCACGCGCTGGACAAGGAACGCTGGTGGTTTTTCGAGGAGCTGCCACACCAACTGACAAGCCAAACGCGCCAAGCTAAACGCGCCAACGCGCCATGCAACGCTGGCTGCAGGTGTCTCCACATCACGCGCGGGACAAGGAACGCTGGTGGTTTTTCGAGGAGCAGCTCGAGGCGAGACGCAGGAGAAGTTGACGAGGTTTTGACCAGTGAGCTCACAACCTTTGTGTATTTAGTTGACGGGCACAAGTTCGCCATTAATAAATAGCTGTTTTAGCTTCCGGCACTGTATTTGTTCGTTACAATATATATATATATATATATATATATATATATATATATATATATATTTGAATGATTAGAGTGCAATAGGCAGTGCCTGCAAAAGATGAGGAAGAGGACCGTGGTTTGTGCTCGTGATAGCACCGTTTCGGATCGCTGAGCGCTTGACCTGTGTTCGTTTTTTTAATAAACGCGTCGCGAAGTCAATGCTAAACGCGTACTTTCATGTGCTGGAGATTGCTGTTTCTCTTTTTCTCCAAGCACATAACTCTTCTCCCATTTTTTTAATAACTCCTCAAATTCTATCTCGCTGCTAGCTTTCCTTCACTCAAACTAGTTCGTCAATGTCATTCTCTAAGAACTGCTCCATTTGTTAATTTTCCTCTCTGGCTTCTGCCCCTGTCCACAAGTATACAAGACCCAGGAGCGTCACTTGCCCTACCACTTTCTCTTTCAGCCCTAAATGTTAATTGTACTCTGGTTTGAACTTTGCCAGTCTGTAGTTTATGAATGAATGCCCCAGTACCTCTCCCTTTGTGCTGCCTTCTGTTCTATTACAATATTCCCACGCGTATACCGGATTGTTAGGGGGTCGTTCCTTGTCCCTAGGATGTGTTTATACAAAACAGTGCACCATCCGCCTCTCCTCCCTTAGCTGTTCTTCTATCTCTTCCCACTTCAGCCTATTCCTGCCACTCTTCATGTTAATATACCCTTCGTCTGAATTGGATCGGCCCTCGTGGCTACATGAGAAAAGCAACAGTTGCGCCATCTCACGCTGTTCGACAAAAGGTTTGTTGGGAAGATTCTGTCGAGTTCATTGTAAGCTGACCACAGCAAAATGCCTGGAACACCTGCAGGACAGTGCCGAGCGTGGTGCTTCTGACCGGGTGCCGATATGGCGGTGGAAGCATTCTTGCTGACCAGCCTACGCACAATGGCGTTTCTAAGACGAACTGCCGGGCCGAATCTAACACCGTACAGCAGCTTGCAGTATCGTTCGCGTACTGTGCTACAGCGCTGTGTGCATAACCAGTGTACGTAAGAGAAAAGAAACAGTCTGTTTTACTTATCTCGGTCTCTGTGCACTAGTAGTGCAGACAACCTTGTAACACAATCTACCAATGATGCTGCAAGCTACTGTACGGCTTCCATACTAGCAAGGGGCACGCCAAGCAAGCTTATATAGTAAGGCAAACAGAATACTTGACATCGAAGCACCAAGACTATTGACCATTCATAAGCCGCTTACAAACATCTATAACCTTGTCGGTTTCTTTAACGAGTGTTACCTGAAAGGGAGATCACGTGTTTTGCGGTCAAGTGGCAACAAGATATTTAGGAAGCGTTCTAAACACCAACTCAAAAATTTATTCTGTCTGAGAACAAAAAGAATACATTGAATGAAATTTCTTCACTACTTAATTATGAATTGGTATATCAAATGCCGCATCACGAAAAGTTTTTCTTAGACCGCATCAGTAAGAAAAAACAGTCAAGTATAGAAGAAATTGCCTATTTCTGCCACTTTCAAAATTTCACGTAACATCTGAAATCTCTTTCGCCCTTCAACATTTTCGCACAGTAATAAGCTTTTCCTGAAAACCACAATAATATTAGGATTGCTTAGAGAAAGTAAAAGTTAACATAAGAAAAAAATGACAAACATTGAAGATTTTCGTGCTTCTTGAAAAGGCCTTACTGCTGGGTAAGCTCAAAAGTTTCGGAAGCTCAAGTAGCACAACTAAACAAATCTCTTTAGTAGCTTAAGCGTTCTTTCGAAGTATTGCGCAAAATATAGATTTTATATACATTTGTCCATTGGGCACGCTTCGGCAAAAGCAAGCGAACTTTCAGAGGGCGTTACAGTTTTGAAAAATTTTTCAGAGCACTAATGTTTGGGGGCAATACACCACAAACTTTTTTGGCAGAATGTGCGATCGTCGAGCCACGTCTGGGACACTTCACCTGAAGTGACCCACCCATATATACACACACACACACATATATATATATATATATATATATATATATATATATATATATATATATATATTGTAATAATACACAGCACTAGGCTGGGGTGTCAGCCATCTTCTTTATTTCTAACCTCTCTTCCTCCTCGTCTCCCCCCAACCCTGCCTCACGTCCACGTACACTTCCCCTCTTTGAAGACTCATCTCTCCTGGGGTGATACTTAAAAACGTTCCCAATGGTCGCAAACTCCAGCACACCATCATCTTTGGTGTAACCGACCCTTTTGAAAACGCCGTGTTGCACTGCGATCTGCACCACGCGATAAGGTCCCATGTACACTTGCTTTGTGCCGGGAAGGCCTTTTCTGACAAGCACCAGATCGTTCAGTTGTATCTGAGGTATCCGCGTGTTGTGGCGACGATCGAAGTTCCTCTTCATACTTTCCCGGTATCGCTGGTAGGCTTCCGAAGGTTTTCGTTTTTCGCACAATTGCAGGCGGTCTGCAATGCAAAGTTCTTGATCAGCAGGAAGCACTGGTACCTTTCCGAAAGCTGCAAAATATGGACTACAGCCGATGCTCGTAGTGTGCGACCGATTGTGATGAGCGACAGCTGCCCCCAAGCAGCACTTCCATCCACCCTGAAAACCTGGATACATTGAAATGAACTGCTTCAAATCCCGAATGATTCTTTCAGCCATCCCATTTCCTGCAGGGTGGTACGGAGCGCAGCGTCGCAATACAACTCCTCGTTCCTTCGCCCAATCTTGCAAACGCTGACTGAGAAACGCTGGCCCATTGTCTGATATTACTATTTTCGTATTCTTGAACATCTCCCGACTCAAAAGAGCGATCACACTATTTGAGTCTTCCCTTCCCGGCCGTGCAGCCACTATTCTTGTGCACTGGTCTATTGCCACTAGGAAAGACTGTGTTCTTCTTACTCCTGCAGCCTTCTTTTTGAGCATTGCGAAGTCCAGATGAATGACTTCAGATGGCACGTTGGAATGTTGAGGCAAAACAATCTCGTCTGTTCTCTGAAGGTACTTGGCTTTGTGAACTTGACATTGATGACAAGAGTGAGCATACCTTTGAACGTCCTCTTTCATGTGTTTCCACTGGAAACGCTGACGAATCTTGTGATATGTCCTCCAAAAGCCATCATGTCCACCTGAGTGCGGGGAGTCGTGATAGAGCTCCAAAATTCGAGGAACCATTGTTTCTGGAACTGTGAACGTTTCGGTATGGAACTTAAGTTCTTCAGTTCCCTCCCACAACACTGTTGCGTTTACATTTTTATGATCAGAAACTACCGCAAGCCTTGAAAGCGTATCTGCGTCCTTGAGGTGTTCTCCAGGCCTATGGTGTACCATGAAAGTAAACTGCTGGAGTTCACTCACCCACCTAGCAGTTTTTCCTCGAAGCTCGGCGAGGTTAAGTATATACGTTAAGGCTTGGTGATCCGTAAGGAGCTTGAAGCTCCTGCAATCCAGGTAAGGTCTGAAATAGCATACGGCCATTAGGACTGCCAAGGCTTCCTTCTCTGTAGTCGTGTAGTTCAGTTGAGTTTTCGAAAATGTGTACAAGTAGTACCCGACGACCCTCTGTTGACGGCTCCGTGGAGAGTCGGTATCTCTCTGGTAACGCACTGCGCCTGTGCCATAATAAGAAGCATCGGTATTCAGTTCACAGGGCATCATGAAGTCTGGAAGAGTCAGGACCGGATCCGATGAAATAATAGTCACAAGGCTGTGATAAACAGAATCACACTCTGCTGTCCACTGAAATGGCACATTCTTCTTAGTCATTTCTGCAAGGCATTTGGTTTTGGTCGTATAATCTCTAATGAATGGCCGGAAATGCCCTGCAAGACCCAGAAATACCCGCAAAGAGTGCAAGTCATATGGCTTCTGCATTTTCGCGATTCGTTCAACTGATTCCTGTTTTGTTGTCTTGGTTTGGCCGTCAAATACTCTTCCAAAAAACACCACTTTGGAAAAACTCACTCTTCTTGTCATTATTTTGAGCTCGGCGTCACAAAGTGCTTGAAGTACACTAGCCAGATGGTTTGAGTGCTCTTCCTCGTTGCGGGAGTATACTATTATATCGTCTATGTGGACGTTACAAAACTTCCCGATAAACCGTCGCAAGACGTCGTTCATCATTTTCTGGAACCAAGCGGGTGAGTTCTTCCTTCCAAATGGAAGTCGGTTATACTCATAGATGTCAAAGGGCGTGATGAAGGCAGAATATTTCTTGTACTTTTCAGAAATCGGAACTGGCCAAAATCTTTTACATAGGTCAATGCGCGAGAAAACTCTGCAGCCACCCGTGTCATCTGTGATAGAGTCTATACGTGGCATAGGAAACGGAAAAAGCTCAGCTTGCTTATTAATTTGTCTGTAGTGCGTGCATAGTCAAAAACTTCCATCTTCCTTTGGTGCAATGGTGATGGGTGAAGCGAACGTAGACGTGGATGGACGGATAATCTGCGCATCCAACATCTTTTTAATCTCGTTCTGAAGCCACACTTTTTTCTCTCATGACATATTATAGGGCTTTTTTCTCACCACCGTCGTATCACTGAGCTGGAATGGAACCTCAAACTTCGTAGTTGCTGTAGGATATCCTTTCAGGCACAGCTATTCCGGGTAAAGCGTCCTAACATCTTCACCTGACGATGGTTTCCGCGGAGTCCTTGAAGGCGAAACTGCAGCGTGGACAGCGCGGCGCTTTTCTTCTGTGGTAATTTCGCCTGTCCAGTAGATATTAAGGCGAAGTGCACTGATGACTGGACGTGAAAGCAGTAGTTCATACGGAACTCCGTCGAGTACCAGTGCTTGCGCAGTGACAGTGTTGCCGAGACACGATACGGTTATACAAGTCCATTTATCGTGGACATCTCGTCTTCTATCGTATCCGTGTACTTCTACTGGTCTTCTCTCTTTTACTTTCGCCCTCTCAACAATATTTGCGTTAATAACCATGACGCTTGCTCCGCTGTCAACTAAAGCACTCCGTTCTTTTCCATCCACAAAAACAGATATGTACAATAGACTTGTATGAGACAAATAAACAGCTTCTCTTGAGGTCGTCGGGTGGAAGCCGAGACACTCTCCATTTAGTTTTTTGTTACGTCATCTAGCTTTTCGCCATGGTCTGAGCATCCCGGGGCGGTCAAAAAGGATACGGATGTTGCAATAGGTCTCCAGCTTGCAAGCGGGCGTCGTTACTGAGCTCGTGTGACCCCGGTATTTCTTGCAGTAGGTGTCATTGGTTGACGCTGGGTTCCTAGGTCCTGGAGGTAGAGGTTTCGCAATCCCTGCAGAAGTTCTTCGACCGTCTTGGGTTCTCGCATTTGTATTTGCTTCTGGAGGTCCGGACTTAAACCATGAATGATAAGCGGAACCACAGACGTCTCAGGCAAAGATGAGTCCGCCAACAGTAGCAAGCGCCTTTTCTCATAAAAATAGCTGAGTGCAGATCCCGACCTGTATTTGAACGTGATTGCTTTGTCCCATAGCAATACCTTGTTCTCGCTGAAGGAGCTAAGAAAGCTTGCTTTCCACTCTATCCATGGTTTGTTGCTGTGAGCATTGAGACGCTACTCGTACCATCTCTATGCTATGCCCGATAGGAATAGTCGCATGTTTTTCACTTTATCTTCGTCACTGTGCCAGTAGTTCTCGTTGCATGCATACTCGTAAAACGTGAGCCAGGACTCGGGACTACTAGACTCTCCATCAAAAATGTCTGGCTTCACTTGTTCGCGACTCGGTCTGCTTAATCTTTCCGTCGCGTTTACAAGCAAGCGCATGAAATCATTTTGCTGCCTATTCTGTTCTTAGTGCAGTTCAAGAAACTTGTTGATCAGCTCGACGGAACTGTCGGGTGAAGCAGCGGTAGCAGGCTTCACGTCGTTTCTTACTGGAGTCAGCACGAAATTCTCATAATCCTGAAGAGTCATGTTGATCCTCACCGTTCTTTTAGCAAGTAACTGGTCTGGAGTGAGCTTCATTTTAGTGCTTAGATAGGAAACAATTGCGTCAGTGCTCACTGCTTCCGGAAGAGCTAGTTCCTCTTCATCTTGTGGCGTTGCAGTCAAGATCCGGATGCCACCGCGTTGATTTGCTCTAATGCTGAAGTCCACCCACATCTTGAATGTCCGCACAGAAAGCATACGCGACTGCGCCAATTCGTAATAATACACAGCACTAGGCTGGGGTGTCAGCTATCTTCTTTATTTCTAACCTTTTCTTCCTCCTCGTCTCCCCCCAACCATGCCTCACGTCCACGTACACACACACACACACACACACACACACACAAACACACACACACACACACACACATATATATATATATATATATATATATATATATATATATGTGTGTGTGTGTGTGTTTGTATATGTGTGTGTGTGTGTGTGTGTGTGTGTGTGTGCGCATTTCTGTGTGTGTATGGTTACTCACTAAAGCAGTACCCTGTACTTCGCCTATTCAATTACTTTCTGGAGATGCGTGCATTTTTTATACACCCTCTACCGTTGGCAGTTGTCAGAGCTCAGCAACATCAGCGCTTTTTCGTCGTGAGTTGCCAGATGGCGATCAGTGCGACTTGAGTGCCGAACTGTGACACTTGCTAAAAAACGCTTGCACTGTGCATGCTTATTTCATGCATGCTTTCTGCTTGTGGTGCGCGCTGCAACTTTCTGGCTGCTGGGCGTTTTTTTGCGTGATAAAATTTACTGTTCTAGCATTCATTCTTTAGCCCTTGTGATGAAACCATGAACAATAAACGGCCAACTTCCTTTGTTAAGACAAGTTTGACTTTCATAAAATATTGATTCCTAGACAGAGGAATCAGCCAAGCGTTTTCCCTTCTCATTTAGTTAACGTTTCCCACCCCTTTCACCTGTCTTCTATACATATCAGTTATACTTTTCATGGCATAAGAGATGACGACATATCTTTCTTCTTCCCTTCATAGTACTATCTACTGCACCACAAGTTGCCACACAAAGCTGCGGTTTAGTTTCTATACTATAAGCCGAAAAGAACTAAAGGCGGGTATGCCATTGGTCCTTGGGGGAAATAAATGCGCTGCCACAGATTTTGAACCAATTTGTAGTAACTGCGGGAGCAACTGCAAAGGTTCAACTGTTACCGCCTAACACTTACTCTTCTTGGTTTGAGTGTTGGTACTCGTAGAATGCTCTATGGGACCAACAGTTGCACTGTGTGGACGAATGCAAAAAAAATATGCGACCCTGAACATGTGGAGTATTTTTATCATTTGCTCCAATTTATAAAGCACTAAAGAAAGCAGTACATTAGTAACCGAACACCCACATCTCTATACAAGCTATTATTTAGGTAATTGATTGATATGTGGGGTTTATAGTCCCGAAACCGCCATATGATTGCGAGAGACGCGTAGAGGAGGGCTCCGAAATCTTGACCCCCTGGGGTTCGTTAACGGACACCCACCTAAATCTGAACACACGGGTCTACTACAATTCCGCCTCCAAGGAGATGTAGCCTCGTGTAAACACTGACCACCCGTGCTACACTAAACGGAACGAACTACCGGCTATATGGAGCACAGTATTTTGACCTCCCATGCAGTGCCGGTGGGAAGCGTTCGCTCGGCTCAAAAAACTATAAACATTCACACCATAACGTGAAAACTTACGTAGGTTAATTCATCGCACCGAAAGGCACTGATCTACTAACATGGATACATCTAATCTTCAACTTCCCTCCAGTCCGAGATTATGAACTATCAGCTGGCATTCCATCATGTTGGCTGGACCAGCGTTTGCAGTGCTGGTACACGAGTGCGCAAACACAAACATAACCAGCCAGGCGCCCGCATATGCCACAATGTCAGCTGGCGCAGGGCGTTACCAGGCTTACAAGGAGTACGGCTAAACGGCCACCGGCGATGAATACATCTGACTGGTGTGAAATTTTCGTCGTCGTTAGTTTAGAGTCACAAATGAACAATAGGTATGTGTCCCCTGTTCGTGCTGTATTACGGAGTGATGAAGATAAGTGTATATTTATAGTGACGAGACCATTCGTAGGCACAGTTTTTCATCGTCTCTCGCTGTACGCTGCCAGCCACACAATTAGTGGTATCCGCGATGGCCTTCACGCTTGATGTTTGACAACGATTGCCGCATGAAGAAAAATACATACCTTTATCTGAGCTTTAATGCAGGAGACAATGTTTTCTGTGGAAGAAACTGTATGCGGCGTTTTTTTATTATTATTAATATTTGATTTGCATACACAGATACACAAGGACACAGACAAAAGAGGGAGAGAGCAAGCTGGCAACTGCCACCTGAAGAGCCACAACGCCTGCTCACTCTTTCGGGAGGAGGGAAGAAACAGAGCAAAAAAAAATTAGAGGGGAGAAAGAGGAAAGGAGATGAGGAAGAGAGAACAAAATGACCAAGACTTCGACAAGTATGAGTCAAAAAAGACCATCTTTAAACTGGTGGCGAGGTCCGTTTGGTTCATGAATGTAGAGAGAGCTCAGTGGGTCTGGTCGCATCGGGAAGCAGTACCACTCGAATAGAGATAGTCGTCTAGGGTCGCGCACTTGAGTCCTAGGAATTTATATTCCTTAATCAGCAAAGACCACTGCGTAGCAAATGTGGGACAGTGCACTACGAGATGTTCAAGCGTTTCGCAGGAGCCACAAGCGGCGCACAATGGACGGTCCGCATGCCATTGACGGTGTAATCGTCCACGCACCAGCCCAGAGCCCACTCTTAGTTTGCACAACAGTGCTCGAGAACTACGAGGCGTGTGCCGGCAATGCGCGCACAGCGGTAGCCAGCTTGATACCGATGTCACCGTTGCCATAGGAAGCCCACTTTTAAAGGCGATAGTCTTTCTTGGGGACCTTCGACGCAACAATTTTGGTCTGTCTGTGTGCCTGTCTATTTGTCTATTTGTCCGCCTTTAATGGTACCCTAAAAGGCACCAAAATAGCCAAACGATACTCGAAACGGCCGACCCCATCCGCAGCGCCCACCAATATTGCTCGTGACTCAGCGTTCATACCTTTGCGATCGTGAAATAAAAAGCAATTATTGCGCATATCTGAGGCACCATAAAAGCACTTCAATATTCTGTTTGTGTGATTCTTACTACAAAAGGCACACATAAGTAGTTTTAAGGACCGTAGCAATTATCACGTCGCGCTGACCAGGCAAAGCTTGCAAGAAAAGGCCAATGGTTCCAACGGATCGCGAAGACGACACGGGCCTGCAACCATTCCGCCTACAAGGAGATGTAGCCTTGGAGGCGGAATTGTTGTTGTTGGAGGCGGAAGGGGTCACTTGCGAATTCTTCATTATATTCAAGTAACTCACTTAGATTGCCGAAATAAAAGACAACTAAAAGGTTAAACTAATTACTCCATGAATTCCAAATAACAGCAAAGTATTGCTCGAAAAAAGTAAATTACAAACAATACAGTTCCTTGCACTCACCACTCACTTTTTAAATGGACTTGTGTTCGACAATTAATAAATCTTTTAGATGCGAAGCAGCTTTTTGAATAGCCTGTGCAGCACTGTCCCTTGCGTCAGTAAGAACCCCCTCGCTACAGCTGTTGGAGCAGTTGGAAGTAGGTGAAGCCGCAGCTGCTCGCCCCGTCACTCTCTTCCTCACCCGCTTTCAACACTCTTTCGCTTCACCCTCTCTGAAAACGCAACGATCTACCGCCACTGGACAGATTTAGTTGCGCATCCCCACCAGGAATACAGAAACGGTCTGCCATTGCAAATGGCTAGCAGGCTGCTTCTATACGGTTGCTGTGGAGGCGTGACTAAATCTTTCTACTCCTTGGGCACATTTGTCTGCGGAGCAACTTGTGCAAAACCAGACCTACCTCCCGTATCTTCGTGGTTCAAACAAACGTTTACTCGAGTAAACGCTAGACCCATTTTTGTTTCAAACCACTCTTGTAGCGCCTGCGTCGACGCCCGTTTCAACTGGTTACGCGCCATGTGCAGCACTACTGCTTCACGACCGAACGAGATTCTCTACTGGCAGGAGGTCCATATTTTTCTTTTTGCACTAGGCTATTTTTTAGTTGCCAAGTATTTATTTCATTCACGTGGGTAACGCCATACGTAGGTCCATGCAAACTCGCTGCAACACGTTCTTCTCGTCGCAGGTGTTGGAGCAGTGCAAAGTAGGTCAAGTCACAGCTGCACGTTGACGTCACGCTTCTCTCGCGCGCTTCCTTCGTAGGTGCCCGCTGACGCCCCTCTTTCTCTCACCCACAACACACGCAGCTTTGGGCTCCCCCACCCGCTCCTTGACCCGCTCGGAACACACTTCTCTCTCGATTCACCCTGTCCACCGCCCGCAACGCTCGACCACACGCCGAGTGCAAACACTTTTTATTTGCGAAGCATTTCTCAGCGAACTCCGGCGAACTTGAGCGAGTCTATCTATCTATCTATCTATCTATCTATCTATCTATCTATCTATCTATCTATCTATCTATCTATCTATCTATCCGCATATGACTTATAGCTCTCCTTTTCGTTTCGACAATTACAGAGAGTTACTATTAATTTGATTAATTCGAAGAGTGACAGAGAGTACAAGTATGGTTTAAGAGAAACCACCTAAATATCAACACAGAGAAAACTAAATACATGGTCTTTCACTCTAGGAAAAAATAACTCGACTTTGCAGGTTCCAACTTGGTTTTAGATACGGCACTGCTACAACCAGTAGCCTAGTTTAAGTACTTAGGGGTCATGTTCGACTCGGACATGAACTGGAAATCACATATATGAGAGATATGCTCCAAGCTAGCGTATGGGCGTCACACGCTACTAAACACCCGTGAATGTTTTGGCACATCAATTTTACGCATCCTATATTTTGCATTCGTGCACAGTCACTTGAGCTACTGCATAGCATCGTGGGGCAGTGAATATAGAACTCATTTGAAATGTATTAGCCGCCTGCAAAAGAGGGCAGTCCGGATTATCACATACTCAAACAGGATGAATACTGCAAAACAACTGTTTCAAATGATGCGTGTACTTCCACTGGACTCTGTTCGCCTGTCCAGTGTTGCTGGTATAGTGCATGGAAAAATAAAACGTGATGACCCATTCCCATTAGGCACCTTTACGTTACCCGCGCGCTGTACAAGAGCTGCAGCAAGTCACTCTTTTGATTTACCTGTAGCCAGAATTGTCTGCGGTCGAAGGCTCATAGAATTTCACGGCGCTCTCAAATGGAATGTGATACCGACTTATGTTAAAGAGGCTAGAAACTTTTTATTAGCCATGAAGCATGCACTTCATGCGCACTTTCTAAGTAATACGACTGTATAGTCATTTATTATTATTATTACTATTATTAATATTATAAAGCTATTATTATTCGGTGCAATGTTCACGCTATGTTTCTTTGTATATTTCAAACATGTGTTTTTTGTTTTTTTTTTTAATTTTAAACTTTGTATCCAGTTTGATGTCCTTGTATCTAGTTTGATACAAGGACATTGTATCCGCATGTATCCGGTTTGATACATGCGCAAGCTGTGTAACCGCTTGCGCATGTCTGTAGGTATGTCACACAATTGGTCCCTCTACTAACCAGTTAGGCTATGGGACCAAACAAGTGTTTGCAAAGTTTTTCGTTACACGGATGTGAAATTCACAATAAAACTGGCATCAACGTCACATGCGGATGTGATATAACATGACTGCATGATTAGCATAGGTGGCTAGTCATAACATAAAAATTATGCCATGATTGTCATGAATGGTCTGCTTTACATTTGATGGTTTTGCTGTGCTTGCACTGGTATGGTACTGGTATGGTATGGCATGACTGCGTGACGAACACAAGCGAGAGATTCTAACATAAAGAATGACATGCATGCAAAGTAACAACATGACCACATGCAACACTCATGATGCACTCGCGGCAATTTCGCTAGCTTCGCACATACCAACTTTGGCATTACGGGACGTGAATCGATGATGAGAGTATGTGACTGATGCATAAATGATAATCATGAGATTCGTGTCATGTGAAAACATGACCAGACATGCCTTGCTCATGATGCACTCGTGGCCGTTTCACTACCTTCGCTTATACCAAACTTGGTATTACGGGACAAGAATGGATGACGAAGGTATGCGACTGGTGCAAACATGATAATCATCAGGGGCGTGTCATGTAACAACATGACTACATGCAGCGCTGATGATGCACTCGTGACTGTTCCGCTAGCAACACATAAACAAAGTTTTCTATTGCGTGACGATAATGAATGACGAAGGTATCTGCCTGGTGGAAACATGATAATCATGATATGCATGTCATGTAACAACACTACATGCTACATTCTTGATGCGCTCGCAGCCGTTTCGACAGCTTCTTATGTACCCAATTAAGTAATACGTGACACGAACGAACGACAGAGGTAAATGACACGTCCAAGCATTATAATCAAGACAATCGTGTCATCTAACAAAATTACGTCATGCCACACTCACGATACGCTCACGGCCATTTCGCCAGCTTCATATACGCCAAATTCGGTATTGGGTCCTCATTTGTGCTTCGCATATCATCGCTTCCCGCTGAACGAAGAATTTGCGAATTTTAAATGCGAAGCATTTTTTTGCAAACTTCGGCGACTTTGAGCGTATCTATCTATCTATCTATCTATGTATCTATCTATCTATCTATCTATCTATCTATCTATCTATCTATCTATCTATTTATCTATCTATATATCTATCTAGCCGCTCAAGTTTGGGTGCTCTCGTGGTCACGTCCTCAACTTAGCGAGAACCAAAATTAGCAAGGGAGGGTACGATGGCCTGACAAATATGACGCGCTGTTCAGGACCTCAATAAGGTCACAATCCCGTCACGTACGTCGTCAAACACGTCCCGCCAGACAGTGGCACATACCCACGGGCGGGTATGTGACCCAGGTGATTGACACTTAATATCTACCCAGAAACGACGAGAACACACATGGGCAATTTTAACGTGCGATCGTTAAGAAATAACCGAAATCGGTAGCGTCATTTCAACGAATGCAAAAAATATAAATCAGGGTTCCAACCAGTTGGAGTTGAAGCATATAGCATTCTGTGTGGCAATAAAGCATTTTACTCGGAATTACTTGGAACTCGGAACTACTTTTCAACTATACGTTATTCTTCGTAAAACGTCAAAAGTGGATGCACTTTTGCCTACCCAATTTTATAAACATTAAAACATACATAGATCCGTCACGTTAGGTTAACGTCAATCGTGGTTAGTTGTCATGCGCTGAAGTTGATTTATGAGGCAGTGTTTAGGGCCAGCATCCTCGCGAGCTTCATATCAGCTTCTGGTGTTGCTAATACGTAAGTTCCAGTTGGCATCGTTGCGCAAGTGCAAATAACTGGATATATAAACATCTGTAACTCTACCACGCATGTGTGTGAGTGCAACGTTTGTACATATATTTAGCGTCATTTCATGACGTATAACACAAGAAATAAAATTTGCAACACGGTCACCATCCCTTTGCATGCTTTGCATAACGTCGATTCCCAGGTACGTGGGATCTGCCAAAGTTTTTTCGGCTCGTTTCTGTGTGAATAAACGTACACGATACGCAACCCACGTTCTCCGCCACGGTGGTCTAGTACCTATGGTACTTGGCTGCTTACCCGCAGGTTGCGGGATGAAATCTCAGCAGCGGCGGCTGCATTTTCAATGAAAGCGAAAATGCTGTAAACCCGTGTGCTCAGATTTGTGTGCTCATTGAAGAATTTCAGGTAGCCGAAATTTTCGGAGTCCTCCACTACGGCGTCTCTCATAATCATATGGTGGTTTTGAGACATTAGAGCCTAATATTCAATCAATCAACCTAATCAACCCAACCCAAGAGTAAATTATTCACCAATCAACAAATAATCAAATAATCAACCAATACCCCCAAGAGTAAATTATTGGGGGGGGGGGGGAAGAATACGCGCTTCGGGTTGCAACATCAGCGGCCCTTTATTCAGAGGTGACATCGAGTGGTACATATGGCGTACCACATGGGAAGAGCAAAGAGCGTCCTTGACGCCGACGCTGTTACTACCTACAGAACCACCCGTAGAAGAAATAATCAAAGCCACAGAGACCCGCCACCCAACACTGGAACAACAATAATGTCCTCTCTTCTCCAAAACTTTTGTACGAGTGGCATGCACAAGGAAGATTTTTTTACTTCATTTGCGTTTTTCTGGATGTTTCTGCTTTCTTCTTATTTCTCTTTCTAGTAGAGGGTTGTACATAGTGCTCGAATAGACGAGTCTTAGTGATGCGTTCAAACTGAAAACACGTGTTAATTCTTCGTCATCGTTCTACTTAGAAAAGTTTTGTGGCCCTGTTATTCTTCCAAAGCAGCATACTATTAGCAGAACGCCACTGTCATTAGAAAATGTGTTACACTGCTATATTTAAGAGCCACTCATGTTCAGTGTTTCTGCTTGGAAAGCTAAAACTGTTGTCGGGTTACGTTTTCATCACCTCATTGTTTATGACAAAAGCTGAGTTCTTCGCGGCTTTTTATTGTGCTTTTCGTTTTCAATACCTGGTTTCACGTTTTCATAGTTATGCGAATAGAGCCTATCCTCCAGTCAAGACTACGCCTGATAGCGAGAGTACCTACTTAGATCAGTTTTCGCAAGAAATCATATTATGCTATCTACCTGTTCCAAAATATGACATCAACTTCTACTAAATCTTTCTGAAAGATAATATTTGATTATTTGCTAGGTCAACGAAAAAAACCGACAAGCAGCTTTAGGTTACAGCCCAGCCCATCTTTAAAAGAAGCGAAAGAAGTCATAGGGAGGAGCATATGTACTAATGTACCGGTATGTTTGTAAACGTGATATAGATATGACGCGGTGAATAAAAAAAACGGCTTGGAGCCGGCCGAGATGGAACTTTCAGCTCCAAAGGTTTCAGGTTCGAACGTTGTCGTCGGCGAGTTCTTTTTTCGACCACAATACTTTCTTTACATAAACAGGCCCCTAACGATCATGTACTTAAAACACTAAAACAGTACAGTTGTCTATTCCTCTATTTTTTGGGTTTCGTTACCTACTTGTTTTTCCTAGGTATTATCAAGCAAAAAATATCTCATAACTTTCCTTCTTGATTCGGTTAATTCATACTCGTATAGCAAATATCCTGAGCAAGTTACTTCTTGGCACCTTTAGAAACACCTTGAGTATGACTACGCCTTTTCAGTATTCAGTGCGCGTTTCCAAACGAAATTCATGGAGCCATGTACTTATGCCTAAATTATTGGCGGTTATTTTTGCCATTTTCTACCTTGTCAATTTTCACCTACGGAAGTTGCTGTGCAGGTATAACCTTTTCCTACCCTTTGTGGCGTATCCAATGCACCAAAAGTTCTTTCTTTAAAAAACTAATGAACATTGTTTCGGCACCATCACTCTAAATAATGTAAAGGTGCAAAAAACAGCAATATTTCTCCGTCTTCTTGTCAGCAACAGGCACACTTCTACTATATTTTGTCTTTCTCTGTCAACGCAAAGCAAGTTTCATTAGGTACCCTCGTTTACCCTCATCATGAGACTGTATTTTTATAGTTCAGAAAGGTATTTGTTGTTGCTTACTACTTTTATAAAGAAAGTGTGAAAGCTTGTAAAAGCCATATTCCTTCGCGCCGGATCGATTTCGCTGTCTGCGGGACCCACCTACATTGACGTTTTCTAGGTAGTCATTTTTGCTGCTGCTATTGGAGACGTTACCGACAAGGCACATGCCTAGGTCGTTATTAAGTTTTCCCTCGCCGAGGAGACTCCATGTAAATTACATGATTGTCATACTACAATACTCCAATAAAGAACAGTGCTCTTAACACCTCTCATTACAAGGCGACGCATACCTGTCACTAATAAGGCTTCGCATAATATAAAAAGTACGTTTAGCATGAAATTTCTCAACCTGATGAAGTTAGGCTCACTTTTTGCCTTAGGTACAGCTTAGCGTACAGCCATCTGCTCATAATACTAAAGGGCTGAATGGATGCATTTTTGAAGTGCTCCCAACGTTAACACCAATAGCACCGAGCAGTGCACAAGAAAAAAAAACTACGCTTTTTTCGTGGCATCTCCACGCTCACCCAATTTCCCTTCCATACTACACGACAGGTTTACGGCATTATCAGTACGTGCTATCATTGTCTTCAATCGTACCTAACGTATTTTTGCTAGCTGTGCACTGCACTTAATATAAGGTTAATTGAATCATTTTAAATGTCTTGTTGCTGTCTATCTATCCATTCGCAATGCCATGACCTCGTACGTGATCGTTGTTTGAAACGTCGCGTGAGTGATTGAAAAAGCGTTATTTGATCCACAATAATCACGAGTCAACTTGACCTCATATAACTAATATTCTATTTTATAAAATAACAGGCCTTATATTATGTTCAGCGTTCTTTGATACGGAATATACAGCTCCTAAATTGGCAGCAATTTTATTGAACTGCTGACACCTTGGGCATTCTATCTATCTATCTATCTATCTATCTATCTATCTATCTATCTATCTATCTATCTATCTATCTATCTATCTATCTATCTATCTATTGATATATCTTTCTATCTATCTATCTGTATAGCTGCCTATGACTTTAGCTCTTTTGGTCGTTTCAATAATGATATCGATACCAAATGTGGATGTGATATAACATGACTGTATGACGAGCATAAGTGACTAGTGATAACACAAAAATCATGCCATGTTTGTCATGAATGATATGCTTTACATTTGAGGGTTTTGCTGCTCTTGCGGTGGTCTTGTTCCCATGACATGTTGCAAAACTGGTATGGTATGACATGACTGCATGACAAACACAAACGAAAGATTCTAACATAAATGCATAAAATGCATGCAAAGTAACAACATGACCACATGCAACACTCATGATGCACTCGCGGCAATTTCGCTAGCTTCGCACATACCAAATTTGTCATTACGGGACGTGAATTGATGATGAAGGTATGTGACTGATGCAAAAATGATAATTCGTAGATGCGTGTTATGTAATAACATGACTATAGATGCCATGCTCATGAAGCACTCGCGGCCATTTCGCTAGCTTCGCTTTTACCAAACTTGATATTACGGGACGTGAAAGGATGACGAAGGTATGTGACTGGTGGAAACAAGATAATCATCCGGGGCGTGTCATGTAACAACATGACTACATGCAACGCTGATGATGCGCTCATGGCCGTTTCGCTAACAACACATATACCAAGTTTTCTCTACATGAAGATAATGAATGACGAAGGTATGTGACTGGTGGAAACATGATAATCATGAGAAGCATGTCATTTAACAACACTACATGCTACACTCATAATGTGCTCGTGGCCGTTTCAATAGCTTCATATGTACGAACTTCGGTAATACGTGACGCAAACGAACGACAGAGGTAAATGGCACGTCCAAGCATGATAATCATGACAATCGTGTCATATAACAAAATGACGTCATGCCACACTCATGATAAGCTCGCGGCCGGTTCGCCAGCTTCACAAATGCCTAATTTGCTAAGAGGTAGCGTGGATAGATGATGAAGGTATGTGATGGGTGCAAACTTGACAATCATGAGATGCGTGTCATCTAAGAACACTACTAATTGCCACACTGAAGTCGCCAAGACACTTAGACGTGACCTGAGTTCGTTTCGTCGCGTTACGTCGGCAATGCCACGCCAGCGCCGAAGGCCTGCCACATACTCGCACGCGTGCGCCGCACTACGCTGCTTTGACGCATGCGCGTTATAGCGCGCCCAGCATCCTTCAGTCACGAAGAAAGGCCGACGCAGTACTGTCCGGGTAACGTCATCGGCCCGAATTTCAGCATGTCGCATTTCGCGCTGGTTGCTGCCGGGCCGCGCTGATGGACGCTGGTCGCGCTGATTGCAACTGGCGTAAGTCTATAGAGTGCTTCCACACCGTGCGCAAGCGTCATTGTTACGTTGGAGTACGTTGATACCTTTGTGATGCACTCGTGGCTGTTTCGCTAGTTTTCTATATACCAAGTAAGAACATGACAACATACTACGCTCACGATAAGCTTGTGGGCTTTTCGCTAGCTCCATGTATGCCAATTTTTGTATCTCGTGATGTGAAAAATTGACGAAGGTATATGGCACGTCCAAACATAATAATTGTGACACGGAAGTCGTGTACGGTATAATTTACCTCTGCCTCGTAACGTTGTGCTAAGTTAAAGGTGACATGTAAACTTTCCTCATTTGTGTTTCGAATATCAACAATTCCCGCTACGTAGAATTGGCCAATTTTAAGGGCGAAGCATTTCTTAGCGAACTTCGGCAAATTCGAGCGTATCTATCTATCTATCTATCTATCTATCTATCTTTCTATCTATCTATCTACTTATCTATCTATCTATCTATCTATGTATCTATCTATCTATCTATCTATCTATCTATTTAGCCGCTTACGTTCGGGTGCCCTCATGGTCACCTTCTCAACTTGGCGTGAACCAAAATTAGCAAGAGAGGGTAAGATGGTCTGACATATATGACGCGCTGCTCAAGGCCTCAATATTGTCACAATCCCATCCCGTACGTTGTCAAACACGTTGCACCAGACATAGGCACATACCCACGGGCGGGTATGTGACCCATGTGAGGGACACTTAGTATCTAGACAGGGACGACGAGAACACACCTTGGCAATTTCAACGTGCGCGCATTAAGAAATAACCGAAATCGGTAGCGTCCTTCCGAGGAATGCAAAAAATATAAATCAGGGTCCCACCCAGCTGTAATTTAAGCCTATAGCATTCTGTGTGGTAACGAGGCATTTTACCACAGAGCTACGCCAGATCTCGTAATTGCTTTTCAAATATACTTTATTATTCATAAAACGTCAATAGTAGCTGCAGTGCTGCCTATCCAATTTAGACACATTACAACATACATACATCCGTCACGTCAGGTTAACGTCAGTTGTGGTTGGTTGCCATGCGATGAAGTTGATTTATGTGGCAGTGTTCAGGGCCAGCATTCTCGCAAGCATCTACGGTTCATATTAGCTTCTGGGCTTGTTAATACGTATGTCCCATTCGGCATCGTTGCGCAAGCGCAAATAACTCGTTTTAAACACATCTGACACTCTTCAACGTATGTCTGTGACTGCAACCCTTGTACATTTATTTAGCCTTATTTCGTGACGTGTCACACCATGAAGAAAAATTGCAAAACGGTCCCCATTACTTCGCAAGCTTCGCATAACGTCGTTTCCCATGTACGTTGGATCTTCCGAAGTTTTTTCGGCTTGTTTTCATGTGAATAAACTTACTCGATACGCAACCGGCGTTCTTCGCCATGGTGGTATAGTACCTGTGATACTTGGCTGCTGACGCGCAGGTCGCAGGATCAAATTCCAGCTGTGGTGGCTGCATTTTCGATGAAGGCGAAAAATCTGTAAGCCCCTGTGCTCAGCTTTGTGTGCTCGTTGAAGATTTCCAGGTAGTTGAAAAATTTGCGGTGTCCTCTACTACGGCGTCTCTCATAATAATATGGTGGTTTTGGGACGTTAGAGCCCATATATCAATCGATCAAGTCAACACGTGTTTCAAACAATTGTTTACTAAAGAAAATGTATTTACTAGAGTGAATGATTTGGGGGGTGGTGGTGGAGATTATGCGTTTCGGGCTGCAACACCAGCGGCCCTTTATTCAGAGCGACAACGAGTGGTACACATGACGTACCACATGGGAAGAGCAAAGAGCGTCCTTGACGCCGACGCGTTTACTACCTACAGAACCACCCGTAGAATAAATAATGAAAGCCGCGGACACCCGCCACCAACACTGGAACCACAATAATGTCCTCTCTTCTTCAAAACGTTTGTACTAGTGGCGTGCAGACCGAGCTTTTTTGACTTCATTTGTGTTTCTCTGCACGTTTCTGTTTTCTTTTTATTTTTCTTTCTTGTAGAGTGTTGTACATAGTGTTCGAATTAACGATTCTTAGTGATGCGTTCAAACAGAAAACACGTGTTAATCCTTCGTCATCGTTCCACTTAGGAAAGATTTGCGGCCCTGTTATTGTGCCAAAGCAGCCTACTTTTAGCAGAATGCCACTGTCATTAGAAAATGTGTTGGACTGCTATGTTCAAAAACCACTCATGTTCAGTGTTTCAGCTTCGAAAGCCAAAACAATTGTTGGGTGACATTTTCATGACCTCATCGTTTCCGACAAAAGCTGAGTGTTTTGCGACTTTTTGTGTGCTTTTCATTTTAAATACTTGCTTTCACGTTTTTATAGTTATGTAAATAGAGCCTATTTTCGCAGCCACGCGGCCACGAGTGTCACATTGATTGACTTGTGCCTTCTTCTGTTCTAGATCATCGAATCCTGCCCCGTGCTGTTTGCTCGTTGTGCCAGTAATCAGCCGATCAACGAAAGCTACGCGCAACCACCATCTCAACAAGCCAGTTCTGAGCACCGGAAGAGGCCTTGACGCATCCCATGACGTCACATGGTTGCAGCGCCACCACAAGCATTAATAACGCCGAACAGTCGGTATCCATCTCGGATTCGTGGCCACGAGTGTCACGTTGCTTGACTTGTGCCTTCTCCTGTTATAGGTAGGCTGTTTATCTGGTTAGCCTTTTAGCTAATAACCTCTGTGGCGATGGATCGTCGCAATTTGTGTAACGATGGGTGTTGACCTGTGTGCTTATCGCACTCGAATCAGTACGTTCTCTGCTTGTAGTACACCTAATAGCTTCCGCCATGTTCAGTCTCAGCTGAAACTAACTGCAATCAGCGCGCTATGCCCCAGGCCGTCTCTGCTTTTGGCATTAACGTTTTTTTTTCTGTGCGGGGGACGTGGAAGCTCACCAAGGCCCCAGGAATGAGGATGTGGTCACCCTCATAAAAGAATGCCATGACAAGACAACAAAAAGCTTGAACGATATGTAACAGAACTTGACTGTCTTGAAGACTCGTGTCACGGCCATTGAAAAAAATTTGAACAGTGTGGCAAAGTTGAAAGACTACTTTTACGCTGTCGCTAAATCTGTGAATGAAGTCAAGTCGAATATAAGCAAGACAAGTGAAAAGCTAGTTGAAGTAGTTGACGATATGAATAACAGAATGAGGAGCCTTATCATCAAAGGCCTTCCTGAGGGTGATCACGAAGGATACACAGAGGCAGAGCGAATCGTCAGGGATTTTTCACTGACCACCTTAATATTACAGCTGGAGATATTGAAAGGGCACACCGCTTTGGCCAACATCGTCCGGCTTTCAGCGTCCGATTATTGTAAAGCTTCTTAACATTGAATCTAAAATAGAGGCCCTGCGCAACTCGTACAAGCTTAAAAACCTGGAGACGCCAAAAGTATGGCTTGAAGAAGATTTCCCGCCGAGTGTTCAGTTCGCAAGACAAAAACTTCGGGATTTTGCCAAGAGCAGCCGCACTGACAACGCCCACTGTTCAGTGCGTTTTAGCAAACTTCACCTACAAGGCAAGGTTTATCAGTTTGACCCAGCCAGTGACTCGGTGGTTTTAGGTGTCCTCGGACCCTGAATGATCTGCTAAATGATGTTTCGCGTCACATAATCCGTGCTCTTCACCCATTGACTCATTTTCGGTGCTTTTGGCTAACTTTCGTAGCCTATACCATAAGACTGATATTTTAAAAACCATCATGCACAGGTGATCTGCAGAAATCATAATCGGTACTGAAACGTGGCTGTCTGAGGACGCCACAAGCAGCGTACTTTCATTACCATCGTCACTCGTCATCTTCCGAAAAGATAGAACCGGCTCCTGAGGTGGTGGTGTGGCTGTTGCGATATACGAATTACACCACCCCTCTCCAATTTCAGTGGACCCACCTCTCGAAATAGTCTGGGCATCATGTCACAATGGTCATGTTGCTTTCGTTATTGGCGCTTGTTACCGACCCTGAGACCGCTATTCAGAGTTTCCAGAACTTCTTGGTGATGCCATTGAACAAGTTACACAGAAATTTCCTAATACGGTTTTATTCTTTGTGGTGACTTTAATTATCCAGAAATAGTTTGGTACACTCGGTCTACCCTTCCTCACAATAATCGTTCTGAATGTATTCGACTTTTTACGCTGCTCCTTTATCACAATTTAACAAAACTTGTACATAAACCTACACAAAAGGATCGGGTTTTAGACTTGGTCTTCACTAACAGCCCCGAAATCTTTACCACACGCGTGCTAGAAGAAATCACTGATCACAGGTTTGTCCATTGCTTTGTTTCACTTCCTACTGCAAGCAAATCAAAAATTAAAAAAAAACAGTTGCTCAACTATGCGCGTACCGACATTACAAAAATGAACATATGCTACACACTTTCGCAGCGGAATTTTTGGCAATGCTTTGACGACAATACAACTGATGAAAAACTGGTGTTTGTTCCGGTCTAAACTTAAAGAAATTGAAGCTACCTGTGTTGCTAAACTGACTATAAGTTCTAGATCAGATGACCCATGGTTCAAGCGAGACGTAAAACGCGCCCGGAACAAGAAGAAAAGGATTTACATAAAAGCAAGTCGCTTGAAATGTCCCCCTGATTGGGAAGCTTACGCAAATATTACAGCTGGGACACGCAGTATCATTTTTCAAGCAAAAGATAAATTCTTTAACGAAAAGCTACCTAACCTCATGAAAACGGACCTTAAAAAATTTTGGATTATGGTAAACCCCAAAAGCACCCACTCAACAGCAGTATTATTGACGGAAGACGGCAGCACCTTATCGGTAGAAAACGCCGCTGAAAAACTCAACAAACATTTCACTACAATATTCACTGACGAAATTCCACTGAATGATTCTCTTTCACTGTCACAACAACCCATTGAACACCCTTTTCCAGCAATCCTAATAACAGAGCACGGGGTATCTAGCGCTATCAGTCGACTTACCCTTAAAACCAGTCCCGGCCCCGATGGCCTCGGCGTCAAACTGCTGAAATTAACCTGTCAACATTCAGTCAAGTTGCTTGCATTGATTTTCCAGCAATCCCTTGACTCCGGGTTGCATACCAGATGACTGAAAATTGGCTAACGTGGTATCCATCTTTACGTCCGGTAACTCACGTTCATCTCGTGTAAGTTACTAGAGCACATCATACACCTCCAGGTCATGCGTCACCTCAATCGTAACAATTTACTTCGTCAAACCCAACATGGTTTTCGAGAAAAATTATCATGTCAGACTCAACTTTTCGAACTCGTGACAGACCTGCACACAGCTCTTCTTATGTCCATCTGCATCGACGCGCTTTTCATAGACTGTTCTAAGGCTTTTGATTGTGTTCTCCATAACCGGCTAATGTTCAAAATACGTCACCTCAGCCTCGACCAGAAAACGACTGCATGAATACAAGAATTTCTAACCAACAGGTGTCAGTCAGTTAAACTTAACAACTGCGTATCTCATCCTACTCGAGTAACATCTGGTATGCCACAAGGCAGTGTGCTGAATGCTCTTCTTTTTTTAGTATACAAAAATGACATTACATCTAATATAAGTTCATCAATTCGTCTTTTCGCGGATGATTGTGTTGTTTATAGGAAAATAACTTCCACAGATGACGTTGCAGAACAACAAGAGGATCTCACCAGGTTATGGGAATGGTGCAGCAAAGGGCAAATGGAAATTAATGTCAATAAAAACCAAGAACCTCTTGTTTACTAATATCATTTTTGCATGCTATAGCTCTTATAAAATAGACGATTCAATAACAGAAAAAGTCACGTCATTTAAGTATCTGGGCGTAATACTCACTTTAGATCTAAGCTGGACTGCTCACATACAGTATACTACTAATACGACTCTCAAGAAACTCGGCCTACATAACCGTCGCTTGCATTTCACCAAAAAGGACACAAGACTGCGCGCTTTCAATTCATTGGTTCGGTACTCCCTAGAATATGCTTCAATCATAACACATTCTCACCAAATCGGTCTTACTAACATGCTCGAAATTTTACAGAATAAAGCTTCTCAGTTCATCTTTTCATCCTACTCACGTTACATAAGTGTTTTTTACTAAAATCGGACCTTAGCCTTACCACACTTGCCATGCTCAGGAGACATACTCGACTATTCTTCTCTCACTTAATTTATCAGAGCAACTCATCCTTCGTCCAGTCTCATATCTTTTCAGCCTCTCATACTTCAACCCGCCTCAATCACGCGCAGAAAGTGGCCCCCATTTTCGCTAGGACCAAGAAGTTTCGAAATCCGCCATTATCATTAGGCATAATCGAGTGGAAATCTCTTCCACCAAACATTGCAGAAATAACAGATCCTTCCAAATTTAACTCCATGCTTAAGGGCTATTTGCTTAGGAAAAACATGGCGACCTGTGTCTGATTGCCCTCGTTTCGTCTGCTGTTTTTGCTCCCGATACTTATTCAGTGTTCTTGCAAGTAATTTTTCCAGGAGTTTTCATTATTATTTTGCTGATGAATATGTATTCGAATAGTGTTGGTGAACGTCTTTATGTTGTGATTCCATTTACTCGCTGTTTCTTTTTTTATTGTTTACTTTTTCGTATTCTGTATTCTGTTCGTATTGCTTGAAATGTATTT
This sequence comes from Rhipicephalus annulatus, assembly GCA_013436015.1. Taxonomy (NCBI): domain Eukaryota; kingdom Metazoa; phylum Arthropoda; class Arachnida; order Ixodida; family Ixodidae; genus Rhipicephalus; species Rhipicephalus annulatus. The sequence goes on along the minus strand of WOVY01014561.1, from coordinate 1,089,153 downwards.
AATCACTTAAATATCTCTCTATGTAATGCCCGATTCTGCTTTAGGGTATTGAAATAACTAAATAAATATTTTCCAGTCATGAATACGCCTTATATCGAAAGTACCTACTTTGATCAGTTTTCGCGAGAAATTAAATTTTGCTATCTACCTGTTCCAAAATATGGCTTCAATTTCTGCGAAATCTTTCTGAAAGGTATTATTTGCTAGGTCAACGAAAAAACCTACAAGCAGCTGTAGGTTACAGCGCAGCCCACCTTTGAAAGAAGCGAAAGAAGTCATAGGCAGGGGCATATGCACTAATGTACCGGTATGTTTGTAACCGTGATATAGATATGAAGCGGTGAATAAAAACACGGCTTGGCGCTGGCTGACACTGAACTTTCAGCTTCAAAGGTTTCAGGTTCAGACGTTGTCGTCGGCGAGTTCTTTTTCGACCACAATACTGTCTTTACATATACACGCCCCTTACGGTCATGTACTTAAAACAGTAAAACACTACAGTTGACCATTCCTCAATTTCCTTGGGTTCGTTACCTGCTTGTTTTTCTTAGGTACTATCAAGCAAAAAAATATCTCACAACTTTCTCTCTTCATTCGTCTAATTCATACTCGTATAGCAAATATCTTGAGCCCGTTACTTATTCGTACCTTAAGAAACACCTTGAGTATGACTACGCCTTTTCAGTATTAAGCGCGCGTTTCCAAATGAATTTCATGGAGCCATGAACTTATGCCTAAATTATTGGCAGGTATTTATGCCATTTTCTACCTTGTCATTTTTCACCTACTGAAGCTGCTGCGCAGGTATAACCTTTACACACCCTTCGAGGTGTTTCCAACGCACAAAAAGTTCTTTTTTTAGAAACAACCGAACATTGTTTCGGCACCATCACTCGGGTTTTATTTTAATCTTTATTGTTTATTCAATGATTACCCCGCTTATCCCGAAGGCGCTGCAGCAGGGGAGTTACAATGTCGAGAAAAACACATCTTTATTAATACAGCACACTTGTTCATTTGATAAGTGATTCCATTCTCTAATGGAACGAACAAAAAACGAATTAGCATACAAATTAGATCTGGTACGGTACTCTTGAAACAATGTTCATTTCGCGAAGACATATAATGAGGACTGTGAAGGTACTTTTCATTTCGAATGCCGGTTTTACCATGAAATATTTGGTACAGAAATTTTAGCCGCAGTTTCTTTCGACGCGATGATAGTAATTCTCACCCTAGTTCATTTTTCATATTGGTGCAACTGTCATTTCTTGAGTACCGGCTTAGAACAAACCTTGCAGCTGTATTTTGTATTTTTTTTCAAGTTTGTAACTTAAAGTACTTTGCCAGAGGTCCCACACGGCACAGGCGTATTCAAGCATAGGGCGAATGTGTGTTGAATACGCCGTTGATTTCAAACATGCCGGCGCTTGTGTCAGGCTGCGCTGTATAAAATTTAGTGACTTGGCGGCCTTCGCAACAACTGAATCAACGTGTGCATTCCATGAACAGTCGGCAGAAAAAGTTACACCTAAATATTTATAATGCGGTTTTCGTGTTACTATACTATTGCAGATTACATACTTTGAAGCTAACTTGTTTTTTTACGCGTGAAAGTAACATGAATGCATTTATTGGCATTTATAGTCATTTTCCACCTTGAACACCATTCTTGGATGCACGATAAGTCGCTTTGGAGCAGGGCGACATCACTCTCATTTCTATTTTTTCTGTGCAAGACACAGTCGTCTGCAAACAACCGTATATTAGAATCAATTCCGTAGCAAATGTCATTTATATATAATAAAAATAAAATGGGTTAATGTAAAGGTGTGAAAAACAGCAATACGTCTCCGTCTTCTTTTCAACAAGACGCACACATCTACTATATCTTGTCTTTCTCTGTCAACGCAAAGCAAGTTTCATTAAGTACACTCGTGTACACTCTCTTCCTGAGACTGTATTTTCATAGTTCAGAAAGGTATTTTTTGTTGCTTACTACATTCTGAATGAAAGTGTGAAAGTTGTAGAAGCCATCTTCCTTCGCATGCGATCGATTTCGCTGTCTGCGGAACCCACCTACATTGACGTTGTCTAGGTTATCATTTTTGCTGCTGCTATTAGAGACGTTACTGATTATGCACACGCCTCGGTCGTTATTAAATTTTCTCTAGCCGAGGAGACTCATTTAGATTACATGTTTGTCATCCTACAATATTCGAATAACGAACAGTGTGCTTGACACATCTTATTACGAAGGTGACGCATCCCTGTCTCTAATAAGGCTCCGCATAATCGAAAAAGTAAGTTTAGCCTGAAATTTTGCAACCTGATGAAGGTAGGCTCACTTCTTGAAATAGGTAGCGGTTTGCGTACAACCATCTGCTCATCATTCTAAAGGGCTGAATGGATGCATTTTTGAAGTCGTTCTGTCTATCGTTCTGTCTGTCTATCGTTCTGGCATCTATCGTTCTGTCTGTCTGTCTGTCTGTCTGTCTGTCTGTGCGTCTGTCTGTCTGTCTCTCTGTCTGTCTGTCTGTAGATTGATTTGATTTGATTGATATGTGAGGTTTAACGTCCCGAAACCACCATATGATCTCTCTGTCTGTCTGTATGTTGATTGATTTGATTTGATTGATATGTGGGGTTTAACGTCTCAAAACCATCATATGATCTGTCTATCTGTCTGTCTGTCTATCTGTCTGCCTGCCTGCCTGCCTGCCTGTTTGTCTGTCTGTCTGCCTGTCTGTCTATTTGTCAGCTCTGATTGATTTGATTTGATTGATTGATTTGATTGATTTGATTGATTGATTTTATTTGATTGATATGTGCGTTTTAATGCCCAAAGCCACAATATGATCTGTCTGTCCGTCTGTCTGTTTGTCTCTGTCTTTTTGTCTGTCTGTCCGTCTGTCGATTGATTCGATTTGATTGATCATCATCATCAACATCAGCCTGACTACGTCCACTGCAGGACAAAGGCCTCTGCCATGTTCCGCCAGTTAACCCGGTCCTGTGCTTGCTGCTGCCAATTTATACCCGCAAACTTCTTAATCTCATCTGCCCACCTAACCTTCTGTCTCCCCCTAACCCGCTTCCCTTCTCTGGGAATCCAGTTAGTCACCCTTAATGACCAGCGGTTATCCTGTCTACGCACTACATGCCCGGCCCATGTCCATTTCCTCTTTTTTATTTCAACTATCATATCCTTAACCCACGTTTGTCCCCTAATCCACTCTGCTCTCTTCTTGTCTCTTAAAGTTACACGTACCATTTTTCTTTCCATTGCTCGCTGCGTCGTCCTCAATTTAAGGTGAACCCTCTTTGTAAGTCTCCAGGTTTCTGCTCCGTAGCTAAGTACCGGCAAGATACAGCTGTTATGTACCTTCCTCTTGAGGGATAGTGGCAATCTACATGTCAGAAATCGAGAGTGCTTGCCGTCTGTGCTCCACCCCATTCTTATTCTTCTAGTTACTGCAATCTCGTGGTTGGGCTCTGCGGTTATTACCTGCCCTAAGTAGACATAGTCTTTTACAACTTTAAGTGCACTATTACCTATCTCGAATAGCTGCTCTTTTCTGAGGTTGTTGTACATTACTTTCGTTCTCCACAGAATAATTTTAAGACCCACCTTTCTGCTCTCCTTGTCTAACTCCGTAATCATGAGTTGCAATTCGTCCCCAGAGTTACTCAGCAATGCAATGTCATCGGCGAAGCGCAGGTTACTAAGGTATTCTCCATTAACTCTTATCCCTAACTGTTCCCATTCTAGGTTTCTGAAAACTTCCTGTAAGCACGCGGTAAATAGCATTGAAGAGATTGTGTCCCCCTGCCTTACACCCTTCTTGATTGGTATTCTGTTGCTTTCTTTATGAAGCAGTATGGTAGCATTTTATCCCCTGTGGATTTCTTCCAGAGTGTTTATATATACTTCATCTACGCCCTGAGTCCGCAGTGCCTGCATGACGGCTGATATTTCTTCTGAATCAAACGCCTTCTCGTAATCTATAAAAACTATGTATAGTGGTTGGTTGTACTCTGAGCATTTCTCTATTACCCGATTGATAGTATGAATGTGGTCAATTGTTGAGTAGCCTGTTCGAAATCCTGCTTGTTCCTTTGGTTGATTGAATTCTAATGTTTTCTTTACTCTGTTTTTTTATTTTGTTTATTTATACATACTGCAGCCCCTATTAGGGCTATTGCAGGAGTGGACATACAAATGATCAGGTGATAAGCAGAAACAAAAACATGAGCATATGGCACAAATTTGTGGTTCATAGTACTACACAAGATCCAGAATGAACAGAGCAAGAGCACGGAAAGCAAAAGAAAAGAACATGGAAATATTTACTTAACACGCATGCGATATTGCACTCAGAAACTGCTCCAAAGGGAGCCCGCGGGTATCGCCGGTTAGCAAGTTCCAGAGCTCAATAGTGAAGGGAAAAAAACTATACTTAAATCAGTTTTGGGGTGAAGTGGCATAATATTTAGCGCATGTTGACTCCTGGTGTGAACAGAGGGTGGTGTGGCAAACTGCAGATACCTGTGGTGCGAGGGCAAGCGCGGCGAAATAATCAAGGTGTACAGGAGCTTTAAGCATTTTGAATGGCGCCTGGCAGATAAAGGAGTTAAACCCAAAGGTGCTAAGTTGGACGTAGGCGAAAAATCCCGGTCATATCTTCGGCAGATAAAACGGACGGCTTTTTTTTGTATGGATTCTCGTTTTGCAATGTCGGACGCTTTGTGTGGATTCCACACGACACAACCGTATTCGAGTAATGGCCGTACTAACGTTTTAAATGTTAAGAGCTTGGTTTCTTTTGGTGCTACACGGAGAACGCGCTGTAAGTAACCTAATCTCTTCAGGGGTTTATTAAACGTAATATCAATGTGTTTGGACCAGGACATGTTTTGAGGGAAGTGAAGGCCGAGGTACTTATATTCCATTTTTCTTGCTAAATGATAACCATCGAATGAGTAGGGAAATAGATGAGCGGATGACCGAGTAAAAAATGTCATGCACACAGTTTTTGGAAATTTACATTCATTTGCCAGGTTTGGCACCAAGTGCAAAAATTGAAAAATGAGTTGTTCAGTTTCTCGTGAACCTCAGCAGAAGCAATTTTTTGATAAATCACGCAGTCATCGGCGTATAGCCTAATCTGAGACGTTATAATACCAGATATGTCATTAATAAATAATAAAAAAAGAAGGGGTACAAGTACTGAGCCCTGCGGAACACCTGAAGTTACATCAGCGGTACTGAATGCTGTTGAGTTAAAAAATACATACTGCGAGCGGTGCGAGAGAAAACTAGATATTCAACCTAGGGGCAGCAGGATTTTTAATATGAAATTAAGTTTAAGTAAAAGTTTCGAATGGAGAACTGTATCGAAAGCTTTCGATAAGTCAATAAAAATAGCATCTACCTGATAACTCGAGTCAATGGCTTCAATAACATCATGACTAAATTCGGTAAGTTGAGTGATTGTACTGAAACCTCGTGTAAAGCCGTGTTGAAACTGGTTTAGAATATTATTAGCTTCCAGGAATTGTACTATGTGTTTGTATATGACGTGCTCCAATATTTTGCATGAAAGAGATGTCAAGGAAATAGGCCTGTAATTAGCCGGCGAGGATTTGCATCCAGCTATAAAAAAGGGGAGCACTTTAGCAAGCTTCCATGATAATGGAACTGTTTCTGTTGCTAGGGATTTTTTTGTATATTATCATAAGGTAGCGGCTTGTACATGAAGCATATCGTACTAAAAAGTTGTTGGGAATATTATCTGGGCCAGGGCTTTTTTTAGTGTTTAAGTTAAGTATCAAATTTAGAATGCCTTCTTCAGATAAACATACGTCACCAATTGAGGGTGCAGGGTTGGCCAGTGAAAAGGTAGGTGTTTGAAAATTATCAATGGTGAAAACAGATTTAAAATAAGAATTAAATGCATTGGCTATTGTGACGGGATCGCTTGTGGAGGCTCCATCAATGTCCATTGTGTTTGGTTCTGTTGAACTCGGCAAGATGAAGCTCCAAAATTTTCTTGAATTTGTTACCATCAGGTTTTTCATTGTCACTTGGTAATAGAAATCTTTGGCGGCTTTAGTTTTGGCTCTCAATTCCTCTTTAAGTTTGTTGAACTCATTTAGTGACGGGGAGGTCTGACGTCTAATCGAACAATGTAACCTTTTTACGCGACGTGTCAGTTGTAACAACTCCCTCGTCATCCATGGCAACCGAACATTTTTTTCTTAGTTTTTATTGGAATAAAGCGGGTGATACAAGAATGCACAAGACTTTCAAAGAAAGAAACCAAATCGTTGACGTCGCTAGATTCACTAAGCCGTTCAAAATTTTCAAATGAATCCTCTAGAACTGTTAGGATACTGACGTCATCTGCACGGTCAAAGTCATGGTGAGTTGAATACACAATATTCGGTGTGGGTACACGACATGAGAATGAGACGAAAACGGCTTTATGATCGGAAATTCCTTCAGTGACAAGGCAGTTAAACGTGCTTTCTAAGAGAGTAGGGCTAACAAAGACTAAATCGAGAACAGCAGACTCTCTTGTAAATTCTCGAACAACTTGGGTTAGGCCCAAGTTGTTCAATTACCTTTGTAAATAGCTTGTATACTACAGAGAGCAAGCTGATCGGCCTGTAATTCTTCAAGTCCTTGTCGTCTCCTTTCTTATGTATGAAGATGATGTTAGCGTTCTTGCAAGACTCTGGTACTCTTCCCGTCAGGAGACACCTCGTAAACAGGGTGGCTAGTTTTTCTAACACAATCTGTCCTCCATCTTTCAGCAGATCTGATGTTACCTGATCCTCACCACCAGCTTTGCCTCTTTGCATGCTCTCCAAAGCTTTTCTGACTTCTTCTATCATTACTGGTGGGGTGTCATCTGGGTTACTGCTAGTTCTTATAGCATAAAGGTCGTGGTTGTCTCAGCTACTGTACAGATCTCTGCAAAACTCCTCCGCAATTTTAACTACGCTATCCATATTGGTAGTGACTTTGCCTTCTTTGTCCCTTAGTGCATGCATCCGACTTTTGCCTATCCCAAATTTCCTCTTCACTGCTTTGACGCTTCCTCCGTTTTTCAGAGCGTGTTCAATTCTCTCCGTGTTATACCTCCTTACATCGCATAACTTACGTTTAATAATCCTCTTCGAAAACTCTGCCAGTTCTATTTGGTCTGTTATACTTGAGACTTTCATGATTTGACGCTTCTTAATTAGGTTCTTCGTTTCCTGGGAAAGCTTGCCAGTGTCCTGTCTAACTACCCTGCCCCCAACTTCCTCTGCACACTCCGTAATGATACTCGTCAGATTATCATTCATTGTATCTACGCTAAAGTTGGTTTCCTCACTAAGAGCCAAGTATCTGTTCTGCAGCGACATTCTGAATTCCTGTACTTTCCCTCTCAGTGCTAGCTCATTGATTGGCTTCTTGCGTATCAGTTTCTGTCGTTCCTTTTTCAAGTCTAAGAGAATTCGAGACCGTACCATTGTAAGGTCACTGCACCGTACCTTGCCAACCACTTCCACATCCTCATGATTCCTTGGTGTGCACTCGTTATAAAGTCTATTTCGTTCTTATTTTCGACATTAGGGCTCCTCCATGTTTACTTGCGGTTTTCTCGTTTTCGGTAGAAGGTATTCAAAATCCGTAAATTATTGCGTTCTGCGAATTGTACTAGTAGCTCTCCTCTGGCGTTTCTGATTTGATTGATATAAGGGATTCAACATCCCGAAACCAACATATGATCTGTCTGTCTGCTTGCCTGCCTGCCTGCCTGCCTGCTTGCCTGCCTGCCTGCCTGCCTGCCCGCCTTCTTGCTTGCCCAGCTGCCCGCCTTCCTGCCTGCCTGCCTGTCTACCTGCCTGCCTGCCTGCCGGCCTGCCTGCCTGCCTGCCTGTCTGTCTGTCTGTCTGTCTGTCTGTCTGTCTGTCTGTCTGTCTGTCTGTCTGTCTGTCTGTCTGTCTGTCTGTCTGTCTGTCTGTCTGTCTGTCTGTCTGTCTGTCTGTCTGTCTGTCTGTCTGTCTGTCTGTCTGTCTGTCTGTCTGTCTGTCGACGTCTGCGTGCTCCAGTGATAGCCTCTGCAACTTGGGCTACAGCTAAATTAGCATGGGAAAGTAAGACCATACTAAATATTAGTCATTTCGTCATGAGATGAATGAAATAAAAATTGCGTAAATACGCCATCAAAGCATTTTTTTCAGACGCGCGAGGCAGCCTCACCGAGGTGCTCTTGTGGCTAATTTTTTCGGTTGCTGACCCACAGATCGCGGGAACAAATGCCGACTGTGGCGGTTGCATAATCGATGGAGGCAAAATATGCTGTAAGCCCTTGTGCTCGAATTCGGGTGCATGTTAAAGAGCCCCAGGTGGTCCGAATTTCCGGAGCCCTCCACTACAGCGTCTCTCATATTCATATGGTAGTTTTAAGGCATTAAACTCTAGATATCAAACAATAATTCATACACGTGCGGGGCATACGTACATACAACGGGCTGTGCCATGCTGGTATGGGCACACCAAATCTCGAAGCTGCTACGAGAAAAGGACATTTGCAGGCGTAATCTTGGTGACACGCCATTGTTCATTGCAGAGAAGGCTATTTAACTATATATTCATTGTATAAGGACCTCTATCTTACAGGTGTTAACAGAGGCTAACGTAAGTTGTATTTAAGGGTTATTCACTGATGTAGGTCTACGTAGCACCAGGAAGGGCTACCATCCTTGCATGGTCATAAACTGCCTGTCAGCTAACCACTTCGAATACCGCCAAAACCTCTCTGTTTTCGGAGTCACCATGCAACTGTAAACAGCTGGTTACCTAAAATATGCCCTTGAGATATTTTTTTGGGGGGGGGGGGCACAGTAGCTTTGGAAGTCGATGAGTCCCGTCACATTTATCGGCTTGATGCGAGTAGGAAAATAATAATAAATTATTCTGTTTCTCGATTTCACATCATTTATTGATAAAGAGCAGCATAGTGTTCGATGGACCAACACAATATTTGGTTTAGTCGCGCGCAACTGCAACATAACAACAAAATGTTACCAACTCAACAAGGGACAGCAGCAGGCGATAATGTTTTATCACGGAACCAACGTGCTAAGGGGGAGAAAGGCACTAGGCAAAAAACAAAAACGCTAAATTTGTTATTGAAAAAAATTATAAAATGACAGGAGTATTTATGCAAGATATTACATAGCAATTATTAAAAAAAAGGTCTGTTGCGGAAAAATAATGGCGGAAAAAACGCTCTTAAATCAGCTCCAGCTTGTACTTGTTGGCTATGAAGTGAGTCAGTTTTTAAAAGCTGGTGTTACCTGGTATCATAACGAAAAATACTAATATTAGTAAAACTGATGCATTCGTATCATTTCAGCATGCCTCAAAACAATTCCATAATAATGCAGCACTCCTTCGTCAAGTTCTGTTACCGCCGCGTTACAGTTGTAACTAATGTCTTGCGCAAACGACGCTGATGGATCAAGAACCATCAAAAAAAGATTATACCCCTGTCACACGAGAAGTTTTATTGTCATTTGCACCTAATGACATTTATATTTAATGGCATTATTTGGCTGTGACACGGGGGCGTTTATTGTCATTAAAAGAAAATAGCTTCAGAAAACGAATAAGCCAGCTGAACACGTTCGAATTAGTTATCGTCGCGAAGATGTACTCTCACCGGAAGAGGGCCGGGAACAGATTATATGTGAAAAAGTTAATAAATCATATTAGTATTAATAAGGTTCTATTTTGTAGTATTGTTTGGAATATTTGCGTTGAATTCAACTGAACCGTTAGAAAAATTATTCAATATTCTCGTTCAGAGCAACATTCTCAAAAGCGTCGCCAGCCATGTTGAATATGACAGCCATGTGCTCAGGGTTTACGCTAGAATCGGAGCTGTCAGGTAGCCCAGAGCTGACTCACAGAACCCATGTCTCCCATGTAGTAAACGTAGGTGGATAGCGGCAAGCAGCCTGCGTCAAAATAAAGGGTCCGTTGAACCGAAGCGAAAACTTTTACTCTGATAAGATTATGGGAACACCACTTATGAGAGCCGATACGCGCCAAACGCAAGGCGAATGTTTATGTCGCAATAGTAGAACAACTCCGTTCAGCCAGCATCAGTCGCACTATTAGGAAAACAAAAAAGCAAGATTGAAAACCACGCCAATAAGTACAGGTGAGTAGACTTCATGTTTCAAGAAGATATGCATTCCTGTGACGCCAAAAGCTAAGCTTTCATTGTCATATTTTCTGCTCCATGGTTCGTACCGGCAAGCTAGGATAGTTGAGAATGATGCAGCATATTTACCAAAAAAGACAATGGCATCACGCATGCGTCTTTCACGACACGATTCCCCCGAAACACGCATCAGCGTTTCGTAGATTGTGTGCTACGCAGAAAAGAGACTGTCTCTTTTGAATCACGTGAATTTTGTGGCCGATATGCAATTAGCTGTACCGCCGTGTGTTCTGCATTGAAAACAAAGCTGTGTTTATTTTGTCTCCTTTAAAACACATCAGAGATATTGCCTGTGGGCTACGAGAGATAGCCATGCTGGCGACGTGCGCGTGTTTTGGTATCACTAATGCAGCAGCGCGAGTTAGGAGCATCTCACTAGGAATTACAGAGATCCTTGCCATGTCTCAACCACTTGTCACATTTGTAGAATCGTTTACCTTCTGCTATAACACTTGTTAATCTTGTAGTAGGTTTACTGTAAATCTTCTTTAGCTTTCAGAGACATAAACAAAAGCAATAGAACTGGATCTGGATGCATTAGTTGGGTGTTTTGTTGGGCGACTCACTAGCTCTTTGGTATACTGACAATAAATGATCCCTAACCGATGCAGGAGAGCAGATGCAACGGTGAGAAGACTGTCGAACAGGGGATGGCACCGCATGTACAACTTTCGGCAGATTATCTTAAATGCGAAGAATTTCTTAGCGAACTTCAGTGACCTAAATCGTATCTGTCTATCTATCTATCTATCTATCTATCTATCTAACTATCTATCTATCTATATATCTATCTATCTATCTATCTGTCTATCTATCTATCTATCCATCTATCTATCTATCTAGCCACCTATGACTTTGATCTCTCCTGGCCGTTTCGATAATGGTATGAATACCAAACTTGGTATGGCATAACATGACTATATAAAGAACATCTTTGACAAGTCATAACATGAGAATCTTGACATGCATGTCATGAATGTCATAATTTACATTTCATGGTACTTCAGCTCTTGGTGGTTTCGTGGACATGGCATGTTGTAAAAATGGTATGGTATCATATGACTGAATGGCGAACACAAGCGACAGACCCTAACATGAAAATCATGACATCCATGTCATGTAACAACATCACTACAAGCCACGCTGATGATGCGCTCGCAGCCGTTTCGCTAGCGTCACATATAACAAATTTGCAATTACAGAACTTGAATGGGTGACGAAGGTATATGGCTGGTGCAAACATGATAATGATGACATGCGTGTGATGAATCAACATGACTACATGCCACGCCCACAATGCGCTGGCATCCGTTTCGCTAGCTTCAGTTATACCAAATTTGGTATTACGGGACGTGAATAGATGACGAAGGTATGATACTGGTGCAAACATGATAACCATGATAGGCGGGACATGTAACATGACTACATGCTACGCTCATGATGCACCCGCTGCCGTTTTGCTAGCTTCCCATGTATCAAACTTGGTATTACGCGACGTGAACCGATGACATCGGTAAATGTGGCATCCAAATATGATAATCACGACATTCGGGTCATGTATCAACATTACCTTCACATATTTCGAATTTCGTAGTACGTGACGCCAATGGATGACGATGGTACGTGACTGGTGCAAACATGATAATCTTCAGATGCCTGTCATGTGAGAACACAGTCAAGGCGCCATTTCATTTCGACGCGACGCGGTTCGGGTTTTTGAGGCCGTTCATTTCGTCGCATCACGCCGGCGTTGCCATGCCAGGCGCCGGTCCTGCTTCATACTCGCAGGCGCGCGCCGCGCTGCATTTCTTTGACGCATGCGCGTTTTAGCGTGTCCGGTGTCCCTCGGTCACGAAAAGAGGGAGGCGCATTGGTGTCTGAGTAACGCATTGGCGCGCAATGCAGCATGTCGCATTTTGTACTGGTTGCCCTCATGCCACATCGACAAACGCTGCTCGCGCCTGGCGTCAGACTATAGAATGCTCGCGTTTTACTAACGTAGCGTAACTGTGCCAAGCGTGAACGCTAAGTCTATACGCTACATCGGAGTATATTGGGCCCTTCATGATGGGCTCGCGGCCGGTTTGCTAGCTCCACATATACCAAATTTGATGTTACGTGGCGTTACTGGATGGTGAAGTATATGACTGGTGGAAACATGATAATTCTGACACGCGCTTCATGTGTGAACTTGACAACATACCTCACTCATAGCGTGCTCGTGGCTTTTTCGCCAGCTCCACATACAATAAACTTGGTATCACTTGATGTCAACAGATGACGAAGGTAAAGGACACATTCAAACATATTAATTATGACACGGAGGACATGTACGGCATCATTTACCTCCACGTAGTAACGCTGTGCTGAATTTAATGTGACATATCAACATTTCTCATTCGTGCTTCGCATATCATTGATTCCCACTGTGCGTGTGATCTGCCCATATTCTTGTAGTATTGCACGAGATGACGCAACTTTGGCTGAAAATGTCTGTTTAAGCGTGAACAACAGTACGAAGCAACAGTAGTGCCCACATGCACGGCCGCCTGGATCGGGTGTGCGCGGCGGTGTTGCGGCACGCGCACCTTTAAAGAAATGTAACTGTTGAAGTCCCTCCGCACGCCGTGAGGCGGCGCTCTTTTCTTACACCACAGCAGAAAGGGGGTAGGTATTGGGTAAGGCAGCAGAAAGGGGGTGGTATTGGGGCATTGATTCATTAAAGTACAGACTGGCGAAGGATCAAGCAGGAGTGCAAGGAACAATTATGGCTAAAGGTAAAGTGGGAGGGCAAATGACATTCCTTGGTTTGGTTTACTTGTAAATGAGAGCAGAGGCCAGAGAGGAAAACCAGGCATTGGTAGAGGGTATACTAAAGGATATTGAGGAGTTAGGAGGAGAGTGCGAGATAATTATAGTAGGAGATATGAATGCGCACATAGAAGATATAGATGTGTATACCGATCCAACAGCAAATTGATCATGGAGATGTGTGAAAGGCATAATTTGATAACTTGCAACAGTACCGAGAAGTGTGAAAGGCAAATAACATGGAAGGTAGGAAGGCTGCAGTCGACGATAAATTACGCTCTGATGTCATATAGGATGTATGATAAGCTCAGGAGAATGCACATAGATGAAGGTGGCTCCAGAAGTCTGGGTAGTGATCGCAAACATATCAAGCTAAGCTATGGAAGGACAGGAAACGTGGGAAAGAAGCAAGATGAGCAACTACAGGAAAGTTTTCTTTCAGATAGGCAAATAAAAATAGCTACAAAACAAATTGAGAAAGTAAACACTGAGGATAATAAAACAGTGTGAACTTACACTAATCTAATTAAACTGTTTGAGCTAGAGCTTGCTAAGGCACGTGACAAGTCATCCCGGCAAAGAAGACACAAACCCAAGAATTGGTGGGATGAGGAAATTAAGAGAGTCATAGCAAAACGTCAGGAAGGCTCTAGGGAACACAGACATCCTAAGCAGCGGGGTAAACCAACATATGATGTTGAAAGAAAATGGGAAACCTTTCTAAGCTGTAGAAGAGATGCATCCCTTCTGATCAATGAAAAGATTAGAAGAAAGGCAGCTCAGTGGCTGGCATAAGTAGATAATAAAGAAATAAAGGCAGCTGTGAACATTTGGAACCATCTAAACTCCCTAAGAAATGAGACGAGCCTAGGTCAGAAGTTTATCACTACAGCTCAAGGTGCATAGCTAGGAAGGGACGAAGCTATTGAATATGTAAGAACAAGGGTAACAGAAAAATTTCAACATAGAATTGCTTGATGTCCCACAATAGACAAGAGGAATCACGTTAAAATGGCTCCATTTTTACTGTGAGACTGGGAAAGGGCTGCGAAAAGGGTTCCTAGTAGTACATCAACAGGCCCAGAAGCATTCCAATTATGCTGATAAAGACATTAGGTTCGAAGTTTAAGCAGGCTTTGAATGGCAGTAAGCAAATAAATAATCGATAGTGAAGCCCCCGATGGATGGAAACTTAGCAGGATGAGCATGATCTATAAAGGAAAGGGGAACAAAGCTGACATAAACAACTACCGTCCTATGACAGTTACATCAGTGGTCTACAGGATGGCAATGCAGATTATAAAGGAAATACTGCAGGCATGAATAAAGAATTAGAGGTTGCGGGGGGAACGGCAGAATGAGTTTCGGAAACACAGGAGGTTGGAAGACAATTTGTTCTCACTGACGCAGTGCATCGAAATAGCAGAAAAGGAACACAGGCCCCTGTGGCTAGCATTTTTGAATATTAAGGGAGCCTACGATAGCGTAGTACAAGTGGACTTGTGGGGAATACCGGACGCACTAGGTGTGGAAGATAGAGTCACTAATCTTTTAAAGGATATCTCTAATGGTAACAATGTAATTATAAAGTGGGAAAAACAGGTATCCAAGCCTGCAGAGGTAAAGTGGAGCTTAGGCAGGGGTGTCCTCTGTCAGCCTTGTTATTCATGATGTACCTACAAGGATTAGACAACAAATTGAAGGGAAGTGGACTGGCCTTCAACCACTCTTACTTCAAAAAAGGAAAACTCATTGAACAGGCATTACCAGCATTAATGTACGCAGATGATATAGTGCCAACAACAAGGAAGATTTGCAGAGATTGATGGACTTCTGCGGTAATAAAAGAGATGGGTTAGTTGTCAGATTCAGTAAGGCAAAATCAGCAGTCATAATTTTTATTGATAAAGAAGGTAGTGAGCTTTGAATGCAGTAGGTCACGCTAGAGATAACAGATAAATACAAATATCTGGGCGTATAGATAAGCAATGGGACCCAGTACTTAAAGGAACACAAAATATTCGTGACGACTAAAGGTAACAGGAATGCAGCGGTGATGAAAAACAGGGCACTGTGGAATTACGATAGGTATTATATTGTGAGAGAAATATGGAAATGAGTCATTGTTCCTAGTCTGACGTTCGGCAATGTGGTCTTGTGCATGAGATCACAAGTTCAAACAATATTATAAACTAAGCAATGTGGAATAGACAGGCTTGCCTCAGGAGCTCACGGGAATACACCAAATCAGGAAGTACAACACGATACGGGATGAACATCATTTGCGTATATACGAAGGGTACCGCGAATGCAGCTGTAACGAAAAATAGGGCACTGTGAAGCTACAATAGGTATGACGTCGTGAGAGGAATTCGGAAAGGTGTCATGGTCCCGGGTTGGACGTTTAGAAATTCAGTCTTGCACATGAAATAAGAATTTCAAGCAAGATCCGAAATTAAACAACGTGGCATAGGTAGACTTGGTTTAGGTGCACACGAGAGTACCGTAGATAAGGGGGTACAGGGTGACATAATATGGGCATCGTTTGGGTGCAGGGAAGCTAGCAACAAGATAGAATTTGAGAAACGATTGAGAAAAATGGGACAGGAGCATTGGGCTAGAAAGGTTTTCGGATAAGTGTACATAAAGAATATTGATATTAAATGAAGGAAGCGAACTAGAAAACTGCAGACATGTATTTAGACAACAGAAGAATACCAAGCCAAATGGAAACATCGGTTAAGAAGAAGGCGAAGTTAGCAGAAAGGGACATGTGAAAGATGGAAATGCTTAGGGAATCATCACTGCAGAATTACCAAACTTCAAAGCAGAAAATTTCAAGGGAAAATTTACCATTATTTTCGGGATAGTTCATGACCCTTCGAGACTAGAACGAGAGTACTGCGAACCAAGACGTACCGAGCCAAATTTGGAGGAACAGACACGGTACGTATTGGGTGTGGAAAGGAGAAAGAAACGGATATTGAGCTGTTTATTTCTCCTTTTTTTCACACCCAATGATAGTGTTCTGTAAAAGGCTTTGCCCTATAGTCGTGGATAATGGCACTGAATATTTCGAAGCATTGAGGTTTAGGGACAGTGAAGGCGAAATAGACTTTAAATTGTTAAAAATAACCAGAAGAAGGCTAACTGATTAGTGGCTACAATCAAGGTGCGAGTCAAACTCAATCCTTGAACCCACAGTGACAGGACTTAACTTTAAGGCTAGGTAGCACGAGCCACCCCCTGATCTGAAGGACGCAGTCGGACACATACATCCATCAATCCATGCATCCTGCAACCAGGGTGGCGGAGAAGAAGAGCAAGGAAGTCCTGAAAAGAGAGATTCAGCCGGTTTGATGGTCGCAAGACCTAGCTCCAGCGAAGTAGTTGTGAGGTTGAGAGGAGACAAAGCAGCCGGCGTCACAGTTGCAAGTAACCCCCAGAGGCAATACACTTCAGCTGCAAACTCACAGCACGTGATAATCACCGGTGATTCGAATATAAATTGATGCGCAAAAGCAAAAAGAGGGTAAGAGGTGCCAGGAGGGTTGCAGTAAGGACGTTCCCAGGACCTAAGCTAGAAGCAGTCATGAGGCAAGCGAGCGCAAAACTCTAAACTACAGCTGATGGACGATTCCTCGTGATAATTGCAGGCGGTCTGAAGGATGTCCTAAATAAAGATACGGCAGGACTTGCAATCACACTGGCGAAAAGGGTTGAAGAAATGCGCGCCATTTCTCCTCAGTTGCAGGTAGCAGTATGCAGCATACCGGAAGTACCGGTGCTTGACAGCAACCTTCACTGGGTGGTTGTCAATGTAAACCAGAGAATTTGGCAGATGAGTGGAGAGAAAGGCTTTGAGGTGGTGGAAATAAAGAGAGAGGTGCAAAGGTGGGGTGGTTTTCAACGAGACAAAATTCACTACGATGGGCGGCTAGGTCATGAGGTGGGTTGGCGACTTGCAGGACGCGCAGTAGTTTTTTTGGGGGAACGTGGGCTCTTCGGGGTGCAGAATAGGTAGTAACAAGGAAAACAACCAGGGAGACTCTTTGACAGGTGGTATGAACAGATACGATTCCAAATCGGCATCAATATCTAATGCACGTAGACTCCGGGACTGAAACTGACGTTGCCACGATGGCCAAGCCAGTTCAGACGTAGCGTATATGACCATGCAGGGTGGTAGGAAAGGCTGAAGTGGGAATAGATAAAAGAACAGCTAAACAAGACAAGGCCGACGGTGTATGGTTTCGTAAAACCCATTTTAGGGACATGAAACATCTACCTAACTATCCGAACTACGCAGGGAATAATGTAATAGAGCAGAAAACAGCAGAAAGGGGGTGGTGTTCGGGCATTAATACACAAAAGTAGAGACTGGCCAAGGGTCAAGCCGGAGTACAAGGAAAATTTATGGCTAAAAGCGGAAATCGGAGGGCAAGTGACGCTCCTGGGTTTTGTATACTTGTGGACAGGGGCAAAAGCCAGAGAGGCAAACTAACAACTGGTGCAGTGCGTAGAAAAAAACATTGACGAACTAGTAGAAGAGTGCGGGGTAATTATATTAGGAGATATGAATGCGCACATAGAAGACATGGATAGATATACTGACCCAACAAGAAGAATGCTAATGGATATGTGTGAAAGGCATAATTTAATAATTTGCAACAGCACCGATAAATGCTAAGGGCAGATAACACGGGAGGTGGGAAGGCTGCAGTCGACGATAGATACGCAATGATGTCACATAGAATGTATGATCGGCTGAGGGTGATCAACATAGATGCATGTAGATCCAAAAGCTTAGGTAGTGGTCAGAAACGTATCAAGCTGAGCTTTATGAACGAAATGAAATTGGAAAGGGGGAATTAGGAGCAACAACTTGGTAATAACTATTCAAAGAAGCAAAGAAAAGTAGCAATTAAAAATTGAGAAATAATTACTGAGGACTTCACAAATCTAACTCGATTGTTTGACTTAGAGCTTGCTAAGGTAGGGGTCAAACCAGTCGTGAAAATTAGATACAAACTCAAGAACTGCTAGGATGAAGAAGTTAAGAGAGCCATATTAAGACGTTAGGGAGCCTCCAGAGTTCGCAGGTATGCTAAACAGAGGGGTGAACCGGAAGATATTGTCGCAAGAAAGTGGAATAACTTTTGAGCTGCAGAAGGGAAGCGTCTGATTGATCAGTTACAAGATTAGAAGAAGGGAGGCCAAATGGATGGCAGAAGAAAACAAAAAAGAATATAAATGAAGCTGCAAAGTTTCAGAACCATCTCAATTCTCTGAGTACTAAGACAAGCATGAAACAGAGGTCTATAACTATAGTTAGAGGTGTCAGGCTAGAACGGGATGAGGCAATTATTATATAAAAACAATATTGACAGATATATTTAAACACCTCAAAAGTGCTGCAAGCTCCATACGAGATGAAGCTGAAGTAATTAGCTCAAAGGCTTCACTTGGACAACGAAAGTGGGAAAGGGCGGAGAAAAGGGTTCCTAATAGTAGATCAACAGGCTCTGACCGCATCCCATTCAGGCTAATGAAGAAGCAAGAACCAAACTCTACGCAAACAACAGAAGAGGCAGCGAGCAAAGTAATAGTGAATGGTGAAGCTCCCAATGGGTTGAAACTAAGCAGGATGAGCATGATCTATAAATGAAAGGCGGACAAAGACAATATAAACAACTGCCGTCCTATAACAGTGACATCAGTAGTGTACAGGCTGGTGATGCAGATAGTGAATGATGACTACAGAAATGGGTGGAAAATGAGGGTGTGCTAGGAGAACTACAAAACGGGTTCCGCAAAGGAAGGAGATTGGAGGACAATCTGTTTACTTTGATGCGGTCTACTGAAATAGCGGAATAGTACAAAGATTTCGCTTGTCACCTTTGTTATTTATGCTGTATCTTCAGGGAATAGAAGCCGAAATAGAGGGTAGTTGACTCCGCTACAGCATCTCTTTTGCCAAGCAAGGAAACACAATAAACAGACATTGCCAGCATTGATGTATGCAGATAATATGGTATTATTAGTCGACAACAAGAAAGATCTGCCTGTAATGATAGACATCGGTGGTAATGAGGGAGATTGGTAAATTTGAAGTTCAGCAGGGAAAATTGGCAATCATAAATTTTGATAATATCATATGAAGTGAGCATAGGATACAGAAAGTCACACTAGAAATAGTGGATAAATACAAATATTGGGGTGTATGGATTAATAACGGGGCTAAGTATCTAAGAGAGCACGAAAGACACGTAATTACTAAGGACACCAGGAATGCAGCTGTATTGAAAAATAGGGCACTGTGAAACTACAATTAGTATGACGTTGTGAGACGAATTTGGAAAGGTGTCTTGATCCCGGGTTTGACGTTTGGCAATGCAGTCTTGTGCATCAAGTCAGAAGCTCAAGCAAGATCGGGAAATCAACAACGTGGCATAGGTAGACTTGCTTTAGGAGCACACGTGAATACCCCCACATTAGGGGTACAGGTCGACATGGAATGAACATCATGTGAGTGCAGGATATCTACCAGTAATAACTTGAAGAGCGATTGAGAAAAATGGCAGAGGAACGTTGGGCTAGGAAAGTTTTCAGCTACCTGTACATGAAGAATGTTGACACTAAATGGAGAAGGAACACTCGAACACTGTAAACATTTAGACAGCAAGAAAATGCGAAGCCAAGAAGAAACATCAGTTAAGAAGAAGGTGAAAGAGACAGAAAGGGACATGTGAAGGTTTTGAATGCTTACGAAATCACCACTAGAGACCTACCATACTTTTAAGCAGGAAGTTTCAAGGGAAAAGATTTAACATCACTCTCGGGGTAGTTCTCTGCTGTTCGGGGCCAGAACATGGCTATTGCGGACCAAGACGTACCGAGCAAAATACGAAGGCACAGGCACAACATGTATTGAGTGTGGAGAGCAGGAGGAAAGGGCTGAACTTTTCATAATATTCTGTAAAAGGCTCCACCCTATAGTCGAAGATAACGGCGCCGAATTTTTTAAAGCATTAGGGTTAAGGAACAGTGAGGGCAAAATATGCTTTAAATGGGTAGAAGTAACCAGAAGGAGGCTAACCGATTGGTGGCTACAATGGGGGCGCGAGTGAAATTCAATCCTTAAACACACAGTGATAGTACCTAACTTTAAGGCTAGGTGGTGTGAGCCACTACCCGATCTAAAGGGTGCAGCCGGATACATCCATCCTGCCATCCATCCATCCATCCATCCATCCATTCATCCATCCATCCATCCATCCATCCATCTTCAGACGACACCGAGGGCGCCGCGTCATAGACATGCTGGAGAAATGCACATTAGACGTTGTTCATGTGGGGACTGGAATAAAGGAACGCTAACATACATTTCTAATGGGGCTACACAGCGAGTGCTGTTCTCTGTAGCATGTTAAGATCGAGACAGAGCCAGACAGCATGAAGTGACTTTATGCGGCGCAGCTTGTTCGAAAATTTCGCCTTCATGGCCCATGTATTAAGCTGAATGACTATGTGATCTGCCGCGCTTTTTATTTTTGTTTTAGCGATGGTTTCTCCCACTGCC
Source organism: Rhipicephalus annulatus (assembly GCA_013436015.1). NCBI lineage: Eukaryota > Metazoa > Arthropoda > Arachnida > Ixodida > Ixodidae > Rhipicephalus > Rhipicephalus annulatus. The sequence goes on along the minus strand of WOVY01014561.1, from coordinate 1,068,471 downwards.
GCCTGAATCGGTGGGTGTCATTTTAGGCGGCTTTGTTCTGCAAGGAATGTATATATAGCTATTTGTCAAGCAGACCAGCTCTGTCGGCACCAAATCGAATTGCTGGAAAACAAAAGCGTAGTGCTAGCATTGGTACAGCAGTTTTTACCTGTACAATGATCGGCGAAATTTAGTTATGGGCACGACACTTAGCAGGGGTTTTCACGGTACATTAGTGTTGCGAATGCCATTGTCTTATCTAAGCGCAGGCCGCATGTAGGTGACTATGAACGTAAAATTGAAGCACGACATTTTTAAACAGTTTGTTTCGCAGAAATTGTGTCGTCAGCGCGTTGTATGTGAGATCGAAACCTGCGTTGATAGGAGCGAAAATTCAAAGTAGATTCAACGGAGACCGTGTTTGCACTTCGGCCTTCCTTGGGGTAAAGTGTACCCCGCAGGGGTGTCTGCGTAAACACGCATTTGTTGTGTAGCGTCACCACGGACCCGAGCTAATGGGGGGGGGGGGGGGCTTCGACTCCGTGCCTAGCCGGGCGTGGCATAGGCGTGTCCGGAAAAAAGGTTCCTGGGGGTTCAGACGATTCTGGGTGATTGGACTTTAAGAGCCCCCCCGGCGGAGGCAACACACCTCTTTGGCCCCGGTTTCACCTAGATGGCACCCCTGGGCTGACCCACCGAGGGGAAATCGGCAGTGGCCTTTTGTTATCTCCTCTTCGCACATCTTCGTCTTTCTCTCCCGCTTTTTATCTTTGCGGTCATCTTCTCTCTTCCACTTACTTCCTTTTTTCATGGCGGCAAGGGTTAACTTTGTGCGGTTATACCAGCTTTGGTAAGCTATATTAGGGTATAATAATGGCGTAGTGCTGGCGTTGTGCAGGCCTTTTTACATGCTTTGCCAAGCCCCCTTGATGGGCTCCGTGGTGGGCGGTATGCACCGCTGCTGAAGAATTCACTTTGTTCATATGAACACTAAACCCTTTTTCTATTGATTGTCCCCAAAAGAGGTGGCACACCGAGGCAAATACCCGGTTCATTCTCAAAAAGCAAAACTTTTTCTCAAAGTTCCTTATCATTCATATTTCAAACAAGAAAGTACGAATCATATCACCATTCCCCGTGTCCAGATGCCTCGCTGAGACCACTGGAAGTGGCTACAAGGCCTCGAAAAGGGCAAGTGGGGACCTTCTGGTGGAAGTGAAGAACGAGATTGAGTATGAGTAGTTGTCAATTGTTGTAGCAATTAGGGACAAGCCCATATACCATCACCGCTCATCCAACCATGAATACCTTGAAAGGTGTCATATGAGGCGATGACCTAATCAATCTGTCTGATGAGGAACTGTTTACATGTTGGAAAGATTAGAACGTGGTAAAAGTACAGCGCATAAACATTTGTCGTGACAAAAAGAGTTATTGATCGCGCACATAATCGTAACATGCGGCCAATGCACATTACCAATTGAGATCGAAACCGGCTACCATAAAGTACGCCTGAGACCACACATCCCAAATCCACGACGCTGCTTCAAGAGTCAATGGTTCTGACACGCTTCCCAGAGTTGCCGAAGGCAGCTAACATGTGTAAAATGGGGAACTATGAGACACTCAACTGAAGATGACTGCAAGGCTGAGGTACACTGTGCGAACTACGACGGTGACCACCCGAATTATTCCAGGTCTTGCGCACGAGGAAACGAGAAAAAGAACTTTTAACTGTGAAAGTGACACACAACTTCAGATTTTGTGATGCCAGACAGCGTGTCTTGCTGCACTTTGCCGGGAACACATCTTTCGCCGAAGTGGTGCAAGGAGGGCCAGCGCTAAAACGCCATCACGCGGCTACCGAAGTCACGCAAAGCGTGCCGAGTCTGCCGCTATTGACCCCCATGGAGGGAGCAGCCCAGGCTGCCATGCCTTCTTAAAATTCAACCATGCCAGATGCCTCCTCCAGACAGGGCGCTTCGGAGGTCAAGAAAACCCCCTCGTCCTCCTGGCTGGCCGGCTAAAGGCGTTGCTGCTCAAGGCAGAGCCGACTCTACGTCCACAGAACGCACTGGAGTGCCCGTCAATATCCACGCAAGACGCCATGAACACAACTCCAAGTGCAAAGGTGCAGGAAGCGCCAAAGGAGCAGCGAGAACTCCTCGACCGCTCTAAAAAAGACTGAACCCTAAGTACGGGGCCTAAGAAAGGCTCTGTGAGGTAAGTCTCTTTAGCTACAAACAGCACACGACACTTTCCATATGGACAACATACTACAATAGAATGTGATAGGACTGTTACGCAACCTCAGCGACTTACAAGAACTCCTGAGGCATTTTTGTTTAAAAGTGCTGTGTGTACAAGAGACACAACCTAACCTTAGGCATACAAACTTTCTCCGTAGCTATGCTATCTTTAGGAAAGACCGCCAGGATGCTCTTGCATCATCTGGTGGTGTTGCAAATATAATAAATAGAAACGTAGCTTGCCAGCACTTTACTCTCCGAACAGCGTTGGAGGAATTGGCCGTTTGAGCTATTATTGCAAACTCATGACCATATGCCTAATATACATACCACCACACTATCAGCTACACAAACATGAATTTTAATGCTTTACAGATAAGTTACCTGAACTTTACCTTGTTCTAGGCGAGTTAAATGCTCACTCCAGCCTGTGGGGTGACTCTCGCACCGATGCGCGAGGGCGCCTTATTGAGAATTTTTTTCTTCACAGACACATGTCTGCTAAACAAGGAAGAACCCACGTTTTATAGTCTCACGAAAAACACATATTCATCTGTAGATCGCTGCATCGTTTTTCTAACTGTTTTTTTTTATTTTCACTGGGAAGTTGTTATAAACACTTATGGGATTGACAACTTCTCAATCCTCCTCAAAACGCATCGAACAAATGAATGTACACCCCAGGTTCCTCGTTGAAAGCTTGAAAAAAAAAACAAATTGGAGGGAATTGTACAAACTTTCCAATAACTCCTGGGCAGACATGGCTTCTTTTATTATTAACAATGCTGCTGAGTATTTTATGGCTTTTTAAATTAACACTGCTTCTCAGTGCATATCGAAAACAGGCAAGGGGACAAGATAACTCCACGTCCCCTGTGGGAACGACGAGTGCCGAGAGGCACAAAAGAAACAAGACAAATCATGGGGACTGTTGCGCGACTCCCCTACAGCTGAAAATCTTGAAGCGTTTAAGCAAGCGAAATTTCAAGGAAGGAGAACGCACGAACAGGCTAGGAGGGAAAGCTGGCAGAAGTTTCTGACAAGAGAAAACTCCTATACCGATGAAAGTAGAGCCGGGAACTGCGTTAAATGAATAAGAGCGCAACAAACATGTTCACTTTCTTTAGTCAACGTACAGGGTAACACCACGAAAGACCAAGCAAACTCCCTCGGTCAGTGTTTCGAGCTTCTTTCCAGCTCATTACGTTATTGTGAAACATTTATAATATACAAAGCAACAGTTGGGAAGCGAAAACTTCAGCGCCAATCCAGAACAGACAAATCATACAACAGACCATTCATCCTAGCAGAACTGCAAGCGTCGCTGAATTGCTGCAACAATTCATCGCCCGACTCTCACCGTGTATTGTACAAAATGTTAAAGGGGCCATGACACGGTTCCTCCAAAATTTACTGTTTTCAGCGGCAGACGGAGGTAGAGGGCGAAATATGCCTAGACATGCGTGAAAACTGGACTTTAAAAGACTCAGTGTAATATAAGCCCTAGTGATTGTAGACCATAAACTGCTCCCCCCCGCCGGCGACCGCCATTTTGCCGTGGCATGCACGACGTCACGAGAGGCGCGGAGCAATGCTGTCGTCTGCTACCTCCTACCACAAGCGTCTACCACCTACCACACGCACCTAACACGAGCCACCTACCACACGTGGTCAGTGTGTTGCTGTGTTGCTTGCCACGTAGTCCACAAGTTGTTAGTGGGTTGCGAGCGGTACCGTGTTGCGGCGTGATACCGTGGTACCATCGCCATGTCGTAAACACCTCTAAACAATTCGGGCAGTTGGTTCCCTTGCAGCAGGAGCAGCGACAACGTCGTATACGCTGCGCATTTCTATTTTGACCCCATCGCTACGAGCTCAAGCGATGACGAAACCGTAGAAGACACGGCCAACCCAGTTGACAATGACCTCAGCGTTGTTTCTAACGTTGCTTATGGTCTCTCGGACTGGTAAACAACTTCATTTCGTTATTTCAAGCGTGCATAGTTAAAAAGTGAGCCGTGTCTGGGATACCGTTGTCTGTAAACGCCGCATTCCCGAGCACATGTTACCTTGCGCAATAGAATTTGCAAAGCGGGTAAGCTGTGTCCTTTCCTTTCTGCGCATGTTCAGCTGCTAAGCTTTTCGCTTGACGGGCTCTTTCGGATACCTAAAGAACGACACTTTAATGTCCCCGCTCCGTACGCTTTGCAACCCCACAGCCCTACACGGGTGACGCAGCGGCATTATTTTAACCACTGCGAGTCACTTCGTTCGAATGACAAGTTGAGCAAAGCTGAGACAGCTCGCGCAGCTAATCATGAAACAAAATCGTCCTCCGGCATGCATACGCTCACAAAGTAATCTTCTCTCTACGTCATGGCTGGCGAGCGCACCAGTGTTGCCTGACTCTTAAGCCGCTCACACGTTTATAAAGAGAATTCAGTACTACATTAATGGCTCGACCAAATGTGCTGAAATTTCGCCAGCCTGTTTGCGTACGTGCAAGGATTAACTCGCTGGTCACATATTAGGATCAAATATTTGTTGTCATGACCCCTTGAAAATATTTACCCTATAAAAAAGATAAAACCTTTTTGGCCTTTCTAACGCTATATGGTTCTTGGGCGAGTATTCTTAGCTTGCAAAGAAGCTATTGTATTTCCAATTCCGAAGCAGGTCAAGGCCCCATCTGTCGTTTCCTGTTATAGGCCTATAGCCTTGACTAGTTGTCTTTGTACGGTATTAGAAAAGATGATACACAGGTGTCTGCTACACTTTCCAGGATCGAACAATTTTCTTGGTCTATACCAGGGTAGATTTCGAAAAAGGTGATCTACAGCTGATCATTTATTACGTATCAAGACTGCTATTCACGATGCATTCATCCACAAACAGTTCTTTCAGTATTTCTAGACATGATGAAGGTTTATGATACAACATGGCGGTTTGGAATACTGAGAGACCTCTCACAGTTAGGCATAGGTAGTACAATGTTCAGCATCATTGAGAGCTACCTGTCGAACCGCACATTTTGTGTTCGAGTGGGAAATATTTTGTGACGTCTGTTTGTCCAAGAAACGGGTGTACCAAGGAGTGGTGTGCTTAGCTGCATTCTTTTTATTTTAAAAATAAATTTCTTGCGTTTTTCCATCCCGCGGGACATGTTCTACTGCACGTATGTGGATGATATAGAGATAAGTTTTAAGTCAAGCAATCTGGCACTATGTGAGCGGCAGGTACAGCTTGGCTTGAACAAGGTGTCCCAATGAGCATATGAAAACGGCTTCAACTTGAATTCACAAAAAAGCGCATGTGTCCTGTTTTATAAAAGGAGAGGTTTCCACCCAAATCCCGCAATCAACCTGCCTGGCCAGCGACTACGCGTTGAGGCAGAGTACATAATTCTAGGCCTAATTCTGGGTTCAAAATTCACTTTTGTGCCACACATAAAACATATAAAAAACAAGTGCTTGAAAACTGTGAACCTCTTAAAAGTGCTGTCTTGCGTTACGTGGGGTAGTGACAAAAATGTCTGTTAAACCTGTAGAAGAACCTTATTCGCACACTTCTAGACTACGCTGCCATAACGTATCAGTCCACCTCATTAGCTGTCTTAAAGATGCTGGATCATGTCCATCATTTGGGCTTTCGCCTCTTCACAGGTGCCTTCAGAACGAGCCCTGTGATAAGTCTTTAGTAGAATCTGATAAATGTCCGCTTAGTTTGCAGAGAGCATAATTATTATTCATGTTTTTTAGAAGTTTACGCAAATAATGAACACCCCACACACCCTACCATAAACGACCTGCCAGCTCCACTCTCATTCATAACCGTCCTCGAGTGAGACAGCCGTACTCTCTGCGTTTAAGGGGCTTGGCACGGGAAACAGGCATCCCACTTCAACTCAACCTGATGCCTCCCGGAAAGAAGCTTTCACCATGGCAGTGGCAGACTATCAAGTGTGGTCCCTCCTTTGTACGGGTTACTAAACACGCACCACTCACACACATCCGCACGCACTTTGTTGAATTACAACACAAATAATGCTACCCTGTATACTTCACCAATGCTTCGAAATTGTACACCGGAGTGTCTTATGCGGTGGCTGGCCGTTCCATTTCTAATGCTAGCTTTCTGTTCGAAATTCACCTCCCTCATTCTGTTCATCTGTCCGATGAAATCTCTCTGTCAGCCCATTAGTTCGGGTGTGGTAGGCTGACGTCGTCTTATGTACTGTGCCACAGGTTGTGAGCAGGGTTTCGATTATGATGGACAGGAACGTCTTGCCACGATCACTCAGGATGACGCAGTGGTGCACCGTGACGGAATACAATAGCATTTAGAAAGAAGTCTGCGACGTCTCAAGCAGAACTTGTGCGTAGTGCAGCAGTCTCCGCGTACCTTGCCAAGTGGTAGACAGCAGTTACAATGCAACGATTACCTGCTGGCGTGATGGGGAGAGGTCCGACTAGGTCTACGTCAACGATGGCAAAAGGAGTCTCGGTACACGGGATAGGTTGCAGAAGGCCAGCAGGAGACGAACTTGGTCGCTTCCGCCGTTGACACAGATGGCAAAATGCACCGTACTTGGCCACAAAGGTAGAGATGCCCGGCCAGAAGAAATGGTTTCTTATGCGGCTTTGTGTTTTGTGAAGTCCCAAGTGATCTGCACATGGGTCGTCGTGAAAGGCTTCGAGGACTTGATAACGTAGAGAACGTGGAAGTACTGGAACCGAGTGGTGTCCATCTGTAGTGTAAACGTAATGAAAGAGCACATTGTTATCGAGCCTAAATTGCCGTAGTTGTCGGCGCAATGTACCATTAGGAGTTGGTGATATGCCATTTAGGCGTTGGATAATTCGATTGCAATATAGATCATCACGCTGACGTGTGGCGAACTTGATGTAGCGATTTCAAGCCGGCGTGTCGATAACTGCAAGGTGGGATATTGTGAGGGGTGACGCAGCGCCTTGCCCACCAGACGAGCATTCAGCTGACGCACTTGATGATGACAGTGGAAGGGGCAGCGAGAGAGAGCATCTGCATCTTTATGTCTTTTGCCAGACCTATAGATGACGTCAAAATCGTAGGCGGAGCACCCAACGACCGAGGCGACCAGATAAGTTTCTTAGTGTGGATAGCCAGCAGAAGGCGTGGTGTTCTGTAATAACTAAGAAGTGGCGTCTGTAAAGATACGGTCGAAATTTTTGTATGGCCGAAACGACACTGATCTCACATCGCTGTGATGATTTTACTGTATACACTTTACCCGCCTCTTAAGCGTGGCTTTTGAGGCCCTTACACAGCTCCGTACCATAATCATTGTTCATATCTTTTTTACTCAGTTCCTGGCGCTCCTTGGCAATCAAGTGCCCCTTGTGCCAGAAAACACCATATATCATCATCAATATAGTAAAGTGTAGTTCTCCGCTTAGAAGTGAAGGCTTCGTACTAGCGATAGAGAAGATGATTGTATGTGTGTTCTTTCTGTGTGAGTTCATGTGTGTATGTGCGCGTGCTTGCGCGCTTTTGTGCGGGGTGTAGTATGCGCGCACTGTCTGTGGGTGCGAACGTGTGCGTTTGTGAGAGCACACACTCGTCTGCCTGTGTAGGCGCACTTTTGTGTGCGTTCTTTCGAGCGTGAGTGCGTGCGGATGCTTGTGTGTGTGCAAATGTGCGTGCATGTGCGCGCGTGCTCGTCAGTCTGTTAGACGCGCTTGCTTCTGTGTGTGAGTGAACGCACTCGCCCGTTTGTGTTCTTTTGTGCGTGCGAAAGTGTGTCTGTGTGCGCACTTTCGTGTTGTGTGGGCGAATACGTGTGTATGTCTGTCTATGTGCGCGTGGGTTCGTTTTCGCGTATTTTTGTGCGTGTTCTTGTGTCACTTCGTTTTTCCGCGCGTAAAAAACCCGCCTTCTACGTGTACCTGAAACGCTAAGCGTCGTCTGCGTCTGTATGCACAATACAACTGGCTGCGCTCAGCCTTCTTTTTGCACAGAGTTAGGAGACGCATGCCAAAGCGGACTACTTTGCGTAGGAGCACAATTGCTGAAAGCTTCATTCCCGTAGCTTTCCCTCCATTGCCAAAAAAATATTGTCTGCGAGTAAAGCAGGTAAGCTTGTGCATTGAAGGCCTCATTACTTCAATATATCTCTGCCAACATCCACGATGCAGCTCAGCTACCTTGGGATCGTTTTCCTCTTCTGGAAGTGATTAACAAAAAATTTTAGTAAATCAATTGGGTGAGTTCACTTTCCTTTGCACTTTCTACTCATCTGCTGCACAGGAGGGTACCACATTTTTTTTTTAAAAACTGGCCCACGGATGCGTTCGCTTCGGTTACTATCATCAAGACAGCAGCTGGGGCACGAGGAAAAAGAATACTTATATTTCTTTTATTTGAGGCGGTTGGGAGGTGAGGAAAGACAAGTTCTACATTAAACCAGTGGTCTGCGGCCTCTATACAGCGACACCTTCGAGCACCGCAAAGAAAAGGATGGGTGGATGGATGTACCCGGCTGTGTCTTTCAGATCGGGTGGAGGCTCACGCCACCTGGCCATAAAGTTAGGTACTATCACTGTGTGTTTAAGGATTGAATTTCACTTGTGCCTCGATTGTAGCCAGCAATCAGTTAGCCTTCTCCTTGTTATTTCTACTCGTTTAAAGTCTATTTTGCCTTCACTGTTCCTAACGCCCAATGCTTTGAAAAATTTCGCGCCATTATATTTGACAATAGGGTGGAGCCCTTTACAGAACATTATCAGCTGTTCAACCATTTCCCCCTCCTCTCCGCACACACTACATACGGTGTCTGTGCCTTCATATTTTCTCAGTACGTCTTGGTCCACAATACTCGCGTTCTAGCCTCGAAAAGCACAGAGCTACCGCGAGAATTATCGCAGATCTCTTGCCTTCGAATTTCCTGCTTAAGAGTTCGGTAGGTCTTTAGTGAGTATTTCGTAATCATTCCCATCTTACACATGTCACTGAATAATTCCTTCATCTTTTCCTAACGCATGTTTTCTTTGGGCTTGGTATTCAGCTGTTGTATAAATACTTGCTTGACAATTTTCGAGTTCGTTTCCTCCATTTAGTATCAACATTCTTCATGTACAAGTAACTGAAAACTTTCTTAGCCCAACGCTACGCTACTCCTATTTTTCTCGACCACTCCTCAAATTATATCTTGCTGCTACCTTCCCTGCACTCAAACGATGTACATCCCTTGTCTCCCTGTACCCTCTGATTTGGGTATTCCCGTGTGCTCGCAAAGCAAGTCTGCCTATCCCACGTTGTTTATTCTTAATCTTGCTTCAATTTATCATTTCATGCACACGACCACAGTGCCGAACATCTAACCCGGGACCATGACACCTTTCCGAATACCTATTGCAAAGTCAAACCTATGGTAGTTCTACAGTGCCCTATTTTTCATTACAGCTGCCTTCCTGGTGCCCTTAGTTCTTACGTATCTTTCGTGCTCCCTTAGATACTCAGCCCCGTTATTTATCCATAAGCCAGAGTATTTGTACTTATCCACTATTTATAGCGTGACTTCTTGTATCTTATGCTCACTGCCTTTGTTATCAATAAAAATTATGAGTGCTGATTTTTGCCTGCTCATCTTCAAATTTAGCGAATCTTCCACATTACCATAGATGTATATTGTTTCCTGCAGACATTACTTGTTGTCGGATAATAATACTATATCATCTGCGTACATCAATGCTGGTAATGACTGTTCAGTGTCTTTTCCTTGCTTGGCAGAAGGGAGGCTGAATCCAAGTCAACTCTCTTCTAATTTGGCTTCTAGCCCCTGGAGATACGGCATAAATAACAAAGGTGACAAGGGGCATCCCTGTCAAAGCCCGGGTTGTATCTCTTTAGGTTCTGATACCTGCTATTTCCATTTGAAAACTACCTTGTTACTTTAAGATATCACCATTATAATATTCGTCATTTCATCTTCCACATCTAGGGTATCCAGTATTCCCCACAAGTCTTCTCGAACCACACTATTGTTAGCACTCTTGACATCTATAAATGCAAGCCACAGGGGCCTGTGTTCTTTTTCCGCTATTTCAACAGACTGCATCGATGAAAACGAACTGTCCTCGAACCTCCTTCGTTTGCGGAACCCATCTTGCAGTTCTTCCTCAAACCCCTCATTCTCCACCCATATATGTACTCGTTTCTTTATTATCTGCATCACCAGCCTGTAAATTACCCGTTTCACTGTTAGAGGACGGTAGTTCTTTATATCGGCTTTCTCCCCTTTCCTTTAGAGATCATGTTCATCCTGCTTAGGTTTCATTCAATAGGAGCTTCACCATTAATTAATGCTTTGCTCGCTGCATCTCAATATTTGCCTAAAGTTTGGACCTAGTTTCTTTATTAGCATAATTGAGAGGCCGTCAGGGCCTGTTTATGTGCTATTAAGACCTCTTTTATCGGCCCTTTTCCACTCGCGTTGTCCCATTGGAGCCACAGGGCTAATCGGTCCACTCTCATTTGGTACGGTGCATGCAGAGCTCTGTTGGTGTACAAATTGTTCTGTTATCATTGTTTTTATATATCCCGTTGCTTTATTCTCTTCTAGTCTGACCCCTTGAACTGTAGGTTTAAACCTCTGTTTTATGCTAGTCTTAGTACTTGGAGAATGGAGGTGGCTCCAAAACTCTGAAGCCGCCTTTCTATCTTTCTTGTTTAATTCCGCCGTCTATTGGGCCCTCTTTCTTCTAATATTTTCACTGATCAACTCGGACGCTTCCCTTCTGCAGCTCAAAAAGTTGTCCCATTTTCTTTTTACATCATCTTCCAGTTCACCCCTTCGTTTAGCATACTTATGTTCCCTGAAGGCTTCCTCACGTATTACTATGGCTCCTTATACTCTCCTCTTACCAGCTCTTGGGTTTGTGGCTACTTTTCCCGGTTGATTTGACTCGTATTTTAGCAAGCTTTAACACAAACAGTTGAGTTATAATATTGTACGTCCACTCTTTTTTAGTATCCTCGTTGATTATTTTCTCAATCATTTAGTTGCTATTTCTATTTAACTTTCTGAATAAGTATTACCGTGTGGTTGCTCGTATTTCTGCTTTTCAAATTTCATTTGTCTTCCAAAACTCACCTTGATACGTTTGTGATCACTACCTAAGCTTCTGGACCCATAATATTCAATGTTGGTCACCCTTATTAAATCATACACGCTATGGTACATTACTGCGTAATCCATCATCGACTGCAGCCTTCCCACCTCCCATGTTATTTGCCCTTCGCATTTCTCGATGCTGTTGCAAATGATTAAATCATATCTTTCACACATATCCAATAGCATTCTGCCTGTTGCGTCAGTATATCTATCTAAACCATCTATGTGCGCATACATATATCCTAATGTAATTACCCGCACTCTTCTCCTAGTTTGCCAATGTCATTTTCTATGCACTCTACCATTTGTTGGCTTTAGCCCTTGTCCACAAGTATACACACCCAGGAGTATCATTTGCCCTGCCAGTTTTCCTTTTAGCCAGAATTGTTACCTGCACTCCTGCTTGACCTTTTGCCTGTTTTTGCCTTTATGAATGAATAGCGCAATAGCGTTCTCTGTTTTGCTGCCTCCTGTTTTATTAGAATAGTGCCGCGCGTAGTCCGGCTTGTTAGGTGGTTGTCCCATGTCCCTAAGATGTGTTTCTACAAAACAATATTCCTTTGGCCTCTCCTCCCTTAGCTGTTCTTCTATCTGTTTCCACTGCACCCTATCCATGCCACCCTGCAAGTTATTATACACTACGTCATAATTGGCTTGGCCCTCTTGGCTACGTCAATCTGCCCCAGACTACCTGTATTAGGTAATATTGCCAATTTGTAATCGTATCTGTCTATACCAACTGTCACAAAGTCCCCTGGTTGTTTTTCTCGTTACAATTTATCCTGAACGCCGAAGAGCCTGCGTGCTCCTAAATAAAGCTACTGCGAGTTCTGCAAGTTGCCAGCCCACCTAATGACCTACCCTACCATGGAATTGAATTATGTCTCGTTAAAACCACCCAACCTATGTAACCTCTGTTTATTTACACCACCTCAAAGTACTTCTGTCCAATCATCTGCCATATCTCCTGCTTTGCGTTGACAACCACTCTTTGCAGGTTGCCGTCACGCTCTGGTACCTCTGGTGTCGTGCATATCACTACCTGTACCTGAAGAGAAATGGCGCATGTCATCGACTCCTTTCGCCAGTTTGGTCACTAGTTTTCCCATATCTTCATTTAAGACTTCGTTTAAACAGCTTGAAATTATCACGAGGTTTCGTCCATCGGCTGTACTTTTGAGTTTTGCGCTCACTTGCCTCTTGACTGCTTCCAGCTTGTGCCCTGTGAACAACCCTACTGCGACCCTCTCGTCACCTCTTACCCTCTCTTTTATTGCTTCTGCGCGTCAATTGAAGTTCGAGTGCCCGGCAACTATCGCGTGCGGTAAGTGTCCTGCACCTCGGGATTACTCGCACCTGTGATCCCAGCTGCTTTGTCCCCTCAGCCCCACCACTACTTCTCTGAAGCTGGGTCTTGCGACCATTGAACCTGCTGAGCCTGTTTTTTTCGAAACTGCTTGCACTTTCTTCTCCGCCGCTCTAGTTACCGGTGTTCACCGCTCTCTCCGTCGCCCGCTCCTTTGTTCACCTTCACCAGTGCCTCCTCGGCGGACTTGAGCCTTTCGCCCATAGCCCTCGTTTTCTCTTGCTCTCGCCAAAGCAGTCTACAGCTCGTTGACTCTCATCAGCTGTTCACTCTGAGCACCCATTCATTTATTCATTTTTTCCTCGAATTCACAATGTCTAAACTTATCGTCAGCCTCCTCATCTTCGCGTCTGCTCTTGGATCCATTTCTTATCCCCAACGCCGTCTTGAACATTTTACAGCCTTTTCAACCATGTCTTTTTGACACCGATTGTCCTTCTGAGTTGTCCCACTCGATAATTACGAAACACGGCGTACGACGAACCCTCCCCTACGAAAAATGAAAGGCTGAGCCCTACTACAAAAATTTGCGTGTTCGGCGAGCGTGCACGTCCCCCACACAGGGTAGCAAGAAAAACAACACAAAAAACAAACACTCTCACACACACAAACTAGTAAGTACCCCGTGACGGACCCTGAAAAAGACGTACATTGTATTGGGTACTACAAAGATTTACCTGCTGCCTTTATAATTTTACAAGCAAGCTCAAAAAATGCAATATCACCTATCTGCATAGTCAATCAGCAGCGCTCAAAAAACACGTCCATCCACCGTCACATGCCAAAAACTTTGGCTGAATGTTTAGCTGAAGACAGTTTCCAATGTACTTGGCAAGTGCTTGTCGTACTTCTTCACCTTGTCCTATTGAAACCCTACTGATATGAAAGGGCTGCTTGTACAATGCCTTAAAAGCTCGCTAACGCTGTTCCCAGTGCTGTACTACAGCATTTCTGAAAGACTCGCAAATATTATGCAGGATAGAGGCTCTCTTGATGGCCTGCCGAGCATTGGCCTGTCTACAGTCCATCCTCTTCATCGTGAAATGGAAACGTGTCTTCAAACTATCGAAGGCATTCTCCATAATTCGCCTTGTTAAGTACAAACTGTAACTGATATGGCCTCAATCAATATAGGCGAAGCAAGTAGAAATAGCTTCAGTAAAATTTCTGTGATAGGAAAAGCTTTGTCACAAAGTATGACAGGGTTTGATGATGGCCACCGGACAGCCCAGAAGACCGTCCTCTATTTTTTCACCAAGCCTAGACCATCCGTATACATAGGCGTTGTGTCATTTACCAGGAGCGCCCGCGTAGATATACTTAAAGCAGTAGTGGTGGTCAACAACCGCCAAGTGTATCATGCTGTACCTGCGAAGAATAAAGCCCAAACACACATTATATTATCTGCTTATCATGGTATTATGACGTCACTTGTAACAACTCTAATATACTGCGCAGTTACCTGTCGTTAAGCATGCTTCACACATCACCTCAACACCTGGACTAGGGCTGTTATGTGAAGCTACTCTGTGACACGCTACTGAGCTGCATGAACGGGAATAGAGAACAGAACACGTGACGTGTCTTAGAGGAGATATCGCCAGAACCGCATGAAGTGCTATCCACAACATTTAGCATTACAGACACGACTAAAGCGAATAACATGAATATTCAATGTTATAGGACGTACAGCACCCACCATTCTTTGTAGTTATAGTAGTCAGCTGCGTGGTCCTTTGACGGAGATATGGCGTAATGACAGCCGTGGATGGCACCCACAGCCTGCGGGAAACCATACGCGGAGAAACACTCCCTGATGCACTTTTCCAACTAGTTTGTTTCCACCATCCAAATTCACTAACCTTAAATTTGGTCTAAATCGTTTGACAGAATTACATAATTCTATGAAAAGAGTATTAACGGTGAAACTGCCGAGGCCGAACAGGTCGGCAATGGACAAATATTCGGGAGGGAAGCACATATGGTACAACCCCAAGCTACCCTCTTCTACACGGGAATTGTTTCTCTCATGTTTTTCTCATGGCGCTCCAGTGATGATCTGCATGACTCCAGAGGTATCGGAACATCGTCGAAGACACTTGGTAGGCTTGCCGGAAGAGCTCGTCCTCTAGATGTGGCAGAGTATCCTCGAGCCAATGCTCATTGCGCTGGAAGCTCTAACGTTCTCGTTGAATGGTGGATGCCACAGTCATTACCGTTGGTACTTGAAAAGCGCTCGCTTGTTGCCGCTCTTCATTATCTCGCGACTGATCAGCTAGCTCTTCAATTTCGATGTCAAGCTGCCTTTCAAGGTTCGCATGCCTGAAACGAAAGGAGATATACGCTGCGACAACACCTGTGGTCTGATTGGCTCGGGAAGCTGCAGCGACTTCCTCGCACTCTGCCATGTCAGCCACAGTGAACGTTTACCACGTGACCCTAAAAGCAATGTTGGTGGCTCCACTGTCGCCTCAATTTTGTATGAGCTACAAACTTTCTTTGGGTATTAAAAACCTGATATTAACCTTTCATCATCAGTTTCATTCTTGTGGAAACGTGTTTTTATAATCCTTATATTATGAAGTCTTGGTTTGGAAGACCATTATAAGGCCCGAAAAACCGGCAGCCGACAGCTGAGATGAACGAACCAAGACGATGATGCTACGTGACAACGATGAGGATGCATGAGCAACACATGATAATGATGATAATGTACAGATGAAGAGGATTGGTATACTAAATGCCCACACTTATTCCCCCCCCGTGAAAGCGGCCAGCCTGGCCGCAGCAAGTCGAGGGGACAAAGAACGTCGCATGAAGGGCTTCATACGGGAGACATGGACGACCTCAGTAGTTCGATAACGGCGATCTGCTGGGGCTACAAGTGGCATCACGTGATAATTCACTGGTGAAGTTTCTTCAAGAACTGTGTATGGTCCGAAAAACCGTGGCTGGAATTTTTCGCACAAACCAGGTGTGCGAGTAGGCGTCAAAATAAGCACTTCGTCTCCACGTTGAAAGGATACAGCATGATACGATTCATCATAAACCAGCTTTCTGTCTTGCTGTCGGGCTTCAGTGCTTATACGAGCACGTTGGCGGGTCTCTGCGAGGCGTAAAACGTATTCCTCTGAAGAGGATGGAGATGAATCCACATGGCAGGTAAAGAAAGAGACGTCCAGGAGAGAAGTAGGGTAGCGTCCATAAACTAGGTAAAATGGTGAGTAGCCGGTTGTCCGATGAATAGCCGTATTGTAGGCGAAAGTGACGAATGGTAGGACTACATCCCAGTTCTTGTGGTCTGGTTGAATGTAGGCGGTGATCATGTCAGCAAGAGTGCGGTGGAATTGCTCAGTGAGGCCGTTAGTTTGGGGATGATAGCTAGAGGCAGTCTTGTGAGTTGTGCCAGAGGCGCGAAGAAGTTCGCTCACTAGTTGTGAAAGGAAGGCCCTTCCACGGTCACTGAACAATACACGTGGAGCACCATGACGCAGTATAATGGCTCGGAGGATGAAATCGGCAATTTCAGAAGCTGAACCGGTAGTGACGGATGCCGTCTCGGCGAAGCGCGTAAAATGGTCAACGGCTGTTACTATCCATCGGTTTCCAGCAGCACTGACTGGAAGGGGGCCGTAAAGAACGATGCCTACAACTTCGAATAGTGTGGCTGGGCACGGAAGAGGCTGTAGTGTACCTGCTGAAGCAGATGTGGGTAGTTTTCTACATTGGCAGGTAGTGCAGGACCCAACGTACCGAGCTACAATAGTGGTAATACCTGGCCAATAAAACCCACCTCGAAGGCGATCGTAGGTTTTGTGGAAACCAAGGTGACCAGCCATCGGACGGTCATGAATTGCTCTGAGGACTTCGGAACGAAGCGATCGGGGTAGAACTGGAACCCAGTGCTGACCGTCAGGATGGTAAATTTTGTGGTACAGCACCGAGTTGTCCAGCTTTAACTGCGAGAGTTGGCGACGGAGCCTCGCATTAGGTGGACGGGAACTGCCAGTGAGGTAGCCTATAATACGTCGACAGTATGGGTCAGCCAGCTGTCGAGAAGATAATCGTGCGGGTTGTCCGAAGGCAGCTGGTCCATAGAGGCGAGAGAGGAAACCGCCGTAGACGTGGACTCCGAGGGTGTGTTGTGCAAAGTGATTGCGGAAACGCTGATGGGAGCCGCTGGTAGTGGGCAGCGAGAGAGAGCATCGGCGTCGCTATGCTTTCTGCCACACTTGTATACGATGTCAAAATCATACTCTTGTAGGTGTAGAATCCAGCGGCCGAGACGTCTCGACAAGTTCCTGAGCGTCGAAAGCCAACATAAAGCATGGTGGTTGGTCACAATGGTGAAATGGCGGCCGTGAAGATAGGGACAAAATTTCTGCACTGATCAAACGATGGCGAGGCATTCCTTCTCGGTGATCGTGTAGTTCCTTTCGGCTGCGGAGAGGACGCGGCTGTCATACGCAACGACTCGCTCTCGGAAAGAGTTGTCGCGCTGGAGGAGCACGGCTCCTAAACCGTGGCCGCTAGCGTCTGTATGGAGGAAGGTCGGTGCACCATCGTGAAAATGAGGCCCCACCGCGGTGGTCTAGTGGCTAAGGTACTCGTCTGCTGACCCGCAGGTCGCGGGTTCGATTCCCGGCTGCGGCGGCTGCATTTCCGATGAAGGCGGAAATGTTGTAGGCCCGTGTACTCAGATTTGGGTGCACGTTAAAGAACCCCAGGAGGTCAAAATTTCAGGAGACCTCCACTACGGCGTCTCTCATAATCAAATTGTGCTTTTGGGACGTTAAACCCCACAAATCAATCAATCAATCATCGTGAAAATGAGAAAGTACAGGATCGGTCGTGAGGGCACTCTTCAACCTGTCGAAAGCCGATTCACATTCCTGAGACCACTGAAAGGGCGTACCAGAAGCAAGTAGCTTATAGATTGGTGCGGCTATGGAGGCAAAGTTTTGTATGAACCGCCGAAAGTAAGAGGCAAGACCAAGGAAACTTCGCAAATCTTTCGGCTTGTCAGGGCGAGAGAAGCGAAGCACCGCAGCAGTTTTCTCAGGGTGTGGACGAATTCCGTCCTTGCTCACAACATGACCGAGGACCTTGATAGATCTTCTGGCGAAATGGCATTTCTTGGTGTTAATTTGAAGACCAGCGCCCGCAAGGCAAGTCAGGACGTCGTCCAAGCATTGCAGATGTTGAGGAAACGTTGATTAAAAGACAACAATGTCATCGAGGTAACATAGGCAAGTCTTCCATTTCAGGCCGCGCTGCACGGTGTCAATCAAGCGCTCAAAAGTTGCGGGCGCATTGCATAGACCAAACGGCATAACATTGAATTTGTATAGGTCGTCCGGGGTAGCAAACGCTGTTTTTTCTTTGTCATCTTCGTGCATAGGGATTTGCCAATAGCTGGAACGCAAGTCGAGGCTTGAAAAGAATTCAGCACCTTGTAAGGAATCGAGGGCGTCGTCGATACGTGGCATTGGGTATACGTCCTTCCTAGTGATTTTATTGAGTGCTCGCTAATCAACGCAAAATCGTACGGAACCGTCTTTTTTACGCACCAGAACCACTGGAGACGACCAAGCACTGGTTGAAAGTTGGATTATCTCCCGTTGCAGCATAAAGTCTACGTTTTCCTCAATGATTTTTCGTTCGGCCAGGAAGACGCGGTACGGACGACGATTCACAATGGATGTTCCGTTGGTCTGAATACGATGTGCTGTAGCAGTTGTCTGACCCAGGCTGGATAAATGAACGTCAAAAGAGTTTGCATGCTTTTGCAACAAATCAAGCAGCTGCTGCTTCTGCGAGTCTGTCAAGTCCTTGTTGATGGCTGCTGTAAAGGCCGAGGAAGCAGCATGATCTCCAGGATGGCCTTTAGAAGAGGCAGGGGTAAGAGGCACGAGGCACACAGGCTCAAGATCGGCAACGCAGGCGACGGTAGTGCCCCGCGGCAGTAAAATTTTATCTGGTGTGCTGTTCGTAGCAGCGAGGACAGCTGATACATTGTTGAAGCGAGCCGCACCTGCTGCGAGAGCTATACCTTTATTAAGGCAACGGGGTGATGGAGTGACCAAAATGTCACCAGAGTCGACGTCGTTGGACAAAACTGTGACTAATTGATGTTCATTCGGGGGTAACTCGATGTCCACAGCAGCGATGAGTCGAAGTGGCCTGTAGGTTTCGTCACTAAGCAAGTGGTCTGTGTCAGTAAGATGGACGACACTTTGTGCACAACAAATAGCCGCGGAAGCAGACGAAAGAACGTCCCAGCCTAAAATGAGTTCGTGGGAGCACGGGGATAGCACAGCGAATTGTATGTGATGAAGAATGTCGTCGATTAGCACACGGGCAGTACAGAGAGCGGAAGGGCAAATCATTGTTCCCTGGGCTGTAACCAGTGTTGGCCCATCATAAGGCGTCGTGACTATTCGAAGATGGGTACACAAATCAGCACGAATAATAGAAAACCCAGCCCCAGTGTCCACCAAAGCATCAACGTCCACTCCCTCAACTGAGACTGCAATCATATTGTAAGGGCGCGCTGGAGGAATTGGAGTACTGTGTTGGAATGCAGTTTGTCCTCCAAAAACTGCATCGCTTAGTTTTCCGGACGCCGATCAGAAGCGAGGGAAGCAGGCTAAAGAGGAGAAGAGGAGCTACGGTAGGGCGATGGTGAACGGCGTCTGGTATCGATAACTACTGAGCAGTTCACCGGATTCTGGCGGAGATGGAGACCGACGCGGCGGTGACGAATAACGACGGCCCTGGTACAAGGCTCCTGCGGTATAGTTTCGTTCGCGTATGTCGTACCCTCGGTGCTCATCTTGCTAGCGCTTGCGGCAAAAGCGTGAAATGTGACCACGATCGCCGCAATAATCGCACGTAGGGCGAGTCGATCGATATGGAGGGTAGTAGCTTGTGTTAGATGCACCGGCAGAGAGAGATCAGTAAGAGGGACAGATGATGGCTCAGGCGGTGTTGATGGAAAGCTCGTGGGAAAGCTTCTGGGAGGTGCGGCAGCAACCGACGCGTACGTTCGTGGTGGCGACGTTGAGCTGACGGTGCCTGATGGTGCGGCGATGGCCTGCGAGAATGATGGGGGAGTACGAACGACATTGGGCTGCAGGTGGGCCATATGGGTCATGGACGTGAGCTCCTCCCTGATGACATTCCGCAATGACGTTGAAGAAGACTGAATGGGACACATTGAAGGTGTGTGAATTTCATTGATTCTAAATCTTCGCGTATTATCACCCTTATTGTGTCTCGTAGGTTTGGATCCGCCGTAATACGGGCCGCGTTACTGTCCGGTTGTAGGCGCATCGACTCAAGTTCTTCAAGACGCTGACAGGTTGTCGCAACGTCAGCAACGGTAGCCGGATTCTGGATTGCAAGGGCATTGAATGCGACGTGTCCAATCTCCTTAAGAAGCGGGCGTAGCTTGTCTGACTCTGTCATTGAGGTGTCAACCCGGCGGCAAAGTGAAAGGACATCCTCGATGTAGGATGTATACGACTTCCTGATGTGCTGTTTCCGAGTCGCGAGAGCTTTCTTTGCGAGAGCTGAACGAACAGCCGGTGTGCCAAAGACATGGCGAAGCTGATATTTGAAGGCTGACCAGTCGGGGATGTCGATGAAGTGGTTGACGAACCGCGTCTCCGCGACACCCGTGAGGTAGAATGACACGTAAGCGAGTTTGTAGGTGTTATCCCACTGGTTAGCAGCGCCAACACGTTCGAAATCGTCCAGCCATTCCTCCACATCTTCCCCGCGCATACCAGCGAAGGGATGGGGCTCACGCTGGAGGCTGTTAATGACGTGAAAAGGCGCGGCACGCGGTGGCGGAGTGGGAACGGTTGCAGCACCGACTTCTTCTTGGTGCGACATATTTCCGGACACCTGGCCCAAGCGGCACGCTCCATCATGTATGAAGTTTTGGTTTGGAAGACCTTTATTAGGCCCGAAGAACCGGCAGCCGACAGCTGAGATGAACGAACCAAGAGGATGATGCTATATGACAACGATGAGGATGCATGAGCAACACATGATAATGATGATAATGTACAGATGAAGAGGATTGGTATACTAAAGGCCCAGAGTACACATTATAAATTCTTACACACGCTGCGACTGTTTTTTGTTCAGTCCCGTCTTAGCAACCTTGTGATTGCCATCATTTACAAATGACATTATATCTTTCCGTCTAGTAGCACACGTCTCCTAATATCACTCGATGTGCC
This sequence comes from Rhipicephalus annulatus, assembly GCA_013436015.1. Taxonomy (NCBI): domain Eukaryota; kingdom Metazoa; phylum Arthropoda; class Arachnida; order Ixodida; family Ixodidae; genus Rhipicephalus; species Rhipicephalus annulatus. Next base: position 1,047,474 of record WOVY01014561.1, on the reverse strand, counting down.
TAAGGTCATTAGTCTAAAACGACAGAGGTTCAGGTGTCTGCTTGAATTCACAGGTGCACCTACCAGGCTTTTGCTGTCTGCCCAGACCCACTATCGTGCTTGTTGCGTGGTCGTACACGTAGGTTTTGTTCATCTATGCGCAATCTGTCAACAGATACCTTAAAATTCTTTATGGCCTTAGTGAGTTGGATAAATTTTCTTCTTGCCTCTCGCTTGGCAGGAGAGAAGCCTTCCCGAATAGATAACGTGGACCCTTTATGCTTTCCTGTAGTGGACAAGATGCGCTCTTTGTCCTTATTGAATGTCAATTTTTGCAAGGATAGTCCACTATTTGCTGCCAGCATGTTCGCCTAACTTGTGCCCCCTTTCGAAATTTGTGCTTAATAACTTTATTGCAAGCTTTTGTGATCAGAAATCGACAATTTTATGTTCGGACATTACCCAGTCTTGTTTTTCGTCATCCGCAATGTTAAAAAACAGTTCTATGTGTCAAATTCTGTTCTCAGTGTCTTCGCACCGAGAAGAGACAGCGGCCAAACTATTAGATACATTGCGAAGGGCTTCAGCACTAGCTTCGGCATCACCAGAGCTGCTTCCAGACTTGGAAGCAATTGACAGCGCTTCAATGTTTGTGTTCAGCAACTAATTTCGCCTTCAACGGCTTCCTGTTTCGTTTTCGAAATATTAAGCTCTGCGAGAAGTGTTTCTTAGCTTTCTTCTAGCTTAGGAATCGTCTTCTTAGCAGCAGCATGAGCAGCTTTTGCACTAGGTAATTGTGAAAGCAAAAATAATTGTGCCTATTCCAATTTTTAATTGTGTCTAGGGCAGCAGAAAATGCGTTTTCTTGAGCTTTAGTCAATGGTCCTGGATTCGGCTCAACATTGCCAGACAACATAAGTGTTAGGACAGACAAGGCGTAACACACTTTCGATGCAGAGGCTAAAAATTGCTTTAACACATCTTCCAGGTCTGGTTTGCACGACACCACCAACAAACAATAAATATTAGATTTAGCACTAGTAACACCTTTTAGGAAACTAACCTGGAAAGGCAATGGACGTGACATTTCCATCTTGGGGAAGGTGTTGTGCCCGGAAAAAGCAGCTACTGACTGACGATTATGCAGGGTGTATGTAGCTTCCTATGCAGTTGTGCTGCGTTCATTTTGCCAGATGTGCCGACCGGCTGGCTCAAAACTTGGCATCTTGTTCAACCATTGCATCAAGTCGCTTCAACTAAAAAACAATATCTTAGTCTGCATAAACAAGAATATTGGAAGGAACAGAGTATTTTTTCATCTGATAGGAGGTTCATAAGGGCTAAGCAGTATGGGCATAGTCTAGAAAAAGTTTGAACAATAAAATGTAGGCTCTTGCTGCTATGCTATACTGACGTAAAGTGTTGGTAATTCACAACACAGCCCCGAGGCCTTTTTCTTCAGCAGAAAAAATATCAAGCGTGTATATTACTTTCTCCTCCTCAAAAAAAATCACAACATAAAATTGGAGAGCGAAGCGCGTTGTTATGAAAATATTTCGGGAGAATTCAGCGCAAGTACTACAGTCAGGCATGTCAGGCATGTGAGATCTTACAACACAAACATGTTTTATGCCGAGGAGATTAGGGCCTGATGTGAGTTGTGCTGTAGAGAGTGTTATGGTCATCAAGCAATGTAAGAAGACAGGTTCTCCTGGCACCTTAACTTGGTGTATTATGTTTATGCTAACTAAACAGAATCAAACCTCAGTTATCCTCTTGAAGCGAATGTGTTGGCTGGGTATGAGTTCTGCCGTGGCGTGCCACTGTCTTGAGACCAGGCAGGCATGGGAGGCTTTAACGAGAAGTCACGTTCTCCTAATGAATGGGCGAATAAGTTGTCGGGAGGCCCAGAACTTGCCTCCGGTAACTAAGGCCTTATACTATGCTACAGAAATCACAGAATCAATGTAGGTGTAAAGACTGATTTCCTGCCATTATCCTTACGCGAAAGGTCCTAAGTTATGCACCTTGGTGATGGAGACGTTAAATTATTATGAGCAAACTGTATTGTAGTTGCATAGGGTTATGACAGGTGGGAAGATTGCATTTTTAACGTAGAAGCGGGTGAAAAATACTTTCCTTTACTCTCCTACATCTCACTTGCTGTTAAACACAAGACGCTGCAAGAAAAAGCACCGCAGAGAGTCTCACAGTTCTTAACAGCGTGGCTACAGGCCAGGATGCTCGTCTTCGATTCATTATGTGTTGTATACATTATAAGGACACATGGAAGGAGAAGGGGGGGATAGAGAAAAAAAGTGGAAGCAAGGAGAGAACAATATGACACAGCATCAGTGGCATTTTGTCTGTCTTTCTTGCTCAGACCCGTCTCGAAGTACCAACTGACCCAGGCCCATTGTTCGCATTCCAACGCGCAATTGCCGGCTCGCTGTTTTCTTATTCCTGCGTGCAGGCAGAATTTCAGCTGTGTTTGAATTTAGGAAGACGGAGGGGTTTGCAGCCTGATCTGCAATCTGTGCTTTATAGAACAAGGACTCAGTTACCAGATACTAAATCTGAGCCTCCCAACGATTGATTCATCAGACCTTCAAAAGAACGTGACTTCTCTTCGGCGCCAGCCATGGCAGCCTTGTCCTCAAAGCGCTGATGCTCTGCAGCATAACTCATGCCTGGCCCTACAGTGCGATCAGTCACTTCCTGGCTGATTGGAACGAAATGCTGTAGCAGCAAGTAACTAAGTCTTCCTTTCTGACATGCGATAGAATATGCAGGAGTGCGTCTTTTTGTATGAATATTAGTATAAGTGTTTCTTTGATTTCATGAACACATTTGCGATAACTCAGCAAGCAGTGTGATAAAGCGTGAAATTCAACAGGAAACTTCCCAATAAATGGGACGGCAAGCACTTCAGGAGTTTATATTATTCGTACTTGGTATCAAGTCATCAGAGCTACAAAACATGTGTGAAAAGCCATCAAACAGCTATCGTTGGTGCCGATTCACCTGTAGTGCACCCTAAAATATTTTCAGCCAACGTGATAAGATCTTCTTTTAAAAGTTGCTTGTTTCATTACAATTTCTTGTCATTGCTATTGTTCCAATGTACCATATGCCGGAAAACGATGTGAAGGCGGACAAATATGAACATAACAGCAGCGCTAAAAGAACTACAAATAGCACATAAAAAACTCCAAGAAGATAGAAATAAGAGTACTAGACATTACCAAGCAGCACTATTATAAATCATCTCTAGCGTCACGTTCTCTTACCGCCCGTTAGCGAAACGATCCATTTATTGTGCAATTATTATACCTTATTTGCGCAGCCGAAGAGATAAAATCATGAAGTTGAGGGATATAAATTACTTTCTGTGCGTAGCAGAGAGCTAACAATACACAGCGATAAAGCGGCCAATTCGCTTCCAGCACACTGATCGGCACATAAACGTAAATGATACTATGCCACCATTTGCTTCAATTTGTTGCGTCCTCTTCCTTAACCTTAACAGCCTCGCGTTCTGACATGCAGATGTTGTATGGAGCGTAGAGAATGCTATAATAGATAATGAAAATTAAGGTAGCATGTACATATTTTAGCTCACAAACCAAGGAAGCGAATAAACCTGTAGTTGCTGCGCACTCCAGGAACACGCAAATTATCGTCATTGATCAAATCTCAATAAAAAAAGTAGCTTCGTGCTTTATTGCGCATAGCTAATGAGTTCTTAACCGAAAATAAAAGCAACAACAATTTAGTGAGATAATGCTTAGCGATATGAAAACTGAAGTTTGAGTGCACCAAGCTGCTGACAACAAGACAGTTTGATAGTAAGGATGTTGATAATTATCGTAATATAAATACGCTGTCTATATTACACTCTCTTATATATCGTTATCAGTCACTATCAGGTCAATTATCTAAACATGACATCTGGTCACTATAAAACCATCGTAGGAGTATATATGTTGCATTTGATTGACGTACAGCTAATACGCAAAGATGGACGTAAATACAGGCATTATAAAAATATACAGTATTGACAAACATGAAGACACCGTGGCGTCGGGGTAGGTTTCCATGACTTGTCTATTTACGTCTGTGACGTATCAGTTTTCTAAGCATCCGACATTGTTTAGTTTTTTTGATCAAACAGAAAGAGGTTATTCTAGGAATCAACCATTGCGGGCCCCCTCAGAGATCACTCTTGGAGATCATCGCCAGGCCTCCCCCGCCCCCCTGATTCTCTTCAGGGGCAGCAACTGCAGTTCAATGCAATTTGTTTTTGTGAAACCTATAGAAGGAGGAGGAGGAGTAATAAAATTTATTATAAGAAACCAGCAGGTTTAGGTGGCCGGGCCAAGGTCTCCCATGATGGGACGTCAAGGGCTTCTCTCGACGCCGCCTCACGGGCATGCTGGGTCGTCCAGGTATGGGCGTCAAGAGTAGGACTCCGCAGAGCCTCATAGAGCTTCGGCGAAAGAGTCGTGGCGTTAGTGTGTCTGTACTGTGCCGGGCACTCCCACAGCATGTGCGGAAGCGTAGCCAGGTGAGTGCCGCAGCACCGGAAATGAAAGGTTGTGTACACGTACGGGAATATGAGGTGAAAGCGGGCAGATTAGGGATAAGTGTTTGTTTGAAGTAGACGCATAGTGGTGGTCTGTGCCCTGTTGAGCTTGGGGCGAGGTGGAAGAAAGGCTTGGCGTCTGAATTAAAAATTCTTAACCTGATCATTGTAGGTAGTCAGGTTGTCCCTGGTGTCCATCTCGTCTGCAGTAGCTCAAGCGCGGTTGACAAGGCCTCGTGCAAGGGAGTGAGTGACCTCGTTGAGGTTGGGGAGGCACGGGTGGACTGGGCCCGTGTTAGCGGGGATCCATGTCAGAGTGATTGTGATAATATGGGCAGAAGAGTGAAGACGGCAAAGAAGAGCGCACGGGATCGGGTAGCGCGTGACAGCGTTCGAAGCAGCGAAGCGGACAAAGACAGACGGTTTTTGGCTGGACGACTGGTCCGGGGAAGTAGGAGACGTCCTCTAGGTGCTGTACTGTCCTGAACTCCGGCTGGGTGACTGGTCAAGGGACCAGGCGATCCGCTGCTGCTCCGGCTGCCGTTGTTCACAGCTGGACAACCGGTGAACGAGGCCTCGACTCCGGCTGGATGACTGGCCCAGGGACTAGGTGAGGTTCCGCTGTTCCGGCTGCCGTGCCGAGTGGTTACGAATTCCCATTTGCTGTGGGCCGCTGGTCCTGCTACCCTTCCGGGTGGCTGGCACGACCCTGGTGTGCTACTGGGAGGAACGCGATGGCTGAGAGCTGTTGCTCTAGTGTACAGCTTCCGAGCGACCACTACCCTCCCGCTACTACTGCTGTAGAAGGCCGTGAGATGGCGTGGGCCAACTCACGTTCAAGACGCCAACTGGACAGACGGCACGTCACCCCGAGCGATCGACGTCCAAGCCCAAGCAAAAAACGGCGAGAGACTTTTAATTAGTGAGGGATTCTCATATAACCGCATGTGACAGACTATGTTTAGAAATGCTTCATTAATAGTTGCTTTTCCCGTGTAAATATATTTTGTGTGTATGTGCACTCGTGGCTCGATTGTTTCTTGGCTGGCGGTCCTGGGCCCAAAACCTGACACTACTTCACAGTGATCATATTTTCTTTGGAGTGTGGTGTCTGGCAGAGGACGAGAAGCGCTTCAGCAGAAATGCTGCCTTTGCTGTATTTAGTGGTGGCTCAGCGAGAGTCACAATCGATGGTGTCACAGATGGGATCCAGAGTGGCCAGGGCGATGGGCACCTTTTCCGCTGTCTCGGCAGAGGAAGTAGTGACGCTGGTTGCGTGGTGTAAGACTTCATTGCGTGTGGTGACACCTACAAAACGTGTGCCTTGGGGATACTGAACGGCGTCAACGAATGTGGCGCCAGGTGCGTGGGCAAGGGCTTTGTGTCGGCTCCAGTGCGAGCTTGGCGGCGGGCTCTGTTGTACTCAGGATGCATGTTTCTAGGGATGGGATCTGCGTGGATCCAGCTGCGGATGTTATGTGGAATTGATTGTTTGGGGCCCTGTTGCTGATTATACGTGAAGTCAAGTATGGAGAGAATAAAATATCCTGTTTCAGTGAGTGTGAGCCATTCTAGCTGACTGTGTTGTTGGGCTGCGATGAGTTCTGCTAGGGTGCTGTGAATTCCATGTTGATTGAAAACTTCAGTGCTGGTGTAGGGCGGTAGGCCAAGTGCTTGCTTCTAGACCTTTCGTATGAGGGCATCGAGTTTGTTTTGTTCTGCAAGATACCAGTTCAGACAAGCAGTAACGCAAGTGATAGGACACAGGACAAAAGACTGCACGAGGCGGAGAAGGCTCTCTTTTTTGAGGCCACTTCTTCGGTTGGATATACGTTTGAGAAGGCGTACGGTGTGTTGAGATTGAGCAGAGATCTTGCCCAGAGCCAAGCTATTAGAGCCATTGGGTGATATAGTGGGACCGAGGACCCGGATTCTGGGGAAGTGCAGGATAAGGCTGCCATCTTGAAGGTGAAGGGTGATGGTGTCACAGGGTCTCTGCTCATGTATGTGTTTGGGGGGACGTCCCAGCGGAATTGTCTTGTAAAGAAGCAGCTCCGATTTAGCCGGTGAACAGCACCGGGCTCTTTGTCTTATGCAGTCCGGTTCATTGGAGATAGGCCTCAACCGTGTCAATCACTGTCTGCAGGACTGTCTCCACTTGACCATCACTACCTTGGCACGCCCTCATGGTGTTGTCGTCGGTGTAGATAGTATAGTGGATTGTGTCGACCGGTTTTAATTGCTGTGCAAGGCCAAGCATGAATAAATTAAAGAGCAAGGGAGAGATGACTGACCCTTGAGGGGTGCCTACACTGACCAGAGGAATCAGGGCTGATCGGCGTAAATCTCCGACCAAAATGGTGGCCGTGCTGTTGGAGAGGCATTCACGGATGTAATTGTAGGCCCACTCGCCCAGGTGGAGGCGACGAACTTGTTTAAGAATAGCAGCGGGGGAAATGTGAAAAGCTTAACTAAGGTCGAGTCCAAGAATAGCTTTAGTATCACGGGAACGATCGTTTAGAACCTGGTGCTTAAGTTCCAGCATGGTGTCTTGTGCTGACAGGTTGAGAACTATACAGTTATCTTTTGTTAGAAGTAGAACAAAGTTGACGTAACCTAATATCTGCAAATATTATTTGATATAGCGACCTCAGAGAGACCAGAGCAAGTATACTGTGTGAAATCATGCTTACATTTAGATAAAAAGTGCTGGCGTTTACGGTATCAAACATTTATATGACTAGAAGAGTCATAGTAACTAGGAGTTCCGGATAGTATAAACACCTCATGTTCTTTCACGTTCACAGTCATCACATAGCACACGCGCTTGCAGAATTTCTCCTCCATCAAACTTCGCTGACGCAGAAGACAATGAACACGCAATGTTGCCATACTCTAATTGATGCAAGTTAGAGTCCTTAGAACTGCATATAATGGTTGAAGATAAACTTTTTGATAAACCAAAAGCACATTATTATTATTGCGCTGCTTTAGAATAAAAAATGATTGGCTAAGCCAAGATTTTGAAACGTTCGACAGATCCCACTCCTTGCAGGCATCAACTTCATGCATACGAGACAGCGAGTAAGGCAGGATTTTTCACTTGAGCGACGCGTTACAAGATGGTTGGACGTCTATGCACAGAGTGAGTAGTTATGCAATATCGTGGGCGTTCCAGACCCACCGAGTGCACTGACTTGTAGTTGGTGCCTCATGATCTGACAAAATCTCGAGACTCACGTTGAAGCAGCTAAGTCAGTTTTACCACCGTGAAATATGTGCTACGGTGGGATGATAGTGTAATGGTGCCTCTGCAGTGAGAAAGAGAAGCGGTTTTAGCAGAAGACGAGAAGTTTTTTATCATTTTCGGTAGCCTCACCCCATGCAGGGCTTTCTCAATAAACGCTTTCAGAAACGCTCAATAAACGCTTTCAGAACGCCATGAAAGCGTTCACAATAAACGCTTTCAGAGTCGTAACAGTATAGTGGAGGTGCTTGGTATCAATGCTAGTACCTCTCGCAGTAAACAAATATGCCTCCTCCCGTTTTTACCCTAAGGAACATTCTCGTGTGCATGCCGATGAACTACCTACTATGACTTTTGGGAACTCAGCGGCGACTGTCAGGAGCGAGCACCACTACTTGTTCGACGTCCTGTCGCAGCACTTATCTGTTTCGACTTTGCGCAAGAAGAGAAAATGCTTCTGATTTCGAATTCTCGCGCATGGCACAAAACCAATACAAGTACGGTGCACCCCGTACTGCAAAATCCTTATCGAGTTTTCACGGCGTTACGTAAGGTGATTATTCATTAAGTTCTAGAAACGCTGAAAAAGGAGGTAATACAGGAAACGTGCAGTACATTAGCGGCCGCCGTCATGTTTCTGAGAAAGAAAGACGAAATTTCTATTTTAGCGTGGACTATAGGCGTCCCTATGCAGCCACTAAAAAAGCCGTCTATACTCTTTTTGAAATCAATGTTGCTATTGACGGGCTTCACTCAGCCTCGCATTTTTCCTCCATTGACTTGAGGTCAGAATATTGGCAGGTATCGATGGATCCTACGAACAAGAAAAAGGCAGCTTTTGTGACTCCAGGTGGGCTCTATGAGTTCAATGTTATGCCCTGCAATCAGTGTAACGCCCCCGAAACTTTCGAGCATTTGATGGATACCAATCTGCGTAGCCTCAAATGCGAGATCTGTATGTGCTACCTCGATGACAATGTAATTTTCGGTCATACATTACGCGACCACAATCAGCGTCTCGATTTTGTACTGAATTCTATAAAGAACGCTGGCCTTGTTCCTAATTAAAAGAAGTGCAATTTCAGTAAACGGTGAACACTAGTTCTAAGTAGCATTGTAGACAAAGATGGTATCCGACCTGATCTATAGTAGACTATGGCCGTGAAAAAATTCCGCCCATACGGCTGGCCGAGGAGCTGCGCCGATTATGGAACTGTGCTCGTACTTTCGTCCCTTTATTAAAAGGCTGCTGACGTCGACCGCCCACTGACACGCCTTAATCCAAGAGATGCACCATTCTACTGGACGGACAAACCTGACGCCTTTTTTTGACAACTGAAGAGTTTTTTTTTTTACTTCGAAAACCCATACTTCGTTATTTCGACACCTACACCCCTAGAGAAGTTGATTCAGACTCTAGTAGTGTGAGCGGCTGTGCTCTTCGGCCGAATGTATTGGTGACAAAGAACATATTATCGTTTATGCCAGCAGCTCGCTGAGCAAACAGGAGCGCGTCTATACGGTCATTGAACAGGAATGTCTTGTCATAGAGTTTGCTCTTAAGGGATTTCAAATAAACCTGTAAGGACGGTATTTCACAATTCTGACAGACCACCATTATCGCTGCTGGCTTGTTGGCCTACGCGGCCCGTCCGGGCGACTCGCACGCAGGGCGCTCAGATTGCAGGAGTATGAGTGCACACTACCCTACAAGACCGGCAGGCGCCACGTCCACGCCGACGGCTATTCAGAACTGCCACTAAAATCCTCGAACTTTGACGCCGAAAATTTCTATCAATACTTGTATTCCCTAGCTTGATCTTACTTTTTCCAACGTGGACGTGTTTATATCTAAAGAGCGGAAGGAAAAAACGTTGCAGCCATAGTTTGCTGCGGCACCAAATTCTAAGGTAGTGCGTTGGTTCTGTGTTCGGAATGTGATACGGTTTAGGAAGATTTACATTGCAACTGGGCCTTTAATGCTCCTGGTGGTGCCTGAAAGCCTTCGTTACTCTGCGTTACGTACCCCGCAAGATGACACTACTTCAGCCCACTAGGTATACGCGCGGACTCTGTATAGAGCTAAAAAGCGGTTTTACTGACCGCTATGCGGTGTTCTACTGGGTAGTATGTCGCCAGCTGCACGAGGTGTCAGGGTCACAAGCACCCCACACAACTTCCTCCCGGTCAACTACAGGCTACACCACCTGCATGCTCATCTTTTGATCAAGTGGGCATTGATCTTCTAGGTCATTTCCCACAATCCTTCACACGTAGCTGATGCATATTCCTGTGCATAAATTACCGGACTCGGTACTGCGAGACGGCTGCCATTCCCTCTGCGACTTTCGTGTTGGTCTTGCTGTTCTTGCTACATTCTGTCATCCTCCAACACGGGCCTCCTCGAGTGATTATCGGCAACCGTGGAAGCTACTTCACTGTAGACCTAGCGAGAAAGTTGCTATGCTTGTGTCATTGAAATGAAGGCTTCTACATACACCTCTCTGGTAGGGAAGAATCATTGAATGAAAAGGCAAAAGCGCTGACTACAACACAATGAAAGATATAATGAAGTTTCGGCACCCATAATGGGAGATTGGTTCACAATGCTTGCGTCGTTCTGCCTTTCTGCATTCCACACCTTATTTTTTTCAAACAAACAGAATTACCGAGCGTGCGAACTGGACACTTGAGAACATCATTTCAATGAGCGTGGCGTACACTAATACCGGTGCCACACGGGCACTTTTATTCGCGATCAGTATCAATCCAGATCAACCACAAACAAGATTAGATGCTGCTACACAGTCACTTTTAATCACGATCAGGCGTGCTTGGGATCAAGACTATCTTGATTCGCGCATCGCAATCTGCTGAAATATCGCAATTTTGCAGCCGTCTGCACTTCCTAGGTGAGCTTGTTGAATTCACAATAAATAACAAAATCGAGTATAGCTCGATAAAGACGCTTTAAACATCCAGATCTTTATAAAACGCAAAATCTAAATTGTTTAAATTGAAACAATATCTAAAGCATTCCATATTTTAAGATTCGTATCTGCCACATGTAGTTACGGGAGAAGCAGACGGCAAGCAGACGACAAACCGTCCACCGTTGCCTTCAGCGCTTAGTTCAACTATCGCTCCGTCGAAGCTGTTGGTGTACTTAGAAGCAAAGTGATTATGAGTGTCGCAAGCCTTTCGGCTACGTCGCATTGTACGCGCACTTATGGTCGAATAAAGATATCTCCACAGTAATTGACTGCTGGCAGCAGCGCCTGAAACAGACTTGAGGCATCAGAAGTGAAACACTGGCGCTACAACGAGATGGACGCTTCGCTGCGACAACACGGCTACGAGCGGGGGCCATCAGAAAAAAAAGCGAATGTTAAGAATCTCACAGAGCAATACAGGTAAGTGCTAGGAAAATTTTATGGAATGATGGATTTATAAAATTACTGTCGCAGTGGCCGGCAAAGTTTTTGGCGTTTGAGCGGTTCATGCACGAATAACATTGCTCATAAAGGGATCTATAGATATAACGTACGTCGAGTTTTGTCAATGGCATTGTTTACGGCACGCAAATGCCCTCTGGGGCATTTCATCTGACCCAAGCTCGAACCGGATTAGCTTAGGCCGTGTAGCAGCGATCAAGACGTTGATCGCGATCAAGAGAAGTTATCTGGATCGCCCTGATCGCCATTAAATGTGCCAGTCTGACCCCGGTGTAATATAAAATGGAACAATATTTCGTTATTCATAACGTACGCTTTGAACACGTCAAGACTTGAACGAAACGCTATAGTTCATTCTTTTTTTTTCCTGCGTACTTCCATTTAACCATACTTTGGATATCATCTTTCCATAGTCGACCACCGACAACCTATTCGTAGCAGACATTCTTATTCGGGCTGAGGAATATCGTCTACTAGCGCGGCCACACACGCTGGCTTCCCAGACTATGTCAAAGGCATCATGCGACAGCAAGCGTCGTCCTGTGAGCTATGAGCCTGTTGATTGGGTGTGGTTGTGGACGCTAATACGGAGGCGCGCTGTCTATGCACCAAGTTCTCGGCGTGTTGCGATGAACCGTATGTCTTCAGGGATTGTTTGATTGAAGTCAACTATACAAATAGGCCCCTACCATGCGGTGTCCGGTGTTCTGCAAGACTTTAAGTGACACATTTCATCTGGTTAAAGCAATGCACACAACGAGAGAACACCAGATTTGCCCGGCGGGCTTCGGCTGTGCTAGAACTGTAACGGCGCCTCTGCAGCAAAAAAGAGCTATCGAAGAAGGAAACAACGAGAACTTTATCATCCTCCGTAGCCTCACCATTTTTAGTGCTTCGTCACCGAGTGTTCTCAATAAACACTCCCAGACTCATAACAATATGCATTTCGTAAGTAGTGGATGTAGGAATATTCACGCAACCCCTCACTATAGCTCACTGTTGTACATATTATCCTCTAATAGTAAAAAAAGCTCGTCCCTTGCTCTTTTGCTATATTAAAACGAGTTTTTATAGGTTTTTAATATGAAAATAACTCGCTACAGTTACTTCTCAAAAATGAGAACGTGCCGGTACATTAACGTTATATTCAACTTTTACAGCAAAAGCTGTTATGAGATCAGCACAAGTGTCACGCACGGCCCCGTGGCTGTCCCCGACCACCACGAAAATTTTCAGCACCACGAAATTCCACGTTTTTTCTGTAAAATAAGAAATATTGCAAATAACGCAAGAAAAAAGAATATGCGGAATAGGCCAATAAAGAATTTCCTACTGTAGTTTACCAGTTGTACACTCTTTGATAATAACAAGTGAAATGAAACATATCGGTCGAACCTCAAGAAAGGCCTTAACAATATGTTAACACTAGGCTAAGAGGACACAGGTATAATTGTCAACAGCTTCCCATTCAGGCAATTTAGCTACTCACTGTAACCTTTGCACTTGCGCCCGGCCACAGTGGTCTAGTGGCTAAGGTACTCGGCTGCTGACCCACCGGTCGCGGGACCGAATCCCGGCTGCGGCGGCTGCATTTCCGATGGAGGTGTAAATGCTGTAGGCCCGTGTGCTCAGATTTCGGTGCACGTTGAAAAACCCCAGGTTGTCGAAATTTCCGGAGCCCTCCACTACGGCGTCTCTCATTATTATATGATGATTTTGTGACGTTAAACCCCACATATCAATCAAAAACCTTTGATTGATTGATTTAACTTTATAGTCTGATATTGTTATGATGACTGTGACATGCGACTTTTAATATGCGTGTTCTCTTCCTTCTCCTTTTCATAATCTTTCAAAGTCCCTCATTCCCGTCCCTAGTGTAGGGTAGCATACCGGTCGTTCTAGACTAGTTAAGATCCATGCCTTTCCTTTCCCTCTTCTGAACAAGTTGGCACTCTTTCTTCTGATGACTTTTCTTGATTGATTCACATGTAGGGTTGAACGCCCCAAAACCACCATATTAATATGAGAGACGCCGTAGGTGAGGGCTCCGGAAATTTCGACCACCTGGGGTTCTTTAACGTGCACCCAAATCTGAGCGCACGGGCCTGCAACATTTCCGCCTTCATCGAAAATGCAGCCGCCACAGCCGGGATTCGAATTCGCAACCTGCGCGTAAGCAGCAGAGTATCTCAGCCACTAGACCACTGCGGCAGGGCAACGGCTTTTCTTGGACAAACAATTGTATACATTGGTGACTGTGTCAAAATTTTTATTCGAACATAAGAAGCGCAGTATTTTCACTGCGCATTTCTAGGCTGACAAGGAAAGTCTACGTGTGAACCTGTAAATGACGAGAAGAAAAGTTGCAGCTTTACATGTCTGTAGTAAAAGGCCTTTGGTCGAAAACCACTTGACGAGGAGTGGTTGTTTACATTTCTTTGATCTGCATATAACGGGCTGTCGGCGATGTCAAATACGTATTAGCGATTTTACGTAGATTTGTTTATGCAATACCAAACGCACCAACAACGCGTCGGGGTCCTCTCCTGCCGTAGCTTTCTCCACGCCATACAATTCGGCACCGCTGCTTATTGTGTGTCGATACGCGTCACGTCGTCTGCTTGGCGTGACCTAAGCGCCTATGAGCACAGGAGTTAAAGCGAACAGGCGGCAGCACCAAAAAAGTGAACATGGCAGCAACTATCGATGCAGTTTCCTTCCACCTCAAACTGATCATGTCGCCCTTTTGCCCTGTGTGGCTCGTATGTTTCTCATCTACGCATTCATTTGGTTTAGAATGACGTTCGGTAGCATCGAAAGCGTTGTATTCGTTTGTACTTCGCAGGAATTTCTTGATTCTGTATAGAATTTTTGCAGTTACCGCTTAGCATTCGCGGTTCAGAAAACACAGCTAGTATTCAAATTAAAGGCATAACCTACCTGTCGCATGTTTTCAGCATGACATGGCACAAAACGACAGGCGATTTCAATATCAAGAATATTTTCAGAAATGTTGGGTTCGAAGTCAAATCAGTTCAGCGTGGGCACAGACTGGAACTTGGGAAGCCTAACCGCGACCGACCAGCAATATTGCGCTTCAATAATAATTGCTGGTAATACGAAAATGTTCTAAACTGAAAAAATACAACCACACCTGTATCAAATCATTTTAAGTCTGTTCGTGCAACCCGGCAGAAGCTGTGGCAGGCGTCTGCGCTGAATCGCCGTAACGAAGATAAGGTGACACAAGTTTACGACAAGCTCAAAGCCAACAGAAAATGCTTTACTTGAAATGAGATAGAAAAGAAAACGGTAGCTGTAAAACGTGATCGCACTGGTGGTCGCAAGAAGGCAAGCACTTCTGAAACGTGACAACAAACAAAAAAGCCATCTACCCTGCTGTGGTTTAGTTAAAAAGTATCGTAAACAAAACAGGACAGTTCAAAGAAATGTTGCTTTTGTACGGACCTGTTGTAGTGGTTATTACAAAAACATGGTGAAACTTTGATAATAACTGCTCAGAGATAGTGCCACCAGCATGCGCACTGCTTGCCACAGATCAGGAGGGCCGTGGCCAATAAAGGCAACATGTATTTTCAAAAAGAAAGTGTTATTGCTGGTAACGAAAATGTGCGGTGTTCGATCCGAATAATAACGTCCCTGTGCTGATTGGTGATGTATACCGGTGTCCGGGTGCCCCTGATGAATACCTTGTAAGGGTACGGAACTTCTGTCACGGCTGTGTAGGCGAGCGAACGAAACTAATATTGACAGGGCATTTTAGTTTTCCGGGAATAAACTGGGACACTTTTGTCGTCGGAAATATAGCTGTGAAAACTTCAGATATACTTTTTGACATTATGTTTAGTTCCTCGTTGACACAGCTGGGGATAGAACCGTCTCGCATAGATGCGTCGGCATGTTCAGTCCTCGATCTCGCGTTTGTTTCTGGCTCATTAGCACCACAAATATGTATTGAAGAGAAAATCTCAGGCCACAAGCTCATTCTGTTGATATTTCATGACATGGGTGGCCGTGCATCGTATGTAACGACGGGAATATCAGTTAAAGTATACTACATAGTAAATGACAGAAGTTCTATAGACATCATTAAAGAACCCCAGGTGGTCGAAATTTCCGATTCCTTCCCTACGGCGTGTCTCATAATCATATGGTGGTTTTAGGACGTTAAACATCACATATGAATCAAGTTCAATCGATTTCCTTGAAGCATTAAAACATGATTACGTCATCGGGTGTCGTACATCCTTGGCACCAATCAATTATGGAATCACGAAATGTGAATTAACGTTTCCTATCCCCGAGAAGTGGGAGTGACGCCACCTGATTGGGGGCTTGCATGACGTCACACCATGAACTCCTCGAATCCTACTGTGGCACGCGTACAGATAATGCTCGCTTCGAATGCCGTTGCGCTGCCAGCGTTGATTTTCTGCTTGTTATACGCCTAAAATAAATGACGGAAACATAATCAATGATGTTCTTGGTAAAACAATGAATAACTAATCATTTTTTTCAGTAAATATTTAGGGGGCCTGTGCTCCAGCGTACACGCTTTGATGACGTTTGTTATGGTGTCGCATTGCTTACTTCGAAGATGGGTTTAATTTTCAGCCGCGGTGAGAATTGAATTCTCAGCTACGACGGGGGTGAACAGAAAGACAATGCATGTGCAGCAGGTCAAAAAATGCAATGTGACCACAGTTATTCTGCAGCATGTCTCGCGATCATGTCGGACGATGCCTTTAAAAAGATGTAATTGTCTCGCCTCCAGAAATAATATCTGTATTTGACGCAGCGGCGTAACTGTTGGCACCATTTTTTTCTATGGGAATGTGATTAAGTTAGTATCACCTGTCACAAATTATCTGGAATGCGCTCGCCCACGAAAACCGCCACAGCTCTCGAGGTAGGTTTTCTTGTGTGTATTTGCTCATAGTTCATCACGTTATTGAGCTTCATACTTTTGTCAATATTTTCGGTGTTCTGGGTCACTATTAAAACAAGTTGAGGTTAACTGCAGAAGCCCCTATTGAGTTCATAATGTGTCTATATATACGTACAACATCGTAGCGACTGCGCTGTCAACTTGTGTGTACTAGTTTTCGTAGCTATCTGATAAATAAACTCTTACCCCGGCTGATCACCCCAGAACAGCATCAATCTGTATATGAACATCACGTGCAAGGCGATGCCATGATTCATTGAGGCAAATGACGTTTCGTTTTACGTGGGCCCGCATAGGAAGCAGAGTGCGCCATCGAAACTGTTCATCTCGTCTTTCTGACGTTTTTTTTTTGCATATGATTGCTATCATGAAGTGAATATTACCGTTTATGACATGGTGGTAGATTGAGTCAGCTATTCTCGTAAATTAGGGTATCCGACTACACAATCCTGATGACTGTTGAAAAGAAAATATGCATGAGATTCGAGTATAAAACACGTCTCGGAATTCCAGAAACCATTGTGTGGATCGCAGCATTATTTCTTTCACTATTATAAGTAATTGCGTATGAAAGACAGATCTCAAGTCTCCTGCATTCCAAAGCGGAATTCTCTCTAATGAGCTACAATATTTTCAGAGGCAGGCATAATTTGTACGGTAAATACAATGGCTGTAATTATACTGAACGTCCCAATTTTATTTGTAATACCTCGACACAAATGTTCATTCGCGTACTCTATGCCAAGTTGTAATAAAGTCAGACTCATTTAGTAGGAATATTTTCGTCGAGTACGCGCATGTTGAAAACAACTAATGTCTCACTTTCCTGTACCTTCATATTCAAAGAGGATCTATACTTTCTACAGAGTAGTTAACTTTTAACAGCAATAAATACTTTCAGTTAGTATTTTTAGTAATCTACTACTTTAAATTCAGTGATACCACCGTATCGTTGAAGAGCGGGTACACGGCGGGCTCGGAAAGAAGCGGCCGTCGGCATGCGTCGGCGACGGAGCAGCCGACGCCCTGCCGTGACGTCACTTTACCGCGATTGGAGCGACGCCAGTGTTGGTTCTCTAGGCTAATACCTCGTGAGCTAAAGAAAACTAAGAGTAAAACGCCGTCGATTACGGGAAACATAATACATCTAACAGAAAAGTTTAACTACGCAAACTTAAAAATAAATGCGTCGCACTAAATGAGCTTTCACGCCACCTAAAAGACAAAATACAGATAGCAAGAGACAAGTTTTTTCAAAAACTCCGACTCAGTTTATCACCACCGCGTGAATTTCGGAAGTACCTGTATATGCCGGATAGCTCAGTAACTAGAATGGAAATATCTGGTAGTAACGTTCAAGAAGCACGTATTATTACAGGTGCTTTCAAAATTTACGTCCACTAAGCTCTCACTCGTACGCTACCTTCGTTTTTACCCTTGTCTAACAGTGAAGGTCACATGCCAGAGTTGGCAATAACAAAGTCTGGCATACTTGACCTTCTTCTTCACCTTGATGTCGGAAAATTGCAAAGCTCAAATGAAATTTTTATGCTTTTCTTAAGTGCTTCGCTACTCAGCTAAGTACTTTCTTGCGCAAGATATTTTGCTAGCATTAAGAACAGCGGTGCTTGCTGGTGACTGGCTGTGTGGGGAAGTAATTCCTATACTTAAAGGTGAGAACAAACAACTGATCAACGCCTACAAGCCAATATCACTTACAAGTGCATGCTGCACACTAATGAAGCGTATTTTAATTAAAGCACTTTTTACCTATCTAGAGGAAAATTTTGTGCTTTACCCGAAGCAAAACGGTTTTGGAAGAAATATTTTGATCACTACACTACTTTTAAAAATTACTCATTACTTTTCTTCAGCTATTAGGTTGAGGCAGCTAATATATGCAATATTTATTTATTTTTTAAGACATTCGATCACGTCCTGTTCTCGTTGCTCATAGAAAAACTTAAATCAATTGGCAGTTACTCGGAAATAGTTCAGTGGATTTGTGCTTATTATTCCAATGGCACCCAGTATGTTTCTTTTAATAATGTCGAGGCTAACCGCGCCAACCTGTTCTGTATACCGAGTTCTCTACCGCTACCGTGAGAATATGGTGTATGGCGCTGAGGGGCAGTACTGCCTGTCTGAACGCAAACTGTTTGGTCATGCATGTGACGCGAGGTATTCTGTGCTTTGTTACACCAGACATAAAATTAAAAACTACAATTGAGGTGATTTCCATAAAGCCATGCACGACTGTCATATTGTCTAAAGCATTAAAAGAGACATTACAGGTCACGAAGTCTTATGATCTATGTACGAAAGCATATTTTCTGCTTGTCGAGCCTAAGATAAAAAAAGTTTGATTGAACTTGAAGGAACCAACATAGCATTGGGCCTGACGGCACGCGACAGTGTTGAACCATCGATTCAGAATTCGATGCTTCTGGCCACTTTTGGCAAAGATGAAGAGACAATGACGTACGTGGAAGATAGTCAACAGCGAATGCTTCACGCTGTGAATCGAAAAATAGGAGAACAACCATTGGAGCAATCTGTCAGTACTATAAAGTTGAAGCAAGAACCAAGAGACAAAAAAGATCATGCGTTTGTCAGTCTTGAAAAAGCGAAATAAAGTCCAAGAGGTGATTGATGGTGTGGCAATGGTGAGAAGATTGACCTTGATGTACATGGTGCTGTCACAAGCCAACTGATGATGAGTGCCAGCGAACCTGCCGACAGCTAACCAACCATCAACAATGAACGATTTGATCAGCTAATCATTGGAGCAAGCAGTCCCTCCATAATTTTGTGGTGCCGTTATGATCAGATGCACAGGTCGAACGTCAAGACTTTGTTTCACTCAGGTTCGAGGTACTAGACGATGATGTGGCAAAACAAGGGGATGGTCGCCTAGATGCGAAGTTGAACAGGCAGCTTGTGCCTCTCAAAGTTAAAGTGGAGGGTTGCGGAGAAGGAGCCGCAGCGGAGCCACCACAGCGCAAACCAGCTGCGCAAGCGTTGCAGCAAGCTTATTGCTACGGAGCAGCGAGAGCGCAAGACACGTGGTTTAAGTCGCAGCAAGAAAAGTTGCTTCATGTATCCAGTCACTTCATAAAGAAGGCTCGAAAACGCTGCAGTAAATGATCTACAGGAGAACCTGAGTGGGCAGTGCACCTGTGACGCCGCACCGAGATGAAAACGACGGAGATGGAAGCACGTATACTTCACGTGTGAATCAGGAGGTTTCATCTGCCCCGCCGAGTGGTCTAGTGGCTAAGGTACTCGGCTGCTGACCCGCAGGTCGCGGGTTCGATTCCCGGCTGCGGCCGCTGCATTTCCGATGGAGGCGGAAATGTTGTAGGCCCATGTGCTAAGTTTTGAGCGCACGTTAAAGAACCCCAGGTGGTCAAAATTTCCGGAGCCCTCCACTACGGCGTCTCTCATTATCATATAGTGGTTTTGGGACGTTAAACCCCACAAATCAATCAGGAGGTTTCATCTCTTACTAGTATCACAGACTGTACGAGAACACCTATCCGAAGAGTGTGACTGCATCACGGGCGAAAATAAGAATCAGTGGGCATGTGACAACAGCAGTAAAGATGGCGTTGCTTAAGCCCTTCCTGTTTTTCATACAGATACTGGCTGTCTCGTCTCCGGAATCAACGCCGCAGCCTGGCTGCTTGGTGCGTTCTTGGTCAACCCCGGTGACCATCTGCTATCTTTAACGAGTCGACTATGCGCGGCCATGCGTGGACGCGGCTCCACTGCGCACCTACACCGGAGGAACCATCGCATCACAGCCGCCAGAGGATTCGGACAGTATAAAGAGCCTGCGTGAACAAGCTGCCATCAGTGGACATGTGGCAGCAGCAGTGAAGATGGCGTTGCTTAAGCCCTTCCTGTTTTTCATACAGATACTGGCTGTCTCGTCTCCGGAATCAACGCCGCAGCCTGGCTGCTTTATGCGCTCTTGGTCAACCCCGGTGACCAGCTGCTATCTTCAACGAGTCGACTATGCGCGGCCATGCGTGGACGCGGCTCCACTGCGCACCTAAACCAGATGAACCACTGCATCACAGCCGCCAGAGGATTCGGACAGTATAAAGAGCCTGCGTGAACAAGCTCCCATCAGTGAACATGTGGCAGCAGCAGTGAAGATGGCGTTGCTTAAGCCCTTCCTGTTTTTCATACAGATACTGGCTGTCTCGTCTCCGGAATCAACGCCGCAGCCTGGCTGCTTTGTGCGCTCTTGGTCAACCCCGGTGACCAGCTGCTATCTTCAACGAGTCGACTATGCGCGGCCATGCGTGGACGCGGCTCCACTGCGCACCTAAACCAGATGAACCACTGCATCACAGCCGCCAGAGGATTCGGACAGTATAAAGAGCCTGCGTGAACAAGCTGCCATCAGTGGGCATGTACCAGCAGCAGTGAAGATGGCGTTGCTTAAGCCCTACCTGTTTTCATACAGGTTAGTTGTTCACCTTCCTTGCATTGTAAAAAAAAAACTAGCAACCGTTGTCTGCTGCTTGTCCCATGCCCCCATGTGCTTTTGATGGTTTGCACTGACTGTGTTCATGCTTTGCAATTGCTTATTATGTCTGGGGATATAGAACTTAACCCTGGGCCTCCTAAACCGGTAGCCGAGATTACCAAAAGCGAAGTACTGGAAGCTATAAAATCCCTCGGGAATCACGCCACGCCGAAGTATAGTCGTCGCTAAACGAAGTAAGAGCCAGCCAAAAATTGCTCGAAGATCGAGTAACAGATGTAACCGAGAGATTAGCAGCGGTTGAGAACAAGGTTTCCACCCTGGAACGCCCTACTGACGACGCTGACACTCGCCGCACAGTAGCTGAAATTGTCAACTGCGAACATTCGGCTGTGGTGTCTCGCCTAGTTGATTTAGAAGATGGGGCTCGGCGGGATAACTTGCTTTTTTACGGCTTTGACGATAGTCATTCAGATACAAGGGCGTCAGCTCAAGAGAAAGTACGGAAGCTCTTGTCCACCACCTTTTCTGAACCAGTGCCCACTGATGGCATTGCTCGGGCACACAGATTAGGCTCTTTTGTCGAGAACAAAAGCCGACCTATAATTGTCAAGTTTGCGTCTTCCAAATAAAAAGACCGAATTTTATCTCAAAGAGCTAAACTTAAGGGCACCGGTATCACAATCCAGGAAGACTTTTGTAAGGCCACTCACTACTCGCGCAAAAAGCTTCACGATTTTGGCAAGGCTACAGGGAAACAGTACAGCTTGCGCTATAACAAGCTGTACGTCGGCAAACAATGTTATGCCTATTGCAGTGTAACCGATGGTGTCTGTGAAATTGGGACGTACAGGGCCCCTCTTTCCACTGGTGATACAGCCAACTCTCTGTTACCGCACCAAACCACTACCTAGCAACCCTCAGCCGTGCGGGCGAAATCCAAACACGACTATTCTTTTCTGTTCACCAACATCAGAAGTTTGATTCCTAAACATGATGAGTTATCGTCTGCGATTGACGCGTGCTCAGCTGATGTTGTTGTGCTCGCCGAAACTTGGCTGCTTGAACATGTGGATAATAAAGAACTGCTGAATTGCAAAAAAAATTACACCATATACAGGCATGACAGAATCGAGCGGAAAGGAGGTGGAATTCTTATTGCGGTATCCGATGAGATTGCGTCTTATGACGTCAGCATTGCATCACATTTAGAATTTCTTTGTGTTTGTATCCAGATAAACTATGCTGATTTCTTGTTCTGTGCTCGCTACAGTCCGCCAAACAGTTCTACTTTCTGTGATGAATTCCACAATTGCCTCAACCAAGTCGTCGTTAAGTTTTCTAAAGCCCCCTTGTTTGTTTTGGGTGATTTTAACTTTCCGGCAATTTCGTGGAACGAGCCGTTTCCTTTAACAACCAGTCCTTCTAAAGAATGCTCACGTTTTATTGACGTTTGCTCTATATTTAACTTAAGTCAACTTGTTAAAGGACTTACTCGCATTACCCAGTCGTCTTCCAGCACCCTTGACCTTTTACTGACCATTGTTACCGAGTCTGTTTCATCTTTAACGCTTTTGACTGCTTTGAGTGACCACTTAGTTGCTCATTTCACTATACCTTCATTTTCTTCGCGCCCCGCTAAACAGTTTAAACAAATTAGAGACTACGTTAAAGCTGATTTTCAAGCCATAAATAGGGAACTTGAAGCTTTTATAGATTATTTCCTTCCTGAAATCTGGGAGCGTCCGCTCAATGTTGATTGGGCTTTATTTCGAAACAAGGTTCAATGGCTGACTGATAAGTACATACCGCTCAGACGAACACCCTGTCCTAAACGCCAACCGTGGTACAACGTCTCACTAAAACGACTGCTTAATAAAAAAGCGCATTTTTTGCCGCTATAGACTATCAAGTTCTTCTGAAAGGTGGTCGGCTAATGCGCGCGTCGCATCAGAATATAAAAAAGCCCTTTCTCGTGCAAAAACCGAGTTTTATCAGCGAACGCTCCCATCCCTCTTATCGACTGATCCCCGCAAGTTCTGGAGCGTTGTTAATATGAGCAGATCTAAAGATGTAAAATAAAAACACCGGATGGAACACTTGTTCCACGAGAGCAGTGCTGCGTGTTGCTGAACAATATGTTTTCTTTATCTTTTACTAAAACAATTCCTACTTCTTTTCCTGTTAAAGAAAGCCTACATTTTGAAGCAATGGAACCCATTTTTATAGACTGTGCTGGAATTTTCAAGCTGATACAGGGGGCTAAACTTTCTTAATTTTCTGGAATAGATGGAATTAACTATAAGTTTCTCAAAAGTACCAATGTGAACTCCTCATTGATCCTTTCCTATATTTTTTCACAGTCTTTACAGTGTTCCTTACTGCCCGACGACTGGAAGGGTGGAAAGGTGATTCCAGTGTACAAGTCTGGTGAACTTTTGTCCCCTTTTAACTATCGACCCATCTCTCTTACATCAATCCCATGCAAACTACTCGAACACATCATTTACACTAACTTGATGAGCTTTCTAGAATCTAATTCATTTTTTACAGTCTACCAACACGGTTTTCGCAAAAATCATTCCTGTGAAACTCAATTAATCACCTTTACTAATGATCTCTGTTCTTTTTTGGATCGTACGTCAGTAGTCGATTGCATTTTCATTGATTTCACGAAGGCAAATGACTGCGCCTCCCACCCACTACTACTTTAAAAACTTAGCAAACTGAGCATTGACCCTAACATTTTTAAGGTGGATTGAATGTTTTCTGCAGAATCGCTTTCAATATGTAGCCGTTAACGATAACGAATCTCCTCACTGTCCTGTTACATCTGGTGTGCCAAAGGGATCAGTATTGGTGCCTCTTCTCTTCCTAATTTATAATGATGATCTTCCTGATACAATAACCTCATCAATACGTCTTTTCGCTGACGATTGTGTTATAATAGAAATGTATGTGAACCTTCTGATCCCTCACAACTTCAAACCGACCTTAACACAATTTTAGCCTGGTGCAACACCTGGCTAGTGCAACTAAACGGCGACAAGTGCAAATATATGAGGTTAACTCGAACAATCAAGCACACCCCTGTAAACACATATTTCCTGAATGGCTCCCCTCTATTATCGGTTATCACCTACAAATACCTGGGCGTTAAGATTTCAGATAACCTTTCGTGGCCCTCGCACATTGAATATATTAGCAATAATGCGAACCGCATGCTCGGCTTCCTTCGACTAAATTTCTCTCAAGCTCCCACTTCATTAAAACTGCAGCTTTACAAAACCCTTGTACGGCCGAAGATTGAATATGCCTCTTCTGTCTGGGATCCACATTCTGCCAATCTTGTCTCCACACTTGAAGCTATCCAAAATTGGGCCGCTCGTTTCATTCTGATTATTCCCGGTCATCCAGTGTCACTACCATAAAACAAGTAGTACAACTACCTGATCTTTCCTAGATTACCTAGTGTGAAGTTTTTTTTTCCTTCTTTCACGCAACCTGGGGAACTGAAATTAGGGCGATTACCTAAAAGCTCCGAACCGTCACTCCAGCAGAACTATAACGAGAAATGCATACACCCATTCCTGTCACGTTGTGACACGTTTAAATATTGTTTTGCCCATAGTTTTAGAGATGTCGAATGAGTCACCAATTGACGTCGTCAGTGCTCAATCACTTGATTCATACTCATCGCTGCTTGAAAACATCACAATACGTCTTGCTGCATGTGTGCGCAAATAAAGGGAGACACGTGCACAACAGACTGCAACTGTGTGGTATTTATGTTTTAGCTGAATGTTATCATGCTATATAGTTCTATTTTTTGCCCAGTGAAACACATATGCACTGTTCCTTCATTTATTTTGTGCAGTTATATAGTTGTTGTGGCTGCTTTGTAATGCATACCTTTTCGCCTCCGCAACACGAAGTCTTATTTGCTTTCTATTCCTCCTCCTGTATAGGCCTGAAAAGGCCCACAAAATTGAATAAATAATTAAGTCATTTGTTCATTGCCTTGAAGACAGTGCGCGAATAGCAAACACCAGTTCGAATCGAAGCGGGAGTCCGTCTGTAAGCAGGAGTCCGTCTATAGCAGCTGTATCTAACTTGTGTGCTTCCACGTTAGATACAGCTGCTGTGGCCAATGTCTTTGTGTGGCAGGTGACGTACTGAAATGACATGATCACGGCTCCTCCGCTGCCACATTGCCTTGGCTGGGCGTAGCTGGGGCCATAAATTTTTCTAAAACAACTACAAGAAACTCTGGTGCTGCGATTTTTTGTGACCATGGGAATCATGGTTAGTGCGCAAGTTTGCCTAGTTTTAGTGCTTGCGAGTTTCGAAGATTTTTGTGGCTTTGTTTCTTGCAGAGTTTTGTTTTTTCTTTCGAATAAAAAAATTAATGTTTTCAACTTCTCGACCCGATTTGAATTGTGTGCCTAAAATTTTAGGGTGGGGAGGTGCAACTGCTCAGCATCTGCTGATTGTCGTCTAGTGACAAAACGGCTTCAAGGCACGCGAAGCCAAACGAAGCCTAAAGTATGAGGAATAAATGAATTAGTTTAGTACCCTCCATTACGTATTTTTTGAAGTGTCACACGTTGGATCTGCCATAGGTACTAGTGGCAAACTTCCTTCTAGCGTATTTATAGAAAGATCTAAGGCAAGGGCAACTGGCTAGGGGAACACCAGTTATGATCACGTGATGAAACATGACAGTGCCCATGAAATGTTGCGTTTTATAAGTAGTGAGATGTGAGATTCAAGTTTTTTGTTGTCATCATCATCATTATCATCATCAGCCTGACTACGTCCACTGCAGGACAAAGGCCTCTCACATGTTCCGCCAGTTAACCTGGTCCTGCGCTTGCTGCTGCCAATTTATAGCCGCAAATTTCTTAATCTCATCTGCCCAGATAACCTTCTATCTCCCCCTAATCCGCTTGCCTTCTCTAGGAATCCAGTCAGTAACCCTTAATGACCAGCGGTTATCCTGTCTACGCGCTACATGCCCGGCCCATGTCCATTTCCTCTTCTTGATTTCAGCTGTGATATCTTTAACCACCGTTTGTTCCCTAATCCACACTGTTCTCTTCTTGTCTCTTAAGATTACACCTACCAATTTCTTTCCATTGCTCGCTGCGTCGTACTCAAATTAAGCTGAACTCTCTTTGTAAGTCTCCAGGTTTCTGCTGCGTAGCTAAGTACCGGCAAGATACAGCTGTTATATACCTTCCTTTTGAGGGATAATGGCAATCCACCTGTCATAATTTGAGAGTGCTTGCCAAATGCGCTCCACCCCATTCTTATTCTTCTAGTTACTTCGATCTCGTAGTTTGGCTCCGCAGTTATTACCTGCCCGAAGTAGAGAGAGTCTTTTAGAACTTGAAGTGCACTATTACCTATCTCGAATCGCTGCTTTTTTTTTTCCCGAGGTTGTTGTACATTAGTTTCATTTCTTATGGAGGCGGAAATGTTGTAGGCCCGTGCGCTCAGATTTGGGTGCACGTTAAAGAACCCCAGGTGGCCTAAATTTCCGGAGCCCTCCACTACGGCGTCTCTCATAATCATGTAGTGGTTTTGGGACGTTAAACCCCACATATTAATCAATGTTGTACATTACTTTTGTTTTCTGCAGATTATTTTAAGACCCACCTTTCTGCTCTCCTTGTCTAACTCTGTAATCATGAGTTGCAATTCATCCCCTGAGTTACTCAGCAATGCAATGTCAACAGCAAAGCGCAGGTTACTAATGTACTCTCCAATAACTCTTATCCCTTAAGTTCCCAATCTAGGCTTCTGAATACCTTCTGTAAGCAGGCGGTAAATAGCATTGGGGCGAATGTGTCCCCCTGCCTTACACCCTTCTTGATTGCTATTCTATTGCTTTCTTTATGAAGCACTATGTAGCAGTTGATCCCCTGCAGATTACTTCCAGGATGTTTATATATACTTCATCGACGTCCTGACTCCAAAGTGTATGCGTTACGGCTGATATTTCTACAGAATCAAACGCCTTCTCGTAATATATGAAGGCTATGTCGGTCGGTCGGTCGGTCGGTCGGTCGGTCGGTCGGTCGGTCGGTCGGTCGGTCGGTCGGTCGGTCGGTCGGTCGGTCGGTCGGTCGGTCGGTCGGTCGGTCGGTCGGTCGGTCGGTTGTATTCTGAGCATTTCTGTATTACCTGATTGATAGTATGAATGTGGTCGATTGTTGAGTAGCCTGTTTGAAATCCTGCTTGTTCCTTTGGTTGATTGAATTCTATTGTTTTCTTTACTCTGTTAGCAATTACCTTTGTAAATAGCTTGTATACCACAGAGAGAGTGCTGATCAGCCTTTAATTCTTCGACTCCTTGTCATCTCCTTTCTTACGTATTAAGATGATTACATTCTTCCAAGCTCTGGCACTCTTCCCATCAGGAGACATCTCGTAAACAGGGTGGATCGTTTTTCTAACACAATCTGTCCTCCATCTTTCAGCAGATCTGATGTTACCTGATTCTTACCAGCAGCTTTGCCTTTTCGCATGCTCTCCAAAGCTTTTCTGACTTCTTCTATCATTAATGGTGGGGTGTCATCTATGTTACTGCTAGCTCTTATAGTATGGAAGTCGTGGTTGTCCCGGCTACTGTACAGATCTCAGTAAAACTCCTCCGCTCATTTAACTATCCTATTCATATTGGTAGTTATTTTGCCTTCTTTTTTCCTTAGTGCATACTTCAGATTTTGCCTATCCCAAGATTTCTCTTCACTGCTTTGACACTTCCTTCGTTTTCAGAGCGTGTTCGATTCTCTCCATGTTATACCTTCTTAAATCGCATACCTTACGCCTATTAATTCACTTTGAAAGCTCTGCCAGTTCTATTTTGTCTATTGTACTTGAGAAGTTTATAATTTGACGCTTTCTAATGAGATTCCTCGTTTCCTGGGAAAGCTTGCCAGTGTCCTGTCTAACTACCCTGCCTCCAACTTCCACTGCACCTTTCATAATGATACTCGTCAGATTATCATTCATTGTATCTACGCTAAGGATGGTTTCCACACTAAGAGCCGAGTACCTGTTATGAAGCGAGACTCTGAATTTCTGCAATTTCCAACACAGTGCTACCTCATTCATTGGCTTCTCTCCTATCAGTTTCTGTCATTCCTTCTTCAAGTCTAGGCGAATTCAAGACCGTACCATTCTATAATCATTGCATCGTACCTTGCCAACCACTTCCACATCCTGCACGATGCCTGCGTGTGCACTCGTTATAAAGTCTATTTCGTTGTTTTTTTAGCCATTAGGGCTCCTCCATGTCCACTTGTCGTTTCGTTGTTTTCGGTAGAATGTATTCGAAATCCGCAAATTATTGCGTTCTACGAATTCTACTAGTAGCTCTCCTCTGGCGTTCCTAGTACCGATACGATAATCTCCTACTGCCTGGTCTCCAGCCTGCTTCTTGCCTATCTTTGCATTAGTCTCCCATCATTATAGTATACTGCCTTTTTACCTTACTCATTGCCGATACCACGTCTTCCTAGAAGCTTTCAACTGAAGCGTCATCAAAGCTGGATGTAGGCGCGGAAGCCTGTACCACCTTCCTCTTGTATCTCCTATTAAGTTTAATTACGATACTTACCACCCTTTCATTAGAGCTATAGTATTTCTCTATGTTGCCAGCTACGTTTCTGTGAAGTTGGAACCCCACCCACTCCCAGCTCTCTTCTGTCAGCTAAGCCCCTATATCAAAGGACGTGCCCATTCTGTAGCACCCCATAAGCCTCATCTGTCCTCCTAACCTCAATGAGACCTATTATATCCCATTTAACACCCTCTAGCTCCTCGAATAGTGCAGCTAGACTTCCCTCACTAGATAAGGTTTTAGCGTTAAACGTTGCCAAGGTCAGGTTCCAATGGCGGCATGTCCGGATCTAGAGATTCTTATCACCATCTGCTGTGTTGCAGATCTGACCGCCTCCGTGGTCAGTTGCTTCGCAGCTGCTGGGGACTGAGGGCCGTGAGCTATTTGACGTATGCATGTGGGAGATAGTGGCCAGATGCTGCACCAGGGTGGCCAATCCTTCTCTGGTGAGTGAGTGCGTTCCCGGTGGTGGTTACCGGTGAGGCCGCACCACAGGCAGTTCCATCACCACACGAATTTTTAAAATCTTGTTGGAAACTGCGCGGCACCGGTATTTGAGCCATAGACCTTTTGCATGCGAGGCGGATGCTATAACCACTACGCCATCGCTGCACCGTCTTGTTTCATGTCAGCTAAAAATAACATACAATATTTTGATTTAAAATATTGGTAGGCCTGCGAAGGACGCGCTGCACAGTCACAGCGATAGCTAGAAAAGTGGCCTAGATGATGATGATGATGATTCCACAGCCGTGGCTCACACCCACTCAGGGGGATCGGCCAAGAATCGATGACTTAATTCAGTGACATTTTTTTCAATATCGAAACCACCCACCAGAAAAAATAAAAAAGAACAAACACCCTAGGCAGAATGAAAGGAGTGCAATAGTTGTTTGTCACTCGTTCAGATAAGACAATTATTCATTCCATTGAATAGGAGTCAGCATGATTAAACAATGCTCTTGTGTATGTTGGAATTTTTTGCACAAATAATAATCACGCAATTAAAAGCTTAATTCTTTTACTTTCGTTTAGGTACTTCCAAACTGCATAGAAAACGTTCTCGTGGCTGAAGCCCAGATCGTAAGCACCGAAGGAAAGTATGTTTTCTATAGTGAAATTCAGGCCTAGGCTAGCGAATGGGAGGACTAAGAGTTTTTTCCTGAGCAATTTGTATCGGCGACATCACAAAAAATGTTGCTCTATTGTTTCCAATTCTGAACAAAAGTTGCATAGTGGTGATATCGCCAGACCAGCCCTATGTGAATAGAAATTGAATGGGGGGACACGACATCGAAATCTGGTTATTATGGTTTCCAACTGTCTTGTAGGTCACCAATGAATTTCCATGGAAATCTTAATTGAGTAAATTCTGGTGTTGACAATATTGCTTCCATAGCGTCTGCACTAAGCGCAAGTTTTCTGTATCTTGTCGCAGTTATAGTGGCCACTTCGGGAAGGACTGATAGTACTGGCCCTTCCAATGCTGCTCGTGCTAGAGAGTCGGCGATTTCATTTACTTCTAAGCCGTAATGACCGGGTACCCATACTAATTTCAGTAGCTGCAGCTGAGGAGGAACTAGCATAAGAGTGGCCTTTGTTTGTTTGTTTGTTTGTTTGTATCCTCTAATCCATGGCCTTTCAGAGCCTTCTTCTTCTTCTTCTTCTTTTTCTTCTCTATAAAAAAAGCTTTGCATCATCAGCCACTGCCTTTCCTAAACCCTATTTTTAAACACGCACAATGGATTGGTACCCACTATGCCATCAGCCGATTCCTTAGCTAAGTCGCCAATTAGCGAACCCATTCTACCACACTGTCCATCAACCACTTATATGAATGCTGCTCGATTTCGTAGACGTAAGCCTATGGAAGTCTTTACAGGTACAACACTAACCAACTCTACCGGATATCGCCATTTAATATATCTCTGGCGCCGAGACTTTTGTCGCACTCGTAAACAAGAAGTAGCGATCACAAGGCTGCGTTGCCTGGTACGAAATCTAACTTTCTATATGCACAGGTCTGCTCAGGCACTTTTTCTACCGTGCACGTTCTGTGATGAAGTTGACACAACAGATCCTTTCTTTTTGACCTGCAGGCGGTTTAACACATTCAGAATATTCCACGCTAGCTTTTTCCTCAGTTTGCGATGCATCCGTTGCAAATACCATAATTGTTGGGAGATTATGTAGATTCTCCTGTGGTAGTCCATTTACACTTCCGTGAGGTAATATTTTCGCGTGGGTCGGAAAAATATCGTGGTAGACAATGTATGTGAGTTTAGGTTCCATGGTCAAAGAACGCATATCCCGAATTTGTGCATTCAGGGAATCGAGTAATGTTTGTGCAAATATGATTTCTGGCTTGCGAAATCTAGGCCAGTGCTCAGAGAAAAAATATATTCGGATTGGAGATGAAAATAATTCGAGTATGATTAGAAAGTATTTTGTACAACCGTAAGAATGTCTGCACCGTAAGTACGGTAAATAGGTATAACAGGGGTGGTGATCGCGCTTCCAGGTATAATACCGCATTCGCCCCTTATTTTGGAAGGCCTAAGCACAGCCATGAAGCTTCTCACTCTAATAGGGCTAGTCGCCGAAGCTATTAAGCTGGCACACCGGAAAAAACAACACAGCCGAGTTACAATACCGGTCGCACGTACATTTTGTAGGCCATCAAAAGTGCTTTTCTTCTCTTACCCATTCTGCGTATGATCAGGTTGCGCAATACATCCATTGCCAATGCTCCTTTTGTTGTGATTCTATTAATATGAGCTCGTCAGTTTAGTTGTAGCCCACATACCACCTGATGACAACTATTGGCCCAGCAACTTTCGCAACCACTCCCCGGCATCTGACAGGAGTTTAACGCCCCCACCGCGACCTCGTGCTCATCGTTCTCCTTCACCGCTGCGTCGCAAAGCGCCCTCTTCACCACCGGAAAACTAGCCAGCGCGGCCAATGGGGGTGAGGTCGCTGGAAACGTGCTACTAAGAGAAATACCTCCTGTGTGTATGTTTAAAAACAAAGTGCGTGTTTTGGTGGATCATGTGCCTGTGATGGCGTTGGTGGACACAGGTGCAACGATTTCCGTGATGAGTGCTTCTTTTAAAGACGTGTTAGGGCGGAAAGTTGTTTTTACCTGGGACGAAACTTCGACGTTCTGTGGAGTGAGTGGAGAGCCATTGCGCCCTATTGGTGTGTGTAGTGCTGAGGTATTTTTGGGAGGCCTTATGATAACGACAGAGTTTGCGATTATTCCTCGGTCGACACATGATGTCATTCTCGGCATGGACTTCTTGCGAGAATGTGGTGCCACTGTAGACTGTCGCACGGGGAAAGTCTTTGTGAGTGGCCAGATGCCTTCAGAACTTCTGGAAACTCCAGTCGAATGACCAAACTACGCTGTGTGTCTGTGGCGATACGTTCATACCTGCGTTCTCTACCGTACGTGTTCCTGTTGTTTGTCGCGGCGCTGATTCTGACAGCTTCGATGCGAGCGTAGAACCAATGCACATAAACTGCGTGAAGAAGAATGTGTTGGTTCCCCATTGTGTGGTGTCAATTGATGGCGGAAGAACTGGCCTATGAACTGTAAACTGTTCCTCTGAGCCCGTGACCCTACCCAATGGTTTGAAATTAGCTTCGGTCAGCAAAGAACACGCGACCTTATCAGTGGTCGAGCTCACAGACGTGCCGGAAGAACGTGACGGAACTGGTTGTCACAATTTAGACGGGGCGCTTATGGCAACGATAAATAAGTCGCTTAGCTCAAGCGAGTGCCGAACCTTAATGAATGTGCTGTTGAAGCACGTTTCGGTATTTGACTTTGCGCAGAAGGGCAAAGTAATCCCTATCCCCCTGTCTCGAAGGCGCCATACCATCAACACTGGTGCGGCAAGTCCGATTCGCCAAAAACCATATCGTGTTTCCCCGTCAGAAAGACAAATTATCGACGACCAAGTGCAGGAAATGATGCAAAAGGGAGTGGTACAAGAGTCAGCCAGTCCGTGGGCAGCACCGGTAATCCTTGTTAAGAAGAAGGATGTATCTTGGAGATTTTGCGTCGACTATCGCCGACTGAATGCCGTGACTAAAAAGGACGTATACCCGCTGCCCCGTATAGAGGACGCAATAGACTGCTCACATTCAGCCTCTTATTTTTCCTCCGTAGACTTACGATCCGGTTATTGGCAAATTCCGATGCACCCAGAGGACAAGGAAAAGACTGCCTTTGTAACCCCTGATGGGCTCTTTGAATTCAACGTAATGCCATTTGGACTGTGCAATGCACCGGCAACCTTCGAGAGGTTTATGGACACCATTCTGCGTGGCTTGAAGTGGAACATTTGCATGTGCTACCTCGACGACGTCATCATCTTTGGCCGCACGTTCAGTGAACACAACTCTCGTCTGGATACTGTTTTGAACTGCATCCGAAACGCTGGCCTAATTTTAAACTCGAAGAAATGCCTCTTCGGAGACCGCCAGACGCTTGTGCTCGGGCATCTCGTTGACAAGGATGGCATCCGCCCTGACCCCCAGAAGACAGCAGCAGTTGAGGAGTTCAATGCGCCGCGTTCTGTCAAGGAGCTTCGTGGTTTTCTGGGGCTTTGGTCGTACTTCCGCCGCTTTATTCCGAAGTTTGCCGACGTGGCGTATCCTTTCACATGGCTCTTACGAAAGGACAATTCCTTTGAGTGGACTCCGGAGAGCTATTCTTCATTCCGTCAATTGAAGTTTTTGCTGACGTCACGACCCGTCCTTCAGCACTTCAGTCCTTCTGCTCCGACAGAGCTTCATACGGATGCTAGCGGCATAGGTATCGGAGCCGTCCTAGTACAACGTTACGGCGACCGCGAACACGTCATCGCATACGCAAGTCGCTCCCTAAGCAGGCCGGAACAAAACTACACTGTTACTGAACAAGAATGCCTGGCGGTATTATTTGCAATTCAGCGGTTTAGATCTTACCTGTACGGACGCCCATTCACAGTCGTAACCGACCACCACTCGTTGTGTTGGCTTGTCAACTTTCGTGACCCTTGTGGCCGCCTTGCGCGCTGGGCACTCCGGCTTCAAGAATACAGTTTTACCGTCGCTTACAAGAGTGGTCGTCGACATGCTGACGCGGACCGTCTTTCACGTATGCCACTTAGTACAACAGACTGTGAATCCGATGACCTTGACCAGCTTGTAGCGTCTGTGTCGCCTACGTTCCCGGACTATCCCAGTTTCAGAGCAGAACAGCGGAAGGATGCTAAACTGGCACCAATATTCACCGCTGCATCCGCTTCTACTAGTGCCCGCCATTTCTGTATGCGTGATGGACTGTTGTTCAAAAGGAACCTCTCCAGTAGTGGCGCGCGTTTCCTTCTAGTGGTCCCGGAGAGCCTGCGAACAGTTATTATGAGTGTCATGCACGACGACCCTACATCTGGACATTTAGGTTTGGCGCGGACGCTTCACCGGACTAAAGAGCGCTTTTATTGGCCTGGTATGCTGAAGTCTGTTGAGAGCTATGTGGCAAGCTGCATGCAATGTCAGCGTTACAAACGTCCATCAACTGGTCCAGCTGGTCTTCTACAGCCCATGCCTACTCCAGGCGCACCTTTCGAACAAGTAGGCATTGACTTTCTGGGCCCCTTCCCAAAATCGGCTAAGGGCAACCGATGGATAATTTTTTGCGTCGACTACCACACACGCTACTGCGAGACGGCGGCCGTCCCCTCCGCAACTGCCAGTGAAGTCTCGTCGTTTTTGTTACAGTACGTCATCCTCCGACATGACCCACCACGCCTGATTATCAGTGATCGTGGACGACAATTCACAGCGGATGTCGTGGAGGAGCTACTCCGTTTATGTGAATCCCGCCTGCGTCACTCGACACCATACCACCCCCAAACTAATGGGCTGACGGAGCGTACCAACCGCACCATTATCAACATGTTGTCTATGTATGTTTCCTGCGACCACAAGAACTGGGATGACGTACTCCCTTTCATTACTTACGCGTTCAACACCGCGAAGCATGAGATTACAGGCTATAGCCCTTTCTTTTTGCTTTATGCACGTTCGCCCCGGTACACAATCGACACGATATTGCCTTTCTGTGACCACGACAACATCACTGTCGCTGAGACTCTCTGCCTCGCCGAAGAGGCGCGTCGCATAGCTCTACTGCGCACATTGGCATCGCAAGACAAGGCGAAGGCACGCTATGACATTCACCATCGACAAGTGATTTATCGCCGTGGTGAACTGGTGTGGTTGTGGACTCCGATGCGCAAGCGCGGGTTATGCCAAAAGTTTTTGGCCACTTACGATGAACCTTTTGTGATTGTCGACAGACTTACAGAGGTCAACTATGTAATAGCTCGTCTCACGGCGAGTGGTCGACGAGCTGCCAAAACTCAAGTGGTTCATGTTGCCCGCCTGAAACTGTACACGCCACGACAACTCGACTGACTCGTCCGGCGGCCTTCGTCTGCGCGGAGAGGAATGTTGCGTACATGCACGAAGAAGAAGAAGCGTATACGGTGAACGCACTTGTCGCCCAGAGCGAGAGAAGAAGAAGAGGATCAGGAGGATCGTTAACCAGTCGGCCGCTTCTGAGCTGCCCCTCGCGACCTAATAAACGACCTCTTTCAACGTCTACCAGTCTCTTTCTAACGTAACAGAATATATGACTCTGAGGTAGTTTTATGATTCCCTTTGCGGGATATCCTGCAGCTTGTAAGTCAAAGATAATCTTACCGGATCATAGAACGGAAAAACCAGAATAGCACACTGATTGATATTAAGACTTAACTGCACTCCATCTAGCTACTTATCGAGTTTACTCAAGTACGACAGTAAAGTTTCGTAAAGGCTACGTATGTCAGCAGTCATATCAAAAGAAGCAGTCGTCCGCATAAACAAAAGTCTGCACCCCTGATTGCATAGGAATCGTAGGCATCAAGATTTTGAATAATGCTGGTGAAAGTATTGATCCCTGTGGCACGCCTTGGGTCCGCTTGTGCGGGCAGGAAGAAAAGCCATCTTTAACGCAGTAAACTTCTCTTTGCTTTAAGAATTCCGTCACCCATTCTACGATATAAGACGAAAGTCTGTGGCACCGTAAAGTATTTATTAACACAGATTGTTCGACACTATTGTATGCTTTACTGATGTCTAAGGTAACTAACGCAGCGTGCTGTTTTTTATGCCGGGCAATGTCAACCCAACTTTCAAGGTCTGCGTGCGCATTCGAGATTGAATGTCTTGATCAAAAGCCAAATTGACTGGGGCTCTACGGCTGCTGGTCAATAACAAATCTTATTATACGACCATGAAAGACCCTTTCAATAAGTTTCACTACATTTGATGGTAATGCGATTAGTATTGTATTGTCGATATATATCCAGCCCTCGGTTTTTAAACGGTGGCAAGATTCTAGCAATCTTCCACTTATCAGCTATACCTGCCGTCTTAAGGAGTAGTTTTTTAGGCTTAACATATCCTTGAAGAAATCCTTATCTATTATTTTTAGCATTGAGTTTGTATTTCTATCAGTCCCTGGTGCTGAGTTTGGCATCCTTAACATAGCCTGATATAATTCACAAACCGATACTGCTGTGTACTTAAAAATGGTTGGTGTATAAATTGATGGTAGAAAGTGGGTTGTGAATGTATTTTTAAACCATTGAGCTTATTGATTAAGTGCTAGCTGTAATTCTTGGGAGGTGCAAACCCCTCAGTTCACATTTTCTGGCATTGGAATTTTCTTCGTACACCGTAGGAAAGTGAATATTGCTCAGTTATTTTTTTATTTAGATAGGTAGTAAAAGTGATTATGATCATATTCCTTTTCCGCGCTTAATACTGTACGTTTATGTGTTGCAGCAATGAATTTGTAATCCATCCAATTTTGTGGGCTCTGGTTTCGTATAAGACTTTTTTATGCAGCTTTTTTTTCCTTCTGTAGTCCCGCGTACACTCAGTTTTCCACCATCGACTTAGTGGAGCACTTTTAGTGAACACCGACGTAATCACAAATTCCGAAGTGTTTTTCATAATTCTAAAACAGAAAGAACGATCTTTTAAAGGTGTACACTTATATCACCGGATGCTACCTAAATGTTAGCGTGAAAACAGTCTTTATTGTTTTTGTATTTCAAAGTGTTTTAAATTGTCTTTCAAACGATTTAATGGGACACCCTATATCAAAAGTATACCGGAAGGGGACCACTGTGTGAAGCAAAAACTGTCCTCCAAGACTTCAGCCGAACACTTGCGCTACACAATGCCAGATCTAACACTGATCATGCTCGATTACGAACAAACGTAGGCTGCTTCAAGTTCAGACAGGTGAAATTTTTATGCGTACTCCAGTCCCACAGAAGAGTACCAGCAGAGCCTGTTCTAACACCCCATGATACGTGATGGGAGTTGAAATCACCAGTGAAAATTATTTGATTGATTCATTAGCGGGGTTTAACGTCCCAAAACTAGCACATGATTATGAGAGACGCCGTAGTGGAGTGCTCCGGAAATTTAGACCCCCTAGGGTTTTTTCACGTGCACCCAAATCTGAGCACACGGGCCTACAGCATTTCCTCCTCCATCGGATATGCAGCTGCCACAGCCGGGATTCAATCCGTGACCTGCGGGTCAGCAGCCGAGTACTTTAGCCACTAGACCACCGCGGTGGGGCGTGAAAACTATTTAATTTTTGAAGCTACTTAAGACACAGTCCAATTGTTATGTATTGTGTATGTCTGAGGGAAAATATACATTTATATTATAGAAAGGGCAGCATCTTGTCATGTTGATGTCATTTGCCAGAATTTCAGTCAGAGGACATCAACTGAAAAGCCAGACTCGCTGTGTGGCAAAACTTGTTTGATAATAATATCATTACACCACCCCCTAGTGAAGGGCGATATAACCTAAATATTCGAAAATTTTTAAGACGATAATTTTTATGAGGCGTAGACTGCTTTCTTGTAATGTTATTATGTCAGGATTTAACTGATTAACTAGGCGAAAGAAATCTGTTGAACAAAAAAAAACGAAGAACAACCATTCTACTGCAGAACTTTTAAAGCATCAATGGTGACGCGCGAAAAACTTCTGCAACGACTGTTTTCAAAATATTTTCTTTATAACGCGGGCAGGATTCGAATCACCTTTTTTTCGCTTCTTAACTGGGGCACTTAAATTTTACTGGGGACTCAGTTCACTTCTGGCGCCTGCCGTCAAGGCTAATTTGCATGTCATCCTGAAATTCTACTTTCTTCGAAGTGAAAGGTTTCGGTACAGTAGGCGTTGTGTTTGCCTGACGTTCCTGCTGCGGTGCTCAATTATACACCTCGGCGGCAACTGCTATTGTTACGCAAGATGTCAGATTGGTACTCAGTGCTACAGCTTTTGAAGGTAGTTGTGTCATCTGTGAGCAAAACACTTGTGAGACACGCTCAGTTTCAGTAGAGAATAACTGACCTAACGTCTTCGATATTACTTTTTCAACTGCTGACTCAACAAGTTGCAAAAGTTTGACCTCATTTAATGACTAATGCCTGGCAGCAACACCAGAATATACGAAGGTCCAATCTTCGGCAACAGCAATAGCTTCTCGTCATGAACATTCTCGCCTAGGCAATATTTCTAGGAGCTGGATTTCGTAAGACCTTGCCTGACAATTTATGTATTCAGCTGTATGGTTTCCTTCACATAGACAGCACTTTTCTATCTCAGCAGTGCACTTTTCGGAGAGATGGTTAGCACCACAGGCTCAGCATCAGGAATCTGATTTGCAGCATATCTGCCTATAACTTTAGCAATTTTGGTTCTAGGAGGGTCAGAGTAAAGTATTTTTGTTCGTGAAGATACAAGGAGTTCAACCGCTACAAATACTGCTATTACAAACGAAAATTTTATATTTTAGGAGCGGAAAACAGTGTAAATCTGAGAAAACAACAGTCAGACCACGTGTTTTTTACGATCGCTTGTAGCTTCGTTAATATTCTACCGGGGAACTTCTTACTTATAAAGCTGAAAGTCCTTAGCGTAGACCTGACGCAACTGAAGTTTGATCAGGCTAGGTTAGAAAGTTCCAGAGTTATTTTGCAATCAATATTAGGCCTGATCACTAAAAAGAAATAATTGGTAATAGCACCTCGCAAACGCATTTAAGTTTTGTCCGCTTAATATAATAATAAACCGCACCCCATAGGCTACAAGGAAGCCCAATTCCGTACACTCTAGGCCCTTAATTAAGGTGGTAATCAGCAAAAAGCTCATTTCATTAAAACAAATTTTCAAAAGGAGCTACAAACTCCACCGAAAAATAGCTAATATCTTCTTTTAGAACACAACAGTCCGGTTTATTCCGTGTAAAAATAATTTTGATAGCTTAAGGTAACCGGAAGATACAGGGTTAGAAAGAATATAACGAAAACCGCTCATAAACGTGTGGTGCACGCGTCTTCCCTCGCTCAGAGGAGGAGGTTGGCTCATTGCTCGGGAGAAAGGTACGCCCGTCAGATCAAAGTCTTGAACCACGTGTTTTTTTTTTCTTACGACCGCTTTTCACTTTGCTAATAACCTACCAGGAAACTTCTAACTCATACAGTGCAAACCCCTAATTGTAGACCTGTCGCCGCTCAGGTTTCATTAGGACAGGGGTAATAGTACAGGAACTATTTCGTGACCAAAATTAATCCTAATCACTAAAAAGATTAATTTGGTAACATCACCTCACAAACGAATTTAAATTTTGTCCGCTTAATATATCAATAACAGCACCCCATAGGCTAATCGGAGGCCCGACTCCGTACTTTCTAGACCCTTAACTAAGGGGGTAATCAGCAGAAATCTCATTTCATTAAAACATTTTTATAAAAATAACCACAAACTCGACTGATACACCACTGAAACCTACATTTAGAACATAACAATCCGGGTGCGGCGATGGCGTAGTGATTAGAGCATCAACCTCGCATGCAAGAGGTCCGTGGTTCAAATCCCGGTGCCGCGCAGTTCCCAACTGGAAAAAAAAAATCCGCGTGTTGATGGAACTGCATGAAGAGGCCTGGGGTGCGGCCTCACCGGTAACCACCGCCAGGAACGCACTCCCTCACCATAGAAGGATTGGCCACCCTGGCGCAGTATCTGGCCATTACCTCCCACATGCATACGTCAAATAACTCACGGCCCTCAGTACCCAGCAGCTGCGAAGCAACTGACCATGGCGGCGGTCAGTTCTGCAACGCAGCAGAGGGTGCTAAGAATCTCTGGACTACAGGTCGCCTTTGGAACCTGAACTTGGCTACGTTCAACGCTAGAACCTTATCTAGTGAGGGAAGTCTAGCTGTACTATTCGAGGAGCTAGAGGGTGTTAAATGGGATATAATAGGGCTCAGTGAGGTTAGGAGGACAGATGAGGCCTACACTGTGCTACAGAATGGGCACGTCCTTTGCTATCGGGGCTTGGCAGACAGAAGAGAACTGGGAGTGGGGTTCCTAATTCACAGAAACATAGCTGGCAACATAGAACAATACTATAGCATTAATGAAAGGGTGGTAGGTTTTGTAATTAAACTGAATAAAAGATACAAGATGAAGGTAGTACAAGCTTACGCGCCTACATCCAGCCATGATGACGCTTCAGTTGAAAGCTGCTATGAAGACGTGGAAACGGCAATGAGTAAGGTAAAACACAGTATACTATAGTGATGGGCGACTTTAATGCAAAGATAGGCAAGAAGCAGGCTGGAGACCAGGCAGTAGGAGATTATGGCATCGGCACTACAAACGCCAGAGGAGAGCTACTAGTAAAATTCGCAGAACGCAATACTTTGCGGATTTCGAATACTTTTTACCGAAAACGAGAAAACCGCAAGTGGACATAGAGGAGCCCTAATGGCGAAAATAAGAACAAAATAGACTTTATAATGACTGCACACCCAGGAATCGTGCAGGATGGTGAAATGGTGGGCAAGGTACGATGCAGTGACCATAGAATGGTACGGTCTCGGATTCGCCTAGATTCGAAGAAGGAACGACAGAAACTGATACGCAAGAAGCCAATCAATGAGTTATCACTGAGAGGGAAAGTACAGGAGTTCAGAGTTTCGCTGCAGAACAGGTACTTGGCTCTTAGGGAGGAAACCAACCTTAGCGTAGATACAATGAATTATAATCTAAGGAGTATCATTACGGAGTGTGCAGTGGAAGTTGGAGGCAGGGTAGTTAGACAGGACACTGGCAAGCTTTCCCAGGAGACAAAGAACCTAATTAAGAAGCGTCAAAGCATGAAAGTGTCAAGTACATTAGACAAAAAAGAACTGGCAGAGATTTCAAAGTTGATTAATCGGCGTAAAGTATGCGATGTAAGAAGGTATAACATGGAGAGAATTGAACACGCTCTGAAAAACGGAGGAAGCATCAAAGCAGTGAAGAGGAAACTTGGGATAGGCAAACGTTGGATGTATGCACTAAGGGACAAAAAAGGCAAAATAACTACCAATATGGATAGGATAGTTAAAATAGCGGAGGAGTTTTACAGAGATCTGTACAGTAGCCGAGACAACCACGACCTTATTACTATAAGAACTAGCAGTAACCCAGATGACACCCCACCAGTAATAATAGAAGAAGTCAGAAAAGCTTTGGAGAGCATGCAAAGAGGCATAGCTGCTGGTGAGGATCAGGTAACATCAGATCTGCTGAAAGATGGAGGAGAGATTGTGTTAGAAAAACTAGCCACCCTGTTTACGAGGTGTCTCCTGACGGGAAGGGTACCAGAGTCTTGGAAGAACGCTAACATCATCTTAATACATAAGAAAGAAGATGACAAGGACTTGAAGAATCACAGGCCGATCAGCTTGCTCTCTGTAGTATACAAGATATTTACAAAGGTAATTGCTAACAGAGTAAAGAAAACATTATAATTCAATCAACCAAAGGAACAAGCAGGATTTCGAACAGGCTACTCAACAATTGACCACATTCATACTATCAATCAGATAATAGAGAAATGCTCAGAGTATAACCAACCACTATACATAGCCTTCATAGATTACGAGGAGGCGTTTGATTCAGTAGAAATATCAGCCGTCATGCAGACACTGCAGAATCAGGGCGTAGATGAAGTATATATAAACATTCTGGAAGAAATCTACAGGGGATCAACTGCAACCGTAGTGCTTCATAAAGAAAGCAACAGAATACCAATCAAGAAGGGTGTAAGGCAGGGGGACACAATCTCCCCAATGCTCTTTACCGCGTGTTTACAGGAGGTATTCAGAAACCTAGAATGGGAACAGTTAGAGATAAGAGTTAATGGAGGATACCTTAGTAACTTGCGCTTCGCCGATGACATTGCATTGCTGAGTAACTCAAGGGACGAATTGCAACTCATGATTACGGAGTTAGACAAGGAGAGCAGAAAGGTGGGTCTTAAAATTAATCTGCAGAAAACGAAACTAATGTACAACAACCTCGGAAAGGAGCATCGCTTCGATATAGGTAATAGAGCACTTGAAGTTGTAAAAGACTATGTCTACTTAGGGCAGGTAATAACCGCAGAGCCTAACCACGAGACTGAAGTAACTAGAAGAATAAGAATGGGGTGAAGTACATTTGGCAAGCACTCTCAAATAATGACAGGTAGATTGCCACTATCCCTCAAGAGGAAAGTATATAACAGCTGTATCTTGCCGGTACTTAGCTACGGAGCAGAAACCTGGAGACTTAGAAAGAGGGTTCAGCTTAAATTGATGACGACGCAGCGAGCAATGGAAAGAAAAATGGTAGGTGTAACCTTAAAAGACAAGAAGAGAGCAGAGTGGATTAGAAGACAAACGGGGGTTAAGGATATCATAGTTGAAATAAAGAAGAGAAAATGGACATGGGCCGGGCATGTAGCGCGTAGACAGGATAACCGCTGGTCATTAAGGGTAACTGACTGGATTCCCAGAGAAGGGAAGCGGGTTAGGGGGAGACAGAAGGTTAGGTGGGCAGACGAGATTAAGAAGTTTGCGGGTATAAATTGGCAGCAGCAAGCACAGGACCGGGTTAACTGGCGGAACATGGGAGGGGCCTTTGTCCTGCAGTGGACGTAGTCAGGCTGATGATGATGATGAAGATGTGGCCAAAACGCCAGCAGTTCCGGCACTGAAGAGCACGAAAACCTAGGCATTCTTCACGAAAAATGAGTGGCCCTGTTATAAAGTCATATGGGCACGAAGTGCCGGCAAAGGTGACAATAGCCGATTCTGTGAGAACTTTCTCACCGTTTAATACGTGGTTACACTAGTATACGGCTATGACGCCAGCATCCGACAGCTTCTCAAGAGCCTCGATTTGTCACAATCGAGAGTCAACTCCTCGAGCGATACCCTTTTGCATACCAAATAAAGTGGAATAAACGCACTCATCGGATGCCT
This sequence comes from Rhipicephalus annulatus, assembly GCA_013436015.1. NCBI lineage: Eukaryota > Metazoa > Arthropoda > Arachnida > Ixodida > Ixodidae > Rhipicephalus > Rhipicephalus annulatus. The sequence goes on along the minus strand of WOVY01014561.1, from coordinate 1,004,673 downwards.
TAAACATCAGGAGGTCCGCAATACATGAGGTATCTGACGATCTACAAACCTCACCACCTCTTCCAAACTGTCGATCTTCGCTTATCAATTGAAAGTGCGATGTCATGGCCTCGAGCTCCGCGTGGACAGCTTTTCGGTTGTTCAACCAGATAAATTCTCCACTCGAAGGAGGCACCAGTGCAACAGGGATGCTGTCACACCACTGGGAAAAAGTATTCTAATGGCAGTTCATCATTAGGCAAAGACGCTGACTAAGAGCTGGGCCCCTGGCCAGGAGACGAATTAGTCATTGGCACGGTTTCAATTGTCAAAATTATAGTAATAAATACTACTCAGAAAGTAACACCAGTCAAATTCACTCAAGACTCGGACAAACCACCGGTCAATCACAACCCAAGCCCGTTAGAGCACTCCACTTTGTTTGTTTGTTTCCGTAGACTCATGGCTCACACTCACTCAGGGGGGTTGGCCAAAAAAGCGTAGTGCATTTCTACTGTGAGAATTATAACTATGTGCAATGAATTTGTATTATAAGACGACTAATGTCAGGAAAACCACCAAAAAAAGAGCAAGCAAAAAAGAGGAAAATGAAAAGTCAAGTTGAGATAATTTTGTGATTTTAGGTGTTGTGATTATTATTCAGCTGCGTTTACTTCACCTCACCATTTAGAATTTCCGGTTGGGGGGTAAAAAATAATAAATATTTTGTGCAAGATCCCAAAGTTATACGTTTGGATGCCTGCATATCCTCGCAAACGGCGTAGAAAGCATCCCCGTGGCAATGTCTCAAAACAGAGGCACCAAAGATTAGTTCAGTTTCCGCCGTCAATCTAACGCCTTTTTTCAGAAATGGAATAACTAGAAGCCTTTTTTTAGGTATAGCGTATCGGCGACAATACAAAAATATTGTTCTATTGATTCCATTTCTCCGCTATTGCGCAGAGGGGCGATAGTGTCTGACCAGCTCTGTGTAGATACAGGTTTAGGGGGTGGCGACACGACATCAGAGTTTAGTAATTAGAACTTCGAGCTTTCTGGACTGCCTCCAGTGGGGTCGCCATGGAAACTTGAGGTGGTTATATTCTGTCCGTGTAGTTACTTTTTTTGTTATATCAGTGCAGATTGCTGATTTTCGAAATTTATTGCTGTATTATATTGAACATCTGGCAGTATGAATAAAATTGGGCCATCAAGTGTGGCTCGTGCTAAGGAATCGGCCAGTTCATTTATTCTTAATCCACAGTGTCCCGTAATCCATAGTAACCTCAAGAGTCTCAACGGCAGTGGTACCAATGTTATGAATGTCTTTGGAATTCGAGAGTTGTCAACAGCTGTCAAAGCTGCACAAACTGAAACAAAATCCGTCATTATAACTACGTTGTTCTGATCTGACGGAAGTTTTTGAAGAGCTTAAATAATTGCCATGAGCTCCACTTTAAAAACTTGTGAAAAATCAGGCAGTCTCACAGAGAAGGACCAGTTAAGCGAATCAGAGGCAATGCCTACACCTGCCTTGTCATTATTTACTGAAGCATCTGTGGCTACTATATTTCAGTTTCTGCGTGCTCCAAGTAATCTAATAATATGGTATATATTAACTTTAGGAATTTTAACTTGACGTTTTTGGAGAAAATATCAGCATAATCAATTATAACATAAAAATTCTAGTCATTAGTCTCAATTACATTTCTAATGTTCACACTTATACTTTGCAGATCCTTTCTTACAAACATTAGCTGGGATGTGTGAAACCACGACCAATAAGCAAGAAATAAAGCGTCTGGGTTCACGATAAAAGCATATTGCAATCTTCATGCTGGTAAGCTATAAAATTTTAAAAATGCATGTACAGTCAAAATGCTAAATCGACAACGTAGTGTAGGCAGGCACGCATTTCTTCTTCTTCTTCTTCTTCTTCTTCTTCTTCTTCTTCTCTTCTTCTTCTTCTTCTTCTTCTTCTTCTTCTTCTTCTTCTTCTTCTTCTTCTTCTTCTTCTTCTTCTTCTTCTTCTTCTTCTTCTTCTTCTTCTTCTTTTCCTTTTTTCTTTTTCTTTTTCTTCTTCTTCTTCTCTTCTTTTTCCTCTTCTTCTCTTTCTTTTTCTTTTTTTATTCTTGTTCTTATTCTTTTTCATCTCTTATTCTTTCTCTTTTCTTTTCCTTTTTCTTTTCTTTTTTTTCTCTTTCTCTTTTTCTTCTTCTTCTTCTTCTTCTTCTTTTCATTAAAAAAGCCTTGCACCGTCAGCCACTGCGTTTTCTAAACCCTATTTCTAAACACGCACAATTGATTGGTACCCACTACGCCATGAGCCGATTCCTTAGCTAAGTCGCCAATTAGCGAACCCATTCTACCACACTGTCCATCAACCACTTATATGACGGCTGCTCGATTTCATAGACGTAAGCTTATGGAAGTCTTTACAGGTACAACACTAACGAACTCTACCGGATATCGCCTTTTAATATATCTCTGGCGAGGAGACTTTTGCCGCACTCGTAAACAAGAAGTAGCGATCACAAGGCTGCGTTGCCGGGTACGAAATCTAAATTTGTATATGCACAGGTCTGCTCAGGCACCTTAGCTACCGTGAGCGTTCTGTGATGAAGTTGACACAACAGATCCTTTCTTTTTGACCTGCAGGCTTTTGACCTGCAGGTTTGGATCAACATTCCCGTTTATCAAAACCTGATAAAAGATCTGCCCTGTACAGGTTTTTACGGAACAAAAAATCGACGCAGATATCAGCATATTCGCATTCAGTAGTGCTGTCTCCTAAAGAGACAACAGATTTGTTAGAGGGCATCGCGAAAGGATTTGAAGCGCGTTTCGCTTCGTCATGCTTGAGACCTGTGACATTCAAAAGCGCAACCTCGGACTTTCGGGAAGTCACTATGGCTGAACTGGCCGATCTTGATGATGATATGTGGTGTTTTTTGGCGCAAGGGCCATTTGATGGCGAAAGAGTGCCAGTTCATTGGACAGGGAATGTGGACAATGATTGTGATTAGCGGCTGTATAGGGCCCATAAAATTCCTCGCGGTAAGGCGGGTAAAAACATACAAGTAATAAAATCATGACCATGCCGTGAAAGGTGTGTGTGGTGCGAATAGATGACAAAAGTTGGTGATAATAAAAACAATGGTGGACATGTATGGCATTAGCACAAGTGCCTCACTCGATCACACCCTTGCGTCCAAGGGCCGTGAGGCAAGTGCTTTGTTGTGTAGCCACCGCAGCGAAAACCTCTCTGCCGAGGTCATGCTACGGAATGCCCGGGTATATGATATGAAAACTATGAATTTCTTTTAAAAACGCTAACAATGATTTATGACTAAAAAGCGGTTCCCTACCGACGAACATTGCAGGGTGTAAAGGTATATGTTGTCGGTAGGGTAATGGAAAGTGTTGTCTTCTAAGAGTGTCTAATTGTTTACATTGGATTAAAACGTGAAGAACTGTTAATGCCTCACCACATTTATCACACAATGGTGGATCGCCACCGCATAAAAGATGTGTGTGTGTCGTGTATGTGTGTCCTATCCTGAGTCTTGTTAGTGTTACCTCTGTTAGACGTGATTTTGATAGTGGTGGCCAATGGCCAAGGTGTGGCTTGATAACGTGTAGCTTGTTTTGTGTGTGTCTGTCCCACTTGCTCTGCCAGTAGTCCCTGAGCTTTCGTTTGAGCAACGGCTTAAGATCAAGGGCCGGAATCGATATGGGTGTAGTGGCCGTGCCCTCGTGGACGGATGCAGCAAGCTGATCCGCCATCACGTTGCCTTGAATCTCACGATGCCCTGGCACCCAGCACACTACAACATGTTGGTTGAGTGTGTAGAGTGTGCATAAAATGGAGTAAAGTGAGATGAGGACAGGATTTTTTTGTTTTTTAAGACTCTGCAGAGCCGTTACCACACTGAGGGAGTCTGTATAAATTACTGCTTTTTGTATTTGTAATTGTTTGATGTGTTTAGCTGCCACAAGTATCGCGTAAGCTTCCGCCGTGAAGATACTTGTGCCTGGATGTAGAGGGCCAGCATCCGAAAAGGAAGGGCCGACAGCAGCGTAGGACACAGAGAAGTTAGACTTAGAGGCATCTGTAAAGAACTCAGGACGTGTGTATTTGTGTTGAAATTCCAGGAAGTATGTTCGAATATGGGCAATAGGCGCGTGTTTAGTAACTTCTAGGAAAGACACATCGCAATCTATAGTCTGCCACTGCCACGGTGGCAGGTATGCTACAGGAGCCATTAAACTGTTCGAGTGACACTCCAGTGTCCTCAGCTAGACCCTTCAGACAAACTGAGAAGGGCTGCCTCATTAAAGGCCTGTTTTGAAACAGAATATGGCTCGACAAATCATTAATAGTAGAGTATGCGGGGTGCCTCTTGTCTGCTTTCACCTTAAGGAAATATACACAGGACATGTAAGTTCTTTGCAGATGAAGCGACCACTCATTTGACTCAACGTAAAGGCTTTCTACGGGGCTGGTGCGAAAAGCACCCGTAGAAAGGCGGATGCCTAAATGGTGCACGGGGTCCAGCATCTTCAAAGCGCTTTGAGTCGCAGACTGATAAACAATGGCCCCATAATCTAAGCGGGTGCGAAGGAGGCTTCTATACAGGTTCATGAGGCATTTCCTGTCACTACCCCACGTAGTACGTGACAACACTTTTATAACATTCATGGCTTTCAAACATTTTGTTTTTAAATACTTTATGTGTGGTACGAAGGTCAACTTGTTGTCCAAGATTAAGCCTAGGAATTTTCCTCCGCATTCACAGACAGGCGTTGGTCGTTCAGTTCAATGTCGGGTTCTGAGTGCATGCCTCTCTTTCAGGAGAACAAGACACACGTGCTTTTTCCTGGGTTCAGTCGGAATCCGTTTTCCTCTGCCCATTTGGAGACCTGAACTGGCAGATGTCATACTAACTGTAAAGCAAGCGGCTCCCGGTCCAAATCAGATTACAAACTCTATGATTAAATTGATATTTAATTCTCATTCGAGGAGCTTTTGAATATTGTAAACTGCTCCTTACAGCACACATTGATTCCAAGAGCATAGAAAATTGCTAAAAATGTGTTGCTGCGAAAAAATCCAAGCCTCGGATATGTCCTGGATAATATTCGGCCAATTTCGCTTAATTCCAACCTTGTTATAATAATTGAAAGAATTCTTCATAGAAGGCTCAGTGAATTCGTCGCTCGTCAAGACATACTTTCACCAAGGCAAGTAGGATTTAGACAGGGGTGCTCTATATGGTTGGCTCATGTTGATTTGAAAAGCCGAATTCGCCTTGCAAATGTATCTGGTGAGCTTTCTGCATTAGTCACGTTAGATATCGCAAAAGCCACCGATAGTGTTGAATACAGTACATTAATTTCAAGATTAGTGGAATGTGAGGTTCCCAAGTACATTATATCTTGGGTTCAGGAGTTTTTCTTTGAGAGACAATTCTTTTGTTGCCACGAGGGAATTACTTCTGCCTCATATAAGCAAACAAGAGGTGTTCCGCAATGATCAGTCCTGTAACCTCGTTTATTTAATATATTATTATCATCTATTCGCGTTCTTAAAAATGTTCCTCTTTACGTCTACGCCGATGATATTGCTTTTTTCTCGTCATCCCGAGATATCCATAGTTTGTATCAAACCTTACAGTCATATTTGAGTGAGCTTGATGTATGGCTTGGCGGGCTGTCTTTTTCACTTAATGCTAGCAAATGTGCTCTGCTTGTATTCCCTCTATCCGTTCCCGTATTTCTTTCACTGCATTATCGAAATGATCCGATTCTACAAGTAACAGCGCTAAAATATCTTGGTATTGCTTACATGGACAATTCAAATTGGCAGCAACAAATAGAATCAAACACCCGCAAAGCAGAAAGCGCCGTAGGATTGCTCCGCCGGTTTGGCAATAAGAATTCGGGGATGAGCAGGGATACCTTACTTATGATATACAAACTTTACGTACGCCCAATTCTGGAGTTTGGCTGCGTTCTGTTTTCTGGAAGTGCTGAGTACAAATTAAGACCTCTTATATTGCTAGAAAGGCAAGCTCAGCGGCTGTGTCTCGGGCTACCTAGGTGTGTCGCGAATAGCGTGCTTTATTTGGAAGCTAGAATCATTCCACTTGATGCTAGATTTCGACAGCTTACTGTGCAAACATTTTTAACATTTTACGATGCGCTCCTCTTCTGTTCACAGACAGTTTTCATCAAACATCCACTTTCTTGCTTTCAGCTCCCGTGGTTTCGTTATCAAAGACCCCAAGTCATTTTCGTCGAGTCTCTGTTATCAAATCTTCTCGTTTCCCTCCGACATTTAACTCCCTAAACACAATGCTCGGTGCCAGTTGACTTAAATTTCGATGATATTTTTCCGAAAAATGCCAAGTTACTTCCAAAGCATGTTCTGGACGGCCTCCTTCAAGACCATCTCAGTCATTTGCCTAAATACGTAGTAATTTCTACGGACGCAACGCAAAATTTTCAGAAAACTGGAGTAGGTATTTTTTCTCATCAGCTTAATTGGTCTTTTGCGCTCCAATTGCCTGACTTCACATTAATTTATCTCTCAGAATTCTTGGCTATTACATTGGCTCTTCAAAAACTAAATTATCAGCAATCAAAAGCTATTATTATTTCTGATGCTTTGTCTGTATGTACACATATAACGTCCGCAAAGAAGACTCCTCTTCTCAGGATATTTTGGTCTCTCGTACCGCATAGCCTATCAGAAGTTCGGTTTATTGGGGTCCCCGGGCATGCTGGAATTGAACTAAATGAAATTGCTGATTCGCTCGCTTTGGCATCTTCTGATTTCCCGGTGGTGCTAGTAGCTCCACAGTTTCCTTTTATTACTGCCGAACGATTCAAACGCCTGTTAATCTTAAAAATCAACGAAACGTCGCTTCTACAATCTGAAGAATTTCGGCACTTGCAATTCACATGGAACACCGCAAAATGCCTTTCCCGTCAATGTGAGGTGACCTTCACAAGCTTTCGCTGTAGAGTTCCTCTGTTATATTTTTATCTCAACTAATCAGGATTTTCATTAACTAACCTATGTGTAGCTTGCAATGAACCAGAAACAATAGATCACTTTCTTCTCACATGCCTCCGCTTCGCCTCACTGCGCCGAATAATTCTTGAAAGACCGATTGGTATGCTCGAATTGCCAGTCAATACAACCACTCTATTATCGTTTGGAGCCAGTCAGTTGGGTGTGTGCCGCAGTGCTATTCTGTCAGCGCTACATAAATTCATTCAGGCAACCGGAAGAATACGCTGCTAGTGGTACTGTCAGATATATTCTATTCTTTCTCCCCCTTCCTCATTCTTGTTAATTTGTTTTATATATTCAGGTTTATCGCATTATTCTACAATTTTTCACGTTTTTTCAAAGGAACATTATTATTGTTCTTATCTAATTTCTCTTTATTTTTTTAGCAAGCGTTGTAAAAAATGATCTATTATGAGGTACAGTGTGGCCAATCCCCCATGTGGGTATGAGCCAAGATCTTCCGGGAGACAAGACAAGACCTGCAAGCGGTTTAACACATTACAAAAACCCTTTTAGAAATACCTTTACGTGGTATTGGTATGAACTTATCAGTGCCTGTAACTTTGTCTTTTCGAGCTTCCATTTCTGGGGTCTCTAATGAGACAGTAGGCGCAGCAGTCCGGGACTACATTGATGAAACTAAGAGGTTGCCTAATCAATCTGTTCCATTATCCTAACGTGCCTACAAAAATATATAATAAATTTTGTTTTTTTTAAATCATTGTATGCATTAGATCAGGCACCGAAGTTTTCTAGCTTATCGGTATTCTTTCTATTATATTTCTCGACTATTAACGAATGCGGCTTAGTGGGTATGCACCATGTTTATTAGGTAAACAAGAACAAGAACAAGTTTTCTAATGCGTTGGAGCATTAGACGAACCATTTGCTACGGAATTCGCATAATGTGATGCCCAATTGTTTTGTTGATGTTCTAAAACACTTTACCACTCATATAACGCGATTCCTTTCCTGACATCAAGCCTGCCTGAAGCCAGTTTAGAAACGATTGCCAAGCAACAGCGCAGCTCAGCGTTAGAAAACGGAGCTTGCACGCAGCAGACCTGCGGTCAAACCCAGTGCGTTCTTTCTGGTGTTACTTACTGACCTTCTTAACTACTTATTGCTATGCTGGTTGCGGACATCGATGGCAGTGGACAATTACGGCACCATGCGGGACCCCTGTTCTGATCTGAAAACAGCTTTCACTGTAAATGGTAAATATAACATCAAAACTTTGGGTGTACGTTAAAAACCTCAAGAACCGCAAAAGTTCAAAACTTCTAGAGCCCTCCACTACGGCATTTCTCATAATCATATGGTGGTTTCGAGAAGTTTAGCCCCACATGCCAATCAATCAAATAGAAGGCGAAAGTGATGAGACGTTCCAATTTTGCAAAAGTAACGGTAAGGAGATGCTTTCACAATAAAAGAACAACTAAAGAGAACTCGTCCCAAGATTGTGAAAGAACGAGAAACGAGCTTTTGTTACCATCTTAGGCTAACGTGTACAGCAGTTTGCTATTGTCAGGCGTTGCGCGAATATTTCTAGCACCACTACTTATGCTATGCATACTGTTACGTGTTTGGGAGCGTTTATTAGGAACGCTCGGCGACGGGGCACTGCAAAGGGTGAAGCTAAGGAGAATGGTAATAAAGTTCTTGTACTAGTTTTTTTCGACAGCTTCTCTTTATCACTGCAGAGGCACCGTTACACTGCTCTCGTAGACGAAGCCCATCGGGCTAGACAGACTTTTTCTCGTAGCGGCATTGCTTTAACCTGGCGACGAATGTGCATTGTGTTCTTGCAGAACGCCGGAAGCTGCGTGGCGTAATCGTATAGTTGACCTCAGTCAAACGGTTCCTGATGGCATACGCTTCATTGTAACTTGCTGAGAAGTTGGTGCACAGACCACGCTTTCGTACTGGTCTCTACAACTACACAAATTCACCAGGCGCATAGCTCACAAGACAATGCTTACTGTCGTATTAGGCCTTTGACGTGGCCTGGGAAGCCAGCATGTGTGACCTAGAAGACGAGATTCCTCCACCCGAAAAAGATTCTGAGCTACTGAAAAATTCTCAGCAGTCATCAAAATAAGGATGGTATCGAAAGTATTGCGATGTGGAGATGAAAGAATGTACTATAGCGTGTCGTTTCGTGTTTTACCAAGTTGAAGGCGTATGCAATGAACGGCAAAATCTCGTCCCAGTTCTCAAATTTGATGCCGCGTACAAAAACTAACGTTTGAAAGTGTCCGTTTCGCACACTCGGTAAGTCCATTTGTTTTTAATAGTAAGGTGTTGATTGTCGAACGGTAGAATGACACAAGCATTGTGAACAAACCTCCCAATATAAATGCCGAAATGTCAATATATATTTTATTCTGTTTTGGTCGACGTTTTTGCGTTTTTATTCAATAATTTTTTCCTCCCAGACGGGTGTTTGTCGATACCAAAATTTTAAGGACACAAGCATAGCACCCTTTTCGCTACCTCTAAAGTGAACTGGCATCCATGGCCACCGATAATCACTCGGGGCGGCCTGTGTTGGAGAATGACAGAATGTAGCAAGAACAAAGAGACTGCAGCAGCAGTCGCAGAGAATGACAGTCGTCTCGCAGTACCGAGTGCGGTAATCGATGCACACGACTATCCATCGATTAAACGCAGGGGATCGTGGGAAAGGACCTAGGAGATCAATGCCCATTTGCTGAAAAGGCAAGCACGCAGGTGGCGCAGGCTGGAGTTCACCAGCGAGAACTTCTGTGTGGTGCTTGTGATGCTGACACCTCCAGCCGTTGGCGACATACTGCCCGGTATATATAGTCTGCCACATATCGGCCAGTATAAACGCTATATAGAGAGCCCGCGCACATCCCAAATGGCATGGATTGAGGTTGTCATGTATGGAAAGTACGGCAGAGGAACGACGGCTTTCAGACACTACTAAAAGCGGTAAAGGGTCAATGTCAGCATAATTCTTCCAATATAGTATCCAATTCAAAGCACAAAACACCGGTGCTCAACTTGCCCCAAAATTTGGAGCAGCAGCAAAGTTTGGCTGCAACAATGAGTCCTTCTGATGTTCATGCTTCGAACCCGTTCACGTCGGGAAAAGCAAGGTCAAGGGAAGACAAGTATTCATCGAAGTTTTCGGCACCGAAGTCCGTGGATTTTAGTGACAGTCCTGAAAGACGGTCAGCGTCGGCGTGGCGACCGTTGTCTTGTAGGGTACTGTAAAGTCTTACTCCTGTAATTTGAGCTCCCACTGCGCAAGTCACCCGTATGGGCTACGTCGACTCACGAGCCAGCAGAAAGACTGGTAGTTTATCAGAATCGTGAAATGCCGTTTGTACAAGTATGACCGAAATCTCTATACTGCGAAATTTGAGGGCAACACATCTCTGTTCAGCGACTATATAGATGAGCTCTGGCTTGACCAGCGAGCGCCCGGCATAAGCAGTGTCATGTTCTTTAACACAGAAGCGTTGAACGAGAACATCACCGACGCCCATACCAATAGCGTCTGTGTTAATTAGAAGTGTGGCAGCTTGGGCTAGTTGGTATGACATAACGATAGTTATAACGCGAAAACAGAACGACAACACAGTGTCAAGAAATTCCTTTGTGTCCTTCTTGTCTCCATGTCATCGTTATGTTCTCGCGCTATAACTATCGTCTGTGTGAACTTCTCTTGAGTCGCAGAGGTTGAAGTGCCACTGTATTGGTTGCGGAGTCGAAAGACACTTAGGCTGTAAAAAAGAGGCGTTAAATTCATCTGTCCAATGTAATTGTGCATCCTTTCATAGAAGACATGTCTGTGGGTTGACAACATGAGCAAACTGCTCGATGAACGATGAATATATTAGCACAGTCAAGGAAAGACGCAGCTTCTCGACGATCATGGTTGCTGACATGCTTTCACGGCAATAGTCTTCTGCGGATCAACGCGGACACCATCTTTCTACATAAGGTGGCGTACAAGGAGTGCTCTCGACTAACCGAATTGGGACTTATTTCCTTGAATTAAGAACTATCCAAGCTTTTTTTGTACAACCCAGTGAAGTCAGGACGCAGAATGTGGTCACGTAACGTACGCCTAAACATTACGTCATAGAGGTAGCACAAGCAGATTTCCCAATCGAGCCTACGCAGATTGGTATCAATTAAATGCTCGAAAGTTGCGGAGGCATTACACCGACCATATGGCATAAAACTTAACATTTAACTGATAAAGCCCATGCGGAGTAGCAAAAGCCGCCTTTTCCTTGCTCACAGGAATAATCGGTATCTGCCAATAGTCTGACCTCAAGTCAACGAAAGAAAAATGCGACGTTGAGTGAATTCAGTCAAGAGCAACATCAATTCCAAAAAACGGTATCGACGCCTTTTTTTAGTTACTCTATAGAGACGCCGACAGTTCAAGCTAAGCTTGAGGTTTCGTCCCTCTTTCTGAGAAGTATGACTGCGGCCGCTAATGTACTGCACGATTCCTGAATTTCCCCTTTTTCAGCAATTCTTGAGCTTGCTCATGATTATATTTCGTACCGCCAGAGAAACACGATAAGGTTTTGCCGTAACTGATGCGCTCTGTTTGTGTTGATTTTATGGTTTGTGCGACACTCCATGTTTGAAACTGTTTTCTCTTCTTGCGCGAAGTCGAAACAGATAAGTGCTGTGACAGGACGTCAAACAAGTAGCGGTGCTCGCTCCTGACAGTCGCCGCTGTGTTCACAAAAGTTATAGTAGGTAGTCCGTCGGCACGCACACGAGAATTTTCTTTAGCGTAAAAACGAGAGGAGGCATATTTTTTAACTTAAAAAGGTACTAGGATCAATACCCAGCACCTCGATCACACTGGTACGACTCTGAAAGCGTTTATCGAGAACGCTCGGCGATGGAGCTCTGAGGTGAGGGTACCGAAGATGATATAAAAGTTGTCGTTCCTCTTCTAAAATAGGTCTTATTTCTCGCTGCAGGGGTACCGTTACAATATCATCCCAATGTAGCGAACTGACTTTGCTGCTTCAGCGTGAATCTCAACATTTTGTCAGATTATGAGGCACCCGCTACAAGTCAGCGCACTTGGCGGGTCTGGTACACCCACGATATTGCATGACTACTCACTCTGTGCAAGGACGTCTATCTGTCTCGTAACGCGTCACCCAAGCTGAAAATCCGGGCTTTACTAATACTCGCTGTCTCGTATGCATGAAGTTGATGCCTGCAGAGAGTGGGATCTGTCAAACGTCTTTAGGTCTTGGTTTAGCCACTATCTTTATTTTATTCTAAAGCAGCACAAAAAAACACCTACGTTTATCTAGGTTTATCAAATATTCTATCATTAACTATTATATAGAGTTCTAAGGATTATGCACTTGCATTTATAATAGTAGGCCAACATCGTGTGTTGAATTTTTTCTGCGTCAGCGCAGTTTGATGGAGGAGAAATTCTAGAAGTGCGTGTGCTATGTGATGACTGTGGACGCGAAAAGACATCAGGTGTTTATAGTTCCCGGAACTCCTATTTACGTTGACCCCCCTAATCATATAGAAGTTTGATGCCGGTAACGCCAACACTTTTTATATATATTTAAGCACGATTTCACAGAGCATACTTGCTCTGGTCTCTCTGAGGTCGCTATATCCATTATTAATTGCAGATATTAGGTTATGTAAGCTTTGTTCTACTTCCAATAAAAGATAACTGTAAAAGTCTCACAAAAATAAATTGCATTTGACTGCAGTTAGTGCGCCTGAAGAGAATTATTGGGGGCCCCTGGCGATGATCTCGAAGATAGATCTCCGAGGGGGCCCACAAATATTGATTCGAAGAAAAGCCTCTTCTTGTTTAATGGAAAAAAAATAAAACAATGTCAGATGCTTGAAAAACTGATACGTCACAGACGTAATAAGACAAGCCACAGAAATCCACCCCGACACCGTGGTGTCTTCATGTTTTTGTATACTATATTCTTCTTAGAACTCGTGTTTTTACGTCCATCGTTGCAATATAGCTATACGTCAATCAAACGCAACATATATACGCCTACGATTGGCTTCTAGTTACCCGAATTCAAGTTTATATAATTGACCGGACAGTGACTGATGTTGATATCTAAGAAGGTCTAAAATAGATAGCGTATTTATATTACAGTAGTTATCATACATTTCTTCCTGTCAAACTCTGTGTTGCTGTTAGCAGCTTGGTTCACTCACACTTCAGTTTGATATCCCTAAGCATTATCTCACTAAATTGTTCTGGCTTTTATTTTCGCTCTAAAACTCACTATATATGTGCAATAAAGCATGAAGCAACTTTTTTTTATTCAGATCTCAACAATGGAGATAAACTGCGTGTTTATGAAGTGCGCAGCAAATACAGGTTTATTCCCTTCTTTGATTTGTGAGCTCAAAGTATATATACATGCTACCTCAACTTCCATTATCTATTATAGCATGCTCTATGCTCCATACAACATCTGCGTGTCAGAACGCGAGGTTGTTAACGTTAAGGAAGAAGACGCAACAAATTCATGCAATTGGTGGCATATTATCATTTACATTTATGTGGTTTTTGGACGTTAAACCCCACAAATCAATCAATCAATCATTTACATTTATGTGCAGGACAGTGTGGTGTAAGAACATTGGCCGCTTTATTAGTCCCGTATTGTTAGCCTTTGCTACACACGGTAAGTAATTTATATCTTTCAATTTCATGCTTTTATCACTTCAGCTGCGCAAACAAGGTGTAATAAATGAATATAAATGGATCGTTTCACTAACTGCTGAAAATAGAATGTGACGCCCGAGATGATTTATAGTAGCGCTGCTCGTAATGTCTAGTACTGTTATTTCTATCCTGTTGGACGTTTTTCATCTCCCATTTGTAGTTCTATTTGCACTGCCATTATGTTCATATTTGTCCGCCTTCACATCGTTATCAGGCATATGGTACATTAGAACACTAGCAAGGACAAGAAACTGTAATGGAAGAATCAAATTTTGTAGGAAGATCTCATCACGTTGGCTCAAACTATTCAAGGGCGCGCTAAGTCACTACAGGCTAACCGGCACCATCAATAGCTGTTTGATAGCTTGTCGCGCATGTTTTGTAGTTATAATGACTATATTCTAAGTTTGAATAATACGGACCCCTGAAATGGTTGCCGTCCAAATTATTTGGATGTTTTCTGGTAGATTTCACCCTTTATCAAGCTGTTGGCTGAATTATCGCAATTGTGTTCATGCAATCACAGAACCACTTATAATAATAATCACACTAAAAATACGCATTCCGGCATATTCCGTCATACGTACCAGTGGAAGACTAGGCTACCTGCCGCTAGAGCATTTCGTTCCAATTGGTGAGGAAGTGACTAAGAGCACTGTAGGGCCAGACATGAGTTATGTCGCAGAGCGTCACGGTTTGAGGACCAGTCTGCCATGGCTGGCGCCGAAGAGAAGTCACGTTCTCCTGAGGGCCCGATGAATATAACGTTGGCCGGCTTAGAACTAGACTCCGGTAACTGAATCCTTGCCCTATAATGCAAAAATCGATGATGGGGTTGCACCCCGCATCATGTTGCCAAATACCAGTGCACCTCAGAATCTGCCTACGTGCAAAAAATAAGAACGCTTCAAGCCTACGATTGCGCATTGGAAAACGAACACTGGGTGTGGGTCAGGCTGAAGTTAGATACCAGTGCAAGCAGCAAAGGAAGGCGCAATGCCATTGATGCTTTTCATACTGATATCTCCCTGCCTTCATTTTCACTCTCTACCCCCCCCCTCCACCCATGTGTTCTTATATAGTATGCAGCGCATAATGGTGTGTAGACGAGCATTCTGGACGGTAGTCACGCTGTTTCGAACAGCGAGACTCTGTGCGGCGAACTTTCTCGCAGTGCCCTGTGCTTTTACGCCAAGAGAGTTTAAGAGAGTAAAGGCCGGTTGTTTTCACCCCCTTCGATGTGCAAATTACTGTTCCCACCTGTCATTACCCTACGCAAATATAATACAATTTGCTCATAATCATTCAACGTCTCATAATCATTCGGCTCATAATAAGCTAACTCCACCCCCACAGAGCTACATCACCAAGGACCTTTCGTGCCATCTTCACGACAGGAAATTATTCTTTACTGGCGTGGTCGATCCTGCAATTTTTTTAGTATACAGCAAGGTCTCAGTCACCAGAGACTAGTTTCGAGCCTCCCAATGACTTTGTCGCCCGACCATTGGAAAACGTGACTTCTCGTCGGGGCCTCCCTTGCTTGGTCCCAAGACTATGGTACGCTGCGGTAGAACGCATACGTGATCCAACACATTTGCTTGAAGATGATAACTCAGCTTTGGTACGGTTCAGTTAGCCTTACATAATGCACCGAGGTATGGCGTTAGGAAAGCCTGCATTCGTACATTTCTTGACGATGATAACGCTCTTTACGGCATAACTCATGCCACTCCCTAAACACTAAGGTACTCTATATACACATTTGGTAGGAGGTACTTATGCGCAAATTGCTAACGGTTTACGACGTATGTGTGCATTTTAATTGACAATTAGGTTGTGTGATTGTGATTAGTAGGTCTCTTGTCCCAGTGTGCTCACAAGGACAAGAGAGGAAAAAGAAGATGGCTGATCACTATGTGGCCGGAAGTGATATAGCACGAGAATAAAACGTGCGTTTACAGAGGTACTTCAGCGTTCATTGTGCATTTTTTCGCCACAGGAGTGCAGGAATGAATGCTGTAGCAAGAAAACACAACGAGAAACGAAGAATGGTAAGAAGCTCTAAACAGCATGCGCCACTATGAGAAAGAATGAACGAGGACGAGCGTCGACTAACAACTCTCACAGCTCGTGACTTACAGCGCTCTGTTCAAACACTAAGAAGGACACGAAACGAACGCACACGTACACACAGAATGAGAATAAACAACTCCTCAATTTAGTGACTGTGAGCAGCGTATTTCTTCGCAAACGCATTCACCGTAAAGATTGACAACTTTTAACGTCTCGAACTTACGCGGTAAGCACAGCACGCACAAACTGCCCCTTCTTGGTTCTAGAGACAAAAGCGCAGATCACAACGCATAGAAAAAGACCTTTCAAGCGTGGTTTTGGAGCCATTTGCATCATCGCACAAGTTTCGACCAAAACAAAAAGTGCCTCCAAACACTGAGGGCCACCAGTGGTAAATTGTGATTAGAAGATTACGCCATTTTCCAGCTTAGAACGCATGATCTCTGGCCAAGTCATTTCAAGCCGTGCACTGTCAAGCGAGAGGTCAATTATTCAGCTTCTGGTGATAAAACTTTTTATTCTAGTTCTTTCATTGTGGTGTACTTGTGTATATTTTGCAACATCATAATAATGACAGAAATGCATCAGTGAACCCGTGAAACATTGGCATAAAATACATTTGGATTGTGAGACAAAAGCGTGCGGACTTCACATGCCAGATTGTAGTAGACGCACTGAATTCTCTAAAAATATATTCATAACTCGCCCAGCTCTCAAAATTTTACGTAGCGGGTTATTTTTATGAGGGTAAACTTATGCATACACTTGATATTTCTGCTGTTCAGAAAGAGGCTTTGCGGCTGTGGTATGAATCACTAAAACTTTACGTATATATAGCATCGCATGAAAAGCTATTATTGCCTACACTTTCATGAATAAATTTTTCTAGACTATGCGTATACTGCTGAGTCTGTATGAACCTCCTATAAGAAGGCTAAGCACTTTGTTACTTTCTTTCTTCTTACTCATGAAGCCTAAGCGACTATGTTTTTTAAAAGAAGAGAATTGAGAGTTTCAAAGACAATGACGGTCAATGACAGATAGACACAAAGGATATTTATCTCACCTTGGCCACTATCATCTTTGTGCCTTTCAGCTCAGGTCATGCTGAATGACCATACCTTTTTAACCACCCTAGCACAATGTGCACACGAGGAATTTTTGCAGACTAGGAGTGATCATTTAAACATACAGTTCTACATATGCCTTTCCTTGAGGTGTGTACAGGTCGTCGCTGGCATCTACTGAAAGAGTACAAACATTTTACTTCCAGCATATTAAGCAATATACAAAAGGTAATTTAGGCTATTTTAAAATATGTTTTGTTACTGCATGTGGCATTTCACCAAGTGAGGAAAAATATTCACTTTACTTTTTATTTGTAGGTCACATAATTTTGATTCGTGCACTAATCAATAAATCTAAAAACAGTGGTTATGACACTGTGAAATCCAATTCTTATTTAGTGTACATACAACGGCGTTCAGTGGTGCGCTCACCCATGACATGCACCATGCAACAGTACTTTTTTGTCACGTGCAATTATTGGCAGGTGCTTTTCATCCAAGCCCCCATGTTTACATGCTATGCAAGGGACAGACATACCAACCAGAGTAGACCTCGGTTGACATTTCTTACCAATACTTCGAAGGTCTGCATACGCTGCAACTGGAAGAGTAAAAAGACGGGTAACATTGTGAAGCAATAGACGTATATGAATAAACTCATCATAAGCTCCTGACACATTCATTCCTTTTAAAGAGTAAAGAAAGATGGCGAATATTTTCATTTATTAGATTGGCATCTGTGCACCTTCATTTTCATCTAACCGGCCAAACATGGTAACCTCTCTTGCTTACAAATAGTTGAAAAAAGAGGTAATCGATGATAGTTTCCCAGTCCGTTCCATTTTTGAATGCGAAGCTTTTCTTAGCAAACTGCAGGATTATTGAGCATGTCTATCTACATAACTACCCAGCTGTCCAGCCGCCTACTCCTGGTTGCTTTCGTGATCGCCTCTTTGTGTTGGTGTACACTAAAATTGGTATGCAAGGATAACATAGTTTGAAGAACATGACAGTTTGCATATGTCGTCAATAACGTAAAGAATATGGTTACGTACGCCGTCAAACCCTTTCCTCCACACACGTGTGGCGCATAGCCTATACCTCAGGCCATGGTGTGTGCTTATGTACCACAGGTGATGGACAGTATATATGCTCTGAAACGGCGAGGAGAGACATTATTAACTTAAAAGCGAAAGTCTTAAGAGAAACTGACTTTGGCAGGGGTAGACAGATGAAGCGAAATATTAAAATCTGGACATCTGCAGGAATTCAACCCAAGCGTCCTGGGTGGTATTCGCGAACTGTACCTAGGAGGCCCGCAGGTTTCAACCCTGCCTTAACAAAACACCTTACGCAGGAGATAGGTCCGTGTAACGTTGTATGGTTGCTGTGCTGGCCATATAATTTTATAACAAAGCATTAATCATTACGTATGTAAACCCAATAGTGGCGCTGGGTGAACGTTCATTGTGGTTATTATGTTCACTCCCCTTCTGAAAGATTGTAATAAACATCGCATTTTTAATGCTTTAATTAGGCAAGCTATATTGCTTGACCCTGGGGCAATAGGCTAAGTCAAGGTACTTTTATATTGTAACGCGTATTGCTCAATTCGTTTCCATATTATTAACGTCTGTGCTTTCAAGTGGGTGTTCATTCTATTTCAGATCTTAAGTATCCAGTGCAGTCACCAGTAGATGCTAATGCAGTCGACATTCCTTGTTAGCCCACAGTAAGCGAACGACTCCCACGACTAACGGCGATTCCTCTCAGTCTACCCTTCCCTTAAAGCAAAAAAATGAGCATAAATATTATACGCCGGCTGCTTTGCACGAAACCAGTTTCCATAAGAGGGAGGTGGTAAATCTGTCAAACTTATTCATTGTATATTAAAAAAAACTTTGAATAACATAATTTCGAAAAGCCGACACAAGCATTTCAATTGCGGACATTTTTTTTTATTTGGGAGCCAGTATTCTAGAACTAGCCAATAATACGAACCTTTAAAAAAACTGATCCAGAACCGTATGGTTTTTTTTAGACAAACACAATATAATCACATTGCAATTAGGTTTGACAAAAGGCCGAACTGCTAGGCGTGTTCTTATGGTGTAGAAACTATTCATATGATATGCTTTTGAAAGCAAACTACATACGGTAGGTATTTTTATTTATAAGTCGAACACTTTTGGTGTCCCAACTAATGCTACACATTTATAGAAATGAGAACACTACGACTTCCGAGATGTCTTTCTAAAACTAATTGAGCTTTAACTAAAGTATCTGCAGCAAAGAGTGGTTGTCAGCATTCACACCTAAAATTTACTGGGAATTGCAGTAGGCGTACTTAGAGGTAGCATCCTGGGTGCCTCTTATTCTGCATATTGTAAACATTGATGCGTCTGTAAAGTGTGCAATATACGCGGAGGACGCAACCTTACTTACCAGATGTTCGTAAACTTATCTTTCTGGACTATAAATTATTATTTAAAATTTAACACTTCGAAAGTAAAAGCTACTCACTTTTGGTCTAGAAATTAAGATTGCCCCATGCATGCACCGATAATGCTAGGCACCTCGGAACATCAGATAATATCCCGTGTTAAGTGTCCGCGTGTGATTTTTGATGAACGTTTGTTGTAGAATGCACGTATTGAAAAGCTGAGTTTAAATGTATCCCGGATCACAATATTTTTGCTAGTCAGCGTTTTTTGCTTCATAAAAGAAGTTAAACTTCCCATCTACAGATGTTCGTTCTCCTCACTCATGAAATATTGTCTTAAGATTTGAGGTACAACCTCAAGGAGCATTCATTAGCTGGACCAAATTTAGAAAAAAGGCTAGTCACGCCTTCCCAGACACTCCGTATAGAAATTTCCGTACAAAACTTTCCTATTAACCCTTATTGAAGTACGAGCTCGTAACCAAAAACATGCACGTGTTCAGACAATGGAAAGCATTTGCTTGTAAGCTTATGTCCGTGGTTTTTTTTTACGTGCTGCTTATTCAAGTTTCTTATATATAGGTAAGCGAACAACTATTGGAAAATGGCTACAATAATATTTAGTGATGGGGCTGGCAGCCACAACTGTTTTTTTATAATTGTTTCACTTTTTGAAGTACACTTTTTTAAACCCTAGTTTGCGCACTGCCTGCATGTTAGCGCTTGCCTTCAGCTCTTTACCTTGAGTGCGATAACGTTACTTGACCTCTAGCGATGGTCGAGTAACCGGGGTCATTAGTTATCTGTACTCAAAGAGCGCTTGTCTGTTCTTTTTGCCTCCACCTCCGTGGAGTCATCAAGCGCACTTCTGGCAACAGGGTCACGTGTTCTTCTTGCAGTCAATAACAGCTGGTTTCGTGCATAGCTCTTGTTTGAATGAAAGGCACACCAGAGGCGAGTACATCAGGGCAAATGCGCACAGCTCTAAACCTATAGCTACATTTTATACAATTCTGCTGATGAATGCGCATACTCCTTAAACACGCCACACCAATCTTCATTAAACTTTTCTTTTTCTGCATCATTTCATGAGCATTCATTGAAAAGTACCTCTTTCTACCAGCAATTTCTGATTTGGCTGATAGGCGCGGAACCTAAATCCTAGTATTTGCGTTCTTCGCAAAGTCAAAATATTTGTTTTCTTTCAGGAAATGATAATTAGCACAAACACTTTACTTTTAAAGCTTTATTGATGATACAAGCAGAAACACTAAGAAATATTAGCAGGTTTTATTGTCATTGAAAAAATATGGCGTTCTTGGCACCATCTTGAGTTACACTTGCACTGCTTCATCTGAAGATTCTCGTAGTAAAGTAGAAAGCTGTGAGCTAGTGAAATAGCAGCGCTGAAGAAATCAATGCCATTTGTATCAACGTACGGTGATGTAAGATATCAGTAGTACACATACGTGCGACTGCGTCTTCTAAAAAAAGAAAACGTGTAATAAAATTTTTAATTACAAAACCTGCACCAACAAGTAAGCCATGCACACGCGACTGTGATTCTAGTTATATTGAGATAATTATGGTGAGCATTCATGCATGTTGCCTATAAACCTCTGTCAAGTCACGCATCAAGCTTGTGAAAGAAAATCCGCAAACTGCACCGACAGAACAGCGCTTCAGTAATTAACGTAGTTGCTTGGGCGAGTTGGTATGACATAGTTCACATAAAAAACAGCGCCAATAACGAGGGACAAGAGAAAGAAAGAGACAGACAGCGGCACTGACTTACAACAAAATTTATTTGCCAGAACCGCACAATATATACTTGGGCAGTATCTGACAAAAAAGAGAAAAAACCAAAACAAAGAAAACAGAATTCACCTAACAACGATGTAATCATCACCACAACGCACCATGAACAACACGTGTGCTAAGGTTCCGAAGAAAATCTATTTCTTTTTGCGATAGCGCAATCGAAGGCCTAATGACACATGCACTGCCTAGTCATTATATCTCAGCAGCCTCATAAATATCACGTATCACCTAGTCTCGATGACGCCTAAGGACGGTACAAAACTGAAAATCAGGGATACAACCGCTTCAGTAATAATTACATTTCCACTGAGATGCGAAGCAAATCATTGGTGATAAAACCAGACAGCTCAAGCTGCTTCCATGCCACATGAGGAGCATGCATTGCAGCATTCACATTAAGGGGTGAAGGTTTCTTAATGCACTCGAACGGGTCTTCGTTGTGAGGCACTGATGCATGCAGAGACACATTCTTGCTCTCCTCAGCAGGATGCACCACTGTCAGTGTCAACTACAAAAGTCGTGCGCACAATGAAGTGTAGCATACCATATATATACTGTGCTCCGGTTTGCCGCCAGTGTTAACGCATTGCTAACTTATGCACCAGTCATCGGTAATCAATTACAATATGGACAGTGACTTATCTGCCTTTTAGTGAAAGCAGGCAAACAGTTTTTTGTGCTGCCATCGTCAAAAAGACCATATAGCTTATCCTGTATATCAGCCTATTTGCTTTACGCAATGAACTACGTCTCTCAGAACACAAGTCCACATATTACTCATGTTACGAGTGAGATTCATAACACAGGTCTAGATTGGTAATCAAGGATTGCATAGTTTGGATGCGTATACGCAGGTTCCGTTACTTTACACGTGTACCCAAAACCACAGCGCTTGAAGCATGCGCAGTGATGACAAATACCAAGACAAAGATTTTGCACGCAATTGCTAAACTTTCAGCTAGCGCTGTTGAAGGCACTACTTATAGAACTCCACGTGACCTAAAATACTTGAACCTTGAGCGAAAAGCTGGGATAGATTTTCAACTAGTCGCTCCGGCTTAATTTAAATATGACGTATTAACTCATACTAGCTTCAAAGGAAGCTGGTAAAGATCGATTGTACACATAGCGGAAAACACGCATTCCATTTTCAAAGCCGCGTTTAAAATATTCAACTATGTGGAGGTAATTGCAACGAAATGCCGGCATAGAAAATACTAGCTCGGTTTACAGAATTGGATTTCAGTGGGCATAGTTTAGTGCAAGGCACAAAGACCAGTTGATTTCTGTTTTCCAGCACACATCTCCATTTCTGTTTTCTGATTTCTGTTTTCCAGCACATCTAAAGCACCCATGCAGTGAGGTAAATTAATTGGGCTGTTGAATGAAAAATTCACAGATGCCATCCAGCTTTCACATAAAACGACACAAACGCTGATGCACGTTTTATTCTCAACCTAATTATCGATGCTGCCTCGTCACTCTTTGAACGCTTTCAGCACCTAACATGAATTTGCACTGTCAGATGCAAAACCAGGTACTCAACTGTGTTTTGCATTGCCTCCGCGATTAAACCACGAAACTACCATTTCATGTATGACGTCGTCATGCGACGGCAATTCATTATGATATTTTGGCTGTCTGCGATGTCAGTGGGCCCTTATCAGTGACAACGTCGTATAGCGATGGTGAACACCCCTTTCAGATGTGGTATAATAAGGCGAAGCCATACGTCGATGGTGACATTTCACGTTTGATGTGGCATCTAAGAATGTCGGCTCAGTACTTTAGAGAACGAACGCCAACAGTAAATTTGACATTGTTAGCCTAAAAAATGTTTTTAGGGTTCGAATGTTGATTAGTTGAGAAAAAAGAACGGGCAGAAAGCTAGGCTTGTTCTTTCAATTCGTTTCACGTTTCAGTAACGCTAGGAATAATGCAGTTGACAACAGCTGTAGAAGAAAAGATGAGAAGTTGGCTCTACACAGTTGAACATTCATTATTTTTTAATTACATAAACAATTACGACATATTGTTACAATCTTTGTTTTCAAGAAGAAAAAAAAGAAGCATATAATTTGTGTTTTAAAAAGTTCGAGTATCAAACCCTCCAGATTTTATGTATGTAGGGCTCATGTTTTCGAAATTTACTTTTCTATACATTCGCAGGGTTTCTTTCAGAATTCACTCTCCGTGAATGGATTCGGTAGTCATCGGAGTTAAGTTCTCACGAATACCAAATTTTCAAAAATTCTTCGTTCATATCATCAGTTTAGGTATTTGCAATGATGTCTTTTCCTAATTGTATTTCCAACAAAAAAGCGTACCATTGCTCCTAATAATCCAGTTTTTCTATTCTTCCTGTGTTTTACTTGCTCTTTGCATACCTTGTTAATAAGGGTGTACCACAAAAATGTAACCCTCATTCTCACTGCTTTGAAATAGCCCAAATGAACATCAGGAGGGGAAGGGGCAGGAGCTGGGAAAACTGGTTGGCCTTTCTCATCTTATTGAAAACTGAAAGTCACAGTATTGAGTATAAATATTATTATTCTCAATACTGCGAAACTTTACGTCAAAAAACATCTCAACATGAAAGCATGCAAAAATACGAAAGCGTTTAGTTGTCTCAAAGGTTTGAAGGCACAAGCAGATGCACAAAACCACAAATACTTGAATACAAAACAACAAATCTTGTTAGTATTAGCTTACTGTATTAGACGCAGGTACACCTTATGAGGTTGCTGCTGGTAATGGTTGCCTCTTTCAAACTGATGAATTTCCGCTTGGTGAATACTTTTTGCACTTGCAAAGTGCTGCTTTAAAATCATAGCTCGTCTGAATAATTTATATTTTAGAAAATTTTCCCGGCGAATGATTATAGATGTTTGTCTGGGTAAACCGAAAACGCACTGCTCTACGCATAAGATCATTTTAAGTGTGAAGCATTTCCCAGCGAATTTGGGCGAATGTGAGCGTATCTATCTATCTATCTATCTATCTATCTATCTATTCATCTATCTATCTATCTATCTGTCTGTCTGTTTATCTATCTATCTATCTATCTATCTATCTATCTATCTGTCTGTCTGTCTATCTATCTATCTATCTATCTATCTATCTATCTATCTATCTATCTATCTATCTATCTATCTATCTATCTAACCGCCTACGACTGTTAGCTCTCCTGGCTGTTTCAATAATGGTATCAATACCAAACTTGGTAAGGCACAGCATGACTCTATGAAGAACATATTTGACTAGCCATAACATGAAAATCGTAACATGTATGTCATAAATATCATGATTTACACTCCATAGTCCAGCAGCCCTTGCGGTAGTTTCGTTTCCATTGACTGTTGCAAAACTGGTATGGTAAGGCATGATTGCATGGCGAACACAGGCGACAGACCCTAGCATGAAAATCATGATGCGTGTCATGTAACAACTTGACTACATACCACGCTCATGATGCGCTCGCATCTGTTTCGCTAGCGTCACATATACCAAATATGATTTTACAGGGCGTGAAGGGATGACGAAGGTATGATACTGATTCAATTATGATAAACATGAGGTGCCTGTCATGTAACAACACGACTACATGCTGCGCTCATGAGGTGCTCGCGGCCGTTTTGATAGCTTCACATGCACGAAACTCGGTATTACGTGACGCGAACGGACGACATATGTAAATGACACATCAAAACATGGTAATCACGACATGCGTGTCGTGTAACATGACTACATGCAACAATGATAATACGCTCGCGGCCATTTCGCTATCGTCACGTATGTCAAATTTGGTATTACGTGACGCCAATGGATGACGAAGGTATGTGACTCGTGCAAACATGATAATCATGTGATGTGTGTCATGTGAGAACATGTATCATGCCACAGTCAAGGCGCCAATACATTTCGTCATGACGCGGTGCGCGTTCTCGCCGGCGTTCATTTCGCGTCACGCCGGTGTTGCCACGCCAGTGCCAGTCCTACCACATACTCGCAGGCACGCGCCCCGCTGCGCTGCTTCGACGCATGCGAGTTTCAGCGCGTCCGGCATGCCTCCATCATAATAACAGAGAGACACAGTGTTGTCTGGGTAACGCATCGGCGTGAAATGCAGCATGTCGCATTTCGCGCTGGTTGTGGTCGGTTGGCGCCGAAGAACGCCGGTCGCACCTTGTATCAGACTATAGAACGCTCGAGTTTTGCTAACGTAGCGTCGCTGTGCCCAGCGTGTGCCCACGTCAACGCTATATGGTTGTATATTGGGCCCTTCATGATGCGCTCGTGGCCGTTTTGCTAGCTCCACATGTAAAAAATATGGTACTTGTTAGGTGGAGTCAATAGATGACGAATTATATGACTGGTGCAGGCATGATAATCCTGACACGCGTGATATGTATGAATAATGACAACATACCGCATTATTAGCGTGCTCGCGGGCCTTTCGCTAGCTCCACATATACTGGATTTTGGTATCACAATATGACCAAGGTAAACGACACATTTAAGCATGATATTCATAAAACGGAAGTCATGTACTGCATTATTTACCTTCACCTTGTAACGGTGTGCCGATCTTAAAGTGACATAACACCCTTCCTTCTTCGTGCTTCGAATATTATTCATTCCAACTGTACGTGGGATCTGCCATTTTTTTTGTCTACAAAATGACTGCCTGTTTGCTAACAATATATTTTATAGGTGGTCCTTGCTCAGATTGTGCGTCACCTTGCAGTGAAGACGCGCATTCATGGTTTCAGAAGTGTGGCTGTGTTTTCTGTACTCACCTGTCTAGAAAAAGGCCATTTTATGAAGCTATCCCAGTTCACTGCACAGAACAGCACTCGGAGTTCCAGATAGAAGAGTTTGTTCCTTTCAGAAAACTTGCTCTTGATCATCAAAGAGTATCCGGACAAGATGCACACTGTGCTCACTTCGCGTATGCCTATGCTTGCTTCCAGCGACGACTTGCGATTTGAGATTTTGTTCAAGCACACGTACGCCCCGTCCAGTATGAAACCACCTGCAGAAGGCAAGCGCTGCTTCCCCTTTTTCAGGGTGGGTTGAATGTGCACTCTGGCCAGCTGGCTCGAAGTAATGGTTGCACGAAGCAAGTCCTGGAAATTGAAATGGAGTAAGCACTGATCTTGGTGCTGCTTCTTTTCGAATTTTTCGCGAGTGAAATTTCTATGAATATTTTGCTTATTCGCATCCAGTATATTCTTAATGAGGGCCACCCAATTGTTCTGGTGTTTTTTGGCGTCATTAAAATTGCTCCGAGAAATTTCTTACGCTGTGAACCAATATCAACTCCTCAAACCCAGATCCTACTGGCTGAATGCTTATCAGATCCGGAAAGCTAAAAAAGTGCTATTGAGGCAAGGAATCAAATATGCATGCAATTGTACTACTAGTTGTGGTAAAATAAACACAGAGAAAAAGAAGAATTATTGAGATTTTCTTACGTTACCGAGATGCTCACTGCAACAGAATATATTTTACAGCTATAGAGCAAATGTGCTGGAGAATGACAGTTCTAAAACCCTCGTCAGCAGGAGAATAAAGCTATGTTACCGCTGTAGCGACCTCTTTTGGGCGGCTTGCAAAGCGGTGCACGTGTGGTCAACACGAACTGGTCTCAAACATGTTTCAGTTGCGACTGCCCGAGTATGCGCGTTGAATGTTGACATATGCGTGTGCGTATCACTAGATCTCTTTCCTTCTTGCTTTCTCTTCCCTCCTTTTTTAAATGCATTTTTCTCCTCTTTGCTATTTCACCAGCGTATAGTAGCAAACCGGGTAGAACCTAAGTAACCTCCCTGCTTTTCCTTTGCCCCCCCCCTCTCTCTCTCTCTAAGAGCGCCAAACGGAGAAAATTAATGACCACGCTAGGCTGTGCCACATGAAGCCTAGACTGGCATTCTCTTTTGGCGCAGAGTGTGGCTCAGACGTCTCTTTCATGCGAACTTTTGGCGTCAGCCAACAAGTCGTGACACAGGACGGAGAAAATGACTGATCCAAACGCGCCCTCAACTGAACAAGTTTCACGTATTCACAATGTCTCGGCGGTGTAACTGCGTCTTTCATCTTCCTGACGCGAGAACCGGCAAGTTTGATTTCACCAGGTTTGGGGGAGGGGGGTGTTTTTTTTAGAAAAAAAAGGGCGGAAAGTTAGGAAAATTAGGTTTGGAGTGCACCATAACTGTCTCTCACGTGAAGACTCCTCAATTGATACACTCACGGGAAACGAGAACTGAAGAAAGAGTGAGAGTGAAGAAAAAGGAACTAGGGTAACAAGAAAGAGGAGAGGATTAAGTCAATGAAAAAAAAAGAAGAGTAACTAGCGTGGTGGGTGGAGGACCTGCGTTACCGTGGTGAGTGCACGGCTTATGAAGTCACTCTGTCTAGCTAGTGCACTCAAGAAAGTCCAGTAAGGCCGAAAAGGCAGGCCGGTGATAGTCTTCATAGCCGGTGGGGTGTAGGAGGTCCTGTGAGGTCACACAAGGAAATCTGACGAGATGGTATGTGTTGACGAGTCACTTGTGCGCTTCACCGACAGCAGAGCACTTACACAACAGATGTGACAGTTTCTATCATGCCGCAGTCAGTGCAGTTCGGTGAGCTCGCGCCAAGCAGACAATGCTTTCGTTCCACTGGCCACATGGAGCCGGTCCTCAGGGCTAGGGGGACTCCTAGCTCGCAGCAAGTGAAACCAGTCGCTGGAGTCACGGAACACTGGCCTTCGTTAAGTGAAGGGCTGCGAGGAAGACAGAGCTACATACAAGCGAAGAATGCTGGCGAGCAACGATGATACTAGGTGTGCACGCACTTTTTGGCGGAAAAAACAGAAACAATCCGTGGTCACTACTTCTTCGTCATCGTCTGCTGAACTCCGAGATCCTCCAACGCCTCAAATTTGGTCACATCCAGTTCCAGAAAATGGGGGTTTTCCACTTGCCTCCTGAAGGCTGCCTCGTTGTAATCAGACTAAACCGGTTGGAACAACGTTCTCTAGGTAATCTTCTTCAGCAAAGGGTACTGCACTTAAACATAGAATAGTGGGAAGATCGGCTTGAAAGTGTTAGGAATGTCCATAATTACAATCAGACTTTCCTTTAACGTCTTGCCTTTGTAATACCCGTAGTCTCTTGTCATGAAACAATACTGATGGAACTTCTCGGACAGACTACCTTCTGGGTGACACTACTTCTTCAGCACACATCATTCCTTCTTTTTTAACCATCAACTTGAGCTTTGGGAAAGCACGTGGTATTCATGCCGTGATACGTCCAATTTCAAGAGAACTGTCCAGGTGTTTTTCTCCCTTGTCGTGAGGAGGCGTATTAAAACCCAAGCGGAGCTTAGTCGTAAGCGAGGCCTTTCGCACAACATTCTTGTGTGGCGCGTAGTAATCAGGTCCACTCACTGCTACTTTTTCAAGCACCGATTCCGCATGTCTAAAAAGACAGCACTGACCAAGTGCTGCATCAAACTTTACGGTCAGTTCTTCGGGTTTCAAAAGCCGCTTGATCAAATCTTTTGAGCAAGTAACTTCTGAACTGCACTTGCCTTCAATTAGCGCTGTGCCCTTGTATTTGCCTGACCTGGCTACTTGATAACGCTTTTTACCCTCTGTAATCTTTTCCTGGAAAACTGACAAGGTGCGTTGGGGGCCATGCGGTCCTTTCTTCAGTTCAATACCCTCGGCATACAGCATCTGTAATGACGGCAGTGTGTCTTGTTCAAAACCTTCGGCTTCTTTACTTTGTGTTTGCCGGACGCAGGTCATCACTCCGGATGTTTCGCTCATTGCGCTTGTTTTTGTGACGGGGTCTTGCAGTGTCCACCCGGGAGTGGTCTTGACTGCAACTAATCCTTGTAATTTCCTGCTTCCTGTGATATTGCCGCGACATAGCGCCTGTATTCAAACAACGCGCCCATCACCACGCGCACAGGGACATACATGCGCGCCGTCTAGTGTTGCGCAGAGACGATGATGATAGCACGAGAACCCAGCTGGCCACTGCTGATGTGCGCCACGTGCTTGGGACTCCTCTTGAAGAAGTAGAAGAAGAAGACATCTTTTGTGTTCTGCTGTAACGTGCTACGACCATAGTCCCTTTCAGTTGTGGGCACAGGTGTACCCTTTAATAAATACGTTTTATGACACCTCGGGTCCTTAAACATCGTTACATTTCTGTTGGAGGTGCTGAGTAATGAATCAAAGCTCTACGAACGCAAGACAGCGTAGCCCCGACCACCAGCGAGTTGATCCTGGTGAGATGACACCTGTCCATCAGAGGACCAGTCGCCGTCTTCGAGGTGATTCACCGGAATTCAGTCCACTCCACTTCACGCCAAGAGAAACTCAGTCAATGGACGCCGACACCATGACAAGTCTTGTAACACCAGCCCAAGTGGTGATAAATCAGCCTCACCAGCCACCAGTATTTTATGGAGACTCGTATGAAGACGTAGAATATTGGCTGAACCTCCTTGAGAGAGTAGCACATTTGAACGGTTGGGACGAGAGAGAGAAGATCCGCCGCGTATACTTTGCTTTGGAGGAATTCGTAAAGACGTGGTATAAGAACCATGAAACCTCCTTTACGACCTGGGATGAATTTCGCAGCAAGCTCTGGCGACTTATGCCAGCGCGGATCGCAAACAAAAGGCGCAGGCTGCGCTCGAATCCAGGAACCAACTCACCAACGAAAGTGTCACAATGTATATAGAGGACATGATCCGCCTGTTCAAGCGCGCAGATTCCCATATGACTGAAGACAAGAAGCTACGCCACCTCATGCGTGGGATGAAGCAAGAGCTATTCGCTGTTCTCGTCCGCAACCCACCACGAACAGTTGCGGAGTTTCATACGGAAGCGACAGCCATCGAGAAAACGCTAGAACAGCTGGCTCGACAGTACAATTGAGACATAAACTACGCACCTGCCAATGTCTTCTCTGAACGCCAGCGAAGTGACATGGACACCCTGCGAGAACTCATCAGGTTGGTGATCAGGGAAAAGCTCAGCAAGTTGCAAGCACCTCACACTACATCAACACTGTCTGTCTCGATGTAGTGCGAGATGAACTGAGGCAGGTGATACGTGAGCCGGAGCGTGCACCACAGCCGATACAACGCATCCCAACGTACTCTGAAGTACTCAGACAACCTGCGGCGCACACCAATGCAGCAGTTGCGATGTCCTCTCCTTGTCCACAGACGGTACGCAGCGCACCTCGTCCACTGGAACCGACGGCTACCTACCTGCCACAAGCCCGTGGTGTAGCTTGCTACGTGGATCAAAGGTCCCGGAAAAGTGACATCTGGCGTGACTATGAGCGCAGGCCTTTGTGTTTCCATTGTGGGGAAGCAGGTCACCTGTATAGCTTCTGCCCTTACCAACAGGCAGAATTATGGGGCTTTCCGTTGAGCGCACCATGCCCTCGAAATGGTGAACGGCCAACGGAGATCGAAGAGTACTTGTCCGCGCGATAGAGCCAACTCAGTGCTCCACGCCAACATCAGCCAAGATCGCCGTCACCAAGGCGAACCGATCACCCAGCCCACGTGCTTTTTCCACACGATCTGGGTACCGTTCTACAAGTCCACACCAAGAAAACTGAAGCAAGCGACCAGTGGAGGTGAGGCCGCTGATAACTACAGTTGCGAAGATCCTCCATTACGGTTTCAAGGTGACGATGCTATGTTTACAGAGAATAAGCGCAGCAGTGCGACGATTACTTCCGATTTGCGGTTGAAAATAGACGGATACGAGCTAAATGCTTCAGTTGACACCGGCGCCGATTATTCGGTAATGAATCACAAAGTGACAAAGAAACTGAAAATGTTATGACAAAATGGAGCGGGGAACAGATACCCACAGCAGGTGGCCACACTATTACACCGCTCGGCAGATGTACCTCAAGGCTCTAAATAAGAGGCTTTACTTACGTTGCTGACTTCAACGTGCTGCCGGTCTGTTCAAGGGAGCTTATACTAGGAGTGGATTTTCTGCAAGCCAATGGAGCCATAATTAATCTGCGCAGATCCAGTGTAACGTTTTCGACCGAACAAGCTATGTCGTTGGAGGAATCGGAAAAGCGACGTCTTACTGCTCTGCGCGTTGTTGATGATGGCGTGACAGTGCCACCATGCTGTAGTGTAATGGTGCTTTTTGAAAATAAGGCATTTTCTGACCATGAAGGAATAGCGGATGGAAACGTAGAGATCTTTTTAAACAAAGGAATTTGCGTGGCGAGGGGTGTTGTCCATTTAAGGAATGGCCGCTCAGTTGTCCACCTTACGAATTTTGGGAATGAATATCAGTACATCGCGCAAGGTATGGCTATTGCCTATTTCTACGATTTCTGCATGGCGACTGAACTATGCAGTTTATCGACAACGCCAACCACTCCACAAGAGACCTGCAACGTCGACGCATCAGTTACGGCAACCATAGGCTCGCAGAATATCAAAAGAAACGATTGTTCGCCCTTATAAAAGAGTTTTCGGACTGTTTTTCAACGTCCTCTAAGGTGCGACGCACGGCTATTGCAAAACACAGGAATATAACAGAAGAAGCAACGAGACCGATTTACCAACACCCTTATCGAGTATCGCAAAAGGAAAGAGAGGTCATCAAGAAACAAGTGGAGGAGATGCTTTCAGATGACGTGATCCAGCCTTCGAGCAGTCCATAGGCGTCTCCCGTAGTGCTTGTTAAAAAGAAAAATAACAGTCTTCGATTCTGCGTCGACTATCGGAAACTGAACAGCGTAACGAAACGGGATGTATACCCTCTGCCGCGTATCGATGATACACTCGATCGACAACGGAGTGCGAAATACTTCTCCTCCCTTGATCTCAAGAGCGGATATTGGCAAATTGAGGTATATGAGCGCGACCGTGAAAAAACAGCGTTCATAACCACAGACGGCCTCTACGAATTTAAAGCACTTCCATTCGGCCTGTGCACAGCGCCAGCTACGTCTCAGAGAATGATGGACGCTGTCCTCGTGGCACTGAAATGGCAGTCCTGCTTGGTGTACTCGGATGACGTTGTCGTATTTTCCGCTACATTCGACCAACATCTAGAGCGACTCCGCACAGTATTAGAAGCCATTCGTTCAGCAGACTTGACCATCAAGCCAGAAAAATGCCACTTCGCTTTTGAAGAGCTTCGATTTTTCGGACACGTCGTCAGCTCCAGCGGCGTTCGGCCAGATCCCCAAAAGACAGCTGCCATCGCGAAGTTCCCGACACCCAAAGACAAGAAGTCAGTACGTCGCTTTTCGGGTTTCTGCGCATGCTATCGGCGATTTGCGGAAAATTTTTCGAACATTGCTGAACCACTAACTAATCTGACAAAAAACGAGATGCCCTTTATGTGGGAAAGTGAACAACAGGAAGCATTTGATGAGTCAAGAACACGCCTGGAAGCCTCTCCAATCCTCGCCCACTTCCATGAGACTGCCGAAACTAAAGTTCACACTGATGTGACTAAATTTGGCCTCGGAGCCATTCTAGTCGGCATTCTAGTAGCGGCAAAACGGCCAAGAAAAAGTGCTAGCGTATGCGAGCCGCAAGCTTTCGAAGGCTAAGACAAATTACTCTGCAACCAAAAAAGAGTGCCTCGCGGTCATCTGGGCCATAAGTAAATTTCGGCCGTACCTCTACGGTAGACCATTCCAAGCATTCAGTGACCACCATTGCCTGTGTTGGCTGGTGAATCTTGAGGATCCCTTTGGCCGACTAGCAAGATGGAGCCTTAGGCTACAAGAGTACGATGTTACTGTTGTATACAAATCTGGGAAAAAGCACAGCTATGCCGACTGCCTGTCGCGCGCACCAGTGGAGACGAGTGAGCTGGAGGAAGAACACTTCCCGCTTCTAGGCGTCGTCCAGGCATCGGAAATCGCTCAACAACAACAAAATGACCCCGATTTTCTGCCGCTTATACAGCGTCTCCAAGGACTCAACGTTAAAGTCCCGCGCACTTTATCCAGAGGGCTCCCTTCGTTCTGTCTTCGACAAGGGGTCCTTTTGAAGAGGAACTTCAAGCCTCATGGAGACAATTTTTTACTTGTTGTACCTGCACCTTTACGAAACGAGATTCTGCACGCATGTCATGATGAGCCAACATCTGGACACATGGGTGTCAGTCGTACATTCGCCAGAATTCACCTAAAATACTACTGGCCAACACTGTTATCAACAGTTCAGCGCTATGTGAAAACTTGCCGTGAGTGTCAAAGACGCAAAACTCCATCCGTCAAACCTGCAGGCTTCCTGCAGCAAATCGAACCACCGCATGCCTCATTCCAACAAGTCGGTATGGATCTCCTAGGCCCGTTTCCGACATCGACTGCACACAAGAAGTGGATAGTCGTAGCCACGGACTATCTCACTCGCTACGCTAAGACTTAATCGCTGTACACTGCAACAGCTCTTGAAGTTGCCAAGCTCTTCATCAACAACAAATTCCTCAGACATGGTGCCCGCAGCGTCGTTATTACAGATCGTGGCCCAGCTTTTACTGCAGACCTAATGAAATGTCTGATGCGAATGACCCATACAGACCAGAGAAGAACTACAGCATACCATCCTCAAACAAATGGCCTAACGGAGCGCTTGAACAGAACTCTGATATGTTTTCAATGTATGTCGACATCGAACATAAATTGTGGGATGAAATATTGCCCTACATCACGTTCGCTTATAAAACAGCCGTTCAAGAAACAACGCGAGTGACACGATTTGAACTTGTATTCAGCCGAACAGTCACCACTCCACAGGAAGCCTTGTTACCACTGAATGATGAAAGCAGCAATCCATCTGGCCTAGACGACTTCCTGCAAAGAGCCGAGGAAGCACGACAGTTGGCGAGATACAGAATACGCCGCCAACAGCGTATCGACTCCTACCGGTACAACCAGCGTCGTACCAAAGCGCATTTTCAACCAGGTGACAAAGTATGGATATGGACACCAGTGCGTCGCCGTGGACTTTCTGAAAAAATTTTTTAGCCGCTACTTCGGACCTTACGAAGTACTCCATCGTGTAAGCGATGTAACTTACCAATTCAGATCCGCTATACACGGGAGCTCAAAACGCCGCAACCCTACAGAGGTTGTACTTGTAGTCCGGATGGAGCCTTATTATGAAAGATCACCGGAAGACCAGTGACGCCTACCACGAATCTATTCATTGCCTGACGCATCGGGACAATGCGTATGAGGAGGGGGATTATGCCGCAACCTAGTGCCTGCATTCAAACAACGCGCCCATCACCACGTGCACAGGGACATACATGCGCGCCGTCTAGTGTTGCGCAGAGACGATGATAATAGCACGAGAACCCAGCTGGCCTCTGCTGATGTGCGCCACGCGCTTGGGACTCTTCTTGAAGAAGTAGAAGAAGGTGACATCTTTGGTGTTCTGCTGTAACGTGCTACGACCATAGTCCCTTTGAGTTGTGGGCACAGGTTCGCCCTTTAATAAATGCGTTTTATTACACCCCGATTCCTTCAACATAGTTACAATATTACCGCTTACAAGCTTCCTCAGTTGGTCAGCTCTGATGAGTAGACTAATGCCTTTCTCGCCGCACTGTCAAAGCGCAGTTTGATCGTCTGTGAGCCTGTAATTTTTCTTGCGTATATTGCCTGCGAAGGAGCATTCCATAGCCGTGTCTGGGATGTCGTGGCAAATTACTGGCATGAATATGGCCTCATTTAGGCGTTCGTTATCAAACCTGATCCGTAGCCAAACCTCCACGTTATTGCAAGTTTTCACACAAGTAGGAGTGTCAGAACCGAACATGTGTACCGATAGGCAAGTCTGTCTAATGATCTTCAGTCCTAGTACCTCGCGTGATCTTCTTTAATAAACGTGCGTTGACTGCCTCCGTCGATGATGCCTCTGATCTAAGCAGTCATGTTATAACCAACAATCCAGGAACGGAAGGTCTGGAAACAGATGTGTTCGTACAGTTGACAACTTGTTACAGCAGTCAACTGTGTACCCTGTGCTTCCTGAGGCTTGGTGTCATCAGAGACGTCGTTGGGTGACTTCTCGTTTCTTTTCGCGCGATAATCGGGGTACCACGCCGTTGAACAATGCCTCCTTTGCATGTTGCGCACACCAATCTCTACTGGCACTCGTTCGCACGTTGCCCCCTTTAGTGCACCGATAACGCCGCATGCATTTACCAAGGCAGTTCTTTTTCTCTGGTATTGTCAAAGTAGCGCTGCATGCTTCGGTTTCGTGTTCTGCAGACTTGCAAAAGAAGCATTCATGGCGTGCTTGCTTGAATTATCCCGATGCGTGTAGGAACTATGCCGATGGCACATGTTTTCTGTGGTTGTCGTTGGGTTTGGTAGAGGGCGTTTATGAAGCACACCGCTCTCTTGTTTCGAGCTCTATCTGTGTGTACCGCAAAAGCTGTTGCAGTTTCTCGCAAGGTGTCGTGGTTGCCTCCCCTAAAGTAGATGCTTCCAAGTCTTGTTCTTCATGCTGCAGACGTCTATGGCGGTGGAACACGACGACGATATCTTGGGGCGAAGATTCAAGCATGATGTCGTATGCAGCATTGTCGAAAACTGCTGCTTTGTACGGCAAGGACGTTGAGGCAGTGGACATTCATCTGAATTGTGTCATAAAGCTTGCGCAGCCCCTCGTATCCAATTAAGACGTCACCGTTGGCTGTTCACGAACAGCTATGTAGTGCTGCTGTAAAATTCTGCTCTTGTTCCCGAACCTCTGTTTTAACAGCTGAATGGCACTCTCGTTGCACGCTTCTGTCGTTGGTAGCCCGACAATTGCAGCTTCGACTTCACCTACCCGGGAGTTGCGCAGGTAATTAAATATGTCCGTCATGCCCAGGGATGGGTTTATGTGGACTGCTTCGCCAATTTGCTCCCAGAACTACGTCCACTGGCGTACGTCCCCACGAAACGGCTTGATAGTCAGCGTTGGGAGACGAGGTTCGAAACTGGGTGATTCTGCTTCATTTGAGCAGGTGGCATGTGTTGCATCGTCAAAATAGAAGTTTGTCTCATGTTACAAATGCTGAGGTCTTCCAGCCAACATCGTTGGCACGTCAGGGTCTCGAGTGTTTGGTCGTCTTAATACGCCTCAGACTCGTACCCAGTCTCAAGTTCCTCAGCAGGAATTACATCCTCAGTCTCGGCATTAATCTTAAAAAGCTCGTCTAGGCTTGCCACAAGCTCGTCCATAACCTTGTAAATCGTGGTTTGGCCTTGGCAATCACTTTTCAACAACTTCGTCACCTCGTTTGCTACTCTCAATTATCGGGCGCGTCGAAGAGGACGCTTGGATCTAAGCCAATTCATTTTTTGTTTGAATCATGGCTTACTTGCTCGTAATGTAGCCGGTTCCGCTCGCTGCTTCCCAGGGTGCGGTTCCCGTAAGAACTAGGTTGCTTAGGCTGCTGTTTCTAGTAGCAACTCCTAGCTGCCGTCGCTCGTTGTCCACGTCGTCAGAAGCCTCTCGTTGTACCTTGAGATTCGGCCCAACATGTCGCAGAACATCGGTCATCGATAGGTGAAGGGCTGCCAGAAAGACAGAGCCACCTTCCAAGCAAACGAATACCTTTGAAGCCGACAAAGGAACGCTACTGTCAAAGAAGATATTAGTGGTGCTCGCACTTCTTGGCGCAACAATGGAGAACACAGCAGCCCACGATCGCTACTTCTTCGTCATAGTCTGCTGGTCTCCGACAGTAGCATGGGAGGAGGGAGGCGTTCAGCAGCAACCCTAGCGTCAGGATGCTCACGCGTTAACTCCCGGCAAATGTTGTGTGCCGAGTCGAATGAGCTTGCGAACTCCTTAAGCGGGGTCTCAGCAAAATGGGCTCGCTTGCCAAGTTCGTCTGCAGCCTCGTTCCTCGCGATTAGGGTGTGCGAAGGAGGCCATTGGAGCACAAGATCACAGCCGCGCTTTTGAAAAGCTAGTAAGCGGCTGCTTGCAGCTCGCTGAGCCGGGAGCGGGCCACGCTCTTTGCTCGCGAGCCGGCTCAGGGACATGGAACATGGGACACACTCCCCAGTAAGTTTCTAGCTACATTCAAGATACCATACGCAAGGAGAGGGCCCAAGCGCTGGTTGAAACCCGGTCACAGCTTGCAAACGAAAACGTGACGCTCTTTGCGGAAGAAATCACCAAACTCGTCCGGCACGCTGACCTCGGTATGCCTGAAGACAAAAAAGTTCGCTTCCTCATGCGAGGAGTAAAGCAGGAGCTGTTTGCGGGTCTGATGCGAAACCCACTCCGCACTGTCGAGACATTCATCTCCTCAGCGACAACGATTTAAAAGACGCTAGAGATGCGCTCCCAACAATTCAGTCGCCGCTGGATGCCAGAAAACGAAGAAACGCAAACGCTCTGCTCTGACGACCTTCATAAAATACAAAATAGCATGACTGAGCAGCGAAATAGGCTTTTGTTGACAAGCTACCCGAATTTCTTAATAGTCTCTGTTGCTGGACGTGGGTTTAAGCACCTCAATTTTAAATAGAGAATTGTTGGTGGTGTTGGAGAACACAGAAATTATGTAGCTGTTCGAGAACAGAAGAACTATGTGGTTATGTCGTACATCAGTGGCTTATCACACAGAATAAAGAAGGTTGCAGCCCACATTGATGTCCGACTTGTCGCCCCGCCGTGGTGGTCTAGTGACTAAGGCACTCGCCTGCTGACCCGCAAGTCGCTGGATCCAATCCCGGCTCTGGCGGCTGCATGTCCGATGGAGGCTAAAATATTGATGGCCCGTGTGCTCAGATTTGGGTGCACGTTAAAGAACCCCAGATGGTCGAAATTCCCGGTGCCCTCCACTATGGCGTCTCTCATAATCTTATGGTGGTTTTGGGACGTTAAACACTACAAATCAATCAATTGATGTTCGACTGGTGAGTTCTGCACCCAGTAAACTAGCCGGTCTTTGCAAGAGGGTTGCGCAGCTCAGCACAATAAGCCGTTTGTACGACATAAAACATGTGAAGAAATACTGCGCGTGTATCTAATGTGCGGTGTATGGCATCCCGTTAAGTTGCGGCAGGCTTTATGCTGGGCATTCTGGTCGATGTATCAATGTTTGAGGGTGAATGAAGATCTTCTACCCTCGGGCACTGGTGGTAACATGCGGTTGCATTGTAAGTCGTGTGGTTGTACGCCCCTCTTTGATAAGGTTAAAATTTTAGGTAAGGCTAAGACGAAGCGTGAACGGGAGATTGTTGAGACATTTCATGTCTGGAAACTGGGTCCTGACAAGTGCGTTAGTGCAGCCTCTGTTTATCTTACCAAGAAAGATGTTTGTAGTTAGCACAAAGGTGATTTACCAAGGTTAGCTTGCCGGGTGCTTTTGGTTTGTTATCTGCGCATGCGTCGTACGAGCTTGGAAGGAATGCTGTACCAAAATAGAAGTCAGTGTTTAGTGCCACGTCTAAGCTCTCTGCCTGTTTTTATACTGCTCTGGTTTTTCCGATTTCGACGTTTCATGCTTTTGTAGTTTACTAGGCACTGAGCTAGTTGGTACGCACTCATTCGAAAGGAGACATGGCGTGCAAACACAGACGCGAGAAGAAAGTGAGGAGTCCGGACTTCCTTCGCGCGTCCATGTTTGCACGGCTTGTGTCGTTTAAGATGCGAAACGCACAAAAATTTACACCGACGGTGCTAAATATATAAAGCTCGCTAATACAAGCGATATATATATATATATATATATATATATATATACACCTACATACATATATATATGTATATAAAGAGACAGGGTGGGCAGGGAGGGAAATATAGAGAGGCTGGAAGGAAAAGAGAGAGGCTTAGCAGTGCAAGGAACCTGTTTGCTAGCCGGCGCAGGAGTGGTGAACTACGGATGTGAAAATGCTGAATTCTAACACAGGATCATACACGACTCGAATACCGATGATTTAAAATGAAATGCAGATACTAAGCGAAAATTGTTCGATTATTTCTCGAATAATAAGGCAATAATTTTCAAAGCCGCACTAGAATTGAGGTGTAATCGTTTTTTTTTCGCAACAGCCCGATGATTCCACAACTGTATTTTAAACATATAATCACCATAGCTTCAAGTTCATTAACATTACCTTTAACAAACGAAGAAAAATAACAATTTTGTAAACTAAGGCAAGCTCATGTAGAGCAGCAACTAGAGCTCTGGAAATTCTTTATAACTGCAGGCCAAAGTGCGAGAGTGACAATAGTATTTAGCGTGGCACTTTCTCAACAGCTTCTCAATAATTCTGGTCTCTAAATATTAGACAATATTCATGCGTCAGAGTCATCTTAGTTGTCATCGAGATACTCTTGCATCTCTTGACCTCAGGCATGAGGTTAAATAGTGTGACAAATATTGCCGCAAATGGCCGTATTAAGAAAAACTGTCGTCACACTTCATGCTTTGTGCCGACAAGTGCCCTCGAAACAAATAAAGTAATGGAAACTAATAAAAGTAAGACTGCTGCCGGTGCGGATGAGATTAAAGTTGATTTGATAAAAGAAGTCGCATCAACAAGTTCGGTTTCTCAATCCGACGTTTGCAACTGCATCCGGAAAGATGACCTCTATGACAATGAATAAAAGCTTCACGCGTAAATTCTATTCACAAAGGGGAAAAAAGTGATGATTTGAAAAAATAACCATGCTATCTCTGTTTTATTGTATTCTAGAAAGGCCCCGCCACGGTGGTCTAGTGGCTAAGGTACTCGGCTGCTGACCCGCACGTCACGGGTTCGAATCCCGGCTGCGGCGGCTGCATTTCCGATGGAGGCGGAAATGTTGTAGGCCCGTGTACTCAGATTTGGGTGCACGTTAAAGAACCCCAGGTGGTCAAAATTTCCGGAGCCCTTCACTACAGCGTCTCTCATAATCATATGGTGGTTTTGGGACGTTAAACCCCACATACCAATCAATCAATCAATGTATTCAAGAAAGTAACAGAAGGAAGTATAGGGAATGTTATTTAAGTGACTGTATATTTTAAACGTAAAGAAAGAAAAGTGAATAAACAGATAACTTGCCGCGGACAGGGGCCGATTCTGCGACGTTCACTTAACGCGTCTGTTGCTCTACCCACTGAGCTACCGTGGCGGCTATCCACCGTCCACTTTATGGGGTATGTACTATTGACTTCAAATGAAACGCGAACAGCGGAGCGCGTGGCACAAGTTTTATCAATGGCATAGTGCGTGCCGTCGACCAGTCATTGGCCCAGACAGGCCCACACATCCGGTGTGGCAGCACTGCGTGACCCCCCTGTAGTGCAATATTTCTGCTTGTGTTCCAGGTATGGAATTTGAAAGAAACAAAATAAGGAACAGAGGTTAAACTCTTGCAGCCGAAGGCGTGTAATGTAAGACGGTTTGTCATCACGGAGTCCTTCATCATAGAATTCCTGGCTAATTCTAGTTATTGCAGACAACAGTAGGTTCATAATACTGGCAATTTCCTGCTGTTTCACTTCGTGCTGGTAAAGCGAAACAATTTGCGCTCTCTCTTCCGAAGAAATGCTCGGCGTTTCCAGAGTGGAGCCTTTTCCAGTCGGGCTCTCAAACAAGGGTTACAAGCAGCGGGTCAAAGAACGGGTCAAGCGGCGCTGTTGAATGAGACACGACGATCATTTAAAAATCAACCGCAAACCAATTATATTTGTCTTTTTGTTTTATCGTGCCAAGTCACCGATTGCACTGCGACGCTGAAGTAAAAGCAAGGAATTGCGAGTCATACCATCAAAAGAGCTTGGCACGCTCACGACGGCCACCATTGACACCTTACGAAAACTGGAGCAGAAACGGAGATAACGCACTCTAGGTGCATGGCGCAGTGCTGCCAAACAGGATGTGCACGCCTGTCAATGGTGATGACTAAACGGTCAACACTATACTGTTTCTAATACTTGAAACACGCGCTCCGCTGTTCTGGTTCATTTGACGCCGATAGTAGAAGCAATATACATGGGAGCGTCAGTCAGCTCTACCCGTTCTCATTGCGGTCAGTGTCCAAACCTAATTTTTTGCGTATTGGTGTCACGTAGCACGGGATCTTAATACGAGCTGGCATTTGAACATTAATCCTTCGCATATAGCTTTCGAAGGCACCAAATCTGCCAGAACGAGGCCCTCGCTATGAATGAAAGAGTGAATGGTAAACTTAAGCGCTCGTTTGCCTTATTTGAAACAATATTATTGAGAACTAAACAACAATATTAAACTAAATAACGCAACGCCAACCAAGCTAGAAAAGTATGCTTCAAAAATACACATATCGGCTCCTATATGCGAGCTTCATTCACAACAAAGCATAAGCTTCTTGTAGGTTCATCTAATCTTATAGGTTCATCTAATCACGTGTTTCAAATAACGTGCATACACAGTTGCAAGATTACCACGATGTTTGTTCAGCGTATGCACAGTCAATTGAATAATCAATGATTAGAGTTTGAACCCTGAAAACTGTTGGTTTTTTGGGGCGACGACAAAGTATTTTCCCTCTTGATCATAAGGCTCCAAAATATAACGTGCTCTGCAAGTGCATTTGACGTCACTTTTTTGCTTTTCACGTCATCGCGGTGTTCAAGTAACCTTCTTTTGCAGATGCTTGTCTCGCCGACATAAGCAAGTGGAAAATCTGTGCATAGGTTTCGTAGATGACACCTGGAAACTTCTCCTGCTCTGTCTACTGCTTCACGGTCGTGAGGCTTTTTACAAGTTTTCGCACAGATAAAAGAGATATCTGTACGTCGTAGGAGCGTGAAAGTTTGGTGAGTGCTTCACTACAGCGTGGCGCATACAGTATACACGTTCTTTTCTTTGCTGAAAAATTTCTCGGTAGATTGGCTGCGAATGTTGACGACGAAGTGAATTGACGAAAAAGTACGGGCAACGACGTGCCGTTAGCTCCCGATGGACAGTCTACACGTTTCTACGTGCGTCTTCCTTGCCTGAGTAAGTCCGCTGAGCTTGTAATAGTGCCGGGATTACAGAGCGTTTGCGGCAGAAAGGACTCCGTGATCTTAAATTCAAGTAGAGTAGTGGCCAATATGTGTGTTTTTTGTAGTTGATCAACTTCAAGCATCCGTGTTCTCGTTTTACGAGAACGTCGAGGCAAGGAAGGCAGCCTTCCGATTCTTTTTTCTCCGGCAATGGTGTCTAGTTTTCGAATGAGTTGAGCATGTCTGTGACAGTCGAGAATTCCTCACGTTCCGAAATTCAAAAGCAATCATCATCAAACCACACGAAAACTTTTGCTGGGACAGTAAAAAGGGGAAAAGCATAACTTTCGACTGCTTTCATGGAGTTATTCGTAACGGTTAGAGACACAGATGCACCAATGGCAGTGCTCTACATCTGTTTACAAAACTTGTTGCGGATGTTAGAGTAAGTGTTCTATAAGCAGAACCGGAGAAGCCTGGTCACGACTGCAACCTCTAATAATGTAAAGCTTGGTATATCCCGTCTCACATCTCGTCACTAAAGTCCACAGAATTCACGATGTGCATCTGAGTTAGTCAACAAGAAGGGGCATAATTCTGTGCAGACAGCCACATAACTTTAATAACGATTGATTGATTGATATGTGGGGTTTAACGTCCCAAAACCACCATATGATTATGAGAGACGCCGTAGTGGAGGGCTCCGGAAATTTTGACCACCTGGGGTTCTTTAACGTGCGCCCAAATCTGAGCACACGGGCCTACAACGTTTCCGCCTCCATTGAACTTTAATAACGATGAACGGGTGCAATCGACTATGGGGTGCAAGAGCACATCGTGCCTATGTATTTTGAAAAGGCCATATAAAGGAGGAGCCGAGCCATTTGTTCACAGGAGTGATAACTACAGACGTTTGTGTTTGGGTGGCACCATGCGAGTGTCTTCCGTGTTCAAGCGAGGAAGATCCCTCATATATCATATACCTGCGCGAAAACTTGGAACAGTCTCACGAACGTCAAAGGACGATTTATAGCTGGAGATGTCCCCGGGTGCCGTCTACAAAATTTAATACACAGATTGCCCACATGATCATATCGTGATTCCAGTAATTGCACAGGAAGATTACGTGAACACTGTAATGACGTTAACAACAAGAAAGTGACGTCAAATGCATGTGCCGAACATGTATCCATGGGTCATATGAACACCTGTGAAGATGCTTCCGTTATCACCCCTGAAAACAACTCTTTCCTCCGCTTAATCTTGAATCATT
Organism: Rhipicephalus annulatus; assembly: GCA_013436015.1. Lineage (NCBI taxonomy): Eukaryota > Metazoa > Arthropoda > Arachnida > Ixodida > Ixodidae > Rhipicephalus > Rhipicephalus annulatus. Next base: position 961,202 of record WOVY01014561.1, on the reverse strand, counting down.
GTTTATTCAAACCACTGCACGCATGCTAAAGAAAAACTGTGGCAATCTGCCACGTGTGTATTCACGTTGCCTGAAACATGTGATTAGACAAACTCATAAGTCAGCATACTTTTGATCATGCTTCATTTCGAACAACACTCGCGTATTAGAGCTGAAATGCATCTTTTTGACGCGATAACGTTAAAGAGCTCGTTTTGCCAAAATTCTGGTGTCAGCGTTGGCATCGTTGGTTGTGGGCAAAAATCCCCATCTCTTAAGCATAATCGAAAAAATCCTTGGTCAGAGTGGAAATCAAGCCATGTTGTCTGTGTGACAAGAGAATGTTCTACCACACAGCCCCGGGTATACTCGCGAATACAGTGAAAGTAGTTCATCTGCTTGAAAATACAATGCACGTAACGTTCGTGCCTTACAAACACACGCGTCCTGTATACATGTTTCGAATTATAAGGTCAAATATTGCAGTAATATTACGTGTGTACAAGCGTACAATGCCATTAGGCGTCAGAACATGTCATCATCCCCAGGGTTTAAAGCGGGTCACGAACTACACGAGGCACACACATTACTGCGCTTTTTAACATAAAGCTTCGCAGTGTGTGCATAGCAAGTTGCACTAAGTGTTTGAAGCCCGCACTCGGGACAGAATATCGCTATCGCGTTCGACTCCTAAAGGCGAGGCTTAAGGGTCCTCTTGTTTTCTGAATATAATTTTTAAGTTGGTCGGCTCTGTGTTATTTCATTCATGTTTTTTCCCGGCCCGGTTGGTGTATTTGAAACTCTCGACTGCAGAAAATTATTCCAAAAAAGTATAGCGAATAATAATAAAAGGAATTTAAAAATAAAGTGAACAAAGAAAAGTAGTTGTAAAGATAACTTGCCGCGAGAAAGCACCGAACCAGCAATCATTGTAAAACGCGCCCAATTTTGTACCAACTGAGCTACCACGGCACCTATATCCCCATTCATTTTATAGGGTGTCTATACCCCAGTCTACTTTATGGTAATCTTTGCTTGTTAATGCAGCGGTGACTGTGGGGCACTCAATTCTTTTGCCTATTGGCATCACGTAGCACGAGAACATATTACGAGTGAACACCTGGGGCGCTATGCAGGATCGGCCGAGTTCCACGAAACTCAGGATCTTCCCGAGATTTCATGCCATACTATACCAGCTTTCCAACTTGCCATGTGAATGAAACCACAGAAGAACTGCTGGACTATGAAATGTAAATCATGGCTTTTATGACATACATGTCAAGATTTTCATGTTATGACTAGTCAAATATGTTCTTCATACAGTCGTATTATGCCATACCAAGTTTGGTATCGATACCATTATCGAAACTACCAGGAGAGCTAAAAGTCGTAGGCGGCTAGATAGATAGATAGATAGATAGATAGATAGATAGATAGATAGATATATAGATAGATAGATAGATAGATAGATAGATAGACACACAGACAGACAGACAGACAGATAGACACACAGACAGATAGACAGATAGATAGATAGATAGATAGATAGATAGATAGATAGATAGACAGACAGACAGACAGATAGACACACAGACAGATAGACAGATAGATAGATAGATAGATAGATAGATAGATAGATAGATACGCTCAAAGTCGCTGAAGTTTGCTAAGTAATGCTTCGCATTTCTAACTTCTACAAGAGGTTTGAACTCTCAACCTAATCGTATGACGAGGCAGGTATTCTACCTCTGCGCCACGTTGTGCCACGCTCAATGCTTGGTAAAAAAAAACCGATTAAAAGAAACTATTTCTTTCCATTTTATGGGTGGAAGCTTCAGAACATACGCGATTTGCGTTACTAACTAAACCTTGCATCTTCATGACATGGCGAGTACTGGCATCCACGCATTACATGCCACTAATGCCAAGACGCGAAGTTTTCTTCAGAATACGCCACATAAAAAAAGAAAATATACAGAAGTTACCAAGAAACTGGGGAAGAAGATTTGCTGCAATAACCGTTACTTCTTCTTCTCCTGCTTGACGTGCGACGAAGTTTTATATCGACTGTGTTGCTCGATGAGTACGCGCGTAGTTGATTGAATTATGTGTATTTTAGAGCGCAAGCGAAAATATGCTATATTGCAGCGGCCGTGTTAGTGTGTGCTGATTTGCATCTGTAAACCGATAGCTGAAACTACATAGCTGATAGCTAAAAACTAAATTGGATGTGCATGAAAGTGTCTCATCGTGTTACTTTATGAACGCACACCGAACGACAAGCCTGTGTTTGCACGTATGAGTCAGCGAAGTGCCGACGAGTGCGCCCGGCGGCTGTCTGCGGTGGCCCATGTGCGTTGCGCCGCAGGCTCAAAGTGCGTCGCATCTGTGCTCATCGCTCTTTGTGCGCACACCATACGCAAAAAAACAAGGGTTCATTCAAGTTATCTGATGGCAATGGTTTACGGTACAGTCATTCTTACTCCTCAGCATAGCATATGTACGACGAACTCGGCCGCTAAGCTATAGGACTACATTCGCTGGTAGTTGTAAGAGTCACATTTATTAGAACCGATCTCAGCGCAGGTGGCTCGCGAAGTTTGACGCTTGAGCAATCCGCAAGCCTCGTTGTATTAAAGTGTAGACGAGGTAAGCAAACTATAAGGATTGCCAGAGATGCGTTTGAGTTGTGCTTTTGCCGACCAGGGTTGTTTTTCTGGCGTAAAAGTACACACCATGGCATCGCAAGTCTGATCGGAAGCCGGATCGTAACGTTCGTAGAATATTTTTCGGCCAGCACTGCTTACAGACCGTCCGAACTGTGTTTGTAAGCGCCTAACACAACTCTAAGGCTTTTGGCCACAAGTAGCTTCCCCGTATTGAGCCGATATGACAGAATACCAGCTGACCATTGGAACTTATTATTGAGAACGGCGTTGTGTGTCATATAGTTTTTAATGAAAGGTCGATGTGCCTACAGAGTACCTAACGATCACCAGATAGTTACACATGCTAGATGTACATTTGCTCTTCAAAACGCGTAACAGAAATGTAGCGCCAGCCGCGCTAGAAGGGGGCTAGACATCATGAGTATAAATACCGGTTGCTGTGTGAACGGTTGTCCGTAGCACAAAAGGTATGTGTTTGCACTGTTGCGTACTACTCTAATGTGCATGCGGATGCCCGTCCTGCACATGTGACGTAAGCTTTAAACAATTTATGCAGTCAACTGATTTTATGAAATACTCGACATGAATTCTTAAATGCGAAGCATTTCTTAGCGAACTTCGGTGACTATGAGCGTATCTATCTATCTATCTATCTATCTATCTATCTATCTATCTATCTATCTATCTATCTATCTATCTATCTATCTATCTATCTATCTATCTATCTATCTATCTATCTATCTCGCCGCCTACGACTTTTAGCTCTCCTGGCCACTTCGATAGTGGTATCGAATGCAAACTTGGTACGGCATAACAAGAGTGGTTGAAGAACATATTTAACTAGTCAGTCATGACATGAAAATCATGACATGGATATCATTAATTAATGCGATGATTTGCATTTCATGGTCGTGCAGCTCTAGCGATGGCTTTGTTCACATGACGTGTGGAAAAACTGGTATAGTATGACATGATTGCATGGCAAACGGAAGTGACACACCATAACATGAAAATCACGACATGCGTGTCATGTAACAACATGACTACATGCCACGCTCCGAATGCGCTCGCGGCCGTATTGCTAGCGTCCCTTATACCGAATTCGGTATTACGGGACGTGAACAGATGACGAAGGTATGACACTGGTGCAAACATGATAAACATGAGATGCGTATTATGTAACAACATGATGACATGCTACGCTCGCGATGCGCTCGCGGCCGTTTCGCTAGCTTTACTTGTACAATTTCGGTATTACGCGACGCGAATGGACGACATTGGCAAACGACACATCCAAACATAATCACGACATGCGTGTCATGTAACAACAGGACTACATGATGCGCTCGCGGTCGTCTCGCTAGCTTCGCATATGCGAAATTTGGTATTACGTGACGTCAATGGATGACGAAGGTATGTGACTGGGGTCCAAACATGATAATCATGAGATGCCTGTCATGTGAAATTATAACTACATGCCAAAGTCAAGGCGCCAATACATTGCGACGTGACGCAGTGCGCGTGCTCGCCAGCGTTAATTTTTTCGCGCCACGCCGCCGTTGCGATGCCAGGCGCCGGTTTCGTCATATACTCGCAGGCGTCGGCCGCGCTGCGTTGCGTTGACGCATGCGAGTTTAAGCACGTCCGGCATCCCTCCGTCACAAAAAGAGGAAGACGCAGTGTTGTCTGGGTAAAGCATTGGCACGAATTTCGCGCCGGTCGCCGTAAAGCCTAGTTCACACTGAAACATCCGCTTTTTACACGACCGAAATTCCCTTGCCGCCGAAACGCAGCTTTGTTCGCACTGGACGCGCCCCGAGCCGCCGAATATGCCATCCACCACCGGGCTATGGTGCATAACCGGGCGAACGCGGGATGAATGCGCTGTCATCCGGTTGTTGTCACGGCTCGCAAACGTCACTACGATATCCGGTAGTGTATACTTTGATGATTATCGTACGCAGGAAGCAAGAAAAGACAGTACTGCTTACTTTGCTGGCAAGTGGCTGTCTTGTAATGCACCAAGAGCAGAAAAAACCACCGACGCCAGCGCCGTTGGTGGGTTCGTTTTGCTCTGCAAGACCGCAACAAGCTCGGTCACGCCAACAGCAAGCTCGGTCACCTCTTTCACGAAATACGAGGCGAAGTAGGCACAGAGTAGGTTGAACTCCCGTTGGTTTCAACATTCAGTTACGTGCACTGCAGCATAACAAGTGAGTAGGACTTGGCCGCCATTTTTCAAAATTCCTTGACTAGCGCTCCTATTGGTCCGTGGTGACCAATTCGGCGGCAGACGCCGCAAAAATCGGTCCGAGAGCGATCGGCGCGGAGAGGGCCCTTTCGGCGGATCTCGCCGCCACCGAACCGGATTCGGAGGCCTTTCGGCGGCTGGAATGCTCAGTGTGAACGCGGCCTAAGACCGTGCCGACTGACGCTGGTCGCGCCTATCGTCAGACTATAAGGTGCTCGCGTTTTGCCATCGTAGCGTCGCTGTGCCCCGCGTGCGCGCACGTCAACACTACATTGGAGTATATTGGGCCCTTCATGATGCGCTCGTGGCCATTTGGCTAGCACCACGTATATCGATATGTGCTCGCGGCCGTTTCGCTAGCTCCACATATACAAAATTTGGTATCATGTGACGTGAATAGATGACGAAGGTAGACGACACATCCAAACATGATAATCATTAATGGAAGTCGTGTACAGAATCATTTACCTCCACCTCGTAACATTGTGCTCATTTTAATGTGACATATCAACCTTTTTATACGTGCTTTGCATATCATCGTTTCCCACTGTACATAGGATCTGCCAATTTCGTTTTTGTTTTGAAACGTTAGTCTTAGCAAAGCAGGAGTGATTTTACTCTTGGAGGGAGTCGATGCACTCTAGCCCTACCAGACTGTAAAGCTCCCTGAGAGAGTAACGCGACTCCCGCAGAGGGTGTATGAACTCTAGCTACGAAGCGTGACTGTACACTGGCGAGGGAGCTTGGTCACTCTCGTTCAGCCAGAGTACCAGCACTCTGTCGAGAGTGGGTGCTTATTCTGCGCAGAAGAGAGTTCTCTGCACTTCTGAAAAGAGAGTGAAAAATGGTACAAGCCTCTACTCCCGCAAAACAGTTGCCAACACTTTCTTGGGGCTTTGAGTGTGGCCAGAAAACTGAAAGCCAGTTTACAGCAACGCACGGCCACCGATAGCGGCGAAAAACTGACTAGCGGCGAAGCGCGGTGGCATTTATACTTGTGTCATAGATTATTCTAGCCTCATCACTGGTCTTGGTGCAGGCTCTGGATTTATCTGTATTGTTCACGACTAGAGTGCAATCTGGTCAGAACAATCTAGAGGGATCGCAAACGCTGTCGAACATAACGCGGAGTGCAGTGAACATTCCTGTCCCAGGATTTGCCAACGAAAACTGAATGAAACAAAAGTGAAAATATAAAAACGCCCGTGGCAGTGCCGCCTTCTGAAAAAGCATCATCACGATGCTCGAAACAAACCACGGAGAAATATCCGTGAACAGTAATATTAACATCAATTAGGAAAGTGCAATATGAATATATTCAAGCAATAAAGAACACAGAAAGAAAAAATATTACATTATGTAGGTTCGTTAACACGCATAAAATGGCTTGAGGTGCACGATATTAACTTCAGGTTTGTTGTGGGGGTGGTGGTGGTGGTGTTGCAGCAGGCGGGGTCAGCCTGGCATGCATGGCCGGCAATGGTTCCGCCTGAGCACCTCCTGAATTTGGCAATGGTCACCACGTGTCAGACAACCCAGTTTCTTGAAGGAAGACCAACTAAGTTCGTTGCACGTTTCGCCTTATTGCCATTGGTCCTTCAGAACAAATGGCGTCATGAACTGTCCGGTGCCCATGAGAGCCCTTTTGCAAGGTGCGGATCATCGCTGTTCTTTGCACATCAATCTTTGCGCAAAGCCAAATGAAATGTTCAATATCTCCGATGTCACCGCAGAAGGCACAGAACGGGGAAGGGTATCTCCCAGTCTTGAATGACCAGGTTGGAGTGTTGCGGAGTCGGTTCTGATGCGGTACAACAGCGTCACTTGTTCACGAAAAAGTCCATGTATTACACATACTTGGTGTGGATCGCCTTGAGATTATTGCGTATCACATCTTTGTGTTTCTGGTAAGTCTAGGGAGTTCTTACTTTTGGAACAGATGTCCGTGCTTCGCATGCAAAGGCATCAGCCTTTTCATTGCCTTCAATTCCAACGTGAGATGGGATCCACTGATACTTTTTAATAATACTCTTGCCAATGAGGTATTTAATTATTGCCAGAGATTGCGTGGTGAACTTTTCTTGAGGTAGGCCACGATGCCGTCGTTGTAGCGCCGATTTGGAGTCCGTCAGCACTACAACATCTCGTGCAGAAAAAAATCGCAATTTTCGCAAAGCCGCATTGATTGCAGCGATTTCTACCGTTGTGGAAAAAACCACGCGATCCAGGCGGCCCGACTATGACACGCCAAGGCATGGTATGCAAAAAGCCGCTGCGCAGCTATCCGTTTGTGTGCACACTGATCCGTCGGTGCACACTTGTAGGTATCCGCGGTATAGTGCTCAAGTGGTCCAGCACAAGAAATTTCGCTTCCGCGGCTAGATTGGTGCGCTTCTCTGGTAGCTTGAGAACGCTAAAGTTACACTCAACAACCACAAAGGACCATGGAGGGTCCATAGGTTGAGTTTAGGCAGTTTCAAGCCTAAATATCGAATTGTGTTCAGTGCTGCGTTGAAATGTGAGCCAGTTATTGCTCTTAGCCGCCGGAAAAGCTCCGTGCCTGCGAAAGACTCGCTCAGTCTTGACAGCTGCGTCAATGAGGCCTGAGACGCCAAAAGGCGGAGTGGAAGACACTCGACTTCATTGGTGACCTTCGTCTTTCAAGCCGCCTGAGGAACTCCCATCGCCAAGCGAAGACCATTCCTGTGCACTGCCTCTAGGCGTTCGAACTGGCTGGGTGATGGTGATATCAAGGGCAGCTCATAAAAAATGCGGCTTGTTATAAGCGCAGCATTCAATTTAAGCATGTACACAGGATTGTTGCCCAAACGTGCCCCTGCCATGCGACGAAGAGTGTGGATCCTATGCACTAATGCTGTGACTATACCATCAAGAACACGTCGTCATAATATCTTGTTGTTGATGGTAAATTGCAGGAAACGGACACTTGTTTCACAGCAAATTGAGTGACCTCGAATATTCAACGAAAGACGTGTAGACTTCAGTCTCGCTCCCGGGAAGAGCATCAAGGCCGATTTTTCCGCTGATAACGATAGGCCAATTGTCAACAAGTGACGCTCAATGTTAAAAATATCGCTCTCTGCTATCCGGGCCAAATGTTTGTGCTGGTGTCCTGAGATCCAAATGCAGATGTCATCGTCGTGGATGGATATTTTAAATGCTTTCAGAGCTAATTGCAGATTGTCAGGAAGGCTGGCCATGGCAGCGTTAAAAAGCAAGGGAGATAGAACACTTCCTTGTGGGACGCCGAGGAAATCCTGTCTCTCTTCGCTCGTTACATTTCCAAGCTTAACCCGGACACAGCGGTCTCTGAGAAATTCATGTAGGAACCGAAGAGCATTTCCCGACACACCCATGGCTTAGAGCGCGTTCACGATGCCTGCAGGAAGCACACAATCATATGCCTTGGCAACGTCAATCAAGACGGCGATTGTCGATAGTCCGCTCACGTAATGGTGTTCGATGTAGCTTAATAGGTCCAACACACTGTCCTGGGTACTCAGTCGTGGGTTAAGTTCCGTCATACACGATGGCCATCGTCTTCCTTGTTGAAGGTACCAAGTAAATCTTTTACATATTAATCTTTTCGTCAACTTAGATACGCATGATGTAAGAGATACCGGTCGATATGATGCGAGGCTCGCAGGATCCTTTCCGGACTTTAGGACTGGCACCACCCATGCTGTCTTCCAAACAAGAAGTGGATCTCTCCCGTGCTCCATAGCGCTTACACCTGTGTTCCCCACGACAGTGCTTACCAACATGCTCAAAACGCTAACATTTAAAACTGCGTGGCGATGTCTCCACGCAGTCTACAAGCTCGTGTCTAGTGAAGCCAAGGTTGATCTTCTCTGGGCGTTCCGCATTGGGATTGAATGTCAGAGCCACAGAGTGATTGCGCCTTGATTCCTACTAGGAAGAGGAGGTTTGGACTCGTCGTATGATTCTTCTTGCGTGGTATACTCCCTGAGGTCTCAGGTAGGTTAAGAGCTCTTCGTCCGTGTATCATCTTGGGACTCCTTTTATAATGCATGTATTTTTCATGTAGCTGTGTGGTACACGGGCAGACATGGCAAGGCCGCAGATAGTGTTGGTCTCTAGAAGCGCATTAGCTTGGTGTTCACTCTCTATAGCCTAGAGCAGGTCTCCCTGTGGTGTGACATGGCTCTTAACTGCGTCTCCACAGAGAATCGTTCCAATTTCAGAGTATAGGTCAATAGATTGCACTTGCCTCAAGTTAGCTCCTTCGGATGTTGGAGCAAATAACACAAGAATGTCCACCGTCTTGTCTTTGCGATGTCGCACAAGACGGGAACTACCCTCGTCCATGTCTAGATCTGTGATGTTCGCCACTTGTGGTCCCCGGTGACGGTTGATTCGTCCTCCGATTGAGCGCTGTGTTGTCGCTTGCAGGCAGGTATGCTTGTTCAAACTAGCTGGTGCTTTTGACCTGGTGTCACACCTTGGCAGGTCATGGCGGCGCTCTCACTAATGCTTGTTTCGGTTCTTCAAGCACCTCTCGACGCAGCGGGCTCCGCAGCACCCATCGGTCGCCGATACGGCAGGAACCTTTTCGAGTCGTCCGACGTCTCGAGCAGTGCTGACGCGTAATATAAACAAAAATAAGGATAAATGCAGACAGAGCTCCTAAGACAAGCAGCAACAGCTTCATCGTCTTCTCCCTTCCTGAGGTTGTGTGCTTCAAGCTGTGTACGGCGCCGGTGAGAGTTCGTGATGCTGTCGGGGATAATCTTGTAGTTGAGTAGCACGATACGTCGAACAACCTTGTATGGTCCGAAGTACCGTCGAAGGAGTTTATCGCTGAGTTCACCTCGGCGTGTCTGCATGCGTCTGCGTCTAAACACGGTCACCGGGTTGGTACTCCACAAAGTGTCCTCGAAGATTGGAACCGCGGCTGTCGATCGTCTGTTGGTTCTTGATGCGGAGGCGAGCGAGTTGTCGTGCTTCTTCAGCACGTTTAAGCTATTCACTCACATGAAGGTTTTCTTTGTCGGTGACGTTGTGTAACATGGCGTCGAATGTAGTTTTCGTGGTTCTTCCGTAGACCAACCTGTACAGTGTCAACTGCGCGCTGCTATGTCTGAACGCGAGGTCCAGGCCGCCGTGCTAGCTCACTTGCTAGATAATCAAACACGTTATTTGAAGATCACAGGTGTAGTCCCTGCCGAAGACAAATTACCTTTTCATTCAAGTTTTTGATCACAATCACAATACAATTACTTCTAATTTGGTTCCTTATACTTTCCTATGTGTAATTGTCCATTCGTTCTCGATATTGCTGTTTGTAACAAAAAAAAATTGAACCCTCAAGTTTACCTCCGTTGCCTTTCGTCACTTATGTATTATATTTCACCAATATTACTCTACTTTATTATGTTTGCTATTTGATCAAGTTTTTAATGTGTACATAAGCTGTTTTTTTAATGCGAAGCATTTCTAAGCGAACTTCGGTGACTGCATATCTATCTATCTATCTATCTATCTATCTATCAATCCGCCTATGACTTCTAGCTTTCCTGGCTGTTTCGATAGTGGTATCGATACCAAAATTGGTATGTCATAACTTGACTGTACGACGAGCTAACTTACTACATAGTGATAATAGGAAAATAATGATATGTATGTCATGAATGTCATGATTCACGCTATTGCTGCTCTTGTGGGGGTTTCGTTCATATGGCATGCTGCAAAACTAGTATTGCATGACGTGACGGTATAATGAACATAATGACTGACCCTAGCAGGAAAATTATAACAAGGGTGTCATGTGCCAACATGACAGCATGCCACACTCATGATGGGCTCGCGGACGTTTCGCTAGCTTCACATGTACCAAATTCGTTACATCCTCAGGTGAATGGATGACGAAGAGATGGAACTGGTGCAAACATAGTAACCATAAGATGCGTGTGATGTAGCACGATTATATACCACGCTCATGATGCGTTCGCGGCCGTTTCACTAGCTTCACATACACCACATTTGGTATTACGGGACGCGATAACACGTCTAAACATAATAATCATTACAAGCGTGTCTTGTAGAACATGGCTACTTGCTACGCTCATAGTGCACTCGTGGTTGTTTCTCTAGCTTTCCATGTATCAAGTTAGGTGTTACGTGACGTCAATGACTGACGAAGACATATGACTGGTGCAACAATGATAATTACGACATGAGTGCCATATAAGAACATGACAACATACCACGCCTATGATGCGTTCGCGGCCGTTTCGCTACTTCCGCATAAAACACATTTGGTATTACGTGGCGTGAATGAACGGCGAAGGTAAATGAGACGTCAACCCATGATAATTATGACATGCGTATGATGTAGAACATGACTACATTCTGCGCTCAATGCGTTCATGCTGCTGTTTACCTAGCTTCACGTATATTAAATTTGATGTTGCCTGACGTGAATAGACGACAAAGTAAACGACACATCCAAACATGATAATCATGACATGAGTGTTATGGAAAACAGGAATACGTGCTACGCTCATAGCGTGCTCGCGGCCGTTTGGCTAGCTTCAGATATACCTAATTTTATATCACATGTCATGAATAAACTATGAAGGCTAATGACACGCCAAAACATAATTATCTCTATATGCGTCATGTCAAGCATGACTACATGCTGTGCTTATAGCGTGCTCGCAGCAGTTTTGCTAGCATCACATACAGGAGATTTGGTATGGCGTTATGTGAATAGACGACAAAAGTAAATGACACGTCGGAACTTGATAATCACGACATGGAAACTTGATAATCAGGACATGATAATCACGTGCGGCAAAATTTACGTATGCCTCGTAACGCTGCGCTGAGTTTAAAGTGACATATCAACCTTCGTCATTCGTGCTTCGCTTATCCTCTATTTCCACTGTACGTGAGATCTGCCAATTTCATTGTTTTATTATATCGCTTGCCAAACACTTGATCGATATGTGGGGTTTAATGTCCCAAAACTACCATATGAATTTGAGAGACGCCGTAGTGGAGGGCTCCAAGAATTTCGACCACCTGGGGTTCTTTTCGTGCAACCAAATCTGAGCACACGGGCCTACAACATTTCCGGCTCCATCGAAAATGCAGCCGCCGCAGCCGGAATTTGTTCCCGCGACCTGCGGGTCAGCAGCCGAATACCTTAGCCAATAGACCACCGTGGCGGGGCGCTTGCCAAGCCCTGATTTTACAGGAGTCAGGGCCTCAGTGAGGCTCATGAACGTGCCTCTAGCCGTGGCCTATTTGATTTTCGGTAAGGAAGCTGTGAAAGCTGCCATCATCATCTTCAGTCTACTGCAGTGCAAAGACCTCTCGCACAATCTGCCAACGAACTCGGTTTCGCGCTTTCTGTTGCCACGTTACACCTGTGAGCCTTTTAGTTATATCGGCGTACTTAACTTTCTCTATTCCTTTTGTGCGTATGCCTTCTCTAGGAATCGAGTCAGTTACCCTTAATGAACAGCGGTTATTCTGCCTACGTGCTACATGCCCGGCCTACGTCCATTTCTTGTTGAGTTCAACTATATTCCGAATCCCAGTTTGTTCCCTGACCTACTCCGCTACACCATTTTTACAACCACTCTTTTTCAATAAATCGCTCGCTGCATAGTTCTCAATTCAAGCTGAACCTTCTTTGTAAGCAATCCTTGAAGTTTCTGCTCCGTAGGTAATTACCGACAATACGCAGCTGTTATATGCCTTTTTCTTTTGGGCTAGTGGCAGACTACCAATAAGATTAGAGATTGCTGGCCGAATTTATCGACCAAATTCTTTAAGCTATTTGCCTCTTATGGTTCGGCTCCACAGTTACTATCTGTCTTCAGTAGACATATTCTTTTTCAACTTCCAGCGTCTCTCCACCTATCGCAATGTGCTTTTCTGCCGAAACTTTAGCGCGTCTTTAGATTTGTGGATATCAATTTTCAGACCTAGTTTTATTTTAAGTTTTAGAAGCAGTTGCAGTACTATCAATATAGATAGTAGTAACTTAAAACAGAGAGATAAGAAGATGTAAATGAGAAGCTTCACAGTTGTGGGAAGTGAATAACGCACCTTGCACAATATACCAGCGACTCGAGGTAATTTGTTTGCCGTAGCTTCTGCGAGAGGATCCGATGACATGTGCTCTTCTAAAAGGACACGTAGGAGCTAAATGAATATAAAATGAACGAAATAAAAGGACACTTGTAAGAGCTAAAAAAATATGTGAATCTTAGAAGTACGGCACAACTTTGGTATCAATTTTATGATTCTTGGGTTTAACAAGAGCGGCTTTCGTTTTAGAAGCGTTTATTACAAGGAATTTACCAGCAGACCAGGCTGACAATTTGTTCATTACATAGCTTTTCTTCAGAAGTGCATCGATCGGGTTTCTCGATGTAACTAATATCATGACATTGTCAGCGTAAATGACAAAGCCAACAGAATTTTCAATGTTTACTGTGTCTTTAATATATATGCCAAACGAAAGTGGTCCCAGAATGCTTGCTTGTGACACTCTTGAGTTTAGAGGTTCGAAGTCTCAACAATGGTTGTTAACTATCTATGTTTGCTGGCGACAAAAAAGGTAAAAGATAAGTAAGCTTAAAAATACGCTACGTAAATATATTGACTAAGTTTTTTGTTCAAAGCTACATGATTGATGGCTGTTCGATAAAGATGTCCAGAGCATATTTTTCGTGTAGAAAGGAATCAAGTATTTTTTCCTTTGTCAAAAGAGCATGTTCGTCAAGAGTTTTTTCTGAAAACCAAACTGGGACGGTGTTATCATTTGGTGATTCAAATGAAAAAAAAAAGGTCACACGAACATGAATTTATTTCTAGACTCTTTGAAGATAGCGGTAAGATGAATATAGGTCTGAATTAGAAAAGCACATTCCTATCCTGGTCTTTGTGTAGAACAATAGCCTTAGCTACTTCCCGTGCCTTTGGAAAACCTCCATGACCGAAAAAAAAACGTGTTTGCGGACTGGGGCAGTGATTTCAAGGAGATTTATTGTAAAGAACCTGAAGTCCATCAACGTCGCTGCAGTTAGAGTTTTTATGAATATAACTTTATGAATTATTTCGTCTGCCGATGTAGGAGCCAGGAATGCCCTTTCCTTTTGCCAGTTACTAAGAAATTTTGTGCAGTTAGGGTCAAGGGCCTGACTTGCGAGAGACACAAAATAATATTGAATCTGTCTCCCAAGTCCGCTCCTGAAATTTCATTTCCGTTTATGGACATCATTGTTATTGTACTTGTTTCAATTTTATAGGACCTAAAAAGTTGTTCAGTCGCTTCCATGCAACGTCCGATTTTTCATTACCTCGCAGTTAAAAGTTACCTAAATATTCTCATTTTGCACTCCGTAATGCGCCGGCTACCTTATTTTTGGCACCTATAAAGTCCTAACATTCCGCACGATTTGTGGTTAAAAAACTGTATATTTTGTCTTTTTGCGTATCTCTTTCTTGCATTGCTTTGTTATTCACTGTTTTTAGCTCTTTTGGTAATGTTTAAAGTTCTGTATAGTTCTGCCCATTTTTGTGGACACATTTGAACGTAGACAGAAAGCATTTATTGGCTAATTCATGATCTCCAACGCCATAAATACTTAACCATTGGATTTCAGAAAGTTCCCTTTTGAAAGCAATTAGGGAGCACTCATCTATGTCTCTTTCAACTGTTTCTTAGCCGTTTTCCTTGGTAGTGGTGCCTACATTGTATTTCGCCTTCATAAATATGCGAAGGTGATCCCGATATGTGCGCTTACTACACCTGACAATAGACATGAATCATTCAGATTCGTGACAAAACTGTGATTCATGGTGAATGAGTTGCTGCATATTCTTGTAGGTACGCGTATTACAATAAAAACCATTGCTTTCTATAGCTCTGCGCAGTTCCTTCTGCTGTGCAGCTTTTTTTCAGGAAGTAAATATTCAGATCACTTGCCAGGAATAATTTAAAACTATTGGTGTTAACCTAACTGATATATCTTTCAATGAAGAAAAAATAAAACATGAAATACTTCGCGCAGGGGTAGGATAAAGGAAACCAGGCACAATGTCATTGCATAGCACAATAAAAAAAATCGAAGCTTTGCCGCAAAGGTGCAGCATTGAACGCAATAGCAACAAACTGGAAGGTCATGCACCAATTGGAAAGCAGATCTAAACGTTCCCCGCATCTCTCACGCACAAATGACGCACGAAACGTGCTCAAAGGTACATATGCACGCCAATAATTGTCTCGGTTGTTACTTCGGTGTGTCTAAAAAGCACGCGCTTTTTGCACACGAAACCTAAATGATTGCAGTTACATTTCTGCGCCCGGTAACTACAACAAAATCGTTCCAGGTAAAGCCCGACGCCAGCCAAGACGTACTATTCTCCGCACCGCGAGATAAGGGCGCCCGAGAAAGTGTCACCCTCTTCTTCTAAGCGGGGCTACGCATGCAAAATGAAAGCGCGCGCCGATTCGCGATGTGTCAACACGCGCTCATTGCACCATCTCGCTGGTAATGCTGAAAACACAATAATTCCCCCGAGACGCCCATCAGCAGCAGTAAGTGGTGTATATAAATAGCTTGCCGTTTACAAGTTTAACGACGTGGTCCTCGGCGGCTCAGTAGTTAGCACCTCAACTTCGCGATTGAGAAAACCAAAGTTCCATTCCACGCGCAGGTGTGTTTTTCTGGAATTTTTATTTTTTGAATGTTGATATAAATAGTTACGCATACATATACACTGAGTGACGGCGACGCCGACGTCGACGCCGGTGGTAAAACCGAACCATGAGTGTTCATTTATTTGCTATTACAATAAAATTCATAATTTTCTGTAAAACAGGTGTAGTGTTCAACAAGGCGGAAAGTTATGGTATTGTTCACCATGAGATCGCACCACCTCCTAAACCCGATGAACGGTTCAAGAAGTAGGATGTGTAACCTGCTGGCTTAAAGACAACTGAATTATCTCTATACCACGTTTTCTACTCTTTTTCATTCCGTGTCCAGTTCGGTAATCATGAGCTTTAATTCGTCCCCACAGTTAATCATCAAGGCAATATCATCAGTGCATCGCAAGTTACTAAGATACTCGCCATTAACACTTACCCTAGCTTCTCTCAATCCATCGCCCTGCAAGACCTTCTTGAAACACGTGGTGAATAGCCTTGAAGAGATTGTCTCTCTGCCTTACAGCTTTTTATTGGGAATCTGTCCCTTTCCTTATAGAGAAATAATGTGGCTGTGGATCCACTGTGGATTTCTTCCAGTATGTTTATGTAAGGTTCCTCGATGCCCTGCTTCCGCAGCGCCTGCCCTACTGATGATGTCCTCACTCAGTCAAACGCCTTCTCGTAATCTATGAAGGCTACGATATGGGTTGGTCATGCATGTCAATGAAATCCATGTCTTGCAATTCATGAATACCCGCCGCGCTCATGGTGCGCTCGTTGTCCGCTAATACCTAATATCGTATTTCGGGACGTCAATGGAGGACGAAGGTATATGTATGGTGCAACCATGATAATCATGAGAGGCGTATCATGTAACAACATGACTACGTGCCACGCTCATGATGCGCTCGCGGCTGTTTCGCAAGCTTCACGTATACGAAATTTGGTATTACGGGACGAGAACTAACGATGAAGGTAAATGAGACGTCCAAACATGATCTATATGATATGCCTGTCATGTGAAACAGGGCTACATGCCGCGCTCATGGCGTGCTCGCCGTCATTTTGTTAGCTTCACGTATACCAAATTTTACGATTCCGTGACATGAGAAGAAGATGAAGGTAAAGCACGCGACCAAACACAATAATCATAACATGCATGCCATGTGAAACATGACTACATGCTGCGCTGATAGCGTGCTCATGGCTGTTTCAGCAGCTCCATGTATACCATATTGGGTATCACGTAATATGAATAGACGACAAAGGTAAATGACATATCCGACATGATCATCATGGCATGCCTGTTATGAAAAAAATGACTACATACTACGCTCATGGCATGCTCGCGGTCGTTTCGCTAGCTTCACATATAATAAATTTGGCATTGCGTGACGTGAATGCACGACGAACACAAATGCTAGGCGCAAACATAATAATCGAGATATGAAAGTGATGTGCGGCATAATTTACGTCTGCCTCGTAACGTTGTGCTGATGTTAAAGGGACATATCAACCTTTATCAGTTGTGCTTCCCCGCAGGGGCGTCTGCGCAAGCAGGCGTTCGGTGTGTAGCGACACCACGGACCCGAGCTGATGGGGGTTTCGACTCCCTCCAACGCCTAGCCATGCGTGGCTTTGCCGTGTCCGGGGTAAAGGGGAACCTGGGGGTTGAGCCGACACCCGGGTGATAAGACCTTTAAAGCCCCCGGCATAGGCAACACACCCCTTTGGCCTCGGCTTCACGTAGACGGCGCCCCTGGGCTGACCCATCCAGGGGAAATCGGCAGTCGTCTTTTCCTTTTTCTCTCTACCTACACGCTTATCTTCCCTCTCACTTTACATCTTTCCTGTCATCTCCTCTCTTCTAGTCCCTTCTAATTATCCTGGGGGCCAGGGGTAACTGTATGTGGTCATCAAACCAAGGTATACCATATTAGGTTATTTTTGCGGCGGCGTCCGACTGGCGTCGCGCAGACCCTTTTATGAGGCTCTGTCGCGTCCCCCGGTAGGGTTCCGTGGTGGGCGATTGGCGCTGTTGCCAAACTTTACGAACTATCTAATGGTGGCCGCGTTCCTTAAACTCTCTGATCGGCCTCTTAAAAAAGGTCGCAACGAAGTTCCATCTGAATTCGATCATCAAACCGACGTAAACAACTTCCCCGGTTTTCATGTTTTGCATAGCGAAGGAAGTACAACTCTGCGCAAACTGTTCTCTTTCTTGGTGGGCAAATCCCTAACCGAAGCAATAGGAAAGGAATACAAAACATCAAAAATGAACACCGGAGATCTCCTAATAGAATTAAAACGGAAAAAAATAAGAAAACTCTTTGACAATGACAGTATCGGAAACATGTGTATCAGAATTAGAGCTCACCGATCTCTAAACACATTTAGCAGTGTTATCTCAAAAATAGATTTCCCGATCCCGAGCGACGAGGAGATCCTCGAGGATTTTTAAGGTCTAAATGTAGTAAAAGTCCAACGAATAACAATCAGACGAAAAAAATTGGCAGCATATCCACTGAGTGAATGATGGAGAGTGGGGCGAAGCATTCGTCCGTCCATTCGTTCTCGCTTTCGTCCGTCCATGCGTCCGTCTGTGTAACCATCCATGCGTGCATCCGCCCGTCCATGCGTGCGTCTGTTCGTAAGTCCGCCCCTGCGTCCATTCATGCGTCCATCCATGCATCCGTCTGTGTGTCCGTTCGTCCATCTATTCAAGACTCCAAGTACCACCATCTTGCATCTTTTCATCATATATTTCCCATATAGAAGCACCGCCATCCAGTGGACATTTCAAGGACTAAACGAGAGGTGGCACACGCACACTTTCTTACGGCTGGCGCTTCGGGTCTACTTCCCACCTTTAACCACCTCGAGTTCATGGTATATACTAGATCCCTGTATTCATGGCACTGCGGCCTAATGCTCGCTAAACCTTTCTGAAACCATGGAGGTTACGCCCAGCGAAAATAACGTAGCAACCTTTTCCTGCCAGATAGTGCTCAATGTACACGCCAATGGCTGCTAATGGGAAATGAGAGACAGGAGAATTCGGCTTTTACTTTCTTACGGCTTAGGCTTCGTATCTACTTCCCACCTTTAAGCACCCCGAGTTAATTGAATGTACTAGTTCATTGTATTCATGGCACTGCGGCTCAACGCTCGCTAAAGCTGCTTTCTAAATCTAAGGAAACCACACCTAGTGAGTATAACCTAGCAACCCTTTCTTGTCGGATAGTGCTCAATGTACATGCCAATGGCTGCTAATGAGAATCGCAGCGTGCACGTTACGTAAAAGCGAATTTTCCTGTCTACTATTCCCCATTAACAGCCATTGGCATATACATTGAGCACTTTTTTTTTGTTCAACAACGCACAGAAGAAATCTCATACCGGCACCACCTTGGAGGTCAGAATGTTATACTTGTTACACACTGCAACGGCTACGAGAGACGAACGGGTGCCGCTATAAGGAGCTTCGCCCCTAAAAACAAACAACTCCAGACAAAACACATAGTCCTATCTTTTGGCACAAGCACACTTCCTAGCTCCCTCGAAGCAGGATACCTGAAAATAAATGTCAGATCATACATACCAAACTCGAGGCGCTGCTTCAAGTGCCAGATTTTCGGCCATGCTTCGCAATCTTGTAGAGGTAAAGAAACATGCGCCAACTGCAGCGCCAGCGACCACAAGTCAGAGAAATGTCAGTAATTGCCCCGCTGTGTGAACTGCAAAGGCGACCACCTGACTTATTCCAGATCGTGTCCTTGCTAGAAAACGAAAATCAAATAGTTCCTCCAACAGTAAAAAAAATAACCTTCTTTGAAGCGAGGAAGAGGCTTGGACTCTGACCTCAGAAAAGTTATGCTAGCGTGGTGTGGCAGGGGGCAACACCGCAACGGCTTCAGGAGTCTATGGGGGTTTTGGCCAGTAGTCCCGTAGCACCTCCATCTGCCTCCTTGGTGGTAGCAGCCAGTGCTGCGTCACAATCAACATACAAGGCGGCCCTACCTGCTCCGGTAGCGCAGGGCCCGCGACTCAGTCGCACAGCAAAGTCCGAGGCGCACGTCTCAGGACCTAGCTCTCGATCCTCCAGCGCCTCTGACAAGGCGATGAAGGTCGACCCTAAAACCTCGGTGTCATTGACACTGAAAGACCAGCGCAGACCCTAATAACGGTGCAACCCAAGCGATAAGCTATGTGGTTATCACTCTTCACGAACCCAGTTTTCACCATATGTCAGCTACCAAAATTTTAAGAATCAATCTACAATATTAGTATCATTGCTTCCTTTTAATTTCATCATGGCATTTATCATTCAATTGAATGTCAGAGGCCTACTACAAAACTTAGGCGACATTAAAGACATCTTTAACACGTTTTCACCGATAGCATTTTGCCTTCAGGAAACAAACTTGGGTGCAAAGCAAACTCGTGTCCTAAAAGGGGGTGCAGTTGTGCGTAAGGACTGGCAACATTGTAGCCGCTTACTGAGAGGCGTTGAAATTGTAAAAAAGCGGCATTTCCAGCCGAACAATTACATTAAACACCCTTCTCGAGGCTGTGGCAGTAAGCATTATTGCACACAAAATCATATCCATCTGCTCTATCTACATTCCCCCCAAATAACACTACAAGAACTTGAGGACTAGACCGCCCAACTTCCAGAACTATTTGTTCTTGTAGGAGATTTTAACGTCCATGGTGCGCTATGGGGCAGCGAAAACACGGACCAAAACGGGCAACTCATCGGTGATGTTATTTTATCGAACGACATTTGCCTTTTAAACTCTGCCACACCAACATACCTTTTACGAAGTTATAGCAAGTTTAGTTGTCTCGATCTAGCATTTTGTTCACCATCTGTGTTTAAGAATTTTAGGTGGGAAGTCCTCGACTCTTAGTACGGCAGTGTTCACCAACCTGCAATAATCAAACTTCCATCCTTACTACATACCATCACCCGTAAACCCCGCCGCTGCCTAATCCATCTTGCGCACTAGCCACAATTTTCAGAATACGGGAAACTTGAGGGAATAAAATCGCCAGATATCACCATCGATGACAATATTCGTAAAGTCAAAGTGATTCTAATTGCAGCCGCAGAAAAGTCAATACCACAATTGTCAACTAATGTCCGAAAAACGAGAAACGCCTGGTGGACAAAAGTATGCACGGAGACAAAGAAACTGCAAAATAAGGCTTGGGGCATCCTAAGGAAGCAACCCACGTACAGAAACCTGGTGAATTTCAAGCAGGCCAAAGCAAAAGCGCGATATATCCGTAGGCTAGCCGAAAAAACATTTTGACGCGATTACATAACTTCTGTAAATAACACTGTCTCGTCTAAACGATTGTGGGACCAATTGAGAAAAATTCAGAGGAGGCTACTGAGCCTACACAGTATCCATTCTCACAAGCCCAGAAATCCAGACAACAACAGAACAAGCCGACATATTAGGAGAACATTTCCCCAACATTTCCAGTTCAGCCTACTACACTGATACTTTCTTCAAACACAAGGAAACTGCAGAAAAGCAGAAACTACCGCTCACAGGTGCTTAACATGAAGCTTACAACCAACCCTAACACCATAGGATTAAACAGTGTACTCTCACATGGTAAAGAAAAAAAACGGCAGTAGGCCCCGACAACATACACTACTCTATGCTGGCACACCCGTCAAAATCATCTACAAACGTTCTACTTACATTTTTCAACATGATATGGCAATCTGAATCTATGCCAAAACAATAGAAAATTGCCATAGTACTCCCATTTCTAAAAGCTGGAAAACCTTCAACATCCCCTAGTAGCTACAGACCAATCGCTCTTACCAACTGCCTGGCAAAAACTTCCAAAAGTATGATAAATTGCAGACTATCGTTTATTCTGTACTCCAGAAGTTTGATAGACAATCATCAGTGCGGATACAAAAAAGGTTGCTGAACCACTGACCATCTTGTTCGTCTGGAGCATGAAATACGAGAGGATTTTCGTCCAAGCTGCACTGACTTGCGGTTTTTTTTTTCGACCTAGAAAAGGCTTACGATACCACGTGGCGACACGTGAGTCAGCAAGACCTCGCTAGTCTAGGCATTTGAGGCAAAATGCCAAAATGTTTGTCCGATTTCATGACTAACAGAATAATTTAGGTGCGTTTAGGCACAGAACTTTCGCATACATTTATCCAAGAAAATGGCGCACCTCAAGGCTGCGTCCTTAGCACTACTCTTTTTATACTAAAAATGAATTTCATTTATACGCTCATACCACCAAAAACGTGCACTCTCTATATGTTGAAGATCTTCAAATCGCTTGTCGTGCTTCTAACCTACCAACATGTGAGCGGCAGTTTCAAGCTACCATAAACCAAACAACGTAATGGGCTGACAGAAATGGCTTCCGTAATTTTACACAAAAGACAGTTGCTATGGTATTTGCATGGAAAAGATTATTATTTCCATACCAGAGCTTACATTAAGCAAGATGGCGATAACAATCAAGAATGAACAAAAATGTCTAGGGGTTACATTTGAGAGTAAACTCAACTTTATAGCTTATATTAATGCACTCAAAATTAAGGCCAATAAAGCGCTTATTATTTTAAAGGGATAATCCCACAAGCATTGGGGTTCTGATCGATTATGTCTGTTGAAGGTTTATCTTTCTGTTGTGGGCAGCATTTTAGACTATAGGTGCATTGTTTATGGATCGGCCAGACAATCCTACACTCGCCGTCTAGAACCCGTACACAATCTTGGTCTGCGTTGATCAAATGCGGCCTATAGAACATCCCCAGTCCAGAGTTTGTACATAGATCGCAATAAACCTCCGCTATGCCAGCGCCGCGTATTTTTAACCATCTCGTATGTTTTAAAGATTAGGTTACAGTCTCAACCATCAACATCACCACGCAATGCCGCTCACGCTTATACTACTCAAACAGGCCACACCTCATGAAGCCATTGATTTTACGCTTCGAAGAGCTTTGCCGCACCTACAATCTTTGTAATTACGCACTGAAGGACACCATCACACCACCGAGACGGCCGCCACGGGCTGAGTTGGCGCAACTGTGCGATTTTTCACTGAGCCATTCTAGGAAAAACGACACCGCACCAAAACACTTAATTCAAGTATTTCGCGCAACCCAGGAAAAAAATTAAGAAAGGGTATAAAAAAATTTACACAGATGGCTCCAAAACAAAACGCCATGTTCTAAATGGGATTGTGACAGAATAAAGCGCTATCAGTGTTAGACTACCAGAGCGCATGCCATTTTCAGAGCTGATATGTACGCCTAGTGAGAAGCAGTAAAATCAACCATCACTGAAAACTACAGACAAGCAATCGTATACACTGACTCGTTAGGTTCAATAAATGCGCTACATTTAAAATCAGATTGCGAACATTTGTTAGGTGTTATCCTACATATGATAGTTTCAAATAATGAGAATATGATTTTCTGTTTCTGTTGGGTTCCAAGACACATAGGGATACCAGGTAACGAAAAAACGGACGAATGTGCGTCCTTAGCAGAACATACATCAGTTAAAGAAACAAAGATTCCCCTTAAATATAGCCTACGTACTACTTGTGTTGCGTTACCATCAAATTTGCAGAAACAATGGGACTCGTGCACGAGAAAGAAACTGCATTTGGTGAAACTCACAGGCGAATGGAAGCCATGTGCTCACCAAGAACGATTCATTGAAGTCATCCAATGCCGACTCCACATTAGACATACTCACCTCACTCACAACTTTTGCTTAGAAGAGAATATTTACCGGAATATGAAAAATGTCAACAGCTATTAACAATTTTAGATATTCTAATCACGTGTCCATACATTGAAGCAGAAAAACAAAAGCATTTCAGAGCACTATACAAACACCACACACCGATGCATCCGAATCAAATTTTGAGAGAGGATTCACTTATTCCACAGTCTAACGTTATCAATTTCCTAAAGAAAGCTTTAGGATTAACATGTATATACTGGCTATCACTAGGTACTTGGTGTCTGGCGCTGCTTAGCCTGAGTCACTCTTGCACAAATAAACCACATATAAAAAACATTTTTGTGCTTCGCACATCATCTATTCCCACTGTATGCGGGATCAGCCATTTTTTGTTTTGTTTTACCTAGGGACGGGACGCAGAAAGCCCGATACCCACAGTTGGCGCCCAACGTGGTTTTCGCTTCTGACCGTAGGGATGGCACAGCGGACGTAGGTCCGGTCCTTTCGTTTTGGTGGCCGATCTTTCTTCGGCAGGAACTATTTTGTGCGTGTGTTTTTAAATGCGAAGCATTTCTTAGCGAACTTCAGCGACTTTGAACGTATCTATGTATCTATCTATCTATCTATCTTTCTATCTATCTATCTATCTATCTATCTATCTATCTATCTATCTATCTATCTATATAAATAATCTTCACAAAAAGGTGAATTTGCAGCCTTTCAACGCATCTTTGCGAGCTAGATTTAAAAATTATAGCAACATTCTTTCTAGCGTCCTCAAACGTGCAAAACGGGAATATTATGAACTGCGAATAATTGAAAACGGAACAAATACTCGGCGTAATTGGGAGCTAATTCAAGGATTTCTGAATGTTAGGGAGTCCGATGCCAGCATAAAAAAATAATTTACAAAGACAAGGAATACTCTACCGAAGCTGATATGTCAAATGTTTTTAGCGATCATTTTGCCGCGTGCCTAAATACGCTCTCACTTAGCGTTCCAGCCCATCTTCCACGTAGCCCTCAGTCCTTCTTCCTTCGCCCGGTTTCTTCTTCAGAAGTTTTTAACGTAATTTCTTCCCTCAAAGTTACGGGACTAGGCCTGGACTCCATCCGGCCCTCTAGAATAAAACTGGTTGCTGCAGACATATCATTAGTTTTTGCAGATATTGCTAACAAAATTTTCAGAACCGGTATAGTTCCTGAGTTGTTGAAACGTGGTAAAATAATTCCTGTGTACAAAAAAGTCATTGAAAAGCTTATCTACAGTCGTCTGATGAACTATCTAAAAAAATTTAATCTTCTTTCCCCACACCAGTTTGGCTTTAGGAATGGTTATTCAACGGAACAAGCATTGCTCAAATTCACGGAAACATTAAACAATTTATTGACGAAGGGTTCGTTGTAGGTGCCATATTCATTGATCTAACAAAGGCATTTGACACACTAGAACATTCTATTCTTCTGGATAAGCTCGAGTCTTTTGGTATTACTGGCCCAACTCTAAATCCTATTCGTAGCTACTTGTCTAACAGGCCACAAGTCGTATATCTTAATGGTAAATTTTCATCGACTAAATTAATTAACTGCGGTGTTCCCCAAGGTTCTATATTAGGTTCGTTGTTGTTTCTACTATTCATAAATGACTTACCTGATACGCTTACGTTTTCTAAGTATTTGCTATATGCTGACGACACGACCATTTACTCACCACATAAATCGCTCACCGCACTTCAAGACACACTTAATGCAGATCTTAACAACGTGCATTCATGGTGTAGAAATAACAAACTTCAGATTAATCCTACTAAAACAACTTTCGTACTCTTTCATAGCCCACAAACTGTGGTTTCTTCCTCCATAACTGTCTTGCTGGATAATTATACTTTACTGGCATCTGACAATGTTAAATTCCTTGGTGTTACTCTCGAAAAACATCTTAAATACAATAGTCATGCCAATTCGCTCATAAAAAGGGTTTCATTTGGTATCCGCTTTATCATTAAACACGTTCATTTTTTCAACCTCATGTTCTCATCTCACTTTATCATGCTTATATTAATAGCCATTTATCATACTGCTTATCATCATGGGGTAACACATACGCAATTCATCTCAAACCGCTTCAACGTCTTCAAAACCAGGCGATCAAGTTAATGACTTTTAGCCCATTCCGTTGCCATTCTCTACCTATCTATCAACATCTTCGAATCCTACCCATTCAACAATTGTTTTATCATAGATTGTCGCTCATCACATACCGTCTCATTCATCGCGAAATGTCACTTGATAATATTCCTTTCCATATCTTCGTCAACAACAATAATACCAGGTTTTCATAGCGTAATAACTTCCTTTTACCTAAAATCAGATCAAACTATGGCAGATACACAGCACGCTTCTTTTGTGTTCATCTTTGGAATAATATCCCTCTTCATGTTAAGTCGTCTCATTCATTGCAGTCTTTTAAACATAACATGGAAAGCATACTGTTAATTGAGCCCCTTGTTCATTTGTAATAAAACATTTTCATTATTACCTCCACGTTTTCAATTCCTGCTTTTACGTATTCTTGTAGTTTTGTATAATGTTGTTCTGGTTAATTAACTTTTTCG
Organism: Rhipicephalus annulatus; assembly: GCA_013436015.1. NCBI lineage: Eukaryota > Metazoa > Arthropoda > Arachnida > Ixodida > Ixodidae > Rhipicephalus > Rhipicephalus annulatus. Next base: position 935,220 of record WOVY01014561.1, on the reverse strand, counting down.
ATTTGACTATTTATTGTTCTGTGTTGAATGCACTTTTTATTTTTGCTCGCACTTGTAGCTTTTGCTGCTGTTACTTACCTTTTATGTACCCCATTAACGATAGAAAGTCCCCCTGACAGTTTCTTACTTTGGGACCTCCTGACGCTGTATATATTATGTGAGCTCATTTTTTTTGTACTCATGTACTCAGCAATGAATAAACTATCTATCTGATTACGTTTGGGTGCTGTCGTGGACACCTCTTTAACTCGGCGTGAACCAAAATTAGCATGGGAGAGTAAGATGGTTTACATTTATACTGTCAGAATACCATCGCAATACGTTGTGAAACACTTCTCGCCAGATAGTGGCACATACTCACGGGCAGGTATGTGCCGCTTGTATGCGGGTTTGTGCCACAGATGATTCACACTTAGAATCTACCCAGGAACGACAAGAACACACCTGGACCATTTTAACGTGCGAGCGTTAATAAATACCTGACAACGGTAGCGTTAACCTCACAAATGCAACCAATAAATGTCAGAGTCCCAGCTGGAATAGAACCCGAGCATTCTGCGTGTTAATGAAGCATTTTACCACAGAGCTACGCCACATATCGGAACTATTTTTCAAATAGACGCTAATATTCATAAAACGTCAATAGTGGGTGCCTTTCCAATTTAATAAACATTACACATGTACTCCTTTGATACAGCCGTCACGTCGCTTTAACATCAATTGTGGTTAGTTGTCATGTTCTGAAGTGATTTACGTATAAGTGTCCAGCGCCACTATCCTCGCGAGCATGAACGCTTCATGTCAGCTTCTGGTGTTGCTAATACGCATGTTCCAGCCCCTCCGCGGCGGTCTAGTGGCTAAGGTACTCGGCTCCTTATTATCAGGTCGCAGGATCGAATCCCGGCTGCGGCGGCTGCATTTTCAATGGAAGCGGAAATGGTGTAGGCCCATGTGTTAAGGTTTCGGCGCACGTTAAAGAACCCCAGGTGTTCAAAATTTCCGGAGCCCCCCACTACGGCGTCTCTCATAATCATATGGTGGTTTTAGGACATTAAACCTCACATATCTATGTATACGCATGTTCTAGTTGGCATCGCTGCGCAACTGCAAAAACTGGTTACATGAACATCTGCAACTTTCAACATATGTTTGTGTGTGCAACATTTGTACACATAGTGTCGTTTCATGACGTGTCCCACACACAAAAAAAACGCAACACTGTTACCTTTCCTCCGCATGCTTCGCATAACTTCGATTTCCAGGTGCGTGGGACCTGTCACTTTTTTTCTCCTCATGGCGCAGGCACACGGAAACGCCTCCGTACCGGGACGATCTTGTTTACCGGCAACAAGGAGTTTTAGACACAGTGTTCACTTTTCACTAAGATCGCACCGCTTGGGCATACAAGCCCTGCAACAACGAAGTTCTGCTTCTTTACTACTCCACCAATACAAAACGCATAAAAAAGGGTGTCGTAAACTTAAGCATTCGCAATGTTTTGCAAAATACTTACCCACATCTAATGGTCCCTAGTCTTAAAAACTAAGCAAAGTGGCTTACGAATACCGGCTATCCTTGTCACATACAGGTTTCATTCGCACAAAATTTGCCCAGAAAACACAGATTCTCAGAAGAAGCCCTCCCTTATTTTAAGTCAGTAAGGCATGCTGTAGTTTTGTATCTTCAAGTAGCCTCCCATAACTTAAAAAAGGTGGGGGGGTGGGTCAATGTGGAGGTGTATTTTTTTCTGTCGCAAATTAACAGTCGTAGTTGTGCATTAGGATGTTCGGTGTACAGACCAAGGCTGTTCAAATGAACGGAAAACCGTGTTCGTGGCATATGGAGCAAATGTGAACTATAATAAACCTTTTTTTCATTTTACAAGCAGTACATAGGACAAACAGGCCGCTGTATCAAAGACCAGCTCTGTGTATGCATTTGTTACGTCTAGAATGGTCACAATGGTTTTTTGGCTTTAAACTGCAGCACGTGCGGCTGCAGACCGCTTTTAAACGTTATCGTTATCATTATTAAAAACACAAATGAAACAATAAGAGACATTATCGAGGCATATAAGATTTACAAATGATGGCGGAACTGAGCCAGCACACACTCTCAGGCTTCGAAAAATAGAATTGTCTTTCGTAAGAATGTTAGTTTTCCGCGCATGACATTTCGGGGCTTGATTGATATGTCAAATTTAGCGTCTCAAAACCACTATATAATTACGAGAGACGCCAATTGAGGGGCTTTTTAATGATCCTTTATTTTCGCATTTCGAAAGCATATACATGTGCGCTCTTCGGTATAAGCTCTGTTGGAAGTAAGTGGGTGCAGTGCTGCCTACGCAATTTAATAAACATTACACCTGTACTCCTTTGATACAGCCGTCACGTCGCGTTAACGTCAATTGTGGTTAGTTGTCATGTTCTGAAGTTGATTTGCGTAGAAGTGTCCAGCGCCACAATCCTCGCGAGCATGAACGCTTCATGTCAGCTTCTGGTGTTGCTAATACTCATGTTCCAGCCCCTCCGCGGCGGTCTAGTGGCTAAGGTACTCGGCTTCTTATTATCAGGTCGCAGGATTGAATCCCGGCTGCGGCGGCTCTGTTGGAAGTAAGCGCTTGTCTGCGGCCTTTTTGTTGCCCAGCGTAACATTTACGCGCCACGCAATCAGTTACGCGTGAATCGTGCGTGCAGCGCTATAGGCTTGTAGGGAACATATGAAGCGGTGGTGTTCGTTGTAATACTGTTTTCATCCATTTGTATTTATGTGTTGGTCACCAATTTTTCCATTTCGCTCCGTATGAAACTAAACATCGCAACCAACTTTGACGGTATAGGCTGTTCCATCAATTCGTTCAGTTAGTGCTGCCCAATAGACTATTGTTATAAGCGACGTATTATTTCCATCAACTTACGAGCCTAGGTAACCTGGCATGCTACTCTAACGCGAGCTTGGTTTGCAAGTGTCGCAACAAATCTCGTGTACATGGAGGAAGTTGTGGTTGCCCCCGCTGAATGCGCTTTACTTATACATTATGCGCTTCAGTTAAATAGTCGAAGTAGATAACCTTTATATAGCAAGAAAACGTCAAGATGTCCGCCAGAGATGATCAGTTGTTACGACGCTCGGCTATTGATTTGTGGGGTTTAACGTCCCAAAACCACCATATCATTATGAAAGACGCCGTAGTGGAGGGCTCCGGAAATTTTGACCACCTGGGGTTCTTTATAGTGCACCCAAATCTGAGCACACGGGCCTACAACATTTCCGCCTCCATCGGAAATGCAGCCGCCGCAGCCGGGATTCGATCCCGCGACCTGCGGGACGATGCTCGGCTATTGACCTAGAGTTCACCGCTTGATTCCCGGCCATGGCGGTCGTATTTTAGAGGAGAATGATTGCTATAGGTCTGTGTACTCTGCAATGTAAGTGCTTGTTAAAGAACACCAGAACGATGGAATTTCCGGAGTCCTCCACTAACGGCGTGCCTCTTCACTAAACCTGTTTCTGGGGCTCGAAACCCCAGATAAGACTAAATAGCAACATTGTAAACATTCAGGAGTAAAACAACTTGCTGTAAGTTCACTTGCGATATTTTTTGCCACAGGTCACTCACAACATTGCACTGTCGATGCGCGAAGCAGTTCCTATTCCGGCCGACCTTCGGACAATGCGGGTGAACAGAACAAGGTGGCACTCTCTCTCTTTACTGTCAATCCCCTACTCTGCTGCTTCCCTATGAGAAAAATTTGTGGGGTGCACTTTTTGCTTCATTTCTTCGCTTTCTCTAAATTATAAACGTTCACACTCATAATAGGGGCCTTTTTCTACAAAAGAAACGTTCGCCAGCACCACATTTATTATGCAAAATTTCACTCACCCTGAATCGGTTCTGTCATCTATGTTTCCGCTGTGGGACCAGAGCGTATTAAAGCTGCGGACCAGCTGACTTCGTCAGAACAAGTGAGTTTTATTCTATAGTAATGATTCGTTCCTAGGAGGTGCTTACGCAATCTTACAGAGGGGGTGAAAAGAAGAGGATGATTGTCCCTGCGGGAAAGCTTTGTTGACAAGAGGGAACGCGGATAGGTTTCTGCTGCCCTAATGCGCCTGTAGTCGATAAATATAACCAATCCTGTACCTTACAGCTTTAGATTCTGCGGTTTGATTGGTGCAATAAACAGTAGAAGGGACAAAAGGCCTGTTTTTTTTTCTGGAACCACGCTATGTCTCCTTCTAGATATCTCTCCCTCTCTCTTTCTAAGACACACACTCACACAAATACACACGCACACGCATCCACTCACACACCGCAAGAACAGGCATATAGAAAGGAGGAACAACCACCCTCAAGTGATGTAACCGCAAGCGTTCACACCGGCTTTCTGCAGGAGCGAAAGCTAAACTAAGTGTGAGGAGAACGAGCAGTGATATCACTTGTGCGCTAACAAACACCACCTTATGATATATTAGATGATGACATATTCACAATAGTATGTTCGTTGGCTATTCTATGAAATAAAAAAACTCCATCACACACATGTACAAGACGCGCATTAACTAGCCATACAGAATGGTAATTACTCGCTGTACATTTTGCTGTGGCAACTATTTAATGCCTAGTTGCGAAACTGTAACATCTTACTTGTGCTCCTCAATTAAGATATCTTCACATATTGCTTTATTTGAAGACAAGCTCACGCCTTCATTATTTCCGAGGCAGTGTGTAGCACGTGTTTTATCGTTTTCCACTACACATAAACTGAGACATCAGGAGTGTTTCAGCTAAAAAAAATGAAATACGCGATACTCTGTGGTCTCGCCAAAAAAATGGCCAAGAGGGGTCTGCCAAGGTTTTCAGCTCTTTAAAATGAGCAATTATCAAGATCAAGCTTGTTTCTAAAGTATGTCCAGAATGGCAACGAATGCTTGTAGCTGCAGTATATTTGATTACACACGGTAAATATTGAAGCGTTTCAACGTGACTTTTTGGGCATACGGCAATTTCTTCGAGAGGTGGCATAGCGCTAACGCACGGACGATAAAGGGACAATACTTTTTTGCAGACTAGTTGGTTCATACTTGAAAAATTGAATTGCTGCACAAACTTGAAGAAAAAAACAAGAGAGACAGGAAAGAGCGCAGCGCTCTTTCCTGTCTCTCTTGTTTTTTTCTTCAAGTTTGTGCAGCAATTCAATTTTTCAAGATAAAGGGACGACAGGACGAATGTTGCTGCACTTGTCCTGTCGTCTTTTTCTCATCTTTCTGTGTTGCGTCACCATGGCGGTCTAGTGGCTAAGGTACTCATCTGCTGACTCGCAGGTCATGGGATTGAATCCCGGCTAAGGTGGCTGCATTTCCGACGGAGCGGAAATGTTGTAGGCTGATGTGCTCAGATTCGGGTTCACGTTAAAGAAACCCAGGTGGTCGAAATTTTCGGAGCCCACCACTACGACGTCTCTCGTACTCATATTGTGGTTTTGGGACGTTACACCCCACAAATCATTTAAGCACCTCAGTGTTTTAGCACTTGGCCACTTTTTAAAAAAATATGTCAGAGCCACCAGATAACTTGACAACGAAACAAATAACCATAACAGTATATATGATTTTCTTTTCTTCTTGCGCATGTACGAATACACGTATTGTATCTTTGCATGTTTTAAGCTCGTAATCTCTATAGACATTACTAACTATGCTGCTTTGCTGGCGTTGCGTTTAGGCTGAAACACACCGAGTATCCAAGGTTGCAGTGGTGAGAGATTACGCTGTGCACTGCGCCGAGCCGCTCACTTTACAATAATGAATAGTATAAAAAATATAAATAAATGAAACGGTGTGGCTTACTTGCACTCCCCATGAGTCAAACTCCTTATTATGTGGGAGCCGGAGGTCTGTCTATGTTGAAGTTCTGGGTAAGGTTGAGCGTTTAACTACATGGTATAGCATAATCTCAGCGTTTCACTGTGCATGGAATGAGGACAAACAAAGAGGAGCATTCTTGCTGCGTCTGAAATGTACACGGGGGATTTTCATTTACCAGACATTCGGATTCGGACACCACGACTGCTCCCTGAAAATTACAACCAGCTCTCATCGCTTGATAGCCGTGCGTGGTTTTGAATTAATCAAAGACACATAAAACGGTATTTGTGTCGTCCAGTGTAGAACTTTCAGAATGGTACTAAAACAGCACGCGGTGTTGAATATTTGAAGCTTCTTAAGATGTTCTAATGCGATGCCACCAATGTGTAGTTAAATAGAAGGTGGCAACGAAAACCACGTTTCTGACACGTGCATCAAGATGAAACTCGAACACTCAGCCTGTGGCTACATTGGAGCGTGGTTTTCGTTTAGCGACGTTATAGTTAGAATTTGTGCTGGTTCACCTTTTTTGTTGCGTGAAGTGTCACAACCACACTCGTCTGCATACCATTTTTGAAACTACTGTAAAAAAGCAATTACCAGTGGTTTAAAACAGCTACGTTAGTTACTAGAATAATGTTCGGGGACTTGCGAAAGAAAATGTGGACTTGCTGAATTCGGTGAACTTATAGTGGCATCGACCACGGGGCGATGCTGATCCCTACTTTTCTGGTGATACAGGTTTTGATTTATTTTTACTGCCATGACTACATACGAGTACGCCCACGAGAGAGACCGTGAGTTGAACAACGCCATTGTTGACACCGATGAGGACAGCATGTGGAAAGCGAGCATGGTATTGAGCGTGAAATTCATATACCAACAGCCTAGCTACTCCGTCACCGGAACAATCACGCCAACCGTATCTCATGGTCTCGGCTACATAAACCCCGCTCAAACGATGACGGTCATCCCTACTTTTTCCGTGGAGCAGGTTAGTGCTAATATCCTTGCTTGTTCTATATGATTTCATGATGTTGCTTTATTGATGCTGCCAAGTGCACATTTTTTGCCCTATATTTTACTAGTGCTATGATGCGGTTGGGATGCTCATCCTAATAACCGGTGATGATGAACCTAACACAGGTTTCTGCTCAGACTCTGACGCAAATGCTCACTTCAGCAACAAACTTTTAAAGCAATTTCTTAAGTAGGAGGCAAGAACAAACCAAATATTAAAAGACTGCTCGGGAACACTATAGAAGGGTAGAAGGAACTGTTGATATCATGGAGACTTGTCTAGCTTTAATTGAACATGAAATGAAGCAATTAAAAAAACATGGGGAAAGAATACACACATTAGGAAAAGCCCGCGTTGGTACGGAAAAACAAATTCATGAGTTAACTATGGAGATTTGTGAATTAGAGAATAGGAATCGACGCAACAACTTTGTCATTTACGGCATCTTGGAGGGTGTGAAACACCTAAATACACTGTGGCACACAATACCACAAAGGAGATATTGAGTATTGAAATAAATCCATTGAACGTTTAAGCAAGATAGGGGCCTGAAGCGAAGATTGAACTCACACTGTCATTATCTGGCTCCTTGATTATTGCTGAAAAATACAAAATTCTCTCCAGCTGCTCGAAACTCAAAGGCACTACTTTTTCTATTTACGAGGATTGTTCGAGCAGAGTAAGAGTACGGAGAGCCCAATTATGGCAGTCTTCTGCAAGCGACAGAGCAAGAGGGGCTAATGTAACGTTATTATTTGATAAGCTCAAAGTTGATGGACAAATATTTGCTTTGGATCTGATAAATAAAAATTGGCAGATCTCATGTGCAGTGAAAATTCTTGATACGTCAAACGCGAACGAGCAGGGTTGATGTCACTTTGAAAGCAACACAACGTTACGAGGTGGACGTAAATTAGGGCGAAGATGACTTCATTGTCATGATTTTCATGTCGACGCCTGGCATTTGTGTTCTCCGTTCATTCACGTCACGTAATACAAATTCGGTGTATGTGGAGCTAGCAAAATATCCTCGAGCGCACTATCAGCGTAGCATGTTGTCATGCCTACATAACACGCATATCATGATTATCTTGTGTACGTCTCATTTACCTTCGAGGTCCCTTCAAGTCACGTAATACCACATATAGTACACGTGGAGGTAGCGAAACGTCCACGAGCCCTCTATAGGCGTAGCATTTATTGATTGGTATGTGGGGTTTAACGTCCCATGAATCCTACACTGGTTTCAAGTACCCAGAATGTTAATTGAATAAAATGTGTAGAGTAATCGAGCAACTTATCCAATTTCATTTTATTCACAGAGTGTACATTATTTCTATTACATTTCCAAAAATCTCAGTAACATGCATTCAGTGCACAACCCAGAATGCAATGTGTGCAACAATAACATTATTCCAGCTTAATTTGAAGAGCACTGAGACAGTAGTCGGGCTGTTCGCAAGTAGCATCTGAAAAGCACCGTTGCTCCTTACTGTGTAGGATGGAGTTACCCTGCTCACATTATGTAATAGCCTAAAACGTTCGCATGGACCAGGCACATCCTCTGTTTGTCTAGGGAGAGTCTCCAGGCTGCCGTGCTCGCTCACGTAGACGATGTTCAGGGCGAAGCCTGTATTCTGAAGATCTGTCCAGCACTGTGGTAGAAGGGGTCTTAAACACTGACCAGCTTGTTATGTCTAAATCCAGGTTTGAAATCCAGTTGCGTTAAGTCTTACAGGTAGAATGGTAGGTGGGTAAACATTGGTGCGTCATACCAGTTGTTATTAGTCTTTACCAGTTATTAAAATTAAAGCCAGTATTTCACGGCGTGTTTTTCTTCTCTGCTGAAAATCGGCGGATTTCGTTGGCAGGGAATGCCAGAGATGGTCAGAGATCCAGAGTATACATTCGTGGCTTTGGCTGTGGCATTCAATAGATAAGAAAGTAAACTTTTACTGCAAAGTACCACGAAATATGAAGGAATCACAGAAACGTCCCCCAAATTCGACGAGGCTTGTCTAATAGGCGATATCTAGCAAGGAGCTGCAGCAAGCGTCAGCACCGTGAAATTCCTGTCTCGTGAACACAACATGATTCCACATATGCCACTTCTACGGCTCTTACGCAGCGTCACTTGTAAATTCTTACAGTGGAAATATTGTTACGGGGAGACGAAAGAATAATGATGTATTTACACAATATACACAATGGGAGTCGGCAAGGTGAGAGGCACCAAGATGGTGAAAAACGGGAACCAATTGGTCTTTGTCTTTGTCCTCCTCTTAGGCAGTGGCACATAACCTTACCCTCCGGTGCCGACTCTGTGCACCTGGGCAAAGATGATAGTAGCGTATGGTCACTGCACACACGCATCGGTGGGGTCCGGTATTTTATAGGTCTTCAGATGAACGGTGGGAACGATGTCAAAGTGGGGCTGAGTTGAAGACATCAGAGACAGTGGCTCGATCTCAAACTTCACATCGGTCACTTGGCGGCGTACATAGTACGGTTCCGTGTACGGGAATATAAAATTTTCAGAGAGCCCAACAAGGCGTGCACGAGACCACTGGAGGACAACGGGTCTAGGAAGGAAGTGGGCGTTTCTGTGGCGGCTGTTATGGCGAGACTGTTGGCTTTGGATTTGAGAAGGGGAAAGATCCGGGGATATCATGTCGTCGAGTTGGTTATCGAGTGCTGCGCTAGCAGCAGGGCTTCTTGAAGGTGCCTGGGGGCATCAATGGCTCGGGCTACAGGGCAGCGTAATGTAATTTCAATAGGCTAGCCGCCAATAACATTAGCAACGGTTAATTATAGCTACTGTGACGATGAGTTTTTATCAGTACAATGAATATTATCACTTGCAGCAAAACGACGTTTGGCCGTTTGTGCGTGATACATCCTTGTGAGCCCCTGCTTGCTGAAAGAGATGGGAGGGAGAGAAATAGGCAGCGCTACTCATGCGTGTTTGCTGCTTTACCGTCTGAGTTGTGATTTGAGCTGTAAATTTCAATTCAAATTAAATAAAAAACCAACTAGCCAAACTTATAATTATACAAAACCCCAGTGTGAAACCCCCAGACCTTCACCACCAACCTAGTCCGATGAATCACGTTGCGGGGCAAGATTGAAAACGTAGCTTCCAAATGTACTCGAGTCCACTGCTTTGTTCATCGCCACTTTGCAAACAGCCGCCATCGCTCTAAGCTAGGATAATAAGGTTTATTCAGGGTAATAAGTTTGATCAGAGACTCGAGTGCTTTAGGTGCTTCCAGTCCAGCAAGGCTAAAACATTTAACAAGTTTCGTCAAACTCGCCGGTTCGCAGCAGGTTCGACAGAGCAGCGGTGAATGTCGCCATTTCATTTCGAAGATAGAAAACTATTTTCGGTCTATAAAAAGTTTGCTTCTTCCTATCCATAATTGCATCCTAAGTAATTTTGGTTAAAGCCACGCATAGCAGAATAAATGCATGAACGAGTGCACTAATGGCATGGGCCCCTGTTCAGCGCTAGCCGTCTCTGCATTGTGACATGACAAGGTGCGAGAGCGTCGCATAGGCGGCTTGCACTTACGATAGCCTGCCAGAAGAAATGCCGCTGCAGAGGTGTTGAAAAAAATTTGTTATAGCGTCATAATCTCTCGTCATGTTCCATTTTTCTTGTAACGACATCATTGAGTGATTATTGTGGTGAAAAAAAACTACATGGCCGTCTTACTTGTTGTTTTCCCCAACGTGCAGCAAACAGTGACTACTGCCGAAAGAGGGGTGGATGTAAGGGTGGGAGGGGCTCACGCTCTCTAAGTTTGCGGAATATAGAAGCTTGAGCCCCCCTTGCTGCCCCCTCTCGGCTGGCACTCCTATGTATATCTAATTGAATAATGCACTGCAATCTGTTTCTGGTTCAATAATTAAACCATCAAAAACCAAGTGTATTGTTTTCGCCAACAAGAAAAATGCAAGCAATTTCAGTTATACTCTTGCTAACACCACACTCGAAAAATGCCATCAGGTAAAATACTTGTGCCCCATTCTCATGGCTTCTCTCAATTGGGAACCCTGCATATCCTCCAGCTGTCAAATTGACGAACGCAAACTATATTTCTTACGAAAGAAGCTAGGTAACACTCTACCACATGCGAGATTAAATGCCTACAAAACACTTGCTAAGCCCTCATTAGAGTATGGTTATTTATTCTTGAACCCTTACCGAAAGCACTTAACTGATAAAGTGTAACGCACATAAAACCTAGGTGCCAGATTCATATTTTCTGCGTAATCTAGACAATGCAAGGTTATTGAGATATTAGCGAAAGCAAACCTTGAAGAACTTTCACAATGAAGAGTAGTTTCCAAGCTTCCATTATCTTTTGTCCCAACATCATTTCGAAATTTCACAGTCAGGTTATATTTCAATCATTTTTTGCACTCACCGAGAACTAACCATGGTAAAACAAGCAAACAACCTTCAAGCCGCGTTAAAGTTCACTGAGAAAATTTTCAGTAGAACAAGTTACCTGATAGCGTTGTGAATTGCTCCACTGCGGAATAACTCGTTGCTGAAGTAGAAGATACTCATTTGTGCTCAGAATTCTCATTTATTTCATTGAAATATTAATTTTTTATGTGGGGCTAATTGAGCCTGCAGAATGCACGCATAATAATTGTAAGCATTTGACAGTGAAAAATAATTCATATTTACAAAAAACAAGAACTTTTATGTGCTCACATTGGACCTTTTTTTCTTCAGCACTGTCGCCTTACGGAGCACTCCATTCGAGCGTGCTCATGTGTGGGTGCCAACTGCACACCTGCCTCAGTGAGCTTGCGCACGTGCTGTCTCATGGACACCGGAACACCCATCTTATATGCAGCCACAAGCGCTTCCAACAGGCAGCAGCTATCAGGTTGGCTAGCGAGAGCAAAAAAAGAGAAAAGAACAAAAAGCTAATGTACTGTGGCGGAACGTTCCGAGCTCGTAAGCGTCGGAGATCCATGCCGCTTACATATACTTCACTTTCGTTCTCCTGCTCCTTGAAGAAACGAAAGTCTACTCGGCAACTGCTTCATAAATATTTGAAGCTTTATTTATATGCGTCAAAATGCAACGTAGGTTATTTGCTTTGATTTGTGATATATATTTACGAAAGCCTAAGTACGTTTGTTTCCACGACACCTTTACATTTTGTAAAAATGTCATGTCAGAAACGTTAAAAAAAATGAAAATCTTCAATAGTCGTTGGTTTATGAATCGGCACGGGAATCATTACAGAGAGCAGAAGGAATCTGCAGACGTACTCACCGCAATTAATGATTATACCAAAGTAGCATATGCTGAAATGTCTACATTTTAGCGGTACGCCATCTCATGGTTACTAGACGCACGATTCGGATAACATTCAACATTCAACATTGTGTATTTGCAGGTGAAAAAAATACACAACTTTTTCCTGCGGAAGGCAAAGAAAGACTAAAGGCTAAAAGCCTGACGAGGTGTCACCCCCTATTTATCAAAAAACAGTCTGCATCAGTGATATATACATTTACACATCAGCAACATACAACTGTATACAACGGTTACATATTTCATTTGTAGAAGATACTGGCATGCCATAATATATTTGTTTTATATAATCAAAATAGTCAAACATTCAGAACATGCATTTTTGGCATATACAAACAGAAGCACACATTTCAAAATATGCTTCCTTCCACACATTTTTGGAGCAAATTCTATTTTACAATCACAGTGAACAATCATAAACATACATAGAAAGAGAGCGTACCATTACTCTTACGTGTAAATGACTATAGGTCTACAATGACGTCAGTCAAAAAAAAGAAGTGATTCAAGATGAGATATAAATAGTTTAAATTTCAGTGCAAAATTTATATTCGATTCGTGAAGATTTAGCAACTGAATAACTCCTCTTTAATTAAACTGAGATCTTTTTCTGATCTAGTTTCATTATTTTGGGCGCATTTTGGAGTATTCTACTTCCAGTGGCAACGTACGCCTTTAACCTATATTTATTTTTAAAAAGTTCATAATTCATAGTAATTAGCTTAAATGCATACCAATTAAGACATTTTTTTGTGCAAGCGGTGCTTTTGGTAAATGAAGGAGAAAGTTTAAAGTTACAGGCCATACTTCGCAGAGCTCATAAATTTACAAAGTGCGTTTCGTAGCGCTGAGGTGCGCTTGTTTGCTTGAACTCAAAGCGCATGGTTCAATTTACACTACGTTTTATAACTATGTGCACCGCAGCTCATATATATAGACCTTAATTTGAAATTGGAAGCTTTGTCTCACGTAGCTATATTTCTGAAACATTTATTTAAATAGGTAATTCTCGAAAGCACAAAAAAGAGTATCCTATTTTTGTATTCATCAAATTCGTACTGACCTAGAAAGACATTATTAATATTTATTATTTACTATATACTGCAGACTCATAGGTCCAACCAGGTAGGCAGGTACAAGAGGACACAGTTGAAACAATAGGTGGCATAAAAATTGTTTGGGGTGAGTGTTTCATGCACTCATAGAGAACACAAGGAGCAACATAGAAAATTATTTCATATTAACGAATGTACTCGATAAAAGAAAAAAACACAACAAACTGATTATTCATATGTTGTGCCACAAAATACTGAACACATACTAAATGCAAAAATAAACACAATAATTTTAACTGTTGAATCCTAGAAAGTAATGAATACTTAAGTATACAATACGTACAGCACATAGAAGAAAAAAAGGAAAAGGAGAAACAAAGAAAAACGCTGTAATAGAAGATTGGAAACCTGGATTTGCAAGACAATGCAACTTAGAGCGAAGGAGAGATTGATACTATGAGGATGCCTGAGTTGTTTCGTTCCAATGTGAGACCATGCGTGGAAAACATGAGTACATATAAACGTCTGTCCTGCAGAAAGAAGGTGTTAGAGATTTGGCGTGTGATGCCTTGTGGGTCTAGATGATAACAATGTCAGGTACGGCGATCGGTCAATCGCAAGTTTGTGGTTCAGAACAGAAAGAAGGCCAATTATTATTTGTTTTTGACGTGTCCTAAGAAGGAAAATGCAATTCTGCTTCATTATTTCAGAAGGAAAGTCGACTCGTCAGAACTTGTTAAAAGATTAGCTGGACGGCTTTCCACTGTATTCTTTCCGGGCAGTTGATGTTAGTTTGAGTGTACGGGCCCCATACTGCACTCGCGTATTCTAGTTTAAGTCTTATCAAAGAAAAAATGGCCAGTAATGCAACGTTGCTGGGGGCATTGTGAAGCTTAAGTCTCAGAAAGCCGAGCTTTCTGAATGCAGAGGAAAAAATATTATTTATATGTTTATTGCGTGATAAGGACGTTGTTATTTTAAAAAACAAGTATTTATAGCTATGGACTTGCCTAAGTGACAAGGAACCAGGCTGGTAAGTAAAAGACAGGGGTGGTTTTTTACGCGTTATGGGGAGCGGTACGGTTTTATCGGAGCTCAAAACCATTCGCCACTTTTCGCACCACTTAACTACGTTATTTAAACTGCTACGTAACTCAACCTGATCATCGATATGCAAAATGTCTTTGAATTATACACAGTCATCTGCAAATCATTGAATTTGAACACCAGGGCTTACCACGCTGACAATATCATTATTATCAACCAAGAAAAGCAGGGGCCTAAGACACTGCCATGTGGCACCCTTGAAGTGACTGCCAAACTTTCAGAATTTTTACCTTCAATGTCAATATATTGCTTCCTGTTATTCAGGTGAGCAGAAATCAATCTGATGAAGTGTTCAGGGACACAAAGAATTCTGAGCTTTGTGATGAGTTTACCGTGCGGAACTTTGTCGAAAGCTTTGCAAAAATCAAGAAATATTATGTCTACTTGGCGATTAGAATCAAGAGATGAAGTGAACGAACAAATTACTGTTATCAGTTGGGTTATCGTTGAATAACCTTTTTGAAAGCCATGCTGATGTTCTGTTAGTGCAGCATTATTTGTTTAGAAAATCAGGAACACAGTTAGCTCTAATATGTTCCACGACTTTGTAGCCATAGGGTGTCAGTGAAATAGGACGACAATTTTGTACATTTGTCCCATCACCTTTCTTGAACACAAAAACAACTCTGACTGTCCTTATCTGTAACTGGCTTCTCGTCAACTGATATTTGAGTAACTGGTTTCTTGCTATCTTTTATGCAGTGCCAAAGTTTATCAGGCTCAATTTTTATGAAGTTAGGAAGCGATATTTTCAAATAATAATGTATTGATGCGTGAAGTGCAGCAGAGAGGTAATCTTGCATCTGCCTTATTTTGTCATTCTGTACATGTTGCTTTCTACATAATTTTATCCTGCGTTTTAGTTGAATGAATTTTCGAATCACGCAAGGCGTTTGTTATTTACCTTTTTTTACTTTATTAGGGACAAGATTATCTAGGCAATAGTGACACATATCTTTGAACTTGTTCCAAAGTAATTTAGCATTGTTGGCCTCGAAATAATTCAAACAGTTTTGAATGTAATCGATAATGCTTGGGCCATTGCCACGAGAAAAGTCTTTAAAGAAACGTGGAGACACGTGCTTATACTTTTTTAGTGGTTGAACTGGAAAATGATATGCTTATGAGATGGTGATCAGAGAGCGATGGCTCCACTTTTAAAGTGCAATCAGAAAACTCACGACTGGTGAACGCCAGGCCTAACACAGAGCTAGATGTATTCTGTACACGAGTTGGTTCGTGGACTACCTGCATTAACATAATATCGAACATAATGCTAACGTGTTTATTATGTGAGCTACTAGCAACAATGCCTTATCAATCTACTCCCAGCAGGTTAAAATAATCGAGAACAACAATTTTCTTATTTTGGTGCATTGACAATTTCTCATGCCGCAACTCTAATACAACCGTTGTGGTATCCGGATCTCTATATAGTGCGTACAACATAAAATTCTAGCCACAGCTAGAGACTTTAACACGGAGGCTTTCGATACTTACTACGTCATCTAATAAAACCACCTGAACACTATCTAAGATAGCCACGCCACCACCCTTAGTCTCACGCTCTTTACGAAATACTGTGTAAGAAGGGGGTATATGTCATTGTCACATATCTCCTCATTCAGCCAAGTTTCTGTTAAGACAGCTACATGAGGATCATACTGTAGCAACAAAATTCTTAAAGATTCGGATCTGTTTTTCACACACTGGGCGTTTACATTCAATTTTAAGACTTGTTTAGAGCTTTTAAAGGCATCATGTCGATGTATTATCGCGCTGACCTTTTACGTGCATGAACTGTGCAGTTTTCGTTGCTTTAATAGCTTTGATCAGCCTTTCATCCCAATAAAAGTATTCCTTTTCTATTCTTATTCTTCCGTCAATAAGCGAGACCTTCTTCCCAAGTCGCTTTTCACTTTTAGCCCTTTCCCAGTGTAGTTTACGTTTTCTAATGTCAATGCGGAGTAGAAATTCTGTAGGAATATTGAGCTGCCTTTTAGCTTTTTTACATTAGTGACCATTGCCTTTGTTTTGTTAGAATCTTGGAGGTAAATGATCACTGGGCGCTTGCCTTTGTGATGTCCAAGGTGATGAATGCGACCAATGGATCTACATTTCACGCCAAGTTTAACATCGAACACGTCTTTCTCAACATTATTCTTAAGCGAGGTTTCTGTTTCATCGGAGGAACCGGGTATTCCATGAACTATCAAATAAGATTGTTTGCTTCCATCCTTCAGATCTGTACGTTTTTTGGCTTGAAGGTTTATTACATGTTCCACTGACTGTACCGCTACCTGTAGTTTATCAGCTCGTCCTGAATGAGGGAGGGTTCAGGGCTACTTTCGAACACTTTATTGGTAAGTCTTTCTATCATCGTTTCCTTGTCTACAATCACTGTTTTTGATTCATTTAGGTCACAATGCAAGGCCTTCTGGCCCTGAAGCACCTCTTGAAAAATTTCTTGTTATGTAGTTCCGGGCTCACTTCCACGTCACCACACAACAGCAA
This sequence comes from Rhipicephalus annulatus, assembly GCA_013436015.1. NCBI lineage: Eukaryota > Metazoa > Arthropoda > Arachnida > Ixodida > Ixodidae > Rhipicephalus > Rhipicephalus annulatus. Next base: position 918,311 of record WOVY01014561.1, on the reverse strand, counting down.
CTTCAGCGTAAACACGCAATCATAAACAATGTTATAGCACCGTTTGGAGCACGGCAAGACCGCTAGGCCAGGACAGTCACTTCAAAACGTACAGTAAGTAGAACTAACCTGCTGTACGAAAAGCAGTTTCCTGCTTGGCATTGCCGGGTCCGCCGTGCCCAATTAAGGGGTAAACGTGAGGCATCTGTTTTATATCCTCGGCTGTTGACGACGTCATGCCTCGTTGGTCGATAGTTGTTGCCAGAAGTTCCGCGCTCTGATGCTATGGTGCCAGTTGATTTGACGACGAGACCAACTTGAAAAGCTGGTACGCATCGTTGGCTTGGGGGACATCGTGGCACACCTGACTAGCCGTTGGTATACCGGCGGCGATTCCCAGAAAATCCAGTAGTACAAAAAAAACAGTTTTCTGCTTAGTGTCATGGCATTGCTGGGTCCGCCGTGCCCAAAACATATAGGCAACAAAAGAAATAAGACACGCAACATACGGAGTAGCCGCTCAAGCACTTGCAAACCAAAAAAAAGACCCTAATTAATTACCCACCTTGTTGGATGCGCTTAAAAGTGACTGTGTGAAAAGTACTGCTAATTCAAACTTCTGTCACCTCTCGTAACGACATTCTGACATAAAGAAGATCTTTTAACACGAAATTGTTTCATGCCAGGGTCCACCATGTCTCCGCTGACGTAGTTTTGTTACGGAAGTGATGTTGAAAAAGATACTCAAAGATTGCAAAGAAAATTGCTGAAGGCAAGCATTGGCTGTGCGAAATCGAACCAGCAACCTTTTAACCAGAAACTTCACGAACCTGCAACCACTACGCCCTAGAGTGTTCGTCGTCTGGAATGCTAACGGTAAGCTATTAGGGGCGAAGCTTCTTATAGCGGCACCTGTTCGTCCCTCGCAGTCGTAGTAGTAGTGTGTAACCAGTCTTACATTTGGCTTCCAAGGTGGTGCCATGGGAGATTTTTTTTGTGCGTTGTTGAACAATAAAAAATTGCGCGTGCGCGTTAACTAAAAGCTGAATTCTTCTGTCTCTCATTCCCCCTGGCATGTACATTGAGCACTATCTGAAAAGACAGGGTTGCTACGTTATACTTGCTGGGCGTAACATTCTTGGTTTTAGAAAGGTTTGGCGAGCGTTGGGCCGCAGTGCCATGAATACAGTGAAAGAGTATATACCAACAACTCAAGGTGGTTAAAGGTGGGAAGTAGACACGAAGCGCGAGCCATAAAAAAGTGTACGTGTGCCTCCTCTCGTGAAGTCCTTGGAATGTCCGCTGGATGGCGGTGCTTCTATATAAGGAATATAATATCAAAAGATGCGAGATGGCGGTACTTGGAGTGTTGAATAGGTGAATGAATGGACACAGAGACAGATGCATGGACGGACGCACGAATGGCTGCACGGACGGATGGACGCATGAACGGATGCAGGAGCGGATGCATGGACGAACGCAGGGACGGACGCAGAGATGAACGTGCGGAAGCACGAACAGACGCACGCACGGACGGGCGGATGGACTGACGGGCGACCACACAGACGCACGCATGGACGGACGGAAGCAAGAACGAATGGACGGACAGTTTCTTCGCCCCACTCTCCATCATTCACTCCGTGGATATGCTGTCACTTTTTTATATACATCATACACATCGTTTGGCAATCCTCAGAGCTTTTAAACTTTAGGGCGTTTTTGTTATTAGTGGTGAGATGGTGTGACACGTTCACGTTGGGTGAGCTCTAGTGCTAAAACTGCAGCTTGGACCAGGTAGTTCACGATTATTTAGGCAGATTTATCAGTGCAAAAGGAAAAGACGGTACTTTTAGAGAAGAAACACGCACACAACGCTGTCACCTCGACAAAGCGCTGCCGTGGCCTTTCTTGTGAACACTCTCATGAGAGTTTTATTCGGGAGAGAAGAAAGGTCACTTCGCACGCTGCGCGGCCTCATTTACGAAAGGAGTGCGCTGCTGCACACGACGCAGGATGAATTGGAACAGTTTTTCGCGCTTGTCCTGTGTATACTTGTGCGCTCGTTTTGTGCGTCATTCGTTTGGTTTGAACAGCGCCCTTTAGGCATCGCACGGTGCCAGTTGTTAGTCCACACTCTTCCTGTGTATGCTAATTTCATGCGTGCTTTCTGCTTGATGTGTGCGCTGTAAGTTTGGAGCTGCAGGCCGTCGCTAACGTGATTTTACAATTTGTTAGGGTTCCTGAAACAATGCACAAGAAATGCTAAACTACCACTGCGAGGACACGTATCATTTTAGTGTTTTCCTAATTTTTATATGGCAGGATCCGCCACGTTTCCTTTCACTAACGGTAAAAAAACGTCGTTTTATAAGATCTGTCAAAAAGCCAGTGTCACCTCAAAGTGTTTTTCATAAAGAAAAAGAAGAGAGTTTAAGGACTCACTTTTACGTGGGTGGTTGTCTGCCAGTCCCCTTTATGAGGAATATTATTGTCCTCGTCATCATAATCTGCCTGACAATGCCCACTGCCGGACAAATGCGTCTTCCATATTCCGCCAGTCAATGCGTTCACGTGGTTGCTGCTGTCACTCTATACTCACAAACTTCCCAATCTTATCTTCCCACCTCAATTTTTTCTCTCCTTGACCCGCTTGGCTTCTCTTGGAATCCAGCCTGTGATCCTTATTGACCAGCGGTTATCTGGCGTTCGTTCCACGTGCTCTGCCCATGACCATTTTCTAGTTATTTCAACTATGACGTTAATAACAACCATTTGTTCCCTGATACCTTTTGCTCTCTTCTTGTCCCATGGAGTTAAAACTATGATTTTGCTTTTCTTTGCTCTCTGCGTTGTCCTGAACTTAATTTGAACCCTCATGGTTAGCTTCTAGGTTTCTGCTCCGTAGCTTAGTACAAATAATGTGGGGCTGACATACTGAGCGATATTGGCAATCCACTATTCATAACTTCAGCATGTATGGAGAATGTACTCCACCCCATTCTTACTCTTTTAGTTACTTCAATCTTGTGATGTGGCCCCGCGGTTACTGTCTAAGTAAGCCTACACTTATACAAGTGCACTGCTTTCCATCTCGAAGTGCTGCTCTCTTCCGAAGTTGTTCACAATCCTTTCGTTTTCTGCAGAATAAATTCAGCACATACGTTTTTGCTCTTCTTGTCTGATTCAGTAATGATGAGTGCAATTCCTTATACTTTCACTGGCATTATTGTCTGTTTGCTGACAATAATTTGCCTGTTTTAGAAGAACCTGAGAGACCGCAGAACTGATACGTCTTCAGTTTATTGTTGACAGAACGAGATTTGAAACAGATCGTGCCCCAGCTCACTTCTTCCTCGTCTCCAAGCTCTATCTTGAATCTGTTTTCTACATCTTCGTTCTGACCAGATTTAACCGAAGGAAGCTTCGAGCAACTACAACAGTTGAATCAGGCTCTTGAGCAGTTTTCCTTCAGGTGTACGAAGTAAGCATGTTCTCAATAGTACATCTTTGCCTGGAAAAATTCTTTCGACCTTGCAGGGTTTCCGCTGTTTTTTTTGCGCTTCTCTAAGCAGAAGTATATCTCCTTTTTGTATACTTGAGTGACCCTCTATTTTTCTGCTGGCACACTTTAGCTGCCTCAGGTACTCCTTTTTCTCCCTGATCCACCAATTTATCATTGCCTGTTTTCTTGTACTCCAGTAATTCAGCAAACTGTATTTTCCGATTTTGTTGTCTTCCTTCTTGTTTATTGCTTGCCTGTCTCCTATAACGTACGCCGGTGTGATGGGTTGTGGCTCGTTAGGATCGTTATACACATAAGTAAGAGGCCCGTTTTCTTAATTACTCCTTCTGCTTCAACAACCACAGTCCGTAGTTCTACTTCATCCAAAAGACGAGCACCTATAGCTTTTGCCATGGACGTCCCAAAGCTTCTGATCAGTCTTTCATAAAATCCTCCCCACTATAGAGCTAACTCTACAATGAAACTCCATTTTATTTTCAGGTTACTGGTATACTGTTGCACCATTTCATCTTCCATGTTTAATATCTTGTTCATCTCTTTCTCAGAATTTTGGAACGCTCTTGCATTATCACTGTAAATTGTTGTACACAATCCTCTTCTAGCTAGGAGTCTTCAGAATACTTGTATAAAGGCTTCTAATGATATCCTCTTGACCAACTCCAATTGTACGGCTCTTGTTAGTGCACACGTAAATATCACAATGTAGAACTGTGCAATTTTTTCGCCTTTCTCATCTCGAGCATTTAGCTGTCCAGCAAAGTCTATATTGACTGTGTCGAATGGCCTCGTCTGCGTTATCCTGTCAGCCGGTAGTGGTACTATTCCTCTCGAGTTTTTCCTCTGCTGCGTATATATATATATATATATATATATATATATATATATATATATATATATATATATATATATATATGTGACGCTATGATGAATGGGCGACATGGCCTGGCTCATACGCCATGTTTATTCTATTCTGCACTTCTTCCTTCTCTACTTCTACAAACCATCACTTCATACGTCACACGATTCCCCCTCCCCCCGAAAGAAAGCGTGGATTACGAACAATAAAAAGTAAACAATGAGAGGTTAAAAAGTCACAAATGTCATAGTTCACAATTGGTTCTGTGCTCCAGGGAAGTTCCGTAAACTTTCAGACTTCAGGGGAAAGTGCAGCAGTCCGGTTAACGCAGGAGTTCTGGTGGGCGAGGCTGGTGGTTGCGTCCTGGATAACACAAAAATGCTTTGGACGTGGAGATAAGGGTAATCACAGCTGGCATTCTTGTGAAGAACGAACGAGGTTCGAACATCTTGCAGAATTGACAGTTCGGATATCGTAGGCATGAAATTCTTCGTCGTGGCACAGGTCGTGCAGGGAGCTTGCGAGCGCGATGATCAAGGTTGATTGGGCGCTGCCTGTGTTTCTGCCGAGTACAAGGGGTGCTTTTGTGGCTTTTGGAGATTTTTCTATGGCAATGTCACAGATGGTTTGATGGAAGGCACATTCTTGATCTTTGGTGAAGAATGTATCCACGACGATGGGCCTTTTTGCAATGTTCTTTGAGCCTTAAAAGTGGTTTCGATGAGGTTTCCTTTCGTCGTTGACAATGTTGAAGTATACCTTGACGTTGTAGTTTCTTGGTTTCGTCGACTTGCTTGTGGTGTGACATTGATCGTGCTGTGTCAGGATTCTTAGCAAGTCCTTCGCAGGCTTCTACGACGTGAACCAATGCAGATGTTTCCGGCATAAAACAATGTGCGGGGTTTCGTGCCCTTGAATCTTCTGCATTCATAAATCGTTCATTGTTGGTGGTTGCCTGAAGATTACTTGTGTCATCAGAAGTCGCACCTCTGCTTTTGTTTTCATTGTTGGCAGTGAGGTTGTATACTGGATTTACGTCCCTTCGATCTTGTAATTGATTAACACTAGACGCTTCTGCAGAAGACTTTCCTTCACAAGATGCTGATTGTGAATGCTTCTGTCTTTGTGGCACTGCTGAGCTGAATGCCAAGTCAGTTTGCAAAGTACGCATCCGGCATGAAGTATTAAATGCATCTCGGTCAATAATAGCGGATTCAATTCTTTTATGCAGCGGTGAGTTGAGCATTGGTGATATATCCGCGGATGAGGAACTAGGTGGAAGGTTTGGAACACGACCACGTGGTTTTTCCGTGAGCATGTGGCTAACTTCACCTGACGGGAATTGTAAATTCATGCTCTGTACTCGAGTGCGTGAAGGCTGCTTACGACTGCGATGACTGAGTTTGAATGCACTGAGAGTGCGTGTGCTAATCGAATCTTCATTATAGTCTTGAAACCAGATAATCATTCCTTCTTTTATTTTTTGCCAAGACTCGTCGTTGTCGAATATGTGGGTGAGATAAAACTTAAATGCCTCACCGGTGACGTAGTCGCTGAAGTTCGTGACCATCTCCTGTTCCGACCAAGATGCAGCGGTAGCGTGGAACTCGAACAGGTCGAACCAGTCCTGTACAGGTCCATCGTCCGCTGCTCCGGTGTACTTGGGAATGGGAAGGTCGGTCGATGATTCTGTCATCGTGCTGGTCGCTGTGTGCAGCTAGGAGATGATTCCGTAGTCGATGTATGGTCAGGGCGTCTTGTGTAGAACTGCGTCGATGATGAGACACTGATGAAGTGGCTGGGAGGTCTTCATCCTGTCGACTCGTGTGACGCTATGATGAATGGGCGACATGGCCTGGCTCATACGCCATGTTTATTCTATTCTGCACTTCTTCCTTCTCTACTTCTACAAACCATCACTTCATACGTCACATATATATATATATATATATATCTTTAAAAACTTTATAATTTTTTTCAAACTGCTTGGGCTGTTTCTGTTTCTTGACGCTGAGTCCAATCCCATAGTTACTGGTCTGTCGTCACTTCTCTATCTCCTTCATTTTCATCTCTATCCTCATATCCACCGGTAGCGCAGATTTTATAGCAGGAGCTATCACTTTGGCGTAACTATGCATTTCCACTCCCAATGACTGCAATGCACGTGTGTTCATTTGCAGCTTTTGGAAGAGTTTCTTCAACCCATCTACATCTTTAAGACTCTTCACCACTTCCACGTTTACTAGCTCTTTTATGTAACTCTCTCTTAAATCATCTTGTCATCCGAAGGTGTCTTTCAGAAGAGCGTATGCATGCTCGTAATTCTGTTCAGAAAACTGCACACCTTCTATTAGAGACGCAGCCTTCCCGCTCAGAAAAGCCACAAGGTAAAGAATTTTTTTTTTCATTCTTCGGCATGTTCAATCTGTTATGCACCAATGTCTTAAACTGATTCTAAAACTTCGGCCATGCGGTTTTTCCCACCAAACTTGATCATTGCAAGATGTGGCAACTTGACAAGCTCTTGCGTCTCCGAGATTTGGTTAGTACGTTCCACTGAGCTCGCCAGTTCTGTGGATGTTCTCGTAGTCAGTTGCGTCGCTTGTTCTAACTCGTGTAATTGCTCATCTATTTTTGTCGTTGCGGCGACGGTCTTCATCTCGTACTCCAAATTCTTTCGAATTCTGCCTCCACGTCTTCTTCTTTGATCAGCGGATCAATCTGTTCGTTAACTCGTCTTAGCGTATGGGACACACTCTTCATCTGGTTTAGAAGCGTCATAGGTCGCGCTCGATTGGCATCTTCTTCTATCTTCTTATCAATTTCACTCGTAAGCGTTGTCACAATTGCTCGAAGCGTCTTCCCTTCTTCAATAGTACCTCTTTATTCATGCTTAAAACGTGTTGAAAGAGCTCTTGCCTGTGTCTGTGCGTCGCCAGTAGTCCTGGGTCATGGTCCTTCCCTCGACGGTTCGTCCTTGAACCATACGCCTCTGCTTCGTCCTTCAACCCGTTGTTGCGAATGCGGTTGAAGTCTTCGCGTCTGTCCTCAGATATTCTGGTCACGGCACCACGTTTCAGAAGGACCACAGAGACCGCAAAAACGATTTGTTTTCGGTTTGTTGTTGACAGAACGAGATTAAAAAATATACACACCGTCCACCTGCTCCCTTCTTCTTCCCCGTCTCCAAGCGCCATCTTCGATCTGTTGTCTACACCGACTTCTGAGTTACTCAGCAATGCAGTGTTATCGACGAAACGCAACTTACTAAGGTACTTTTCATTAACTCTTATCCCTAATTCTTCACTCCGTGCTACTGAAAATCTCCTGGCATCTTCTAAATTGTGCCATTCATTTCAAAATGCGCAGGAAAGGTACAGAACCAAAACCATTTCGTGATTTTCCTGTACCTTCTGCTCTGACGGCACTGGTTTGGTGCAGCCGCACGCACAGCTTAACAAACAACAAAGCATTCGACGTAGGTACGGTACCCACCTTTACATATGCGGCGTGTTCTATCAAGATGTTTGCACCTCATTAAATTAAGCGAACAAAAACAAGGATTCCACCTTGTCGGCACCTTGTCCTTCACTGCTAAACTCGTGCTGCACAAGCTTTGAACTTCTCGTGCACAACTGTCAAGCAGTTCCGATCGATGCAGGTGAACTAAACTGACGCTTGAAAGATGGAAGCTTGAAATATGAAAAAATCTGTTAACATGAGCTGTCAGAGCATAAGTTTTGGCAAATAGTCTTGTCTCCTGTGAGGCTACAATGTCATTTGTTTGAACCCCTGGAAGCCAGAATCAATCTGAATTTACCGAATACTGTACGACTCAAGATCACTTTAGAGTTGGCACGTGAATTGTCAGAAATTATTAATTGCAAAATGAACGACCCCCCAGACACGGGCATTAACAGGCTTTCTTACATTTATTTGTGCCTTGTGACAGTTTGCGAAAAACACCCAGAACTGTTTTGTCTTATTAACTGCCTTTACCTCATACAAGTTTACAAAAGATGCACCAAAGCTCATCAGGCAGCACTCAATTGCTTTAGCTTTGCCCATATATTCAATGGGCTCCTAAAATAATAACTCATAAAGGTGATCAGCACTTGCAGCACAGCTTCCTCAAAACGTGAATGCTGTCGTGAAGAGCAAGATTGTGTTCATTGCATGTGGTACTGTTTTTTTTTCTAATAGCAGAGAAACGTCCCAGATTACTTTCAGCATATCTGCGTTTGTTTAAATTAAGTTGTAATAACTATAGTGTCTACCACTACGAAGTGAAATTTTGTGCATCATGGTTATGAAAAAAATCTAGGAAGTAGCGCAGGTAGTTAAAACATAAACGATCTTGACTTATTCACAGCCACACTGCAAGATAGTACGTATTTCAAGTCCTAACCTCTAAAAGTAGCAGGGAGAAAACAATTTCAACTTTCAAGCACTAGTATACTGAAAAAGCAAACGCAATAACAAGTGTGTAACAAATGTGACCCTTATTGATCCAGTATTCGGACAGATTCACATAATGTACCATCATTCGATTTCAGGAGAGATTGCTAGCAAGAAAGTGCTCAAGTTCTATCGATCTGTCTGTGCAAAAGAGTCTGTGCTCAGAGCTGAGCAGATCGTGTACTATAAGAGCACCAACAAAGATGTACAAACAACAAAAATGTACAATGCATGCCTAAAGCTACTTTTCTTAGAATTGGGCATTTTCGATGTGTAAGTACACCCTCATAACTCTGCTTCTTTAGCATGCATGTTCGCTGCATACGCAGAAGACCGGTTATTACTTGCGACGAGAAATCTAGCTTTAGTAACTCTGTAACTTAACTCCAACAATAAATGTAGCAAGCGTGAAATATTTTTAGGCCCATCACCTAAATACATATTACCTTTGATATGAGCTCACGGCTGGGAATTACAACTAGTGCCTACCCTGTCGACACGACGCGACATTGCACAACTGTGAAGTACTTAATGTAGCATGGCAGAGCGAAAAAAATTCAGAAGTGCACGCATTCGCAATTGCTTATTTAACAAATTTAACACAACTACATTTCTCTCACTTCGCGAGCCATCTATCGGCAATGTGCAAGTTTCCTTCCAGATTCCACATCATGCATTCACTTCACTTCAAAATCAACACTACAGGACAAGCGCCGCATCTGATGGCAGGATCGAACCCTTGTACTGAAGCCACGCCATTAAACTCGAACGCCGCAATGCAATTAGAGCGACGTTCATTCAGCGATCACGATGTTTAGTTATATGCATATGCTTGTTATCTTTCAAAAGTATTTACGCATGGGTGTAAAGCTTTCGATATGTATCAGTGACTTGTTTTGTTCGGACCCGACCGTGTAAATTGGTTGTACTTGCTTGAACTCTCGCAATAAACGATGCAAACCTTGCATGATTGACCTTGTTTTTGCCAGTCGAGGCCAGCTAGGTCACCTAGCAATAATTACCGGCACGAAGCGTGATTTAGCAACGAAAAAAACCCAGAGGAAGCGAGCAGCGCGAACTAGCCGCGGCCGCCTCCCCGCCCCCACCTGCCACAAAAAATGCGTCTGTTTAATGATGATGATAGTACTACTAGTGCCATCTCACCTCGCGGTATTGCAGTTCAGTACGCCGCCGCTACGTATTTGCAAGTTATTTTGATACAACAGCCCAAAGGTACAGTTTCCGTTCTCTAAACTGGTAGGAGTTCTGTGGCGCCGCCCACACGTAGCGTGGCCTCTGTTGGGCGCGCGCTATCAGACTCGCATTTCGGCAGAGGACGAAGGACACTTGGCACGCTGCCGTGGCCTCGTTTACTACAGGAGCACGCTGCTCAAAAACGACGAACGAAAAATTGGTACAGCTGTTCGCACTTGTGATCTGTATCTTGTGAGCAAGTTTCGTGCGTCTTTTTTACTGTTCAAACACCATGCTTTAAGTGTTGAGCTGCGACAGTTGTTAGTCCGCGCTCGTCCTATGTATGCTAACTTCGTGCGCACTTTCTGTTTGAAGTATGGGCTGCAAGTACGATTGTCATGTTTGAACATGTCGGTTACCTTCGTCGTCCGTTCATATCAACGAATACCAAATTTGGCTTATGTGAAGCTAGCAAAATGGCCACGTGCGCATGATGAGCGTGGTATGTTGTCAAGTTCTTACGTGACATGCATCTCATGATTATCATGTTTGCACCATTCATATACCTTTGTCATCCACCGACATCACGTAAAACTAAGTTTATTATGTGACGCTAGCGGAACGACCAGGATCCCACCATGAGGGTCGCCTTAGTCATGTTTTACATGACACGCATGTCATGATTATCATGCTTCGACGTGTCCTTCACTTTCGTCATCCCTTTGCGTGCCGTAATAATAAATTTGGTATAGTTGAATTTAGTGAAACGGTCACGAGCACATCATGAGCGTGGAAAGCAGTCATGACACACAACACATGCATGTCATGATTTCCACGTGAAAGTCCGTCACTTATATTTGCCATACAGTCATGACTTACCATACCAGTTTTGTAATATGTCATGTGAACGAAACCACCGCAAGAGCTTGCAAGACCATAAATTCCAATTCATCACATTTATACCACACATATGAATTTCACGTTATGAGGGTCACTTATGCTCGTCATACAACCGTGTTATGCCACACAAGTTATGGTATCGACATTATTTTCGGAATGGCCAGGAAAGCTTAAAGTATTTTCTACACTTCCTTCTTTCTAAAACTGTGCGTTGCCCGGAGCCAGGTTGTTCGACGCACGTGAGCTACCGAACCACTCCAACAGAGCGATTTCTAGCCACGGTGCTCGTGAATACTTCTAAACTAAGCGGCCTGCCCACGGCGACGTTATCGGAAGGACGGCCGCATTGTTTGTGTTTCCGGGTCGCATTTCCTCAGCAGCCACGAGAGAACCACATTCCGAGAGGCGGTTTTCGAAGGGAGGGTGTGGAGCCGCTTGCAAAATATCAAGCGACGACTCTCGTTTCGCATCAAAACCAACCACGTTTGCTCTGTGCCCTTGGCAGTAGGCATACAGAACGGAACCGTCACCGTAGCGAAGCCGGAGCCGTATCGAAGACCATACCGCAGCACCAGAGTGCACTTCCACGTCTCTACAGAAAGAGGAGGACCGATGCAGCTGTACACACACACACACACACACACACACACACACACACACACGCACGCACACACACACACACACACACACACACACACATGCACGCACGCACACACACACACACACATGCACGCACGCACGCACACACACACACACAGACATGCGCGCACGCACACACACACACATGCGCGCGTGCTCACAGACAGACGGACAGACAGACAAATGGATAGATAGATAGATAGGTAGATAGATAGATAGATAGATAGATAGACAGACAGATAGATAGATAGATAAATAGATAGATAGATAGATAGATAGATAGATAGATAGATAGATAGATAGATAGATAGATAGATAGATAGTTAGATAATTTCGGACACGCTGTATAATTTCGCAACAACCAGACATCAAGAATATTTTATCAAGAGCGGTTATTATGGGAGACAGGGACAATTAGGTGTTGAAACTCTGGCTCACGGATGCGCATATTGATGGGGAAGAGTGCTTGTTAAATGAATCCGACCAGGTTTAGCGCTAATTATAAAACACGGTGGATAGTTTACCACAGGCTGGCCACACTTGGTCGCTAAATAGAATACTGGCCACGGCACAGCTTTTTTGATGGAGTCGAAAATCTTGAGAACCGTGTGCTTAGATTTACGTGCACATGAAACAGCCTCAGATGTTCGAACTTCCTGGAGCTCTCCCTTGCGGCGTCTCTGTTAATAACATCTTGGCTTTGGGACGGTAATCCTATATAATTTTTATTAGGTAGACAACCCTCATCTACGTGACACTTATCGTTCGGCCATTTTGTGAATTTACTTTCCTTATGTTCGTGCCATCACAGAGGTGCACCTCGCATCTCGCTGTTTAGTTCTTTGTTTTTTTTTGTTCGTGATCATCGAAGCAATTTTGCTCATTCGAACATTGCCTAGCTGCGACGATTTTTTTTTACAAATATTCATAGCTGTGAGTACCGAATCAAGTTGTACGTTTCTCCTTTTGTTCTCCGGTTCATTGCGCTTCATTTGGCCAAGTATTATTTGTTAAGCACATATGTCGACAGCCAGTCTTTTTACTACTCTTAATATTGTCGTATGCGCATCCAAAATAAGGAGGTCCCTTAAATCGAGGCGGGCCTGAGCACACGACGAATTGTGCAGGGGCCAGTTTATTAGACATCTGTTGAGATGCCGTCTTGAAGCATGGTTGAACACATGGGAAAACAACGAAAGTTGAGGTTTAGTTGGATCGTTTCACTCTCTCTTATAATGTTCCTCTAGTACCTAATGCAATGAATCAATCCACATTTTTCATTTTCCTGTGCTAGCCTCTGGCCTTTCGGTAGGATTTTCGCAGGGGCCAAGAGAACTAGCTTTGCTATTAAGAAGGCCTCGAAGTTCCGCAGGCATTGCGCTATTTCTCCGCTAAGGAAGGGCACATGCGGAGTGGCATTGTGGGACAGGGGGATTTATCGGATCTAAGAGCGAGTGGTGTGAACATTCAAAAGCAAGGTATGCGGGCCCTTCTTGAGGATTCAGTTGACTGAATCATAGAGTACGCCACATTATTTCTTTCTTCGCCTCAATAACACTAATATTGTTGAAAATATTTTGCATTGCTTTTGTAAGGATGATCGTTCATGCACCCATACTTGCATTGAGGGTGAACGGAGCATGCCTGGAGTAAGTTGGACAAAAAAACATTTTATACTTTGCTTGCGTGAAGACTTGCTCAATATATGATATGCAATTTAACTATCTCTACTAACCTGATACCATAGTTCCACCCGACTATTTTATTCCCGAACGTAGTGGTAGTCGAGCTTAGCAGCAATTTTCGGAGTGCGAAAAGTCGGTTCTTTCAGAAAAGGTATGAAGCAAAGCAAATATATGTCTGGGAGGAGTTTTGGCGCAACAAAGATTGCGTTAGAGTGCATGTATACGAGCAAATGCATCAGAGGTTGAAAACAGTTGGGTCAGCAGAAAGATAACACAACGTTTGGTGGACATTTCACGAGGGCGGAAACCTCAGACGCTTTATCAGAAGCAAAGAGCAACGATCGGTGCCACCACTAACTTGGAGGAGGAGTATGACAGAGTGCAAGAAAAACAGGAAAGTCAACCAGACGTGCGTCCGATCAGCTATCCTACGCTATGGGAAGTGAGGCAAACAATCAGATATGAGGACTAAAAGTAGATTTTATATCAAAGCTGATTTCATTCCTTCCGGCCCTATGACACCAGTTCCACATATACTAGCGTCGATTAGAGGTTAAGAAGGGTCTTTTATAGTGTTTTATAGTGCCTATAGGTTTCTATTTTAGGTGGTTGTGCGAAAATACCCGTAAATGCTTTCCAACGCCCATAACTTAATTTGTGCGTACATATGAAAAACTATTCAGCTACAAACCTCTCTTCGAAACGCAGTTTTAGATCGTGTTCATGTTACCGGGCAACATTCACTAATTGAAAATATGAAATCTAAGTCTTCTTCAAGTACGCCCTGATAATAAAATAAAACGCCATATTCCCGTAGGCACGCTCTCTCGTTCTTTCGCTGAATCAGCAGTTACCGTACCCGCCCATTCATTCAGAGCCCATCGTAACACGTTGGCGAATATGGCTAGAAGATGTCGATGCAATATTTATGAAATTGGATAGGCAATCAAGCTATCATAATCTGTTAGATTGTATTAATATTGTGTTTAAATAAAACGAGCCCTACAATGTTCACTACTTTCCTTCATTAGAAGATGACGCTTATTACTATTGCTACTTTCCCAAGAACGAGGTCGGGATTAATAGACTTTCAGGTGATGAGAGTACCATAGCCAGGAAGGCTCAAGCTGTACTTCCTGGGAAGAGTCTACTTTTGCGATGATATTGTCACGTTGCTTAAGACAAACTTGGTTTATTGGGTTCGTTGAGTCGACTAGCCAAGCAGCAGCTCAGACAGATCGTCTTTGTCTTCTTCCACTGCCGGATCTCACCCAAGCATATTAGGTGGCATTAGTCCCCCCTTTGAAAGCATCGACTCGATGCTCGTAACGAAAAAAAAAATGAAGGCATACACACGCAGATACAGAGAACCAAAAGAGGAAGAGTGCCAGTACTCGCAGCGAAAATGAGGAAATTTCGCCAATGCTTGCGCCAAGCGCAAAAACAAAAGGCATAAAAACACAGAACACGAACAGCAGCAGCAGCAGCAGCAGCACAATGTCACGGCATGTCGCAACACATGAACCACAAGGGCTACTGTGTGAAGTAGGGCTTCAGCCTAACGACATGCACGGTTTCGGGCCGAAGCTGTCGACGAGAAGACGCTGCGCCGTCCGGAAATACCTCGTAGGTAAGATCGGTGACACGTCTAAGAACCTTGTACGGTCCAAAATAACGACTTAAGAGTTTTTCGGATAAGCCTGGTCGCCGGACAGGGGTCCATATTCACACACGGTCTCCAGGGTGGTAGGTGACGTTTCGATGGCGGAGGCTGTAACGTCGTGCGTCTTCATCCTGTTGGTGACTGGTGTTTATGCGGGCTAGCTGACGAGCTTCTTCGGCGTATTGAGTGTATTCCTCAGCGTCTGGAGCGATTTCATTGCTTTGGTCACACGGAAGCATAGCATCGAGCATGGTTCGCACGTTGCGTCCGTAAACGAGTCGGAAAGGCGGAAATCGCGTTGTTTCTTGCGTTGCCGTATTGTATGCAAACGTGATGTATGGAAGAATTTCGTCCCAGGTTTTGTGTTGTACGTCAACGTACATTGACAGCATGTCCGCTATGGTCTTGTTAAGCCTCTCTGTCAATCCATTCGATTGCGGGTGATAAGCCGTCGTTTTTCGATGAGTTGTGCAGCTCAATTTAAAAATCTCCTCCATCATTCGTGCTGGAAATGACGTCCTTCTGTCCGTAATCACGCACGACGGGGCACCATGCCGTAGGACGATTTGGTGCACGAAGAACTGCGCGACTTCAGAGGATGTGCCACGGGGTAACGCTTTTGTTTCAGCATACCGAGTGAGATAATCTGTCGCAACTATAATCCATTTGTTCCCAGAGGACGACAAAGGGAAGGGTCCAAGAAGGTCCATTCCCACGAGGTCAAACGGTGTCTGTGGTGGTGCTATCGGCTGGAGCAGGCCTGCGGGTCTCACAGGCGGAATCTTGCGACGCTGGCACTCACGGCAGCCTTTCACGTATCGATGTACACTTGTTGATAGTCGCGGCCAGTAATACTGTTGGCGTACTCTGGCGAGTGTTCGCGAATAGCCCAAATGTCCTGACGTGGGCTCGTCGTGGCATGCAAGGAGGACCTCGTCCCGCATTTCGGTAGGAACAACGTGTAGGAAGGCTTTGTCGCTACCACGGGCGTTTTTCTTGTAAAGAATGCCTCTTCTTAGACAAAAAGAGGACAGTTCGCGAGCAATGTGTCGAGGAACTTGAGAGTTCCGGCCTTCCAGGGAATCAATAGCTGGGCGTAATTCATCGTGTGCCCGCTGTTTTGACATAAATTCGGAATCACTGACTGCTCCGAGAAAGGCATCTTCATCCTCGGAGCCCCTGACAGCGTGCCCCACGGGCGCTCGAGAAAGCGCGTCGGCATCTTCATGTTTGCGCCCTGACCTGTACACAATCGTAATATCGAACTCCTGCAAACGCAAACTCCACCGAGCGAGACGGCCGGATGGATCTCTGAGATTTGCCAGCCAGCAGAGCGAGTGGTGATCAGTCACCACTTTGAAGGGACGACCGTAGAGGTAAGGCCGAAACTTGGTCGTCGCCCACACAACTGCGAGGCATTCTTTTTCCGATGTAGAATAGTTGGTCTCGGCTCGAGAAAGAGTACGACTGGCGTAAGCTATTACATGTTCAACGCCACCGTGTTGTTGTACAAGGACAGCGCCAAGTCCGACGTTGCTGGCATCTGTATGAATTTCTGTAGCAGCGTCCTCATCAAAATGGGCAAGAACAGGGGCTGTTTGCATTCTCCGCCGTAGCTCTGTGAACGCTGCATCTTGTTCTGCGCTCCAAGTAAAAGGCACGTCATCCCGAGTGAGTCGCGTAGGAGGCTCAGCTATCTTCGAGAAGTTGGCGATAAATCGGCGATAATACGCGCACAAGCCGAGGAAACGGCGTACTGCTCTTTTATCTGATGGAACAGGGAAGGCGGCGACAGCAGCAGTTTTGTCTGGATCAGGTCGCACTCCATCCGCACTAATGACATGCCCCAGAAATTTCAGCTCTTCGTAGCCGAAATGGCATTTTTGGGGTTTCAGCGTGAGTTTAGCTGTGCGAATGGCGTCCAGAACCTTTCTCAGACGCTTCAGATGTTCTTCGAAGCTCTCGGAAAAGATGACCACATCATCGAGGTAGACAAGGCAGCTTTGCCACTTCAAGCCAGCGAGAACTGTGTCCATCATCCTCTGAAACGTGGCTGGGGCAGAACAGAGGCCGAAGGGAAGAACACGGAATTCGTAAAGTCCGTCTGGAGTCACAAACGCAGTTTTTTCTCGGTCTCGTTCATCCACTTCAATTTGCCAATAGCCACTCTTTAGATCGATGGACGAAAAATACTTCGCGCGTCGTAATCTGTCGAGAGAGTCGTCGACCCGTGGAAGCGGGTAAACGTCTTTTTTCGTGACGCTATTAAGCTTCCTGTAGTCAATACAAAATCGCAGCGTTCCGTCTTTTTTCTTCACTAAAACGACTGGCGAGGATCAAGGGCTGCTGGATGGTTGAATAATCCCGTCATCGAGCATATCTTTCACTTGTGTCTGAATAGCCGCACGTTCTTTGGAAGAAACGCGATAAGGCTGCTGCCGGATGGGGCGGACGTCATCGTCGGTAATAATTCGATGCTTGGCGAGGTGTGTTTGATGCACTTTGGAAGAAGAGGCGAAGCAAGACCGAAACTCCTTTAAAAGGTCATGAAGTGCAGCCTTTCTCTGGTCTGACAGCGTCGAAATAATGTCGATGTGGTCTAGGAATTCTTCATCCTCATGCGTTTCCTCGGACGCGAAGCACTCCGTGACGTCGGCAAGAGGGTCTCCATAGGCTACGGTGGTTCCGCGGAAAAGATACCGGTGCTCGTAGTTGAAGTTTGTAACTAGTATTTGTGACGGCCCGTTACGGACACGCACAACACTTCGGGCAGCACATACACCTTGGAGTAGCAGAAGTGATAGGTTGCTTTCAGCCACCACGTCACCATCCCGGAGGTCTTCACAAATGACTTCGATGGGAACAGTCGCTCGGGGCGGCAGCGTCACACTGTCGTCAGCAACACGCAGCGCAGGTTTACGGCAGTTATCAGCGTCTCGATCTGTTGCGCCTTGAGTCGAGAAGGTCACGATGCGTTCACGAAGATTTATGATGGCACCGTATTCCCGAAGGAAGTTCATGCCGATAATCAGCTGACGTGAACAGTCGCGCAGAACGAGGCAGCTGAGCACAAACGTTGACGCACGAATTTTAACTCTTGTCGTACAGCGACCCAGTGGTGTTACAACGTGTCCTCCAGCAGTTCGAATTCGCGTTTCATTCCACTGCGTAATCACTTTCCTGAGATCTTTTGCTAGCCTCCCACTGATAATCGAATAGTCTGCACCAGTGTCTATCAATGCATTGACCTGAAAACCGTCAATCAGCACAGGTATGTCAAGTGACACGCGGTCACTGGGTTCAGATGTGGATTTCGGCGTTTCTTCGCTACTGCGATTATTCTCTGGTTGAATGTCTTCCGTGTTGCGTGCAAGCGTCGATGGGAGGTCTTCCGCACTTTCAGTCCCAGCGACCTTGCCCCCGAAGGCCGCTGCCTTCAGTTTTCCCGACGGGGGCTTGGAGAGCGTTCCCGTGCCGTCACATCGAAACGTGACCCAGTGGGTGCGGGTCTCCTCGGAGATGGTGACCGTGATTGACGTCGCGTAAAGGGTGCACGCTGTTGCGCGAGATACTCTTCAATGTCCCTCGGCCTTTGACCAATTTGGGGACGAGGTGGATTGACGGAAAATCCACGCAGGCCAAGTTGCCGGTATGGGCATTCGCGGTAAATGTGACCAGCCTCACCGCAATGATAGCAGAGGGGTCGTCTGTCCGGCGTACGCCAGAGATCAGACTTGCGCGTCGGTGCACGGCGACCATCGATGCCCAAACCAGCGTGCGCCGAATGAATCGCGACTGACGGCATCATTGTCTGGATCGGGACGTATGGAACTGTCTGAAGCGGAACGTGCGGCACTGTCTGGATCGGGACGTGCGGCACTGTCTGGATCGGGACGTGCGGCACTGGCTGGGTCGGGACTCCTTGACCAGAACGAGGCGTGGCAGATTGCAAGGCTTCCGCGTACGTACGACGGCGACTGTCAGTAGACACAGGAGCCGTTCCCGGATCAACCGACATCAGCGGAAAACGATGGGCGTGCAACATCTGTTGGACCTCGTCACGGATGACACTGGTGATAGAACCAACATCGATTGGTCTTGTCCCGTACATCTTTTCCATTTCTTCCCGGACGACAGATCGGATGATCTCGCGAATCCATTCGGGGCTCTTGCTCCCAGGGGTGGTGAAAATTTCGGGGGTTGAGGCAGCATTCACTTGACGGTCAAACAGGGCAGACCGTTGGTGCAGTACTTGCTCCATTGTTGCCGCTTCAGTAAGGAACTCAGCAACACTCTTAGGGGGACTACGCACCAAATCAGCAAAAAGTTGTTCCTTCACACCACGCATGAGGTGGCGCAACTTTTTTCTTCTGCCATAGCAGGATCCGCTCGCTTAAAAAGCCGTGTCATGTCCTCAACGTACATCGAGACGGTCTCGTTTGGCATCTGGATGCGTGATTGTAGTGCACGCTCCGCTCGTTCGCGGCGGTCGGGACTCCTGTAGGTCTCCAGAAGGCGACGCTGGAACTGGCGCCAAGATGTCAGAAGATCATCCCTGTTCAAAAACCACGTCTTGGCACCGTCCTTCAGGCAAGTGTACACGTTCCGGAGCTTCGCGGCATCATCCCAGTAATTTATCGCTGCGACACGTTCGAACTCACTCAGCCAGTCGTCAACATCTTCATGCTGCTCTCCATGAAAGGGGCTAGGCATGAGCGGGTTCTGGACGGTGCAGTAGATCGGCGTGGAAGGCGTCGGAGCTTGCACGGGATCTTGTGTCGAAGTCATAGTCGCTGCGTCAGTGGTTGGCGTCTCAGGTGGTAGGCCTCGTTGGCGGCGGCTTACTCTGTGAACAGGAGTGTCCACGGGTGCAGGGCTTGTGTTCCGGCTGCTGGACGGGGTCTTGGGCATCGGGTGGATCGTGAGACGTCGTACCCAGCACCTCCACCAGTCTTGTCACGTTGCTTAAAACAAACTTGGTTTATTGGGTTCGTTGAGTCGACTAGCCAAGCAGCAGCTCAGACAGATCGTCTTTGTCTTCTTCCACTGCCGGATCTCACCCAAGCATATTAGGTGGCAATATCACGTTGCTTGCAAACTCTGTCAGGGAACTACAACATTCGGAAGAAACTTTAGTCATGAGCACTGTGTTAGTTCTTCACGTAGAGTATGGAATTCCTGGTGTCTAAGAGTGAATACAGACCGAAAAGGCGCGTGCGAAGTTACGATTTGCCATGGACAATAACGAAGGCTTTTGTGTCCTTCGAATGTTTTAGGAGTATTTAATCGCGAGCACTTTTGTATACCACGGTATAGGTTAAACCATCGAATGTTGCCGAGCACAACGACACTCCAATGACATCTCTCGATGTCACGCTTTTTTTTCCTGCATATGAGCTCAGTGAACGGACCTACCATTTTAAATCGGTAGATAATGGTAGTTTCCTATCGTTTCCAAACTATCACACTAATATTTAGAATACGTTCTGCATTCTCTCCAAACAGTTTCCGTCAGGCATCAGCAGTTCGAGTGGGAGTGTGTTTGGCAGTGTTGGCAAGCCTTGAATGTGCGATTTCGGTTATGTCACTGCAAATGAAAAGTCGATAGTGGTGCCCCTAGGAGTCCAGATATAAGAAGCGCTTAATTTTTCAATATGTGATATACCCTTTTTCATTCTTTATATGTTCATTTTTGGTGTGTCATTTACTCGCATCAGTCTGTCACAAATGTAGTACTCTTTAAAGCAGTATTCGCAACTTTCAAGTATACGTGTTCACGCTTATTTGAATACATGATATGCTCGGACTATTGATAGTGGTCATTGAACATGAATGTGGGCGCTGTGCTTGTTTTTCATGCCTCAGAGCCTTAAATGCACAACTGTAATGTTTGTTCTCCTATCACGAACTTGACACGAGTGATACTTGGTGAAGAATCTCAACGTGGGTGAATCATTCGACAGCAGGCGTTGAATGATTACGAGCAAACTGCATTACATTCGCTTAAGGTATTTACACGTTGAAAGACTAATTTACACTTATTAATGGGTCAGACAAAAAGGGCCTTGCTCTTCTACACCTAACTTAGTGTTAGAGTCCAAGAGATTACGAGGAAGTACACAGCATAGAGCCTCGCCGTTCTAGCTCACCGTTGTTACAGCCCAGACTGCCCGTTCACGCTCCATCTTGCGGTGTGTACAATCGAAAAACACAGGGAGTAGGAGAGACAGAAAAAAAGAAAGGAAGAAAACGAGCACTTTGGCTCCGCGCGAATGGCGTTGTGCCTTCCCGCGCTGCCGACGTCGGTCTCCAACCACACCCTGACCGCCGCCCGTGGCTCGTATTCACACCCGCATCCGGCAGCTCAAGGCTCTCTTATTGCGCGTGCAGCAAGATTTTCATGTGCGATAATATTCCTTGGGATTAGGGGGGAAGAGCGCAGTCTACTCTCAGATTTTTATTTAAGCAACGCCTCAGTTTCCGGAGACCAGTTTGAGGCCCGACCCATTCTGCTTGTGATAAGTTAGCATACCAATACAATCCGTTTGCCAAACAGGTGCAATATTTTAAACTACGGCACTTCCCAGTCTTCGTATGGCAGACCTCTTGTATATTTCCTGCAAAAGCCCACAGAATGTGATCCTATATTATGCAAAACTTACAAAATATTTTGCCCGAAACGGTAGCAGCAATTCCGATGTGCTCGAAATTATCATATTCACAGAGCTTTGACCAAAATATCATATGGCTATGCATTATCGCCTATTTCTGGGAAGAACAAAGCACAAATAAATGCTTTTTACGGACAAACAAACAAACATTTATTATGTTTCTCTTTAGAGTTCGGCAGAAAAATTGCATTTTAACAACATGAAAAGAATAACTAACAAAGGGGCACAATTTTATGAATGGAAGTGACTTTCATAAGTGAAAGAACGACTTTTGGCCACAGGCACAATGTAAGGAGACAGAGGGAGAGAAAATAAGAAGAAAGGCGGGAAGGTAACTGGCCTTGAGCCCCGGTATACTACCCTGCACTAGAGAAGGAAAGAGGGGAAGAAAGGTATGAAGGAGAAGTAAATGCTCGAATGCTTTTGTGTCATGCGGTTATTGTGTGGTGACATTGAATCTAATCCCGAACCTATTGTCGAAGAATAACTTCTTAAGGTTTTAGAAGGTCAAAACGAATCGCGCAATGAGATCTGTGGCTTTAAGGGCTTGTTTGTGGATATCAAGCAGCGGTTCAATGGTATTGAAAAACATGTCACTGAACTTAAGACCAAATCATCCAAACTAGATGTTCTTGACAATCTTGTTTCAACATACGAAAAATCAGTTAGCTTTCAGGCGCATAAACTTACGGACCTTGAGGATAGAAGTAGGCGCTCAAATTTTGTGGTTTTTGGTATCTCTGAAAGCCCCAAAGAGACTGAAACGGAATTAAAGCAGAAAGTAATTAACGCGACGTTTAAAGATAAGCTTGGTGTCACGTGCAAATCGGTAGGGCGTATTCATAGAATTGGAAAACCCGGTACGAAAAGACCCGTCATCTTGTTCTTCCAAGATTTCAACAAAAAATCTGATGTACTAAAGAATGCAAAAAACTCAAGCAATCTAAAATATTTGTTCAAAACGACTATTCCAAGCAAACCTTAAAAAAAGAAAACTGCTTTTGGACAGCGCAAAAGATAAAAATCTCAAGGGAAAAACGTTTATCTAGTTCACGATAAACTGCATGTTGACAAAGAAGCTTTTGTTTGGAACGAAACGGCGAACGAACGTAGAAAAATCACTCAAAAGAAAAGGCATACGCATGCAGTGAACGCAGAAGGTGTTCTGAGCAATGCTCATGAAGGTAGTGATAATGGAAGCGCATGACACATGAACAACCAACGTGTAGGACTACTAAATATAAACGCTCGTAGTATTACAAACAAAACTGAGCATCTTGAAGCTATACTTCTGGCACATGATCCTCACCTGGTTGTCCTTACCGAGACGTGGCTTCATACTTTCGTCAGTGACGATGATGTGGTGCCGCCGGGTTTCAAAATTTTCCGGAAGGACAGGGCAACTAGGGGGGGTGGTGTGGCAGTTATTCTGATAGACTGCGTAAAAGCTACGTTGCTATCTGATGTGCCCGATCTCGAGTGCTTGTGTTTAAATGTGACACTTGGCTGCCAGAATTTCGTGTTGTACGCAGCCTACCGGGCTCCTGATGCAACAAGCGATTATCTGACAAAGCTGCATGCGCACATGCTACAATTCATCGAGAGAAAAGTAATATTGGCAGGAGACTTCAATCTTCGAGGTATTGACCGGGAAAGATTAGAAGCAGGCTCTGACTCTGTCAATATTTCTTGTATGTTTGAGATTATGATTGACCCCAATTTTGTGCAAGTTGTGGTTGAACCCACGCGTGTTACAGAGTCTACATCTTCATTGCTTGATTTGGTATTTTTACAGCGATCAATTTCTCAGTGCGACGTGTCCTTGATCCCTGGCATATTGGACCACAGTTTGATTAGTGTTTCGTTCCCCTTGAATATAAACCGTTCTGGGGATGTGAATACCACAAAGGCTGTTAAAAACTTTGCGCACGCTCAAGATTCGCGTATTTTTAGTTTTTGGATGATCACGTGGCTGAGTTTTGTGGTGACAATGTGGAACACCTTTGGGAGACATTCAAGAACATCTGTACGTTTTGTTTACATAAATTCATTCCCAATATGCTAAAAAACGCACTATGTTCACTCCGTGGGTCACGAGACCTATACTGCATCTAAAACGAAAGGCTGAACATCTCAGGAAAAAGAGGGCAGCTTCCCAGCGCCTAGGTGAAGTCCGGTCTGCTTTACACGAAGCGATTCAACGCGAGAAAAGCTTTTATTTCAATATCACACTGGCTAATTTTATTAAAGATGACCCGCAGAAGTTTTGGGCCTACATTAGCGATCGCAAAAAGAACGTAGAACAATTTTCTGTGAACGGTTCTCTGATATCGGATGCGAAAGCGATTGCTGATCATTTCAACTCTTTTTTTATAGTGTTTTCTGTCAGTCTCCTCAGCCTGTGGCTTTTGTGAATGATTCTGCAGATACTCCACCAGGAAATTTAATTTCATATGAAGGAGTTTTAAACATGGTTCTTCGAATAAAAGTAAAATCCTCCAGTGGGCCAGAAGAAATACCGAACGAATTTTTTCGACGGTATGCCGAGCCCTTGTCTAAGTACCTTGTTACAATTTTTGAAGCTTCAATCCGTACTGCAACGTTACCTAAAGAATTGAAAATGGCTCGTGTCAAGCCAATTTCCAAAAAGGGAGACCCTCTTCTTGTCTTCAATTATCGGCCAATTTCGATTATATCGTCTTGTAGCAAAATGTTAGAACACATTGTCACAATATTCATATCAAAACACCTAGATGAGCATAACCTTTTTATCTCCGTATCAGCATGGTTTTCGAAAGGGCTTGTCGACAACAACTTAGTTATGTACAATCATTCATTCTCTTGCATCTGTGATTGATAAGGGCGGCCAAGTAGACGTCATATTCCTAGATTTCTGCAAAGCTTTCGACTGCATCCCCCATGATAAACTTATGGTTAAATTACAGCTTACTGGACTTCCAAATTTTCTATTAGACAGGACTTTTAACTACCTGTCTGATCGCTCCCAGGTTGTAAGCATTAATAATCAGAACTCAATTCTTCTGCCGGGTACTTCACGTGTCCCACAGGGCAGTGTACTCGGTCCCCTACTATGTTTGATATACTGTAACGATGTAGTAAATTGTGTAAACCCACCTGTTAACATTCGACTTTTTGCAGATGATTGTATTCTGTTTAACTCGATAACTAGTTCTAATGACCAAGCAGCTCTCCACTCCACTCTAAACAATATATGTCTATGGTGCAATCAATGGGGGATGAAACTAAACTTGGATAAATCAGTTCTGCTCCATGCCACTAACAAGAAAAAGCCAGTACTAACTGACTACACGCTCTCTAACCAACCTCTTAAAGAAGTTAAGGAATACAAGTATCTTGGTGTCACTCTAACGAATAATTTAAGTTGGAATTCCCACATTAAACAAGTTTCTTCCGCAGCTTTCCGCAACTTATGCATGCTAAGGCACAAACTTAAGGATGCTCCTACGAAAGTGAAATTTTTAGCTTACCAATCCTTGATTCTCCCTAAATTAGAATATGCATTGCTTGCCTGGGATCCTTATACTAAAACTAACATTGATGCATTAGAAAAAATTCAGCGGAGGGCAGTTCGTTTCATTTATTCTTTTTACAAGCCTGGTAGTTCTATAACTAGTGTAATGCTTTCAAATGGTATCACATCTTTGCAGTCAAGACGCAGATTCTTACGTCTCAAATTTTTGTACCAACTTTCTAACCGCAAATTTGCTCTGAACCCTGACCCCTACCTTACACCACTAAGAACACGTCAGACTCGGCATTCACACGCACTTTCTTTAACACCATATTTTGCTCGTACTAACTTGTTCAAATTTTCCTTCTTTCCTCGTACCATTGAAGAGTGGAACGATTTGCCCGCAAGCAGTTTACACTCTCCCGATCTTATTTATGCTGAAATTTGAAGTTGTTTTTCTAACTATTCCAACTATTTCCTCTTTTCCCTCCCCACTCTTTCCTTTTGTTGCTTTTGTATAAATATGTCACGCTTTCCACTTTTTACTCTGTATTTGTTGATGTTGTTTTGAAATGTGCATGACAACTGTATTATCTTGCCCTTCCTGCTTTGGCCTCTGGTCAGCAGTATTTGTAAATAAATAAATAAAAATAAATGGCACTGACTGGGCCGACGCGTAACAGTTTTACTTTTCACATCACAAAAGATGAAACAGGCCGGTGTCTTTGAGAAAACGCAATAGCGTTTTCATTGCCTGTTGGAGTAGGGATGCGCCGTGCCATGGTCCCAATACTTTCTCGACAGTGGAGTCAGTTCTGTCCAGTTGATTTAAAACACTGCACAGGTGAAGCCTTTCGTTTGTGTATGCCAGACAGTAACATAAGAGGTGTTCATTAGTCTCATGAACGTTGCCGCCGTCGCACTATGCGAAGTCAGTCATCCCATTCTCAAGTGAGTAAGCATTGTTGAAGCCAGGCGAAGACGCAAAACTGTACCTTTCTCCTTGGAAAGACCTGAGGGTAGCCACAGTCCTAGAGATGAGTCGAGAGAATACAGTCAATGATGTGGGAACTGTGATGATTGCCACTTCTGGAGCGTTATGTTCAGCGCCAGCTTCATCGTTATCTAGCCGCGTCAATCGTAGATAAAGGTATGGAAGCACAGTTTGTTTCTACGCGTGCATATCTGGCTGCTTCACCGACGAGGTCGTTGCCAGAGATACTGAAATGACTATGTATCCACCGGAACACAACGTTTTCTCTCTGTTAGGTCGCATAGTGCAGCATTTCTCTGATCTTCCACACAAGTTTTTCGTGGGACACACGACGAAGTGTCGAAGAAAGACATTGCAGAGCTGCCTTGGAGTCACAGAATACTACCCATCGATGAGCCGGTTGTAGCTTGATATAATTGGTGGCACCTCGCAGGGCAACAGTTTACGAACCAGTCAATGTGCTCACGTGACAAAATTTGTAAGTGACGTTGATATGTCACGATAGGATGGCGGTGGTGCCACTGAAGCTAGCCTGCTTGGTAGAGTCATTCAATATACGCGGATTCTGTCAGCATAGAACGTGTGCAAACAGTCCAGAGTTACTTGCTTCAAGGCCAAGGAAGAAAGGAGTCTTCTATTTCTTATTCCTAGGACGGAAAGGTGCACATCGGGTTGTCGTAGGCTCCACAAGGTGGACGGCGAATGCGCCAACGGTATAAACCAGGCAGTAGCAAAGCGCAGCAGGAGCTGACGACTTTAGAGAACGACGCCTGTGGTCGTTGTTCTGGCAGAAATGCCAAATGGCTCAATAACAACCGTGAAATGTGCCTAATATGTGCTCTAAGCACGTCGAATGTGACGTAAGTTGTAACCGGATGATCCCAAGCCAACTACCTCCAGCAGTTGAGGTAGTGCGCGGCAGGCCAAGAAAACACGTATTGCCTGTGCTTGCACGGACTAAAGTGCTCGAATGTTTCACTTAAAAGATTCAGTAAGCAGGGGAGAACTGTGGCGCAGTACACCATCAAAACGTGCTTGGTATAGATGCAGTATGAAACTGAACGACGGACTCCATCTCTTCATAGCAATGAATTTCTGGACGTGGGTAATAAATACCAGTTTTGATTAAAGTGAGTCACGTGAGGGTTCTAGGAGAGGCCGCGGTTAAAAATAACACCTATAAAACAATGGTTACGCTTGTAAGAGATAGGCTGGCCAATAATGCTTATCGGGTAAATTGTCATCGCCTTGCGCGTGGAGGCCACCAGTGCACAATTTTTTGTTGAGATTGTTACACCTTGCGTGCGAAGATAGTCAGATGCTTGTGACGCTGCCCTCGATACCCTTGCTCGCACCTTTAGGCGTGTCAATGCTGATGTCCAGACACAGTTGTCATCGGCGTATATTGAAACATTGACTGTCTCCTGGACAGATTTCGCTAGGACAAGCAAGGAAAGGGTGAAAATTACCGAGCTTAAAACACCAGCTTGTGGGACGCCACGGCACGTGTAGTGGTCCGAGGTCGAGTCATCTTCACTATATACAAAAAAGAATCTTCCTGTATGGTAGCTTCGGATCCATCGAAACATTCGCCGTTCCAGTTCATTAACAGTAGTATGTCTAGTATATAGCTTGATGGCCAACGTTGTCACATGCACCTTTCACGTCGAGAAAACCGCAAGTGTCAGTCGTTTCCTGAATTACTGCTGTTCTACTGATTACACCCAATCGAATACTTTGTGGATCGATTGACGGTCTTGTCGAAGTCCTGCCATGGAGCCGAGGTCAATGTTGTGCCATTCAAGGAACCATGCCAGGCGCGTGAGAATCCTGCGCTGCATGAGTTTCCCAACCCAGCTGGCGAGAGCTACAGGCCAGTATATTGTCAGCGCTTTTAGAAGTGGCACCAGACGGCTGCGTTTTCATTCTTGAGGTACGACGTCATTTTTCCAAGACCGATTCAATAAATTTTGCAGTTGTCGAGCTGCTTGACCTCCACATATGCTCCGCAACCGTTCTTCTTCACCCTGGTGTAGAACGCCTGCACAGTGTCAGTGCAGCTTCTAGTTCTTCCATACAAAATGGAGCAATCATACTTATATATCGTGGACTGCAGATATCTTAGAAAAGCATATTAGAGAATAGGACTGTCCCGCTGGTGATGTTCGTGCAAATTCCTCTGCAACGTCATTTTCCCGGCGGTGTATATGAAGTACGAGAGCCTTGAAAGGAAGACTTTGCAGGGTGCCTGAGCGAAGGCCGTTTAAAATTCTCGATACATGAGACAATAGCTTGCGTGGGTTTATTGACTCGCAAAAGTTTTTTTTTTATTTTTGATCACACAGCTTGTCTTTTCAGCACTGTATTTTTTCTGCATAAGCCTTGCTTCTCTGAGATCAACAATTGACTTTGTACGCCTGTATTTTCTCTAAGCACGTCTACGTGACACCCGAAGCCTTTTTAAATCAATGTCAAGCTCCGTGCGCTTGAGTGAGTGTGTGAAGCAGCGCGTACGATTTTGCAATGCATTTGCAATTACTTCTTGTAACCTACACGAGGAATCACTTCTGCGCGTGTCTTCCGCTTGATCTTCATAAACTGTTCATTCAATATACCAATAGACTGGTGAAGACGACGTCTCTTGGCCATCAGTGCTAACATAGGTCGAAATGTGATCGCTACCATGGGTTTCAATATCAGCAAACTACCGCACTTATGGCGGTAGTTTACTGGCGCTTTCTAGTTGTCTGATGGCGCTTTCTAGTAGCGTGTAGTCAAGAGAGTTCCGCCCAGGCGTCACCTGTGTCGCTGTTGAAGGCTTCTTTCTCTTTCGACCCGACAGCGATTGTTCTGGTAGACAAAAGTGATGGTGACTTCGAACGTGCTTCACGAGGCAATGGTGTCTTGGAAGTCTTGGAGCGCCTTCGATGACGCGAGCGTCATCGTCTAACAGATGCGGCCGCTTCTCGGTGAGACGAGTTATCTCAGTCAAAAACTTTCTTAAATAATCCTGAGGGTGTTAGCCACTAGGTTTTCCACAAGGGACATTCTAGCAGCCGCTACTGTAGGCCACGCCCGCGTCAGGGCAGGAACGTGGTGGCATTTCCCTAGTTCTTGGGCCATCTGGACGGCCTTTTGTGGGTTTCTGCGACTGGGGCTCCTGAGTGTCTCCTTTCAGTCGGACTCACTGGTGAGAGGTCCTCGAGGTAAAGCGGGACATTGCCAGAGCATGTGTTCAAGTGAACAGTACACTTATGAGCAATCGGGGCATTGTGAATCTATGTCTTATTTGTAACGGCTGAGTCGGCCCCGTGATGGGTATGAACTCGTTTGTAGCATGCGAAAAGCTACATCATGCGCGCGTTCAAGGTTTGCATGTAGCAAAGGATATTGGCTTCTATTGTTTCGGTAGTAGGAGGTAGTTTTGTAAAACGTAAGTACATCAAATTGTATGTCTGGGTCTTGTTCTTATGTGGCTAATTAATCTTCGCGGCGGTTCAGTCCTCGCGCTCGATCATGAGCCATTTCGTTGAGGTTGAGTTGCTCTGGGTAGACCTCTTTGCCCATGTGGCCAGAAAACCAAGAGAAGTAGTGGGCTGCTTCACGTGCGATGTTGCCGCTTTCGTAAGCCCGAATGGCGCCGCGAGAGTCTGTGAAAACATGGGTGTGTGAGGGGTTGACCATCGCTAAAGCTATAGCAACCTGCTCGGCTATGGCGCTCGTTGCTAGCCTGATTGGGGCGGCTGAGCGTAGGGCTCCGTCGCCATCTACTACCGCTAGTGCAAAAGGGGAGGAGTTATTGTATTGCGCCGCATCGACGAGGACGGTAGAGTTGCGATTCGTAGTGGTATGGTTGAAGATCGCGCAAACGCGGGCCAGGCGTCAGCCTGTGTTGTGTTGTGGGTGAACATTTCACAGAAATGGGTTTACGATGTAGGTAGCGCGGACAGCTCTAGGTAGGGTTACTGCGCGTTCAAGGCTGGGATGTGGGCACATGCCAGCCTCGCTTAGAAGCTGGCGGCCTGCCTTGGAGGAGGAGGAGAGGCGGATCACTTTAGCCGTGGTCTGGGCCTGGATCACTTCATCGATGTTGTTGTGTATGCTTTGTTGGTCGAGACGGGAAGTACTCGTGTTGTGAGGTAAACGAAGGACTTGTTATTTGATTTTGCGCATGAGCGTGTTCAGTTCTATCTTTTCCACCTTCGTACAGTTGGGGCCAGAGGCGACGTAATTGATGTGGCTCATCAGAACGCGTTGTATATGCGCGGAAAGTTGGCCTCTCCAAGGCCTCGTCTGCGACCCGAGACTCACTGAATCAGTCGGAACATGTCTTCTGTTTTTTTCTGTTATATGTGTTATTGTCCGTGCATGGCAGCCAGTGAACTCGATTAAGAGGCCGAGAATGCGTATGGAGTCACGCGGGGTATTCGTTGCCCGTCTTTGGCGTGAAGCGCTATGGGTAGTTCATATGCAGGCGCTAAATTACAAACATCTTGGCGAGATGGCTGGTATATTAGAAACTCTGATTTCGTGGGCTACAGTCGCAGTCCAGTGTCTTTGAGTGATCTCGAACCATTTTTCTCAACACGGCTGTTTCCCTTCAAATAATCAGACAGTCCTTCAAAGATGAATCATGAGGCCCTTCACAATGCGAACATTTCCGATTATTGGCCTGAAGGCGTTAGTGGTGTGGGATCCGTGATTGATTCATATGTGGTGTTTAATGTCCCAAAACCATTATATGATTATGAGAGACGCAACAGTAGGGGGCTCCGGAAATTTTGACCACCTGGGGTTCTTTAACGTGCACCCAAATTGTGGTTTGGGATACAGTGCATCGGACACAAACGGTGGTGCTCTTGCACATGCTGCTCACGTGACCCAACATTAACGTCCGACTCTAGAGTTTTGCGGGCACGCGGCGCCACCTGTCGACGCAGTTTTGACTAGTGCAAAGCCCGACTCCCTTGCAGAGTTTGCTGCGCAACCAGGTGCATCCATAGCGTAAAAACAGCGATTGAGTTAAATTTCAGGTGTATTTAAGCATTGAAGTCTTCGAAAAGAGGTGTGGCAGCTTGGGCTAGTTGGTATGGCATGACAATAGTTATAGCGCGAGATCAAAACGACGACACAGAGACAAGAAGGAGACGAAGGACACGATCGCTAAAGGAGCTACGAGTTTTTTCCGCTAGTCAGGCGCGTCATCGAACCTCCATGAAGGGCTTGCTGGTTCACTCGCAAGAACGACGGCAAAAACAAGAGCAGACGCAGCAGCTCCGCGCTCTATAAAAAAGACCCCAGTCGACGCTACAGTTACGTTGTGAATTGCTATGGACGTTAAGGACTTAGTTTTACTGCTTTTCACAGCTTTCGCGAAGCAAGATGGCGAGAGCACTGGACATGGGCGGTTGTCTTGGGTAAGAAAATCACTCGCTTTGTCTACAGCCGTTCGCATGAGAAAATGTGACAACGTAGGTCCCCTCTTAATGTTTTGAATGGTTTTGATATTGAGGGAAATTGTAGTAACTTTTATTATGAAGCTCAACAGGGGCCTCTGACCATGGTGCGCACTGTGCAGCAGTAGAGGTGTGCCGATAAACATCGCACACGCCGCGACTGCCGATAACATGAAGCTCCACAACAATACGGCTAAGGGCCTTAAAGACTCTCAGGTGTGGATTTATCTTTAAAATGCGAAAAAGCACGGTATATAGGTAAATCGCAAAAGGATTGGGACCATAATTGTTTTTTATTATTATTCACGTTGGTCTTCGCGATTGTCAGAGCTATCTCGGAGGTCTCGGTTTTGCATCTTATTTTACACCGAGAAAGCAGACACGCATGCATCCCCGTTCGCAGTATATACAAATGTATGACAACCGTCAAGATAACATTCTAGCATGCTTGATAAAACAGTTCAACACACAGGAAGCGAGAGATCGAAGGAGAATGCAGCTGCAACGGCACAAATCGCCAGGGCTACTTGTGCCAAATAAAGTGAACTTCGTACCACTGATCGTAAGATAGATTGCTCGTCCATGCACTTCATCACTTTGGCATCATGTGTATGCCAGGTTAACGCATTTAGGCGTTACCGAATGAATGTCGGAGTGCTTGCGTGTAAATCGATGTCATGTGATGCTCGCTTACACCTAAATTGCCAGTTGCAGTACGCCGAATTACCTAAAACATCTTTCACATTGTACTCACAGCTAGTGTTGACGAGCCTCCTACTTTCGATTGATTTGATTGATTTGTGGGGCATAACGTCCCAAAACCACCATATGATTATGTGACACGCCGTAGTGGAGGGCTCCGGAAATTGCGGCCACCGGGGGTTCTCTGACGTGCACCCAAATCTTAGTACACGTGCCTACAATTTTCCTCCTCCATCGAAAATGCAGTCGCCACAGCCGGGATTTGATCCCGCGACCTGCGGGTCGAGCTTCCTACTTTCCTGGAGCAAAGTTGGATAGAAGTAAGGAGCTTGCCAGGTCCTTGATTGTCAGAAAACGGCGCCTCAAGGTGAACAAAAAAGGAGGGCCTATGCACGTTCGCTTGTGGGCGGCTCACTTTGTTCTACCCAGTTATGGCCGGTGCGTCGATGGAGGCGCTAATGGCGGTGTATTGCTGCAATGCCGCCAGGGCAGTGTCTGACGTCTATTGTACAATTCCTGCAATGAAGTGGTCTCGGTACGAAGGGAAGAAGAGCGAGCCGAAAGTGTCCGACCTTCACGTTTGACGGGAGGGTTTCACCCTTGATTATGATCTTCACGCAACGTAACGTGCTGCGACAAAAAACATTTTTAATGATGGTGTCTTCTGTAGCGGGCTTGTTCAGGACTCGCAAGTATGCGATGATAATGGTCTCGTCAACATCATAGACTACTCCAGTGATGACTTCTTTGCCGATCGTATGTGAGATCATATGTCAGACTTCTTTGCCGATCGTATGTGAGATCGAACTGCCATGCCATTGAGCTCTGTGACCTTGCGCAATATACTCAGCGCAGCCGCGTGGGTTACATCAATGGCTCAAACATTCTTGCGCGTGTTCACTCTGACGTCTTTGATTTCGCGCGAAGCAAGTGCCCCCAGCTGTGCAGACACGGCTTGTCTGTTGAGGTGCCTCATAATGTCTGTGGCAAAAAATGGCATGAACGAGATGGTGATGCCTTGATATTACGCGAAGATCTTATGGTGGGCGCACTCGAATCAAATGGCGTACTCAGAAACCGTCTCTTAGCCTTGCGGCTCCTCACCAGCTCGCAGCTGTCAATATCGGACTCTTCACGTAATAGTTCATGCTATCGTCACCGTCAGCGTCGCTCTCGGTGCCGTTGCGCCTACTGGTGGCGTCTTCCACGGAGGAGACTGTTTTTACAACAAATTCGTTCAGAGTGGGGCCTCGCCTCGATCACGTAGAGCACAAACTTGCCTGGATGACGTAGGAACCATTTTATTTTTTTCTTCTTTGCGGCGCGGTAGCGGCTTAGAGTTTCCTAATATACACTGGAGGGAACTCTTGCACTAGTGTCTATGGAAACTGCAACACATGACGCTTCAGCAAGCATGGAAATGATGGGTATAGTACACACATTTATCTAATCTTCGTACTTCTGGCTTGCTCTTCGCTCCATGAGTGTTAGTGTGGCTTGGAGCTGTTTTCTCACGAAAAAAATAAGCAAATGTGTATCTTGTTTACTCTGTCCTTATCTCAGCACACTGTTTTAAACCGTAAAGTGTGTTCAATATATATAACAATGCCTACTTTCTAGGTGAACCTACGCCAAGTCATGCGGCCATACAATAGAAGGTCGCCTGAAAGCAGAAAAGGTCAAGCAGCTGCAAGAGGCTCTTGATGCAAAGTAGCCGACTGTGACTAAAGAGACGCGAGTATACCTTAGAATTGCCGGCAGCAGTTCCAATTCTAACCATGGTTTTGAGGACGTAAAGGCTTTTAGACAAAATATGGGCAGGAACATTGCTGAGCAAATTCAAATGTTAGCAAGGGAAAGAATCACGTGTGTATCGGATGTGAAAAAGTGCCTGTACTATCACGTGTAAGATGTACTTTTTGCAAACGAAAAAAAGCTTGATAGCAGCTGCAGCGCCTTTTTCCCAACACATTCTGACATATGCAACCAGATCCCAGTCGTTCTTCGGCAAGACAGCTTTAGCACAGTTCATCAAGAGAATCCTAGCATCCTTATTGAAAAGATTAGAGCAGAGCAACCCGAATTATCTGTTGTTTATTAGCCATATGCATCACACAGCTTCGTGGGTAGCAGCTACTTAATAATGTAGAAAATACACCCTTAAAAATGGAGTGACGTTCTCTCCATTTAGGAAAAAACGGCGATGTCCCCAATGTTTGTCTTCAAATGGAGATACGTTGCTTCCATTTTGCCACGGAGAAATATGTCCCTCCCTACGGAAATCAAAATGGCTGGCCCCGGATTAGCGAAGCGAGTGGGCTTAGCAAATGCATCGATTCTCGAATGATAAGAAGTGCACGGCACAGACAGTTACACAAAAGCGTCCCGCTGAGCTAGATATTGCCACGCGTTCAATTTCCCAAGTTTTGCTATCGTCCCAAAACACTACACAATTCTCAGCGCAAACCGCGCCTGCAGTTTTTGAGAAGCTTTCGGACTGTAGCAGATCATTTCGATAAAATCACGTCCACTCTGCAAACGGTACAGATTATTCTGGAACCTACGCCACCGCCAGCGATAACGCTAGAACATTCGACGGCAAGAGTATAAATGCTGACGCGCTTCGCCACTTGTCAGTAGTTGATCGACGGCCGACGCTGCGTTCGCCACTATCAGTCCAAGACTGCTACTGTAATCGGACTTTCCGTTTACTGGGCACAGGTTCGCCCAAATAAACAGTTGAATTCCAACGCAAAGTCTTGTGTCTTTGGCCACGTCACGAACCCGTGACATTTCATGGAGGTGCTGCTTCTTTGATGTTCCGGACGCCCCCTTCAAGCCGCGACCCCAGCCCAAGCGGCAAAGAAGACACGGACGCTAACCCTGAACAGCGAACAAGCCGCAGGCAGAGGGGACTACAACCAGAGTACGGGCCCCTTCCTGAAGTAGCCAGGCAGACCCGGATCCCGACATGAACTGCTGCAATCATGACCGCCCCCATGCCGCCTGCACCGCTCCTGCTCCGGCAACCCAAAGAGCCGCAAACTTTCTGCGGTTCGCCACTGGAAGAAACGAAAAGCTGGATCGAAAGGTTCGACTGCGTCGCCTCCTTCAATGACTGGACAGATGATGACAAGCTCCGGCATGTGTATTTCGCCTTAAAAGACGTTGCTCGGACCTGGTTCGAGAATCATGAGCGAAGCCTTACAACGTGGGACATCTTTTGCGCCAGGTTCCTCACGACGTTCGCAAATGTGGTGCGCAAGTAGAAGGCCGCAGCTCTTCTCGAAACCCGCATGCAGATGCCAAACGAAAACGTGGCGCTATTCACGGAAGATATGCTTAAACTTTTCCGCCACGCTGACTCCGACATGTCCGTAGAGAAGAAGGTCCGTCTGCTCATGCGAGGAGTAAAGCAGGAACTCTTCGCCGGGCTGATCAGAAACACGCCAAAGATGGTCGCCGAATTCATTTCAGAAGCATCTACAATAGAGAACATGCTCGAGATGCGCACGCGGCAATATAACGGCAGCTTCTCGTTTACAAGCTACGCCGGCATTCAACCGCTTGGAACCACTGACTTGCGTGAGACGATCCGAGCGATCGTGCAAGAAGAGCTGCGAAAATTACTTCCTTCAGCACTGCCTCACGTGGAATCTATCGCGGACGTCATACGCCGGGAGATCCAGCAATCGCTGGGCGTTTCTCAGCCTCAAGAGACTCAGCTGCAAGCCATGAGCTATGCTGCTGCCGCCCGCCGCCGCGCCCCTCCTCCACACGCACGCCAAAACGCTGCCCCATCAAACTTCCGTCGCCAGACGCCACCGCCGCCACCGGGGTTAACCCCACTGACGTCCTACCGTTCGCCAGCGGCCCAGCGCAGTGCGCCGAGGAAGACTGACGTCTGGCGCACCCCTGACCACCGCCCGCTCTGCTACCACTGCGGCGAGGCCGGACACACATACCACCGTTGCCAGTAGCGACAGATGGGACTGCTTGGCTTTGCCGTCAATGCTCCGCGTACACAGCCTTGAGAACGGCCACGTGACATCGCCGACAACCTGAAAGAAACTCAGTGGACTCCACGAAGCCCTTTCCGTTCGCCGTCGCCCAGCCGCCGCACGTCACCGCACCACCGGGAGTACTCTGGCCCAACGCGGAACCGGTCTCTTAGCCCGTATACGGGAAACTAAGGGCAGCAACCGATGGAGGTGCGGTTGGTGTGCGACGAACTTCCGAAGATCCTCCTCCGACGACGACGCTGCGATGGAGCTTTTCGAACACAACGCCAACCAAGCAAAGCCCTGACGGCGAAACCTCACTTACCGAAGGTGACCTGACGACGAAACATGGAGGCAGTGGAACAAGCCGACGCAGCCGTGACCCGACGCCACGCCCTAACTGTAATGCGATTGATTGATATGTGTGGTTTAACGTCCCAAAACCACCATTTGATTATGAGAGACACCGTAGTGGAGGGCTCCGGGAATTTCTAACTGTAAAGCGAGACGGCGAACTAGCGACCTCGACGTTCTTATTGACGGCCACAGTGTCACCACTCTCGTCGATACTGGAGCTGTCTACTCCGTCATCTGTGGGTCGTTCGCCGCGAAGTTAAAGAAAGTTAGGACAACTTGGGAAGGCCCTGAAATCCGCACAGCCGGAGGTCATCTCGTAACGCCTGCAGGAATGTGCACCGCGAGAGTCACCATTAACGGCTGTATTTATCCTACAGACTTCGAAGTCCTACAGCGTTGCTCGAGAGATGTCATTCTTGGCATGTACTTCTTATGCCTCCATGGTGCTGTCATCAACCTAAACACAAAGTCGATAACGTTATGCACAGAAGTAGCACTACCACCTCGCACACCGTCAGGAAACCATGCCTTGAATGTGCTGAAAAAATAAGTCACTATTCCGCCTCACTCAAGCGTCATTATTTCAGTCGGCGCTCCTAAATCACCTGACTTGGAAGGTGTCGTTGAAGGCAGTCAGCATCTGTTGGTCACCCGAAATATTTGCGTCGCAAGAGGAATTGCAGAGCTGCGGAGAGGCAAAGCAACTATTATGCTCACGAATTTCAGCAATGAGTACAAGCATGTGAACAAAGTAACGACGGTCGCATACATCGAAGAAATCATGGAAACCACCAGTGTTTTCGCCTTCGCCGATTCTGCGGAACTTGCTCAGAGAAACCAAGCCCCTCAGCTCTCGACGTCAATCCCAGCCTTCAGAACCATAAGCAAGAAAAAATTGCCCGCATATTCCCTCGGGGGAACACTGAGGAGGATGCGGAGCATATAATTGGTTAGCGGGGTGTTAAAGTGCGACTTACTTGGGTCGATGGCTAAATTGGTTAACTTGTTTGTGAAATGGGGTGTTAAATTGCGACTTACTTGGGTCGATGGCTAAATTGGTTAACGTGGTTCTAGGAGGGGGTGTTAAATGAGTGAACACGTACACACGTATGCGAAAGGACGGCGGTGGTCGAAGGGACGTCGATCATTGTGTTTGTGGATTCGTTGGAATTCATTTCACCGCGACCTTGGACATCGACGCGCCGTACAAACCAACCGACGAGCGGCAACTGAGCGAGCGAGTGCCGACCTTTAGTATATATACAGCGCGACGGCGCATGCACTGTCAGCTGTTGAATGTTCTCGAAGGGGAAGCGCGCGCGCGGCACAGATGGCGACGGCGCGACGGCGCATGCGCTGTCAGCTGTCGAATGTTCTCGAAGGAGAAGCGCGCGCGGCACAGATGGTGGGCGACGGCGCATGCGCGCGCGTCAGCTGTCGAATGTTCGAGAAGCGGTGCGGACGGCGCGGACGGCGCACTACAAGGCGCGAGTATAAGATGCTTCCGCATCTAAAACTCAAGACCCTGCTGCTGCAATACGAAGATTGCTTTTCGTCGTCGTCGAAAATTCGGCAGACGCCAATCACGAAACATCACATCATAACCGAAAAAATTGCCAGACCATTCCGTCAGGGTTCGTACAGGGTTTAGACGCGTCAACGTGAGACTGTCAAGACACAAGTTGATGAAATGCTACGGGAGAACATTATCCAGCGGTCCAAGAGTCCATGGTCATCACCCGTGGTGTAGTAAAGAAAAAGGATGAAACCCTACGTTTTTGCGTCGATTATCGCCATCTAAACAAAATCATGAAAAAGTGCGTGTATCCTCTCCTACGAATAGACGACGCACTGGATCGGCTTCATAACTCCAAGTACTTTTCGTCAATGAACCTCAAGACTGGTTATTGGCAAATCGAAGTCGACGAAAGAGACCGAGAGAAGACGGCGTTTATAACACCGGACGGCTTCTTCGAGTTTAAAGTGATGCCCTTTGGTCTTTGCTCAGCACCTGCTAGTTTTCGACGCGTTATGTATACAGTACAGGCAGGATTGAAGTGGCAGACTTGCCTTGTGTACTTGGTCGACGTTTTCGTGTTTTCCTCAAGTTTCGACGAGCATCTTCGGCGTCTTGAAGCTGTACTTCAAGCCATCAAGACGTCCGGACTCACACTGAAGCCAGAAAAGTGCAGATTCGCGTACGAAGAGCTCTTGTTTCTGGGGCACGTTATTAGCGAATCTGGAGTTCGTCCCTCGTCCCAATCCACAGAAAACAGCCGCCATCGCCGACTTCCCGCCGCCCACTGACAAGAAGGTGGTGCGCCGATTTCTAGGCCTGTGCGCCTATTATTGGCGGTTCGTGAAAAAATTCGCCCGCATCGCCGATCCTCTTACTAACCTTACCAAGGCCGACGTAGAGTTCAAGTGGGAAACGCCACAGGAACACGCTTTCCAGGTGCTTAAACATCGCCTCCAGACGCCTCCGTTACTTGCCCATTTCGACGAATTCGCCGAGACAGAAATACACACTGAATCAAGCAGCGTAGGTCTAGGCTTCGTTCTTGTGCAGAGGGCTGACGGACTTGAAAGGGTTATTAGTTACGCCAGCCGATCGCTATCCAAAGCAGAAGCCAATTATTCCACAACAGAAAAGGAGTGCCTCGCCATCATCTGTGCTACGTCGAAATTTCGCCCCTACCTCTAGGCAGGCACTTTAAAGTTGTGAGCGACGACCACGCCTTGTGTTGGCTAGCCACCTTGCAGAACCCTTCAGGTCGCCTCGCGCGATGGAGCCTGAGATTTCAAGAATAGGAGGTTACTGTCATTTACAAGTCCGGCAAAAAACAATTCGACGCCGACTGTCTTTCTCCTGCGCCTGTCGACCAACCACAACTCGACGACCTGGATGATGACTACTTCTCAGGAACGATAACTACCGACGACTTCGCTGGACGACAGCTGGCCGACCCGGAACTTAAGGCCCTAATAGAATACCTCGAAGGCTGGACCGGTGAAGTCCAGAAGGTCTTCGAGCGCGCACTTGCGTCGTTCTTCCTGCGAAACGGTCTTGTACAAAGGCAAAACTTTTCACTGCTTCGAGCTACGTACCTCCTTGTGGTGCCTTCAGCTCTGTGACCAGAACTCCTGGAGGCACTGCACGACTATCCGGTGGCAGGGCACCTCGGTGTTTCTCGCACGCTCGCGAGGATACAAGAAAGGTACTACTGGCCACGTTTTACCACCAACGTCACTCGTTATCTGAGCACATGCCGGGACTGTCAGCGACGCAAGACACCGCTGATGAGGCCAACGGGACTTATGCAGCCAATTGAACCACCTTGCCGACCTTTCCAGCAGATTGCTAAGGACTTACTGGGGCCGTTCCCGACGTCGGCTTTCGGAAACAAGTGGATCGTGGTAGCTAACGACTACCTCACCCGCTACGCCTAGACAAAAGCCCTTCCCAAAGGCAGCGCATCTGAGGTAGCTAAGTTCTTCGTCGAAAATATCGTCCTACGTAACGGCGCCCCGGATGTCCTTATCACCGACAGAGAAACGGCATTTACTGTCGACTTAACTCAAGCAATCTTGGTATACAGCCAGACAAACCACCGCCGGACGACAGCGTACCACCCACAGACCGACGGCCTCACCGAGCGGCTTAACAAGACGATCACCGCGCCCCGCCGCGGTGGTCTAGTGGCTAAGGTACTCGGCTGCTAACCCACAGGTCGCGGGTTCGATTCCCGGCTGCGGCGGCTGCATTTCCGATGGAGGCGGAAATGTTGTAGGCCCGTGTACTCAGATTTGGGTGCACGTTAAGGAACCCCAGGTGGTCGAAATTTTCGAAGCCCTCCACTACGGCGTCTCTCATAATCAAATGGTGGTTTTGGGACGTTAAACCCCACGAATCAATCAAGACGATCACCGACATGCTGGCAATGTACGTCGATGTCGAACACAAGACGTGGCACGTAATCAGACCGAATACGTTTCGAGAAAGCAGAGTTATACTCTTACTTAAAAGCGAGGGAGAGCCGCCCAATCCAAAGGCGTGGAGGCCCATTTTTCTACTTAACTCGGATTATAAGATATTGACAGCCATACTTACAAACCGCATAACTACCGTTTTACCGGAAACAGTAAGCGAAAAACAAACATGCTGTGTCCCAGGTCATACGATCTATTCCTTGCTTGCGCTGACTCACGACCTTTTAACGTATGCTACAAGAACACAAATATCTTGCATGTTTGTTTCTTTGGATCAGGAAAAAGCTTTTGATCGCTTAGAATGGAACTATCTCTTCGCTTTGCTTGAGTGTTATGGCTTCCCAGCACATATAACCGACATCCTCCGCCTTTTCTACACAGAATTAGAAACGCCAGTAGTAGTGAATGGCTATAGATCTGAGCCTATTGCAGTAAGTAGGGGCATTCGACAAGGCTGTCCCCTCTCCGCAATGCTCTTTGTATTATGCATAGATCCATCATTGAAACAAATCCAGAACTGCACTTCGATACGCGGTTTTCCTCTCCCAGGCTTGGGCGAAGTGAGAGTAGCGGCATACGCTGATGACATCTAGCTGTTTATTCGGAACATAGATAGCTACAGAGCCTTTCTGCGAATATTCAACACGTATAGTTACCTGTCGAGAGCACGTCCTAATCCCGGAAAAAGCAAGGCATTGTTCTTTGGAATGCACATTGAAGAGTTCCCTGATGGCGTCCAAATCGTTCAAGGCGCTAAAGTCTTAAGTGTAACTTTCCTCTCGACTGGCGAGGTAGCCTGCACCACATGGAACGAAATCATACACAAAGTGGACAGACGCATTGAAGTTGCCAGAACGTTCCAACTACCTTTTACTGAAAGAGCTTATTTAATTAAATCCAGCATAACAGCGCCACTGTTTTATGTAGCCAGAATTGCTCGAACACCTCGTCGGGTTCTGCTGAGAGTGGCTACTGCGTGCGGCTTCTTTTTTTGGGATGGCCACGGCCAAGCTGTTGCCAGAGCCTTGGTCCGCCTACCAGTAAAATGGGGAGGGCTCAGTCTACCCAACCTTGATGTAATGTGTCGCATGTTGGCTTTCAAAAAACACCTGTGAACTCTTAGAGAACTCATTGTATCGAGGCAGGCAACTCCTAGTGTATCTGCTAGGAACCTATAGAAGATTTTTCGGTTTAGTAAACGACACGGGACCAGCTGCCGAACAGCCACCGTTGTATTACACACATGTTATAAAATTTTTGCAACCATGGCGAAACGATCTTCCGGTTCAAGAACCTATGGAAATGTCCCCCACCGACATGAGTGAATTAATAGTATTTAAAAGCCTATCTAAAGAACAACGCCAGAAATGCCGGGCGAAAAGACATTGGACTTTTACAAACACGTCTCTCCCCTCTGAGGTCCGTGACCTAAACTGGCTTAGGGAATTGGAGGCTTTACCAACGGCCGACCGCCTTGCGGCGTGGGGCGTGGCGCCCTCCGCCACATGCCCGCAATGTGGTCGCGTCGAAACACTGAACCATGTCTTCCATGAATGTATAGTAGCACGCACCTTTTGGCGCATGGTTACCAAAGTGTTCCAAACAAGTATGCAGTGGAAGTCAAGCCACAGGGATAACTTTGTCGTACTCTTAATGGCTATCGGAGCCTTCGTCTTATGGAAACGAAGGGGACTGGCTCGTCTGAGGGGACGCCCCCAATGAGCAATGTTTCCCCTACTACATCGGCTAAGAAACATAATGCTTATGCATTTTAACACAAAACTAGTCATGCTGGGAGAGGGGGCTTTCCTCCGACGTTAGTCTACGCGAGTTATTATCGTAAAAAACAACAGAGTGTCCATGCCTTTCCTCCCCTATTGAGGAGGTGGGCTACAGCTTGTACCACTGTGACAATACAGTGTGTTTTTCGTTTTCTTCCTTAGAAACATGTCCTTTTGTGCAGTATCGTTCTTGAGTGCGAGAGCAAATTGTCCTCACAGGGGAATGCAAAACATCACCCTTCACTGTGAATGACCTCCCTTTGTTTGTTCATAAAGCCTACTGTTTAATTAAGTTTATTCATCTTGATGGCAAGAATGTCCTGTCTTTGTTGAACAATTTTTGCATTGTACGTCACTGCATATGCAATACGTTCTTGTCGCTGTATATAACAGCTTGCATTGTACATACGCATTGTTCACCATTGTCCACTTTTATGTGTGCACATAGGCTGTGTATGATATATCCGGAAATAAAATTCTCTTAAACGAAGACTGCTACTGTAATCGAACTTTGCGTTTACTGGGCACAGGTACGCCCAAATAAACAGTGAAATTCCAATACAAAGTCTCCTGTCTTTGGCCACGTCACGACCTCGTGACAATATCAATAGAAATTATTATAAAACCAAGCAGAGAACCTGTGATGATGAAAACATCACGAAAAAGAACGATGGAGCTAGCAGGTTTTGTTCAGCCAGCGAGGCGACCTTCATTTTGAAAGGCACGGATACTGCAGGGTCCTCACCCTAAGAATGCATGCTTGTATTTATTTCTCGCTGGTTTGATTTCATTTCATTTCATTTATTTTACCCTCAATCGCACATAGCTTTACAGAGGGGAGTGGGGTACAGAAAAAAAAACTATAACCAAGAGCAAACATAGTAACATCAAAATGATAAAAATTACAAAACATAAAAATTCTGTGTTAGGCAGTACAATGAATGTACGTGTAAGTATCATCAGAATGGGGCAAACAGAATACAAAAATATATATGTACAATATACACTTCACGTATCATCACGTAAGTAATTCTGTACTGTAGATGAAAACAAGTCGTGACTTGAAATGGAAACCATGTCCGAGGGAAGGTGGTTCCAGTCGTTGGATGTGCGTGGGACGAAGGACTGATGAAAAGTGTTAGTGCGGCAGCTAATGACGTGTACCTTATGTTGATGATCTAAATGAGCTGAGTAATAGGCAGGAGTTGTAATGAACTGAGGTTTCAAAAGTGGATGATTGAATATCTTGTGAAAAAGTATGAGACGAGATGCTTTGCGACGTGATTCAAGTGACTGTAGTGAAAGGCTGCGTTTCATTGACGTAATACTGCTAGTGCGATGGTAGTTAGATAGAATGAAGCGTGCTGCGTTATTCTGTACCATTTCAAGCGAGTGAGTCAAGTTCAGTTAAAAACGATCCCAAATGGAGCATGCATATTCAAGTTTTGGACGAACTAGTGTTTTATACATGGTTAGTTTCACGGCTCGAGGGGCACGGCAAAAGTTGCGTCGTAGGTACCCTAGCATACGGTTGCTATTGTTGATAACATAGGTAATATGATGTTTCCAGTTCAAGTCAGATTTTACATGAATCCCCAAGTATTTATACGAAGTCACAGACTCTAGATCAACGTCATTTAAGATGTAGTTAACAGGGGGTTCGGTAGTTCGTGAGATACGTAAAACTTTACATTTGTTAGTGTTGAGGTCTATGTGCCAAGTTGTACACCAGCTGGCAATATTATTAATGTCACTTTGCAAAAAGCTAGCGTCAGAGTTAGATGAAATTTCTCGGTAAACAACGCAGTCATCGG
The DNA here is from genome assembly GCA_013436015.1 of Rhipicephalus annulatus. NCBI lineage: Eukaryota > Metazoa > Arthropoda > Arachnida > Ixodida > Ixodidae > Rhipicephalus > Rhipicephalus annulatus. Next base: position 874,155 of record WOVY01014561.1, on the reverse strand, counting down.
CGAAAAGGTGAATCGAAGAAGTTACAACATCGGGTAAATTGTTAATATAAATAAGGAATAGTAAAGGGCCAACACAGAACCCTGGGGCACACCAGAAGTAACGGGAGAAGAGGGTGAGCTGTAGTTGTTAGCAACAACGAATTGTGAGCGAAATATTAAGAAAAACTCGATCCAAGCAAGAATGCCGCCATCAATATTAAGGTTCCTAAGCTTATATAGTAGTATGTGATGATTAATCTTGTCAAAAGCCTTCGAAAAGTCTAAAAAAATGCAGTTGACCAGTGAACTCCGATCTACAACGATATGTAACGAATGGATAAAACAAAGCAACTGTGTTTCACATGAGAATGACTTCCTAAATCCATGCTGTGACGTGCTAAAGAACGATTTTGATTCTAGAAAGTTGACCAAGTAAGAGAAGATTATGTGCTCCAAAAGTTTGCATGGTATAGAAGTAAGTGAAATAGGTCGGTAATTAGTAACAGAATGTTTGTTTCCTGATTTGTGTAGCGGAACCACATTTGCCTCTTTCCAAACGCGTGGCACCACACCTTCATTCAAAGACTGTTGGAATATTTTACACAGGAACATAGATGAGGCATGCTTAGTTTCTTTAAGGATTCTTGCGTTTATACTGTCAACACCACAAGCAGAGGATATTCTGAGTGATTCAATTTGTTTTACAATTCCATGGGCCTCAGTCACTATAACAGACGTTCATGGATAGTTGCGCGCTGGTAAAGAGATGGTAGCAGAAGTGGACGACCCTGAAAAGTTCCGGACAAAATTTTCGTTCAGACGTGCTGCACACATCTAGGAAGATACGGGAAGGCCGTCCGAGTCAACAAGCACAATTTCCCTGTCGTTGGTATTTGTAATAGTTTTCCAAAACTTTCTAAGGTTGCTGATAAGCATTGATGGCAGAGTGTTAGATAGAAAGTTAGCCTTAGCATCTGAAACTGCTGACGAGTTCACGTTGTGTAGCGACGTTATTCATGCATTTACGGAGCCGCAGGTTATGAGATGTGCCTCCAAACCATAGACTCCATCGCAGCGAAACCCTTCAGATTAAGTAGTGCAGTTTTGATAGATATCTGTTCAACGTTATATAAGTAGCTGGAGGTGTGAGAGCGTCGCAGCCGTGAAGTAGGTGGTAGCCCGCGCCATCTGGAGGGACTGGACAATACTGAAAGAAAAGTTGCCTACGGCGGCGTACGTTGTCATACCCACCAGCACAGCCCTCTAACGAACAGTTGGTGACTCAGAGCATTTATGGACTAGTCACTGACACCGGACGCCTAATACATGCTGATGCATTGCATGTAGCTACGCATGCACAAAAGGACACATAGTACGAATTGTACGCATTGAGAGTGAACTCATTCAACAAAAGTACAATCAACAATATTTGCAGCGGCACACACTCCGACATGTTTACTTTTTTCTGCTTTATTGCCTGTTTATAGGCGCGTACATCAAACCACAAGCAGAACAAAAACAAGCAGTAACAGCCCGACAAAAATTAAAATTCCCTAAGTGCTGCCAAGGGCTCCACCCTCGACAAGCACTCAGGTAAGATCTCCTGAGTTTTCTGCAGTTCAACAAACTTGGCCATACATTCACGAAAATACATTCGTGCAGGCCGTGCATCCTGATCGCGATAGAAACCCGCCATACGGGCCCGCCATAAACAGTGAAGTCCACATAGCATAATCAAATCAAAAGGCATTCCCTCTTCGTCCACTATTGGCAGAAATCTTATATACCATATGAATTTAAAGGTAATTTTTTCTGTAACATCCTTTGAAGTACATCCCAAAAATATATTCCCTCCCATTAATATAAGAAAACATGGTCAATAGTTTCCGGTTTTTTACGGATAAGGCAATTTGTCCCCCAAGGTAAGTAAAAACCACGGTCTGCTTGAAATGTCCTGACTGATAATGTACGTGTGTGCAGCTTGAAAAAGAAAGACTTCGCGGCAGGAGCCACTTGCATTCTCTTCACTCGTTTAAGCACATTTTTCCCTTCACCTCCAGCGTACAAGGCACGGTACAGGGGTTCAGGTAAAACAACATTGCATACATCTTTGTACAACTTCTTTCGAGTCACTGAAAACAAATATTGATCGAAAAATCTAACAGATAAAAACCGTACACTTTGAATAACCTCTTTAAGGTACCCGCGCATAGCACCGGTCATGTCATTCGTGCTAACCACAAATCCAGGTAAAGCCCGCATCAGTCTCATTTGGCACACTGTACGTAAGAAAGGGTCCCTTGTGTAGCGAAAAAAAAAGAACCTATTTACGACTTGGCGTATGAAAAGACGTGTTAAACCAAGCCCTCCGTGTTTCACTTTTCTAAACAGATTAGTTCGACCGCATCTCTCCCAGTTCGAAGCCCACACGAACACTGCGAAGATGCGATAGAACTTCTGTATGTTTGCCCTTGAACAACGCAATACTTGCATCACATACCAAAGTTTTGAGGCAAAGAAAAGATTACAGACAGTCGCCCTAGCAAGCACTGACAGATGATTACCGTTGCATCTATTAGCTTTCGTCCGGATTTCTTTCGCTTGTTCTTGCAAGTAGTTCTCAATATCTTTATAAAATTCTAGTGGCACCCCCAGGTACTCGACAGGTGTGGTCACCCATTTAACATTGGCAAAATAGTTTGGTTTTGACGACCACTCTTCATGCCAGAAACCCAGACACTTTCCCTAGTTTACTAGACTGCCAGTTGCATTGCCGAACCTTTTAACCACACTGATGGTAGTGGTAACACTATCTTGATTGATACAACAAACTGCCACATCGTCGGCATATGCCCAAATTTTAACTTCGGATTCTTGTAATCTAAAGCCACGAATGCAACTGTTTTGAGTTACTGCTAAGCACAACAATTCTATATATAAACTGAAAAGTAGGGTACTCAGCAGACAGCCCTGACGGACAGAACGCTTTATGTTAATTGTATCTCCTAGCGTCTTATTGATTACCAGTCAGGTCGTGCAGTTCCGGTATGCCTAGATACTCCATTTCTGATTACAAAACCAACGTTGACATGGTCAAGAATGGCAAGCAGAAGGTTGTGGGAAACACAATCAAAAGCTCTCTCGAGATCAATCTGTAGAATGGCTACCCCTACTTTATTGGCATCGCTACACTCAAGGACGCAGCGCATCTTGTGTATATTGGATACAATGAAGAGTCCCATAATCCCACATGTTTGGTGAGGCCCTACCAATTCTTTGATTACCCCTCGAAGTCGCCGTGCTAGTACTTTTATTAAAATTTTGTAATCACAATAAGTTAGTGATATCGGTCTACACGAAGAAACTAATTTTAACTTCTCCGAGTGTTCTGTCTTAGGTATCAAAACTTTATATGCTTCACTAAAGGACCTAGGGAGGCTATTAAGTTTATAAGCTTGATTGAAGACATCTGCAAGTACTTGGGTTATTTCATTTTTGAACTCCTTATAAAACGAAGCACAAAGCCCGTCCGGCCCCGGAGATTTACCAGGATTCATTTTATCTATAGCCCTTTCTACTTCCGTTGGCGTTATAGATAGCTCTAAAGCTGATTTGGTGAGATCTGACAACTTCGGCATTTTGCTAAGGAACTCCTGCTTAAATGCCTCTGAATCAATAAGCATGGCAGCGAAGAGTCCTTCGTAATGTTTGCCAAACGCTCGTCCTATGCTCTCATTGTCTGAAACTTCGATACCGTTTACATCAATGGCATCTATATGATTTCGTCTGGCATGACTCTTCTCTAATCCAAGCGTTCGCTTCGTGGTGGAATCATCCACAGTCATTGATGTTGCTCTGGCGCGCACTAGTGCTCTGCGATAGCGTTCCTCCTCATATACCTCTATCCTCTGTTTGATACTCCGCAAATCGTCACCCTTTACTGCAGGTTTTTCACATTCAAGAGCTGTTAGCCTCTCAAGTTTTCGTCTAAGCTCTTTCTCATTCTTCTTAGATTCAAAAGAAAAAACGCTAGATCTCTCTATTCCTTTTATTTTGATTCGTTGCTTGAATAGCTCCCATCCTTCTCTTATTTTGTTTATACACTCTATGGTAATATTACTTATTTCTTTATTAACTGATGCGCTAAACGACTCGTCCCTTAAAAGGTTAGAGTTCATTTTCTACTGTTCCTAAGAAAAGGTGTTCCTTTCTTTTTTTGACCCGATATTGCATTTTACAAGACAGTGATCAGAAAAGGAAACAGGGACAACATTATAACTGCTCTACTGGGCTATCGCATCTGCAGTAAGGTAAAGTCGATCCAATCGGGCATTACTAGTGCCTTGAAAGTGGGTATACTTCAAATCTCGGGAGCTATGCAAACACTCCGCTACATCTACTAATTTGTGTTCAATAATCACCTGTGCCAGGACATCACTGCTTCTGTCTTTAACGTTGCGCCTGCTTGATCTATCCCTTTCATTCAAGACACAGTTGAAATCACCCACCAATAAGAGTTTTCTGGCAGTACACATATGTTGTCTTAAATTGAAAAAAAACGATCTTTCCTGGCCAATAGTTGGAGCATAAACACATATAATGTGCCATTCAGTGTCAGAATAAACAATATCACACCATACTACTCGGCCTGAAGAGCAAGAAAAGACATTTTCTATGACTAATGCTGGCAGTTTTCTAACAAAAAGAAGACATCCCCTGATGTGTCTATGGCCTCGCTCACAGTGGCAAAATACCGTGATGTAAACTTAAGCACCATGCTCCCAGTCTCTTCCTCGCCTTCAACTTTTGTCTCCTGCACTGCAAGCACATCCAGACTTTCTTCTAATAACAACCAATAGACTTGGCTTTGCTTCTTCTTTGAAGCCAAGCCTCTAACATTCAGCGTGGCGAAGCTAAATGATACTTGAGGCACCAATACAACTATGTGGAGGAGTTAGGCCTGGAGCATGGCTCTTACCTTGCACGTCTAGCGCTACGCTAGACGCCTCCAGGACCGGCAGACCGCCCGGTTTCACTGCACAGTAGAAATGAATTGTTCACAGCTTTCTTGTCCGTGGTGCCACCAGCTCTTGCTCTAGTGCTGGTGCGTCTGCCAGTCGGCGTCTTTGCCGGTGGTTCTTCCACGCTACTTGCACTGTTCTTGTCTCCCGTCTTCACAGGTTCTTACAATGGTCTTTTATTGGCTGGAACGGCACCGCTAGGCCAAGAGACGCAGCTGGCCTTGCACGTGTTTCCGTCTATCTTCATGTCGCAACCAACGCTACACGAGGCATCATCAACTACTTGGCTTTGTTCCGACGCATGGGCAGACGCTCCGGTTACTTCACAGCCTGCGTCTGTCAATGCATTGTAAGCTGTCTCGGTCGATACGGCTGCAGAACCTGGTCGAGTGTCCGCAGATGCCAGTGTAGATTCGTCTACTGATGTTGCAGATGTGCAGTTCAAGTTTTCTGCGACTTGATCTGCGCAACCTTCAGCCGCGTCCTCTGCTTCTGTCACGTTCATAATGTGTTCTGACGCTTCTTCGGCCTCCGCTGACGCGGTCACTGCGGCGTACGAACGGACGCATTCCGCATCCCCGTGCCCGAAACGCCGGCAGCGTGAGCACCGCGGCACCTTACACCCACGACGCACATGTCCTGTTCCGCTGCAACGCAGGCATTGCATAGGCCGACCGGGGGCTACCACTAAGGCTAATTTACCGGCGCCTCGTATCTGATGAGGCAGGTTCTCAACTTTCATACCGCTTTTCAGCTTAATGAAAACAGTGCGGGCCATCGAATTCTACTCATTTACTCCTTCCACACGCCAGCGTTCCCGGGTCACTTCTGTAACTTTCCCGAACGCTGCCAACGCCAAGCGGTCATCTTCGTCCGAAACGCTGTGTAACAGCCAGTGAAGCCGCAGCCTCACCTTCTGCTCCTGAGGGTCGATAACGAGGCAGCGGCGTCCCTTGTCCTGGAGTTCTTTCATATCAGTCAACCTCTTCGTAGCCTCCTGGCTGTTAATGGTGACGGCCCACACATGGTTGATCTGGTAGGCGCCCAATGCAATTACGTCGGGAAGCAGTCGTTCCTTGTCCAAGGCGTCCCAGAAATCTTCTACCCTGAAAGGCCTCACTGGAATATCACCGTGCAAAAACACTGTGTTCACAACAATACGTCCTGTTGGCAGATTCGGCAAGATGATCTCAAAATCCTTGTTACTTTCGTCTGTAATCCTGTTTTCGCGGCCACCAAGGACCACCTTTGCCGCTCCACGGGTGCCCATGATTCCTGCGTCCGACGCGTGCGAGTGCCGGCGAAAGAATGTCCGACATGTTTACTAACAGCATACTGCGAAAGCGCATCAGCTTATATAGCAATGAATTTCAAATGACCATAAAGGCACAAGTTACAAATAAGCTTTGGTCAACTTTATTTACGATTGGTGGCCATACCACAACATGCAAACACGTGAATAAGTTGTATCTGATTCTTAAACAATCAGTAGTTCATCAACGGCTGCATAATGAAGAACGGAATAATTACTAGAGATTATAATATTTTCACGAAAACGATTAGCCCAAGCTATGCATAGAATTCCAACGGCATTCCGAACGGTGCGCCGTGTCTCGACCACTACAACATTTTAATTTTTTTCTTGAAGCCGCCGAGAAGGCAAGCGCTTGCTGCGCGCCAGCCGATTCGGAGGTCACGTCTTTTTTTATTCTTCCACATGTTACTCGAAGAGGACGCAGCATGCAGCCAGACGTAGTCTTCGTCGTGGTAGGTGTTCTGTGGTCGCGTCGACCTCGTTTAGCTGTTTCGTGTTAACGTTTGCTTATATTCTTTTTACATGCTCACCACAAGTGTTACCAATAGCCATGGACACATTACACCACTAGTCCTTCAATGACAATGTTTTTGATGCGGTAATGACCGTCTTAGCGGTGTCTACGTACGTTACAACGCGGGTCATTCGAAAGAAATAAGAGATGGCCTTGCACCCGACGGTATTCTTTCGTGAGCGACAGCAATGGCTGTTGGCGTCGCGGCAGCTCCAATACTTGAGTGCAGGAACTAGCGCTACAGTGCACGAATTTACTATAACATTAGAACATGCTCTGCCTACATTTTTTTCTTCAGATGCGTCTCGCAATTCGCCTCGTTTGTCAATTTGCAGCCATTGTGCGTGCCACAATTGTGTTGTTAGCGCTGTGGCTGTGGTGGTTACTATTTCTCTGTATTTAGACAACTCTTTTCACAAAGGTGAGTGAGTGTTAGTATTTACCTGCTGTGCACAGCAGTTAGTATAAGTGCATATTGTGTTGAGTTTCTCACGACAAAGGAGAATAATGGACGAGAAAGGCATACTGCACGTGTGCGTAATTCCGTCCTACCTTTCAACGCTGGCATGGGCAGTTCAAAACACATATGCAATGGAGAATTTAGTTTAACTGACAGAAGTTATTGGTTTACTTTGCATAAAAGTGTAGTTATGATGATGTTTAAAACGTTTCTGAGGGTTGTAACGCAGTCTGGCAAATGAACGCTCGGTGAAATTTCGCAGCCTGTTTCCCTTTGTGCCTTCACCTGCCGTGGTAGCATGGCGTCATTGGGTGTCGTGTGACTATGCTGGAAGACGCAGGTGCGACTTCCGGCCGGTGTGGCCATATGTGAATGGAGTAAAAGCAAAAATATCCATATGGCAGTAGCGGCACCTGTAACTCCATCAATTGTATATGATCGTGCTTTCACGCATGGACTGTACATTATAATTAGGTTTCGTAGAATGTTGAAAAATTAAGTGTGATGTTTTTTTTATGCGCCTCGTTGAATTTATGAGTGCTATTAGTACCATGCGAAACTAAAAGTGGGTATGCTTAACGAGTATGTCAATACCGAAAAAAGCGATTATTTGTGTACAGTCTAAGGTAATCGATAAAGCACGACTGTTTAGAGAAGCAGAGCTCTTTGTAATTGCGACGAATTGGTAGAGTCAAACAATACGAGTTACACGGAGGTGTGCGGAGCATCCTTCGAGTGCCTGAAAATAAAAAAATAGAGGCTTTTCCTCTACACCAATAAAACAAGAAATGTCACTTCTGCATTGCTTGTATGAATCTTAGGTAAAAGTAATCGCTCGCGACTGGCCACGGCCAGCTAGGCTCGGCGTGCGCATGCGAGCGGGCAAGACCACCGTTTTTGAGAAGAAACTTGAACACTGAAGTAGAAACGTTGCTTCTTTGGCCCTTGCTGCGAGAGGGCGCAACACTTAAAGCGCCCGAAAGGAAGAAGGTCACTGCGCTAAAGTAGAAACAGAGCCTGTTTCTCCATTCTCGCTCCCCCTTTTTTAGAGTGTACGGCTAGTTTTTTGAAAAGGTGCCTTCTACTTTTTCTCTTTCTTTACCTACAATGTCTTCTCCGTCGTGGAATGTTGAGCCGGGCTGTCATATGGGTTAACCTTACAACCCCCTTCCCTTTTCACAAAAACGTCGAGCTCTGCACGACTCGTTGTGCCAAGCAACTCCTCTTCTTTCTTTTTTTTGCATTCCTTGTTTCTAGTATCGTCAGTTTGTTTCACCCTTATCTTTGTTTTTCTGAAAGCACCACGTCGCGCGAGGAGCTTAGTACACTTGTAAACATTATGTAAGATACCATTCATCCAATCAAAATGACTTTTTCACAAGTATCAGTGCGTGTATGCGTTCTAAAAGTCTGTACCGCTTACAATGCCCTAACTCATTTCACTACATTTATAAAGAATTACCATTGATTTTAGTTATTCAAGTTTTATTAGTTCATCTTACATATTCTGTCAAAATTTGTACGCAGTGGTAGACCTCGACATGGCAGTCATTGATATTGAAACGGGACAAAAGTTACCGTATATGTGTAGCCAGTCAGGTTTACTCACAAAAAATTATCAACGTTTGATAGAATCAACATAAAAATATAATATTTTCTAGTGTTTATGCTATCAGTTGTCCAAATATTACAACGACTTGATTCAATTTACTGAAGGTAATATGGCGTGATAGCTGTGAAAAAAAGGACGAGTAGAAGAGAGTGAACAAGGACAAACGCTTTGGTGTTCATTTCTTGTGCTACATTTACTCCGTAATTAATCAGTACCAACTCATTCACCTCTGCGTTTTGCCTTACCGAAGTCATATTGATAAAAAAAACACGTGGTCCAAACAACGCATTATCGAAATTGCGCGGAATTTTCACTGACACGTTGTGAATTTAGCCAAGTATTGATCGCTTAATTTGGTTTGTCAACCCTAAATTATCTAATCTTAGCACTACCTGACAAGAATAACATAGGTAATTCAAAGAGAGCACACACAACATTTTTTTCACTGCACCAACAACCACCGGGTCCCTCAACACTCGCGAGATCAAAATGTGTGGTTCACTGCCAGGACTCATAACATGATTACCGTTCGCTCGACTTCCTTCTGTTGTTAATAACATTCGTTGCTGCTTGTCGCTTGTCATAACAAGAAAGTGCTCAAACCAATTTTTTTTTCTTCAACGCGGCCCGATGCTTCACACAATCCTCACTGCACCGGCTTGGTATGCGCCATGTTGTTTGTGGAGAACGGCCCTTCGGCGGTGAGGCTGCCTGCGTCACTCTTCTAACAGCCAATGAATGCCAGTGAGCGTTGACCCAGAGCTATTGGGCAGCATTTATCGAAGCAAAAGCGATGCGCGGGAGCATTTCCGGAGGAACAACGGGAGCATAATCAGGGGATTGGCCCCGTTTTCATGCGGTTTCCTTCATCTGGCGATTACAAGAGGAAATCGGTTGAAAACGATTGTATTTGCTCCTGTACAACCCGGTTTGAGTGAGGTCAACGGAGCAGAGCGGGCGCATCCTTCCCCGATTCCTCCGAGCTGGGTATATTTTTGTGTACATTGTACTAGGACATGTGAACTAGATGAACCAGCCCCTATGTGCCCCTGTACCATTGCCATTACATTTTCAACTACCTACACAACCTCAGTCATCCCGCCACAGGCTCCTCGAAATTCCTCGTAACTGATTGTATGTGAGGCCTTCCATGAAGCAAAATTACCACACCTGGGCGTACTCCTGACATTTATTGCCAATGCGCGAAAGAAAACCAGGTGCGTCACATCACCACTTGGAGCATTTTCTCCACCCTCCAGACAGTTTAAGCATGTCCACTTCGCCATGACAAGACCAGTCACGCAGCTGCACTCTATCAGGCAGTGTCTCACCGCATTTTATCGGTATGCTTGAATGCCTAAAGCATGACCCGTCAAAGGAATCACAACTGAATACTTCACCTTGACTTTCTTCACCCACTGGGATGCTGGCTTCAGTGTCCTTCGCAGCAGCATCACCGCCAAGGATGACAGGATGAAAGGGGGGGGGTGCCCACCTCGTTATCTTGTTCCCCGGTGTGACAATAACACACGCTCCTAATAGACGCCGATAACTGACAGCGCTGCTACCACAGTGTCACTAGAAGATTAAGGTACCTGCGGTGGCTATGAAACCAGGAAACTAAGCTTTGATTATCATTATGATTGCTCCGCTCCTTCAGACCAGCGTACCATCACAATGCACGCACTATGGTGCTCCTAGGCGGGTAAACAGCTACGTTTTTATGTTGTCATTCGTCCTTGTGCTGGTACAGTATCTCACCCAGCGTAGTTAGGTTCCATTCCCGCATTTTGCTGGTCCCCGAGTGATGTGATGGACCACAAAATGTGATGAATTCATTGAGGTAGCCTGCACGACAAAGCCGCCCCTACCCTGGCTGTTCTGCCAACGACGCAGCTAAGTGCACCAAGGTACGGCGCGTCACAGAACAATCCTAGGTGAAATGCAGATTTCTCTTTGCTGAACTTGAACAAATAAATTCTTTTGATGACATGGGGGACACCTATAGGCAGATGAAGAGCCATTTTGCTGTAGCTTACAGGCGCAACTTTGTGGAACGTATTTTTTTCTGACCATTCGGTTTAGGTGAGGCGGAAATCTGCGAAAAGCGTCATCCAAAGTTTTTTTCGTTGGAGGCGGCTAACTAGGAGATGATGAGTGCAGTGGGAGTAAAAGACTCAGACTGAGGATGAGTGTCCCCTAATTAGCTCGGATCTTTTTGAATATTTGATTTCTGAGCTTGTAGGAAATCACTGAACTCCTCTCACAGACCTTGTATTCAAGAGCCGAAATAAAATGTCTTGGGAGGGTTGCTTCCTGTGTTTTTAAAACCTTTTAGAAGTGCCGCTTCTATGCTGGCGTGGCTTGAACCACTTATAATTCATTTGAATGATGTGTGGGGTTTAACGTCTCAAAACCACCGCATGACTATGAGAGATGCCATAGTGTAGGGCTCCAGCAATTTAGACCGCCTGGGATTCTTTAACGTGCGCCCAAATCTGAGCACTTGGGCCTACAGCATTACCGCCTCCATCAGAAATTCAGAACCACTTAAACCCTCGTTACCTGAACTGCAAGAAAATACCTATTACATGTATCTCCTACATAGATATTATAGTGAAGCAACAAGTAGTGCTCATTCCAAATACCTCTTGCTTATTTGTTACCCGCATTTTTAAATAGGCAGAGTCGAAATGAATATTTATTACTCACTAAACTTGAGATCACCATAATATCAATGCTGCCCCAATTGTACGTGCCATGGCTATGTGTCAATGAATGCTGTGATACATATTTACCGAGAACATAAGTTGCCCGATGGTAGAAAAAGTAGGAAAAAAATTGATTTGTTGTTTTTTGCTTGCAAAGCGCCACAGTGTAATGTCCTCGACCCAGTACTTCGTTTGCTCCTGCGCTATCACTCGCCCTGTGAATCAGTCTTTGCCAGACGCTCTCCATTTTACCATAAAAGTGTAAGAGAATGGTGAGAACTAACAAAACTTAAGCAGGAGTCACACCCACTCATCCTACTTGAACCCATCGCTAATAAATTCTCGGAGAATTATGAACATCAGAGCAAGAGCATCAAAATATTTGCGTGCTGGAATAACGTATGCTGATCGCTGTTTAACTAAAGCATTCAGACACGCATTGCTGAGGGGTTGCCTAGGTGAGCTCACCGTACAGTGCTTTATATATGCTCTTACATCTATTCTCAAAAACGTAGGACAAGATTATGCCGGTTATATACAAATAAGTCTACAACGTGCGAACTAATGAATGCAGCTCGAGGTTCTATCAGCCTGGTAATCAAAAATTGGCGGATTCCACGAGCAGTGCGAATCGATAAAATGAAAAGCACGAATGATAAAGTTTGATATGTTACATTAAAATCAGCACAACGTTATGAGGTGGAGGTAATTGATGTTGTACATGACTTTCGTATCTTCATTATCATGTTTGGATGTGTCGTTTGCCTTTGTAATCTATTCACCTCACGTGATACCAATTTTAGTACATGTGGAGCTTGTGAAACGCCCACGAGCACGCTATGGGCATGGTATGTTTTCATGCTCTTAAATGACACGCGTGTCAGGATTATAATGTTTGCACCAGTCACATATTTCTTCATACACTGACGTCAGATAACACCAAATTTGGTATACGTGGAGCTAGCAGAACGGCTGCGAGCGGATCATGAAGGGTCAAATATACTCCAATGTAGAGTTGACGCGCGTGCACGCTGGGCACAGCGACGCTGCGTTAGGAAAACGCGAGCACTTCATAATTTGACGCCAGGCAGGACTGGCGTGACCAGCGTCTATCGGCGCGGCCCGGCGGCAATCGACGCGAAATGCGACATGCTGTGTTTCGTGCTGATACATTGCCTAGACAACACTGGCTCTCCCTCTTTTCGTATTAGAAGTACGCCGGACGCGCTGACACGCGCATGGGTCAAAACAACGCAGCGCGGCGCGCACCTGCGAGTATATGGCACGACTGGCGCCTGGCGTGACAACGCCGGCATGAAGCAACGATATGGTGATCGGCGAGCACACGCACCGCGTCACGTCAAAATATATTGGCGCCTTGACTGTGGCATTTATTCACATTCTCACATGACACGCATCTCATGATTATCATGTTGATTGATATGTGGGTTTCAACGTCCCAAAACCACCATATATATATGAGAGACGCCGTAGTGGAGGGCTCCGGAAATTTCGACCACCTGGGGTTCTTTAACGTGTACCCAAATCTGAGAACACTGGCCTACCACATTTCCGCCTCCATCGGAAATGCAGCAGCGATTATCATGTTTGCATCAGTCACATACCTTCTTCATCCATTGACGTCGCGTAATACCAAATTTGGCATATGTAAAGCTAGTGAAACGGCCGCGACCGCATCATGAGTGTGGAATGTAGTCATGTTGTTACATGACACGCATGCTGTGATTATCATGTTTGGATGTGTCATTTACTTATGTCGTCCGTTCGCGTCACGTAATACCAAATTTGGTATATGTGACGCTAGCGAAACGGCTGCGAGCGCATCATGAGCGTGGCATGTAGTCATGTTGTTACATGACACACATGTCATGATTTTTATGTTAGGGTCAGTCGCTTGTGTTCGCCATGCAATCATATCCTATTATACTAGTTTTGCAACATGTCATGTGAACAAAACCACCGCAAGAACTGCAGCACCATGAAATGGGAATCATGACATTCATGTCATGATTTTCATGTTATGACTAGTCAAATATGTTCTTCATGCAGTGATGTTATGCATAACAAGTTTGATATCAATACCACTATCGGAACGGCCATGAGAGCAAAATGTCGTAAGCAGATAGATAGATAGATAGATAGATAGATAGATAGATAGATAGATAGATAGATAGATAGATAGATAGATAGATAGATAGATAGATAGATAGATAGATAGATAGGTCGCGAAAGTTTGCTAAGAATCGCTGCGCTTTTAAAAATATAACAGGCAATATCGTACCCAGTTCCCGAATCAATTTACTTGCCAGTGATACAAGGCACCGGTACCTATGAATGTTGATCTTTGTGAGAGAACAGAGAAACGAGCTTTCATATAGGCCTTGCCACAGGTCACGCATATTTTTCAGTAGGAGTTCACAGAATAGACAAGGGAATGGGATATTGTTTACTGAAGCGATTTTGAATATCACACACGCTTTTTCGCATCAGTTCAAAGAATAAAAAGATTCGTGAATTGCAGTGTTTCTTTTCTTTGTGAATATATGTTCCCTCATTCCCGACCAAACAACCCTACGACCTTCCAATCCAGTGCATATCACGCATACTGGTGAGACGGCTTCTTATTTTTCTAACAAATGAATATAAATATTTATTTTTGTATATAAACAGACGCAGCCAGGAGAAAAAGCAACTCCTATAGCACAAATTTATCATACAATGCCTTCTGCTTACCCTATCTTGCATTTGTATGCCTAAGCATTGTTTGATAATGTCACTGTTCGTTAGACTGTAAACTTCTTATTTACGCCAGCGGCACCATCGCACTACGTGTGAACGTGCGATGGCAGATAACTTTATGTGTACAACTCAGAGTTTGAAAAAGAAAATGGGTGCCAAATAGACGACATTGGAAAGTAGAGTACACATATAAAGGACAGCTGCTCAGTATCAAGCTTCTATCAATGGGTGATGGAAGGCAAACAGAAAGCCTCGCAAGAAATAATGGACGAGGCGGGGGGCTGAATTGTCACCTTAGATGTTATTCGTAATATTTGATGCACATGTACAAACTCACAAGAAAACAGAGAAAAAGGGAGGAGAGTGCGCCAGCAAATGTCACCTAAAGGGGCACCAAGCGCTTGTTATTTCGGAAGGGAGAAAAAATGGAAATAACAAAGGTAGGGGAAAAGAAAAAATAAATAACATTGCAAAGAGAAGAAAAACACTGCGGTAGATTGCTCGAGTAAAGATATTTTTTCCTGCCGTGAAGTTTAGGATTGAGAACCTCGGTGATATAGCTCAGCGGGAGTGAAGTACTCGACAGAAGTCTTCGAAATATAAACAAATTGCGTGGCATAGGCAGAAAGGAATGACAGTTGGGAAGATTGAAAGTTGCATTTACAGCAGGTGCAACCATCTGACCCTCACTTTATAACACTTCATTCGGTTTTAGAGCCCAGGGCAATTCGAGCAATTACGCAGTACAAAGCCTCGCCGTTCCACCACACCCTACTTACACTCCAGACTGCCCGTCCGTGCTACGTCGTACGGTGTTTTATGAGCCCCAGTAAGTGTGACATTCTTCCAATATTCTATTATAAACCTCCAATTTCCCCCAAAGGTTACGCATACCATACCGACTGAGCCCGTCCATTGTTGAACTCTAATGGCAGATCGCGAGCGCGCGGCTGGATTGCGAAGATCCGAAAGGAATTGCTCTCGCCAAATCTGCGATTGGAACGCGCGCGTCTCGACGGGAGCTGTTAGTGAGCGGAAATCTAGCGAGGGAGCACGAGGAGGTGCGAGGGAGTGCGAAGCGTTTCCGCTCGGGACAACCGTAGCTAATAGGATCAAAGGCGTGCGCACAGAATACGTAACTTGAACGTCCGGTAAAATCCACCGATTTCGCCGGAACAAGAATTCTTGCTCCACGGAGCGATCCGTGATCTGCGGTTGCTCTCAATCTGCCATTTAAACCCAGAATCCACGCTCCCAATCTGCCATGAGAATAGGATTGGTCCACTCAGAGCAGGAAAACTTGATCTGGATCTACCACTTGAATT
Source organism: Rhipicephalus annulatus (assembly GCA_013436015.1). Classification (NCBI taxonomy): domain Eukaryota; kingdom Metazoa; phylum Arthropoda; class Arachnida; order Ixodida; family Ixodidae; genus Rhipicephalus; species Rhipicephalus annulatus. Next base: position 858,458 of record WOVY01014561.1, on the reverse strand, counting down.
CAACATAAGTGTCAGCCGCACTTCTGCGTTTCAGAATACACGATTCCGACGAATGTGAATGATTTTGAAGCAGGGTTGTGGCATCAGTAACCATAAAGTAAGTATTTATTTCTATTGCACAGGGTCCTCACAAGAAGCGACGAGCATCACTGCGACGCGCTTTCAGCAAATGTAGGCCTCCGGTGACCGACAGCCAGCTCTCACTCTCGCTAGCACTTCTCTGACTCGTATGCGACAACATAGACTTGTGGATACGTGTAATTTAATGAATCATTATGACTACATATTTTTTGGTACACTGCCTTGGTTTTTGGCTGAGCCGTATCTTGTAGTAGTAGGTAACAACAAAGCTACAGATCAGAGTGCAGGGATGGCAGCGCTGTAGGTTGCGCTAAAAAGATCACGATACTCAGTCAGTGGTACATGCGTATTTGTAAAATGAACTGAGATGTAGGTCTCATTCTCACTTCCGTGAGAATGAGACCTCTCTGGTGGTTTAACCCACCGAGAGGAAACCACGCTGCGGAGGCGTCATGTCCAAGTAGTATTTACCCCATTCGTTACCACCCTAGGAGCAAACGTACCTTGCCCCATATTTAAATGAATGGATGGATGGATTTATATGGCTGTACCCTTTATATTGGGCAGTGGCTAGCGCCACCAAGCCTTAGTACTTAGTGAACCAAAAACTAGATTTATTTTTATTCCGATAAATACGGAGGTTCAGGATTTGTACTTTGCCATGAAGGGTTTTTTTTTCACTCGGTCCATGACTTTAGCCACCAATCCGATGACCTCCTTCTAGTTAATTCTACCCGCTTAAAATCTATCTTGCCCTCCCTGTCATAAACTCCAGTGCTTTGAAAAACACTGCGCCATCGTTCTGAAATATAAGGTGAAGCCCTTTACAGATCATTATCAAGTGTTCGACAGTTTCCTCTTTCTCTCAACACGCACTGCATACCGTGTCTACTCCTTCGTATTTGGCCTGATATGTCTTCGTTCGCAGTACTCCCCTCCTGGTCTCAAACACTAGCGAACTACACCGAGTACTATCAGAGATCCTTTCCTCGGCAATTTCCTGCTTAAAAGTTCGATATATCTCTAGTGCGTACTTTTTAATGATGCTGATTCTCCACGTATCGGGCTCGGCTTCCTTCAGCTTCTTCTTAACCGCAATTTTTTTTGGCTTAGCCCCCTGCTGTTTGCTAGGTATTTACTACAATTTTCTGGTTTGCTTCCTGTATTTTGTATCGACATTCTTCATGTACAAGTAGCTGAATACCTTCCTAGCCCAACGCTTCTCCTCCATTTCTCTCAATCGCTTCTCAAATTTTATCTTGCTGCTAGCTTCCCTGCCCTCAAATGATGTCCAGCCAATATCACCTTGTATGCCCTGATTTGGTGTATTCACGTGAGCTTCTTAGCCAAGCCTACCTATCCCACGTTGCTTAATTTTTAATCTTGCTTGAACTTCTGATCTCATCCACAAGACCACATTGCCGAACGTCAGACCACGAACCATGACTCCTTTCCATATTCCTCTCACAACATCACACCTATTGTAATTCTACATTGCCCTGTTTTTCATCACCGCTGCATTCCTGTTACCTTTAGTCGTCCCGTATATTTCGTGTTCCCTCAGGTACTCGGTCCCATTGCTTACCAATACACCCAGATATTTGTATTTATCTGTTATCTCTACCGTGACCTCCTGTATTCTAAGCTCACTACCTTTATTATGGTTAAAAATCATGACTGCTGATTTTCCTTACTGAATCTGAAATCTAACCTATCTCCCTCATTACTGCAGATGTCCATCAATCTCTGCAAATCATCCATTTTGTCGGCCATTAGCACCATATCATCTGCGTACATCAACACTGGTAGTGCCTGTTCAATGAGTTTTGCTTGTTTCACGAAAGATAAGTTGAAGCCCTGTCTACTTCTCTCTAATTTGGCCTCTAGTTCTTGTAGGTACATTATGAATAACAAGGGTGACAGAGGACACCCCTACCTAAGCCGTTCTGCCTTTGCGGGCTTGGACACCTGCTTTTCCCACTATATAACTGCATTGTTACCGTTATAAATATCCTTTAAAAGATTATTGAATATATCTTCCACAACTACTGTGTCCAGTATTCTCCACAAGCCCTCTTGAACCACGATATCGTACGCTCCCTTTATATCCCAAAATACTTGCAAAAGGGGCGTGTGTTCGTTTTCTGCAATTTCGATGCACTGCATCAGTGAGAACAGATTGTCTTCCAACCTCCTGTGTTTCCGAAAGCCATTCTGCAGTTCCCCCAGAACCCCCTCGTTCTCTAGCCATACCTGCAGTCTTTCCTTTATAATTTACATCGCCAGCCTGTAGACCACTGATATCACTGTTGTAGGATGGTAGTTGTTTATGTCAGCTTTGTCCCCCTTTCCTTCATAGATCATGCTCATCCTGCTAAGTTTCCATCCATCGGGAACTTCACTATCGATTATCAGTTTGCTCACTGCCTCTCTCAAAGCCTGCTTAGACTTCGGACCTGATGTCTTTATCAGCATATTCGGAATGCCATCTGGGCCTGTTGATGTGCTACTATGAAATCTCTTCTCAGCCCTTTCCCACTCTCGTTGTGAAAATGGAGTCATTTCGCCACTTGATTCATCCTTGTGTATTGTGGTGCATAAAGCAATTCTTTGTTGAAATTTTCGGTCACCCTTGTTTTTAAATATTCAATATAGCTTTGTCCCCTTCAAGCCCAGCACCTTGAGCTGTAGTTATAAACCTCTGCTCTAGGCACGTCTCATTTCATAGGGAGTTGAGATGGTTCCAAACTTTCGTAGCTGAATTTATATATTTCTTATGAACTTCTGCCAGCCACTGAGCTCCCTTTTTTCCAATATTTTAATTGATCGGAAGGTAGCTCAGTGGATTCTACAGCTGAGAAAGATTTACCGTTTTTTTCAACATCATTTGTCGATTCACCCCGCTGCTTAGCATGTCTGTGTTCCCTGAAGGCTTCATGACGTATTGCTATGGCTCTCTTAACTTCCTCATCCCACCAACTCTTGGGTTTGTGTCTTCTTTTCTGCGGTGACTTGTCACGTTTCATCAAGCTTCAGCTCAAACAGTCTAATTATATTCGTGTATGTTTACCTTGTTTTAATATCCTCAGTGATTTCTTTCTCAACCAATTTAGCAGGTATTTCTGTTTGCATTTAAGAATAAAACTTTTTCTGTACTTGCTCATCTTGTCTCCTTCCCTCTTTCACTGCTTTTTGAAAACTTGGCTTGATACATTTGTGATCACTACCCAGACCTCGGGAGCCACATTCATCTATGTTCCGTCCCCCGAGCCTATCATACATCCTATGTGACATCAGTGCGTAATCTATCATCGACTGCAGCCTTCCTACCAACCATAGTATTTGCTTTTCACACTTCTCGGTGCTGTTTCAAATAATAAAATCATGCCTTTCACACATATCCACGATCGTTTTGCCTATTGGGTCGGTATACCATCTATATCGTCTATGTGCACATTCATAACTCCTAGTATGATTATCTCGCACTCTCCACCTAATTCCTCAATATCCTTTCATATACACTCTACCACTGCCTGGTTTTCCTCTCTCGCCTTTGCTCCCGTCCACAAGTACACCAAACCAAGGAGTCTCATTTGCCCTGCCACTTTCCCTTTTAGCCATAAATTTTTCTTGCACTCCTGCTTGACCCTTTGCCAGTCTGTACTTTTATGAATGATTGCCCCCTGTCTGCTCACTTCTGGTCTATTACAATATTTCCCCGCGTAGTCCAGATTGTTAGGAGGTTCCTCCATATCTCTAAGATATGTTTCTACAAAACCGTATACCATCGGCCTCTCCTCCGTTAGCTGTTCTTCTATCTCTACCAACTTCAGCCTGTTCCTGCCACCGTGTATGTTAACATACCCTTTGCCTGAATTGGCTCGACCCTCAAGGCTATGCCTGTTTCTGCCCCGGACTCTATCTATCTTAGGTATTGGTGCCACTTTGAAATTGTATCTGTCCATACCACCTGCCAAAGAGTCTCCCTTGTTGTTTTTCTCGTTACTAGCTATCGTGCACCCCGAAGGACCCATGTGCCCCCCGAAAAAGCTACTGCGTGTCCGGCAAGACGACAACCGCCGCCCAGACGATGACTTAGCCGCCCATCGAAGTGAAATCTGTCTTGGTGAAAACCACTCCACCTATGAACCTCTTTTTTTATTTCCACCACCTCAAAGCCTTTCTCTTGACTTTCCCACCATATCTCTTGGTTTGCGTTGACAACCGCTCTTTGCAGGTTGCCGTGACGCACTGGTACCTCCGGTATTGTGCATATCCCTTCCTGTACCTAAGAAAAAGTGGCGTGCGTGTCATCAACCCCTTTGCCAGTGCGGTCGCTAGTCCTGGCGTATCTTCATTTAAGACATCATTTAAACCGCCTGAAATTATCCTGAGGTTTCGTCTGTTAGCTGTAGTTTTGAGATTTGCACTTGCTTGCCTCATGACTGCTTGCAGCTTGCATTTTAGGAACGTCCCTAATGCAACCCTCTTGTCACCTCTTACCCTCTCTTTGATTGCTTCTGCGCATCGATTTAAGTTCGTGTCACGGTGATTATCACATGCTGTGACTTTTCAGCTGGAGAATTCTGCACCTGGTGGTTACTAGCACCTGTGGAACAGGCTGCTTTGTCCCTTCCCAGCCCCACCACTACTTCGCTGAAGCCGGGCCTTGCGACAATTGAACCGGCTGAACCTGTTTTTTTTTTCAAACTTGCTTGCTCTTTTTCTTCCGCCGTTCCTGTTGACTGCTATCTCCGTCGGCCGCTCTTTTGTTCACCTTGGCTAGTGCTTCCTCGGCGGATTTCAGCCTTTCTCTCATTGCCTTCGTTTTCTGTTGATCTGTCACCAACGCCGTCTCCTGCTCGGTGATTTTCATCAGCAGTTCACTCTGGGCAACCATCATTTTCTCCATTTTTCCTCGACCTCATATTGCCTACACTTCGCGTTAGCCACCTCTCCATTCGGTTCGGCACTTTGGTCTGTTTTCAAACCCACCCCACATCCTGAACATTTTAGAGCTTTTTTAACCAAGTCTTTATGACATCAATTGTCCTTGTGACTTTTCTCACTCGATAATTACAAAGCACGATTCCTGCCCTAAGAATAAGAGAAAGTCTAAGCTCTCCTACAAAATATTTGCGTGTTCAATGTACGTGCACCTTTCCCACAGGGTGGAAAGAGAAAAATGCTCAAGGAAACAAACACACACTCAAACAAACTAGTAAATCTCTGATGACTTACCCCAGAAAAAGACGTACAATGTAATAAGTGCTACGAAAATTGTAGCTGCTGCCTTATTATATTTAATGGCAACATCAAACCATGCATAACCACTTATCTGCGCAGTCGTTCTCGAGCCCTGAAAAATACGTCCATCCACCGTGCCAGTCAGAACTGAACTGAACTTAACTGAACTGCTCATAGACTGTCGCGCCTCCTAGCGGTATTCAGGAGCGTCCTCTCGAGGATGATCAGTAAGTAGACGCTCTTTGGTTCGGCTATGCTAGCCTCAGTGTTAACGCGTAAACAAGAAGCAAACACCAACTACTTTGCGTGTTAGGTGCATGAGTGACGTGATCAGTGAATATGCCGGACGACCCATCGCGATGAATCTGATGCAAAGTTTCACATCAGACTGACGCACAATTTTCGTGAAAGTATACCCTGTTATACCTGCAAACTTTTTTATCCAGTAAGCCCACCTAACTTTCGGTCTCCCCTTTGTGTGCTTTCTTTCTTATGGAATCCAATCAGTTACGCTTAATAAGCAGTGCTTATGCAGCCTACGTTCTATGTACCCGGCCTATGTACATTTATTCTTGATTCGATTTATAATATCTTTAACACAGGTTTGTTACCAGACGCATTCTGCCCTCGTCTTGTCTCTTAAGGGTATACACCTCTCATTTTTCTTTCCATCACTTGCTGCGTCGTACTTAATATAAGCTGAAGCCTGTTAGAATCGGAATAAATTGAATTTTTATTTCAAAAACGTATAAGAAAAATGGCTGTGAAAACAGGAAAAAGCCACTCTGTTGCTTTACGAAACAAAGAAGCTTGACAAAGCTTCCTTGCCTCCGCTAACATCGGTAGAGTGGTATCACACGGTGAAAAAAAATAGAACAGACGTAAAAAAACACCCCGAAAGTATAGGACACAAGCAAGCAAAACACGGTACACAATACAACGGCACTAATACAAAGTACACTATCTTTCCAGGTGCATTCAATAAAAGTTGTGGTCTCAAAAAGATTTTAAAATGGTGGGCAATGATATATTATAGAAAAGGTTTCGAAGACAATCGAAAGAAATTTCGCATATCGAGGTGTGACAACCGCCGAACTTGTGAAGCACAGAAAACAATGCAAAGCTTACAGCTTGAAAACCGTCAGGCACCGACCAATATTTGTGGTTCCTTGTAGGGGAATGAGGAATATTTATGGGAAGGTTAGCAACTTCGCGTAAAAACAAAATGCCACGCACAATCTGTGATTTGTAAAGCTTTAAAAAATGACGCTCGTACATGTTCGATAAGTGCATAATGCAATGTGCTACAAACAATGGTTCAGATTGCGTTCTGTAAAGAACATCGGCGATAGCTCCAAGTGCATTTTTCTGCATCATGATCAGTTTTTTTATATTGGTCGCTGGTCTATTTCCTCATAACAGTACACAATATTTGAACTGGGATTCGAACATTGTGCATGGCACAATGTAAGCATCGTTTTTTCTGGCAATGAATGCTCAAATTTTCTGACACCGCAAACCATACGTGTAAGTTTACTTTGATGACGCTCAGTGTGAGCATCCTAGAACATGAACTCATTAAAATTGACTACAAGTGTTCTAAAGGTGTCAGTAATCTCTAAGGCATTTTCTCTTGAGGTAAGTGTTGCACTTGCAGAAAGAGCTCAATTTCTCACTCTGGAAAAAAAAGCAGCCTTGTTTTTATTCGAATTATTAGGAAGAAAATTTTTAAGGAACCGAAATCGTAACAATTTCAAGATAGTATTTGCTTAACTCACTAAATCAGCTGCATTTGAACGATCAAGAATATGGTAGTGTCGTCTAAATATATATTATATTGGACACTAGTGTAAGTCGTTATCAGATCATTAACATAGATAATGAACAGCAGCAGGCCAATCAAGATACCTTGAGGAACACCATGTTCGACCTTTTCACAGGATGAGTGGTGTCATCGATGGCCACATACTGAGGGCGATCTCACGAACAACTCTAAATTATATTCAATGGAACACATCGGATACCATAGGCTCAAGTTTTAAGAGAAAGGTTTTATGACTAAATATCATGAAAGCCTTGGAAAAACTATTATTATTTTGAGAGTCATAAGTCTCAATTATGTACTCTAAAGAATAAGTTATTCTTATTTTAGCAGTGCTACTTCCGTACATTTTTTTCCGTGAACCTGAAACCCAAGTGTGTACATGTGCAACATACGCAGCCCATAATTTTCAAAACAAATTCAGAATACGCACGTGAATATTTATCTCGAATCTCTTTGAAAGAATTGCTCAAATAGATATGGGCCTACTATATTCGAGAGTTTTTTTGGCACCTCCTTTATGCAGAATAATCACTTTCGCCTACTTCATTCCTGAAAAAAAAAATATCGGTACGGAGGGACGAAGAGAACATCAGGGACGTGTATTACAGGCCTTATTCTTAGACCAAAAGCGTCCAAGCATTTGCTGATTTTAATGCGCCTGAAAGCAGGTGATACTTCATCGCAATTGCACCCAATTAGTGCCATGGTATCAAGTGCTTGATTTTTCACGTAATCAAGGGTGGTAGGGTCATGTTAACTTTGAACAAGGGTAGTAAAGTAGCCATTGAACTTGTCTGTTAGATCTTTCCCGAAATAGCTGATACGATCAATTGTAAGCGAAGTGGGTAAGCATATTCTCTCGGACTTTAGCAACTTCTTTAATGTACTCTAAACTTTTTGATTATTAATGCCTGCATATAGGCGAAAGTGGTATTACTGTTTACAATTTGTATCGGGACATTCAATTTATTGCAAATTTTTCTCAATAATACCCAATCGGGGTGTTCGAGACCTTAAAAAGTTCTGGTATAACTTGTTCTTTAGAAAGCATTTGAAGGATGCAAGACGTTGTCCATGGCACACAGGCTTTCTTGTTTCTATGTATTTAGTTCTTTTTATTTAGAAATACCACCAATATCAAGAGATCAAAGCAGAAAAAGGGGAGAAATAAAAGCAGAGTACACAAAAAACAGTAAACAAATTACACAAATTTAAACTACTATACGCTGAAATATATAAATTCCAAAATAGGTTAACTACATAATAAACAATATAAAGATCATTTATCTAGAAAAGAGAGTAACAGAAAGAAAAAAAGACAAACATAAATAGAAATAAATCATGCATAACATAACTCAACCGTGTTGTGTTTCTAAAGTTTCCTTAATTGTCGTGTTCAATCTATTGAATGAGTGAATGTTAGCAGTTTATGGAACTGTTTCATTTTATTCTGCTATAGATCCCTCAAAGTAGGAGTATTTAAAACAGTTGGAATTGTGTGTATATTCAGTTAGTGCGAATAGGTGTGTCTTATGGGTAGGTATACATAAGGTTACCGAAATATATGTGGTGGTGTCAATATTTACATGATTGCGTAAACATTGACACCGCCACATATATTTCGGTAACCTGTTTTTGGTGGATGCATAATTTTATTCTAGTTATTCTGGATTTTCAAGGCTGAGAAAGCAAGATTTTTTTCAGTAATTCAGACAGTGAGTCCTAATTTTTATATTAGTCGATGCAAACTTGATGACCGTTCTCTGAATTCTTTCAAGTTTATCAGTGTTACGCTTTGTGTAAGAGAACCATGCAATGTTAGCATATTCCAGAACCGTTCAGACAAAAGTTGTGCATGCTAGAAGTTTGATGTCAGTCGGCGGAACACAAAGGTGTCTTCTGAGGAAGAAGAGCTTTTTTAGGGCGGTTGGTGTGATGGTGTGGATGTTATATTGCCATCTAAGATCGTGTGTAATAAACCGAGATGTTTGTGTTCTTGAACTTGAGCTAGCTGTATGTTGTATATGCGAACTCAGACATTTGTTTTTTTCTGGTAGTTGTTATGGCAGCCGATTTATTAACGTTACGACCCAATTGCCGGTCAGTACATCATTTAAAAACAGTGTGCAGTGCTTCGTTTGAAGTTTTGTGATACTAGGAAGAGTTAATTTCATGATGAAGTATACAACCGTCAGCGAACAATCTAATTTTTTCTATGTTAGATAGTAGCTCATTGATAAACATTAGGAAAAGAACTAGAGCCAGTACGCATCCCTGGGGCGCTCCAGAGGGGACACGTGAAAGAGTGAATGACTGATGCTGAACTTCTACAAACTTGAAACGGTTGGTAAGGTGGTCTTTTATCCAAGAGATCATAGATCCCTTTCCCAGAGTTGATTCAAATTTAGCCATGAGTTTGCCATGTGACACCCAATCTAAAGCTTTTGAGAAGTCTCTCAAAAAAGGTCCATTTGTTTTTTGTTACCGATGCTCAGTGATAGCCCTCTTCGAAAGCCGTGTTGATAAAGTAAAAGGATGCATTGTTCTTCAAAGTATGTGGTTTTGCTTTTCAGCACTATGTGTTCAAGAAGCTTACTGACTGAGCTGGTCAGGGAGACGGGCCTATATTTGGAGATTTCAGCTTTGTAACCGGACTTATATACTGAAATGCTTTTTGCGACTTCCCAATCTTGTGGTAAGGTACTGAATGGTTATGATTAATAAATAATAGGCACAGTTCTTTCGTTAACCATTCAGCATATATTTTTAGGAACATATTAGGTATATTTTCTTGCCCCTGTCCCTTTTTAGTGTCGGTATTGAGTAAAAGTCTTAACAGACCAGGTTCGGTTACATCAGGTGTTTGTAACCATTTTCAGTTGCATGGGTTAACGCGTGGAATGTTTTCATCCTCCACGATAAAGATTGATTGAAAATATTCATTCAAATATTCGCTCCACATAGGTGGTCTTTAAAGGGAACGGGGTGCTCACTTCGTTCTTTAAGATAAAATATTTCCAGAATTTCTGAGGGGAAGTTTTTAGAAAGTTCGAAAGGGTATTGGTAAAATAGTTTGCTCTAAAAGCCCTTATTTGACTTTTCATGTTAGCAAAAGCAGTGGAAAGACATCGCGAGGTGTGCTGTTGGGATTATATTTTCCTGTTTTCGTTAAGCGCATTATCTTATGTTTAGCATGAATGATTTTGCGACTAATCCATCGATACTTTTACCTTGTCCTTTTTTTCGTTTTCATAGGTACAAACCTGTCAAAACAAGGAAGTCCCATTTTTTATTCTACGCTATAGTTGTTAAATGTCAGACGTTACGTTGTTGGTTAGCTCTGGTGGTGGAGGTGAAACTTTAGTACCCGAAAAAGGGTCCTGAAGGACATTAGGCTAGACGCCAGGTGTATAGGGCATCTCCCACGGCGGGACACAGAGCCCGAAGCTCTCCGGCACCTCGCAGGCCTCCTGGACAGCCCGAAATTGGTCTGCTAGTGGAGCACTTCTTAGCACTTTGGCCCACTGTTCCTTGTTCTTGGCGTAAGTGTCACTCAATGCACAACCACTGAGCATATAGTTCAAATATAAGCGTTCAAATTTACACTGGTTCACATATGTTTCAAATGTACACTGGTTCACATATAGTTCAAATATACCCTTGTTCACGTATGGTTCAAATATACACTGTTTCCGCACATGTACCTCGTACTCTAGGTCGATATGCTTTTACGCCAAAGGCTGGGTTATGAGCTAGCCTGGAGCATGCTTATTGTGGCCGACTGGTTGAGTGTTAATGTTTTATCCAGGAGGAAGAACTCTTGCCAGCCTAGATAAAAGTGCTTCGTCATTTCGTTGAAAGTGAATAACTGATCCATCTACTCCATGTGCAGTGGGGAGGGGGAAACCGCAGCGACGAGGTCGATGAGTTCCCGTGCCACCTCGTGTGCCATCTCGTTGAGGTTCCGCAGGTTGCCCCCTAAGCTGCCTATGTGTGCCGGGAACCATACGATTGAGTGTTCGGTGATGTTATGTCAGCCTAGTATTTGCGGTATAGTCTTGTCTATTCCGCCTTTTGCGAAAGCTTGAGTGGCTGCTCTAGAGTCACTGTATATTGTTGTGAAGTTCGACTTCGTTAAAGCTAGAGCTATCACTGGTTGTTCGGCTATATCCGGCCTCTTGGTGTAAAGATTGAGTGAGCTGCGCCTTCGTCTATGTACGTCAATTACCCCGACAGAGTAGGCGAGCTTTCCCTGTATGTCCGCTGCATCCACGAAAGCTGTCTGGTCGGAAATCTTGCGGAGTCTGCCACAAGGGCTCTAGATCGTGTGAGTCTTCTTCCATGATTGTGGACCGTGTGTCTGTTTCTTGGGAAGGGGAGCACTGTATTTGATTTTAGCATGGCTTTGGGTAACTTCTGTACGTTGTGCCTTTCCGCTATGGTGTGCAAACCAAGCTTGCCAAGATTATCTCTGCCCGCTTTGGTGCTTAATGGGCGTGTTATCTGTGCCGTGTGCTGGGCCTCGATTATTTTGGCAAGGGGATTATGCACTCCTAGCTGCAAGAGGAGAGTAGTAGAGGCATTATCCGGGAGCCCCACTGCTGTCTTAAAACCACGTCGTATGTGTACTTCAAGGTTTTTCCGTTCTACTTTTGTCCAGTAGAGTATCGCAGCCATGTATGTGATGTGACAAAGAACAAAAGCGTGGACCATTCTCATGGTGTTATTCTCGCTCAGTCCTCCGTGCTCATTCATGATGCACCTAAGCATTCGAAGTGCGTTCCTAATCTTCAATGTGATGTTGTCTGTGCAGCATCACCAAGTTGGAACCATTACTTCGGATGGTGAGTTCAAGGATGCAATTTTTTTACCTTATGTATGTGGTTGCTGTCCAAATCACGTAACTCTATGCTTAGAGGGACGGGCCTGCGCCAGCGGGTAGCTCTAGAAAGGCAGTAAATTCAACGATGAGGTGACCGGGGATGCTGGCGTCATCAGTGTTACAGAAATTTTGGTATGTAGTTGGGGTATTTAGGTATGATGTGGTTCATGTGCTCAGATTTGGGTACACGTTAAAGATCCCCAGATAGTCTAAATTTTCGGAGCCCTTTATTACGGCATCTCTCAAAATCATACGGTGGTTTTCGGACGGTAAAACCCACATCTTAATTCATCAATTAATTATTTAGGTATGATATGGTGCTGCGAATAGGTGTACTGCCACAAACTTGTCTCTCCTACGAAAGATAAATTTATGGACTGCTATCCGTGACGTCAATATTCACACAATCATATGGGAAGTGATCACTTAGAAATAGTAAATCTAGAAGCAGACCCACAGGTACACGTAGGTTGAGTTATTATTTGGTAAAGAATAAGATGAAACATACTGTCAAGGATTATTTTGCAAGAGTTGGAGGGAAAGTGCCGCGTTTGCCAGTTTATATCAGGCATTTTCAAATCGCCCAACAAGATAGTCTGCTCTTGGACGTATGAAGCAAAAAAAAACTGTGAAGTGACCAACGTAGTTAATATATTTCGCTCTGCCACCGGGCTCGCTGCCTAGCAGAGTTGCCAGCAGAGACTGGTGGATAGCAGCTATATACTACTATATACATACAATGCATCTTCTCTCAATTGAGAAAAATATCCAAATCTCACGATCGGCCGAGTCACTAACACATCACGCACGCCCGTCACAGAACAGTTGGAAAGACCGATTGCTGAAGCATCGTCCTAATCTCTGCCTCACCTACATCGCTGAGCACACTGATTCAGTGTCCGGTGAGCTGGTGGAAGTTGTGCTGTTTTCTCCTGGTGGTGTGTGAAGTGTACAGCCACAACAGATAGGGGGCGCAAGCTGCGTCCGCCAAGCTGTATGTCACGTGATGTTTGTGAGTGTATATCATAGCCATCAAAATAAACGGTGGGGGTTTTTTCGTCCATACCCTTCAGCGTGGCTGCACGAATCACTTCTTGCTTGCGCCGACGCTTCGCGCATGCGTGCTGTCCTTCGACATGGTGTCAGAAGTGGGATCTAGTCAACTATTTCTGTGAGGCCGGGTACACGCAGCGTCCCAAGGAATGGAAAACAAGCCTGCGACGGTGATCGCAGCTCTTCAGCAGCCACCAGCACAGTACTTTCACAAAACGTCAGAGTGACCGGTGTGGATCAATCACTTCGATGACTACCGCTTCGCCACAGCCCTCAACGAACGCTCTGGAGAAGTGCAGGTGCGCACACTACTTTATACATTTGGGCGCCAAGCACGCAAAGTCTTTTCTACATTTGGGCTGATTGAAGAAGAAGCAATAAATTAAGACGTGTTCAAGCAGAAGTTCGACAGTCACTTCATCAAAAAGCGCAATGATGTTTACGAAAGCGAGTGCTTTCACAGACGTCAGCAATAGCCGGAAGAATCGGTGAACTAGTTTGCGATGGCACTTCGTGTTCTTGTGGACCATTGCGATTTCGGAGATATGAAAAAAAGGCTAATACGGGACAAGTTCGTCGTCGGTCTTCATGACGCGAAACTGTCCGAGGCTTTACAGATGGACCCGCAGCTGACATTGGAATTGGCGCTGGCCAAGGCTCGTCTCAAGAAAACCTTGCGACAGCAGCAGCAGTGTCTCCGGCCGGAAGGTGTTCACTCCGGTTGCCCGCCCGAACTTCATGAACACGAAACCAGTGTGGACGCCGTTATGCACCAGAAACGACCACAAAAAAGCCTGGGACCGTGCCTCTACTGCGACGGCAACGCCCACCCGAGATCAGGGTGCCCGACAAAGTATTACAAGTGCCAGAACTGTGGCAACAAAGGACATTTTGCCGAGGTCTGCCTCGAAAAAAGGGTGTCCTCGCAAAGATAGGTAAGCGTCTGTAAGGTCCAACACGACACTGGAAAAACTTTAGTTGGGGCAATTGACGTGGACGGGAAAGCGCGCTATGTGCGTGTTACGATAAATGCAGTGCCAATTGTTGCTAAGGTGGATTCAGATGCAGAAGTGTTGGTTTCGCAGTATACTTTTCCAGGGTTGCCCACACACCTTGATAAAGCAGATTGATGTGCAGCAGCAGGTTCTGTCGCGCTTAGCAAGTTCCAACGTGACCCTGAACAAAGAAAAATGCCTGTTTGGTGTTAATAAAGTGCGATTTCTTGGACATATCTTTAAGGGGAGTGGAATTGAGCCAGATATACCCAAGGTGAGTGCTATGAAGAATCTCAGCACACCTAAAAGTGTCACCGAAGTAAGAAGCTTTATCAGCGTGTCTAATCACTTGGGACGCTTCCTGACTAATTTGGCACACACTACGGCCCCGGTACGTGCTGTTTTACACAAAGAAAGCGAATCGGTTTGAGAGTACTTTTCCGCGGACTTTTCCGCGCAGACGAGTACTGCCCCATTGGATGGTAGCACAGGCGACTTGAATGCAACAGGTGCGGTGTTTCGAACTGGCGACGTGGTCCATAGTGACTCTGCACGCACAGTAACGAGATATGGTAGAGTGGTTAAAAAGCCCATCAGGTTGGGTATTGATGAGTACCTTTCTGTGGTGTTGTTGTTTTTGTTTGTATAATGTATATTCTTTACCTCGGTGGTGCACGTGGATGTGTAGCTGTTGTCTTTGAAAGTGGGATGTGCTCTTATCACCAGCCGGTGTTCAAAGTGCTCCGCCACAACAGATAGCGGGTGCAAGCTGTGTCTGCCAAGCTTAATGTGACGTGATGTTTGTGAGTGTATATCATTAGCCATCAAAATAGTGAGCGGGGTTTTTTTTCGTCCGTACCATTTAGCGCGGCTGTACGATTCCCTTCTTGCTCGCGCCGACACTTCGCGCTGTCGGGCTGTGTCTCGACTGAAGTTTTCGTCGTAGATCAGCTTTGCTGGAGGGCTAGAATGTCTGGTTCATCAGCGTTCTTATACCCCGTCAGCTGGCGGAAACTGCGCGGTAAGAGGCTGAAGTTGAGGCTGTGAAGCAGCCCATGGTTCATTAGATGAGCAATTGAGACTCGCGAGGACCGGGAAAAATAGAGTAAAATCGTACCGCGATACAATACAAGATACTCAGGAAAAAATCTCGGAGATACAGATACAAGATACTTTCTCAAAAATGTACCTAATATGGTACTTGCAAGATGTATCTTTCATACTTCAATACATTTGCAATTTTTGTTATAGACCCCCACAATCTAAGAGTGAACGCATGTGCACAAGAGTGATAGCTAGGAAGTTTCTGAAATGTGTCTGATTTCATTTTGTTGAATTTTTTTGTATGTCAAAAGTTTTGACATAAATAAATTGGTTTACTTCCGAACAACTTATTAGGGTATGATTTAATTGCTTAACAGGACAGCTTTGTCAACACTTCGCTGACAGTGGTTATTGCTTGTCAATTCTGTAATTGGTGGGAGTTGCTGCTGACCTTGCCGGTCAGCTAGCGGATTACTTTATAATCGCCCGAGCTTCGATAAAGAACTTTCGCATGATGGCGCAAATGGCATGCATACTGCAGTTTCAGCTAGTACATAAAAGACAGTTTTGCAAAACCAAATCAGCAGTGTACAGCAGCAGTGCCAGTAGTGACATTTTATGTTTGTGGAAAATTCTGTATATAGGTGGGTCTACATTCGAGTGCATAAAACTGCAGTTACTTACCTTATTTTTCTCATTTGCCAGCGTAAAGTGTTCGTCAATAATATACTACCTAACATGCCATATACTTTCTTGAGCGAGAGAACATCTGCACATCAGAAGTGCCTCAAAGCTGTATTTCCACTTGGCGGTCACAGCAAGAAAAGCGGCAGTCACTGGTATAGATCACATTCACCAATGAGGTAATGTAAGCCCAGAAAACAAGTAATTGAAAGTACAAGCTAATGGCACAGTAGTTTGATAGTTACAATAAGTGTCATGGGCTTTCGGTATGTAATAATCCGCAGAACGCGTATTTATACAGCAGTCATACGCGTTCTGTATATTATACAGCAGTGAGTGAAGCATTGTACCTCAGAACACTTTCGGTCACCTCATTTTACCAGCGCTTCACGTCAAAGCTGAAAGCACGTTTTCAAGTTTTTTTCATGTGAGAATTGTCGGTTTTTAGCTTTTCACATAAAAGCAACGTGCGTAAAGTTCAAGAGAACGTCTCATAATTTTATGTAGCTGAAAAATTGTTTCTTTTATTATAATTTGCGAAATAAGGGAAATAAAGCCTAGAGACTATTTGGGCTGCTTTTTCAAGCTCTTCTAGCCCACCGATGCAATTAAGGTACACCGGTAGACAAAAGGGGTCCTCATGAAGGCGCTGTGTTTTTAAATAGTGAAAGGGATGAGATACTCAAGACTTCATTTGACTTGGAGCTTTTTGAAAAAACATGCGTGCCATAAATTGGACACCGGTGCTTGAGCTGTCATCCTTAAGCGAGAGCAATGACAGGTTGGAGGAACTATACCCGAAGGCAGTAGATACTGCTACTACAACTTTACATGTGACGTGCAAGCATAAAGCGCCTAGCGACCCATGAATATCTTACTCAGTTTTGCGATCTAAAAAGAACGTAATATGTATAGACAACTAAAGCAACAGCCATTTATTGTTTTATTGAAGAAACGGTACCCATACATATTGAATGAAACCATTAACGCTGGAAAGAAATAGTACTTGATCAAATTTCTCTCAATTAAAAGGGTTCTATAAAAACATGAACCTCCTGAATAAGTATCTCGACAGAGAAATAACTTTACTGTTACCTGAAAAGAACATTATTAACAACGTTTTGTATACTTCACTAGATGATATCAGCAGTTATTTTTCTTCACACCTAAAACCAACGAAAACAAATATTTATGTATCGTACATACTTCATTCTGATGCCACATTCAATATTCATTCCACAGAACACATCGAAGTAGATTTTGTCATTTCAGCATTGCGCAACACCGCTTGTTGTATCGATAAAATATTCCTCTGCCAAACTTGTTAAAGCAGTATTTCACCGGTGCTAGGAAAAAAAATAAATGTCCTAATTAGAACTGGTATATATCCGACTAAGATAAAAATTGATAAACTTATTTCGCTGTACATATCAAAATAAACTATAGACCAATCTCGGTACTTTCATTTTCTGGTAAAATCCCGGCAAAACAAATTACCCTTCAGATGAAGAGTTACTTGGAAAAATTTAAACTTTTTTCAGCTCAATTATTTGATTTCAGAAAAAACTGCTCGATGACATCCGCAGTTTCAACGTTCATTGATAGTATTAGGAAAGCGATAGATTCCGGTTTATTGGTAGCAGGAGTTTTGTTTGACTTAAAAAAGGCATATGACTCCTTAAATCAGAACATCCCTAAATGTAAACTTTATCAATATGGCGCTGATGGAGCACTTTTAAAACTCATCAGCAGCTACCTAAAAGACAGAATACCATTCGTTCATATGGGCATGTCAAAATCATCTGCTAATTTCGTTAATATTTGGGCGCCACAGGGCTCCATACTGGAACCACTACTTTTCCTCCTGTTTGTATATGATTTACTGTCACAGCCAGACATGGCAACTACGCTGCTTTATGCGGGTGGCACTAACCAGCTCATTTCTGATATGAACGAAACTTCGTTAACTACCAAAGTTAATGCTTAACTTAGTAATCTTCACCACTTGTGCCCAACCAATGCAGTGTCACTTAATCTTATGAAAACTGTGTTCACTATTTTTCAATCTGAAAGGCGGCAATTCTTAGCACACAATGGCATCATCGACAATAACTGCTTGATAGAACATGCCTCTCGGGCTAAATTCCTGGGTTTATACATAAACTCCCACCTAAAAGTTCATTCACATGCTCACCACGTTGTTAAGAAAGCCTCATACGAAGGCATGTTCTTTGTGAATGCCGGCACTGTTTTTTCAAGCCAAATACTTTGTAATCTTAACTATGCAGTCATTCATTCACACATAGTTTATAGCATCGGTATAGGTGGGCCCGCCTGCTGTGCGTCAACACATCAGGCTAATCCGCTCATGTTCGCCATGCAGGTGTCACTTCACGTGATCGTTCGCGTTTTGCTTCCTGCCCTGACGGCTGTTTCTACAGAAATAGCCCAACCGCATATTTCCTGGCACGCCAACAATGATGACGCTGCTTTGGGTCATCCGATGGATTCCTGCATCACACCCAAGTCACGGGCACTGTTGCTGAATCCGGCTGCTCATCTGAACTGTATCCCGTCCCTCCTGGCGGCATCACTCGATGCGTGGCTGGAATACTGACTGCCACCGACATCAACTCAGCAGGCTATAAAGGAGCAAGCGTGGCCGGAGACGCTTTGTTGGCCCGGCTGCTGTGCGTCAACACAGTAGGCTAATTCACTCATGTTCGCCATGCAATTTGGTAAAGCACACTGTCTTTTTACTAAGCGGTCAAGTAACTACTTGCTGCTGCAGCTGCCGGGCCCGCATTGCTGCCTTTCTATTGTTGTTCAGTGCTGTGATGTTATCCGCTCATTGCTGTTGTTGGCGGGCGACATTAAAACAAACCCCGGACCTGATAATCAAGCTGTATTAAACGAACTTAGGAAATTGTCTGCAGGTCAAACGCAACTAATTACTGAGATTAAAGACCTGAAGTCTCAGATGAAAACAACCGACAAACCTATAACTGATCTGAGCGTGCGTATGACTAATCTCGATACGCACTACCAAAACCTAGCCCTCTTGCGTTCTGATATAAAAAATATGAAAAGTGTTACTGCTTGCACAGCACAGACAATCCAGAGGCTAAAAATGCGCATTGATGATGCCGAAAACCATTCCAGGCGTAACACCTACTTTTTTATAATATTCCTGAGTCTTCGGGATCAGAGTCGTTCGCGCCTTCAGAGAATATAATCATAGACCACTGTAACAAACTTCTGAACATTGCGCTTGATGCGAAAGAAATGGACCGCACGCATTGCATGGGTAATCGTACAACTGGTCAAAACCGCCTCATAATAGTTAAATTCTCTTTTCACAAAACAAAAGAACAAGTCCTTTCCAACGGGCGCAAGTTCAAAGGGACGGGCTTCAGGGATGGCAAAGATTTCACACGTAATGTCCAAACTGGCCGCAAACACCTAGTTGCTTTTGCAAAAAGCAAATCTTCACCTTATTCTCTTCGCTTTAAACCTTTTTCGTGGGTAGCAAGTGCTATGCTTATGATGAACGTACAAAGAGTGTAAGAAAGGTGTAATAGCAATTGCCTGGTCGCAAGTCACGTCCCCAGCTACGGTACCGGAACGAGCTAACCTTTGCCTTTCCGTGATCTATACCAACGCACGAAGTTTCATCCCTAAACGCGATATCCTGTCTAGCCTTGTGTTGTCGTCCATCAGCAATTTACTAATAATAACTGAAACATGGTTGACTGATGCTATTACCGATACCGAGGTAATTGCAGATCTGCCGATCTTCTGTCGTTATCAAAAGGATCGCAAAGCCTCATGAGGTGGTGGTGCACCTATTGCCGTGCATCAGAATTTATGTTGCTCTCTTGTTACCATTGAAACTAACTTAGAAATGATATGGGTAATCTGTCGCGCCTCACCGCAGACAGTCCTTTTGGGCGTTTGCTACAGGCCGCCGCATAACATTCCTGATTTCGCATGCGAACTTAATAACATCGTATACAAGCTTAGCAAAAAACACCCCAACGCAGATGTCCTGCTTTTGGGAAATTTTAATTTCCCGCAAATAGGCTGGAATAATGATACCGCTTTAATCACAGGGAGTGAAGCTGCCATTGATTTTGTTAAGGTAGGTCATGATCTCAGTCTAACTCAACTTGTCTTGGAGCCCACGCGGGTTACAAAAGATACCTCCAGTATACTCAACATTATACTAATCAGCCGCCCCGGCAGTCAATCATGATTAACTTACCTCCGCAAAATAAGCGATCATAAAGTAATACATAATGTCTTCACCTTTCAACCGATACGAAAACTACAGTCAGACAAATCTATACGCATATATCACAAAGGCAATCACGAAGCCATTAACAACGAGCTAGTCGACTTCTTTCCAACCTTCGAGGCATTATTCCCAACACGCACACTTCAGGAGAACTGGACGCTATGCCGTGACGAAATCAACGAACTCGTAACCAAATATATTCCAAAGCTAACAATAAATACAAATCAAGATAAGTTATGGTTCACGAGAGCTCTAAAGACTCTTGAAAATAAAAAGGAGCGTTACTTCGGTTTAGCCACACTTCTTGGAAGCACCGAGGCATGGTCAAACTACTACATGGCGGAGGAAATCTACTTGACTGCTGTCTGCACTGCTAAAAAAACATTTTTTTAACATTGACCTGCCCCAGCTACTTACTCATAATCATCGGCAGTTCTGGCGCGTTTTGAATCTCCAGGACACCTGGTCTGTCAGTTTAAAAAATGCAGAAGGCGCAACAACGTCGGATACCGAGTGTGCCGATATCTTCATTGCAGCATTTTTTTCTGTATTTACGAAAAAAAACTATCACCCCAGTCGTTCTGATGCCTACTAACACAACGTCGCGGATGCCATTCATTATCTTTTCTAGTGATCGTTTACTGTCAGTTATTGAACAAAGCAAACTGTGTACTTCTTCAGGTGTAGATGAAATCAACTCCAAGATTCTAATGAACACTAAGCACGTATCTTCAGCATGTCTTACCCTATTGTTTTCTGAGTCATTGTCTACAGGTTCCTTACCATGTGATTGGAAAGTGCGAAAGGTCGTTCTAGTCTTCAAAGCAGGTAACAAAGACTCCCCTTTAAACTACCGCCCCATTTCTTGGAACATGTTACATATTCACACATCATGGCCTTTTTGCATTCAGTTAATTTCTTTCCTCGTTCTAAACATGGCTTTCGTGAGGGACTTTCTTGTGAAACATAACTACCAATTTTCCTCCATGATCTCTACGCTGAACTTCATAACAACGTTCAAAAAGATGTCATCTTTCTATACTACTCAAAAGCTTTTGACACTGTACCTAATAATCGTTTACTAATGAAGTTATCTGTGTTGAACTTAGATGCTCACGTAATAAAATGGATAAAAGAATTCTTAACAAACCATTACCAGTTTTTCCTTGTAAATAACCACTCATCCAAGACATTTCCCGTTACTTCCGGCGTTCCCCAATGCTCGGTCTTAGGACAACTTCTTTTTCTAATATATTGTAACATACTAGAAAAAGGTAGAGAAGAGAAGCAGAGGACGACTAAGAGTCTTGGCACGACCGCAGTGTGCTGCCGCAAACGACCATCGTTCACCTCCTGTAAATAAAACCATCTTAGCACAGCTTCCTGTTACAGTTGTGGTGGAGGTGCTGGGTAATTGACACCCAAAGACGGAAGGTGAACCGCAAGTTCTTCGACGGTGCCGTCGCATTGCTGGACCTCCACCGAATCTATCTGGTCTGGACATGTCCCACAACGCAAATAAACACCTACCCCTCTCGACTTCTGCGCCGACCAGTTCGGCTCCACAACTGAGAGATGCTCGTCCCTTTGCCGGCAGACCAGATGAAGACGTCGAGGCTTGGCTCATCCATTACAAATGGGTGAGCGCCGCTAACAAATGGGATGCCGCTTCTCAGCTTTTGTACGTAGTGTTCTTTCTGACGGATACTGCATTAATGTGGTACGTGAATCGGGAGGAAACGCTAACGACGTGGGACAGATTTGTTTCTGAAATCAAAGAGCGCTTCGGCGACCCAACAACGATAAAGAAAAGAGCAGAACAGGCGCTAATGCAACGTGCTCAAGTGCCAGGTGAAACTTGCACGACCTACATTGAGGAAGTCATAAAGCTATGTAGGAACATTGACTCCGGAATGTCTGAGGAAGACAAAGTCGGGCACATTCTAAAAGGAATCGCCGAGGATGTTTACAGTTTCCTCATTGCGAAAAACACCTTGACATCTGTCACTGATGCCATTCGTCATTGCCGCACTTTTGAACAACTAAAGACGAGACGCATCACGCCGAAGTTCGGCAGGCTACCCAATGTGACGACCATCGCGAGCATAGACAGCAACTAGGCGCTTGATCTTGCAACAACAATCCGGCAGGTAGTACGTGAAGAACTCGGCCTGCACGCGCAAGTGGCAAACCGCCCAAGCACTCATCCCCCCTATCAGCCACCACAGTTCGAGCGAAACATTGCATCATTCTCCTCGCACCGAGTGGCGGAGGGCTTTGAGGATTCTGATGCCACACCTCAGTATCAGCCACGTCTACACGATAGAGGCCCTGCCTATGACGCACGATCACGACGAGCACAGCCACATTCTTATACTCAGGGCTCTCAGCCAGACTACGTCCCGCTGCGGCAAGGACAGTACCAACCCTACTACCAAGATGTAACTTACGACCAATACAATGAATTCCAGAGAGTGGCAGAAACTCGTTCTTCACGTGATAACGAACTTCCTCGCCGACAGCAGCGGCCCAAGATTCGTTCCTTTGAATATAGTATAAACCGTGATCCTACCGTGTGCTACAACAGTGGTTTCACTGGGCATATCGCTCGGTATTGCCGCCAACAACGCCGCCAATCACGAAGGACACCAGCCATGTCTTCGCCACCAAGACCCGGTGCTTCATATGACCTGCGGACAACCGACTTGTTTCCAAGAGACCGCTTTTCGCGCGAGAGCAGACGCAGTGATTCGCCAGCATCCGAGCGGAGTTTGACACCATCATCCAACCGTTCTCGTCGCTCGCCGTCTCCTGTGCGTCGTTCTTCTCCGCCGCGAGGAAACTAGCATCCGCGGCCAATGGAGGTGAGGTCGCCGGACGGTCTTTTCAAGATATACCTCAGCCTATTGTTATGATCAAAAACAAAGTCAATGTGTTGATTGATGAAATACCGACGATGGCGTTAGTTGACACTGGGGCGACTGTGTCTGTGATGAGCCTCGCCTTCAGAAACTGCTTAGGTCGCAAAGTTATGTTTTTATGGGACGATACAATCACCTTTCATGGTGTAGGAGGCGAGTGGCTTAATCCACTTGGTATATGTGCTGTCAGTGTTTCATTGGCTGGAAAAGTATTTGTATCAGAATTTCTGGTTCTATCTCGTTGTTCGCACGATGTCATTCTTGGTGTCGATTTCCTGGAGCAATGCGGTGCTTCCGTTGACTGTGGTAGTGGGGAAATATCACTAAACAATTTGTTTATACCATCGCTTTCCGAAGAAGACTACCGTGGCGAAGACAGGAACACACTTAGTGTAATGGATGAAGTGATAGCACCATCTTGGTGCCTGACCCCCGTTAGAGTCTCTTCTATAGCGGTTGATGGTGCTCGTGTTGACCTCGTATTGGGGCCTCTACGCAAGAAGTGTTTTAAGAAGGACATACTTGTGCCTTGTTCTGTTGTGTGCATGACTAAAGGAGTAGCAACATTGTGGGCGCTGAACTGTTCTGCCACGCCGGTTGTGCTTCCTCGCGGAATGAAGATAGCTCTCTTTGATGAAGCCTCATGCAACTCAATAGCAGCAATAGCTACGGACCTCCCCACCTCTTCCTCTGCTTGTGATATTCGCCATAATGAAGATCTAATGCTCGCTATGATCAGCAAGACTCTCAGTGCAACGGAACGACAAGCGCTGGTGCAGGTCCTTTCCCGGCATGTTGCTGCTTTCGACTTCAAACATAGAGATGCACCCCTTCAGTTACCCTCGTCCCGCGCTCGTCACAGAATAGACACTGGCTCTGCACACCCCATCCGCCAAAAGCCCTACCGAGTGTCATCCTCTGAGCGCAAAGTTATCGCCGAACAAGTAAAGGACATGCTCAACAAAGGGGTCGTGCAAAAGTCGTCCAGCCCGTGGGCAGCCCCGGTCATTCTTGTCAGGAAAAAGGATGGTTCCTGGAGATTCTGCGTAGATTACAGGCGTCTAAACACTGTGACGAAGAAAGATGTATATTCCTTACCGCGGGTTGATGACGTCATAGATTGCTTGCATGCCACTTCCTATTTTTCAACGCTTGATTTGCGCTCAGGTTATTGGCAAATACCTATGGAACCCGGCGACAAAGAAAAGACTGCTTTCGTAACTCCGGACGGCTTATTTGAATTTAATGTCATGCCTTTTGGCCTTTTTAATGCTCCAGCCACCTTTGAAAGATTTATGGACACAGTAATACGTGGTCTAAAATGGGAGATATGCATGTGCTACCTTGACGATGTTGTGATCTTTGGTCGTACGTTTGAGGAACATAACAACCGTCTCAGTCTTGTTCTAGACTGCATCGAAAAAGCCGGGCTGGTTCTGAATTCTAAAAAATGTCGCTTTGGCGAACGTCAAAC
Organism: Rhipicephalus annulatus; assembly: GCA_013436015.1. Lineage (NCBI taxonomy): Eukaryota > Metazoa > Arthropoda > Arachnida > Ixodida > Ixodidae > Rhipicephalus > Rhipicephalus annulatus. Next base: position 833,955 of record WOVY01014561.1, on the reverse strand, counting down.
TCTCGTGCTGGGGCACTTGGTCTACAAGGATGGCGTCAGACCCGATCCTCGCAAGATAGAAGCAGTGAGCTCTTTTAAATCACCGCAGTCCACACGAGAACTTCGCTCATTTGTCGGCCTATGCTCATATTTTCGTCGTTTTGTTCCACGATTTGCGGAGATTGTGTATCCGCTGAAAAACGTCTTGCGACAGGATGCAACCTTCAACTGGACACCAGAGTGTGACGCCGCATTCTCACAATTTAAGTTTGCACTAACGTCAGCACCACTGTTGCGTCAGTGCGATCCATCTTGCCCGCCTGAGGTCCACACGGACGCTAGTGGTATCGGTGTAGGTGCGGTGCTTGTACAACGTCACAATGGCGCAGAGCATATCGTGGCATATGCCAGCCGTTGCCTGAGAAAATCAGAACGCAATTACACAGTTACGGAACAGGAATGTCTGGCAGCTGTTTTCGCCGTACAGAAGTTTCGTTGTTATCTATACGGGAGGCCATTTAAGGTAATTACCGATCACCATTCGTTATGCTGGCTGGTCGGTTTGCGTGACCCCTCTGGCCGCCTCGCACGTTAGGCGCTGCGACTTCAGGAATACGACTTTACGGTGTGGTACAAGAGTGGCCGTCGTCACGCTGACGCAGACTGCCTCTCCCGGATTCCTCTTGCGACTACTGACTGCGATGCTGAGAATTTTGACGACTGCCTTGCTGTTGTTACAAGCACATTCCCCAACGCGGCTGATTTCCAGAGAAAACAACGCAGCGATCTCAACAAGTATCCTCTTTTTGCCGCCGCACGTGCCTCCCAACACAGCGGTCGCTTTACTATCCGAAACAAGTTGCTCTATGAAACTAACTACTCCAGACCTGGATCACGTTTTCTTCTAGTTGTCCCCGAGAGCCTTCGCTCCGATGTTGCCCCGCCGCGCTGGTCTAGTGGCTAAGGTACTCGGCTGCTAACCCGCAGGTCGCGGGCTCGATTCCCGGCTACGGCGGCTGCATTTACGATGGAGGCGGAAATGTTGTAGGCCCGTGTACTCAGATTTGGGTGCACGTTAAAGAACCCCAGGTGGTCAAAATTTCCGGAGCCCTCCACTACGGCGTCTCTCATAATCAAATGGTGGTTTTGGGACGTTAAACCCCACAAATCAATCAATCAATCAATCAATTCGCTCCCATGTTCTACGTGCCATGCATGACGATGCGACGTCCGGTCATTTCGGCTTCATACGAACGCTAAACCGCACGCAGGAACGCTTTTACTGGCCCAAGATGTACGAAACGACGAAGCGTTACGTCGCTAGCTGCGAGACGTGCCAACGTCACAAGCGCCCGGCCACCGCTACACCAAGTCCCCTTCAGCCGTTAACACCACCCAGCACACCTTTTGAACAAGTAGGAATGGACATTATGGCTCCATTTCCGTTATCTAACAATAAGAAGCGTTGGATAATCGTCTGCGTAGATCATCTTACGCGGTATGCCGAAACCGCAGCTATTCCCTCTTCAACCGCTGCATCCGTGGCGGACTTCTTGCTTCACTCCGTGGTCCTTCGCCATGGCCCACCGCGTGTTATTATCAGCGACCGTGGCCGCCAGTTCACTTCCGATGCCGTTGAAGAATTACTACGCCTGTGCACAACACAGTTCCGTCATTCCACACCGTATCACCCGCAGACGAATGGCCTCGTTGAACGGACAAACAGAACGCTGATCAACATGCTTGCCATGTACGTTTCTTCCAATCACAAGAACTGGGATGAAGTGCTGCCTTTTATCACGTACGCGTACAACACGGTAAAACATGAAACAACGAACGTCAGCCCATTTTATCTGTTGTATGCCAGGTTGCCACTAAGCCCTCTAGACACTTTCTTACCCTTCATTCTACACAATGACGACTCTGTATCAAACACCCTGTGCCTCGCGGAAGAAGCCCGTCGAATCGCTCGTCTTCGTACTCTGGCCTCTCAACGTCGTTCGAAGGAACGATACGACGACCGTCACGAACCGGTTTTATTCGAAAAAGGTGACTTGGTGTTATTTTGGACACCGCAACGCAAGCGTGAATTGTGTCAAAAGCTTCTGTCACGATATTCAGGCCCATTTGTAGTTTTGGAGCGTCTAAGCCAGCTCACTTACGTAGTAGCTCGTCTTTTGACCAATGGTCGACGATCGAGCAGAACGCAGCTCACTCACGTTGCTCACCTGAAACCTTTCTACCCTCCTTGTGCATTATAACTCGCCCTACGGGCTTCGTCTGCTTGCGGGGGAATCTAACATACTAGAAAAAGGTAGAGAAGAGAAGCAGAGGAAGACGAAGAGTCTTGGCATGGCCGCAGTGTGCTGCTGCAAACGACCATCGTTCACCTCCTGTAAATAAAACCATCTTATCACAGCTCGCTATTACAATATAATAACGATCTACCGCAGCATGTGTCCTGTCCTATTCGTAGGTTCGCTGACGATTGCGTAATTTATCGTAATGTACCTAACATATCAGACCGAGAATTTCTGAAGAACGACCTTGATAACGTACACAACTGGTGCAATCGATGGCAAATGACTCTGAACGCCAAAAACTGTAAATTTGTTTCAGTTTCCCGAAGGCGCGATTTATTCCATTCCACTTACACGATCGCAAACATCCCCGTTGAATCAGTTACAACGTATAAGTATTTAGGTGTAACTCTATCCCACGACCTTTCCTGGATTTCGCATGCGACTAACGTCATATCATCAGCAAACAAGACATTAGGATTTTTGAAACGTCACCTCCGTCACGCGCAGCAACAAGTCAAACTTCTCGCGTACAAATCATTTATCAAACCACAACTAGAATATGCTGCTGTCATCTGGAACCCTCACCAAGCATATATCATCAGGGCACTTGTATCAGTACAGAATCGTGCCACAAGATTCATCCATTCTTCATATTCATATGGCGTCAGCATTTCTCTCATAAAAGCAGAATCAAACTTATCATCCCTCGCTTTTCGTCGTCATGTTGCCACACTTTCTCTTCTTCACAAATTCTTTTACAGCTCGCGAAACCTCCCACCTTGCATCTCGCCATCATTATCACGCACGTCTCATCGCACTGGCCATCAACTGCAAGTAACCCGTCCTCGAACACGCACCGTTACATTTCAAGCCTCATTTTTTCCTCGGGCTGCCAGAAACTGGAACGACCTGCCTCACCATGCTGCTGCCATACCAACACATTCCTAATGCCTGCACGCGTTGCAAACCTGTATCACACCATTACACCTGCATTCATTGTTCTAATATGTAAGCCACCCCTATGTAATACCCCAAACGGGGTGTTTAGAGTAACAATGAAATGAATTGAAATATTTGGTTGCACTCACAAATCTCACCTTAATTCTGTTCTACATAATTAAAAACTCTATGCATACTATTGCAGAATAATACGAATTTTAGTGATGACAATATGTTTCAGAATTCCATTGTATTAGGTATACAGAGTATAGTTACTAATAATATTGCATTTTTGTTATACAGAATGCTTGAGGGTAGTCTCAACTTACTTTTCGTGTCCCTTCGTACGTCAACTCGACCTACTAAGTGTTCCTCTCGCACGCGACTTTTACCAAGAAAAATAAACACCAGTTATGGTCGTCAAACTTTGGAATTCAGAGGACCAACCCTTTGTAATAGTCTTACTACTACTCTGAAAACAGCCCCATCACTCTTCTCTTTCCTAGCACAAAGGAAAAATACATTCATAATGATTCGTCCTACTATGGAGATTTGATTGATTGATATGTTGGGTTTAACTTCCCAAAACCACCATATGATTATGAGAGACGCCGTAGTGGAGGGCTCCGGAAATTTCGACCACCTGGGGTTCTTTAACGTGCACCCAAATCTATGGAGATTTCTAGTATTGACTTCCCCCGTATTTATATTCACACTAATACATATCACGTATTTGCACCTTTTTGTACACATAACATCAAATAACCGGATAATTTAAGCTTTGATGGTTTAGTAAGGATAACCATTTGCTATATAGGTATTATGTGTTACTTTATTTTTTGTTTTTTCATAATATTTACCATTTAGTGCATAGCCAGTGCCGATTGACGTTTATTGTTTTTTTGTTGTTGCTAAAATGCCATTAGGGAGTCTTTAACAAGTTTGCTGGGTCCCTAGAAGTTTATATACTTGTACCAAAGAAAAGACCAAATGAAGTTCAAACTTTAAACTTCAAAACGTACGTAGCATGACGAAAGTAGCTTTAGCTAACTTTGTTAAAATACAAAAAAACATATTTGAAGGCTGTCTTAGAACGTTGAAACTGGCGTGTAAAATTTTGGGCAAGGTTTTGTTTTACTAAACTTACAACCAGAAACTTAATAACGATACAGTGCTATAAAGGTGATGTATTAGTAATATCTGGTTCATTTTTCCAGATTATATTCACTTTAGGCTCGTTATCTTTCATGACCAGGAACGCAATGCCCACAGTTTGCTCTACAAGTTTTTTTTTGCTCCTTAAACATTGTTATTGACCATCCATGTTGTGCGTAAATGTAGCACCGTAAAGGCTTCTTTAATGCATGTTTTTAGTCACTGTTTGTAGCCACTAGATAATAAAAATTAAAAGGAGAGTTTTTGCACCCTGACTCCCTTTGGCTATACCTATGACCAAGTTAAAAAGGTAGAATGAAAAAAGAAAAGCGAGCATCACTGCATCGATCACTTTACTGCCAATGCAGCGTGTTTTTTGGGTGGCTTCCTAATTTGGGACGCCGCCGCATACGTGCATACGTGATATAAACCTCGTGCCTAGCGCTAGCTGCCTTTCGTAGAAACTCTGGGTCATGCAGTCGCGGTTCTCCATCAAAGTCATCACTCTCATGACATCAGCACTTTTAGTCACACCTGTGTCTTGAGTGCGCTCTGCTCTTTGTAGTTTTTATTGAAAGAAAACACAAATCCTCGTCTATGGTCACGTTATGATAATATGCAGAGGCTCTGTGGTGGCACTTCACTTGGAGGTGGCATATTCATGGAGCTGAGGGCACGAAGAGCATTTTGTTAATTTGTTTATTCGTACCTCAATGGTCCAGAGGGATATTAGGTGAGGCGCAGCCAATTGAAAAGCAAAGTCAAAACAAAGAATAAAAACATCTCCAGTACAAGCACAAAAAGTCGAAGCATGGCTCTTTACGGATGCATTATATTCAGCAAAATTCGACGAGATGACGATGTGCACGAAAAGGTAGTTCCAGTCTTGCGCTGTGTGATGGAAAATCGATTTATGGAACGGCTTTTTTGGCTGTGTATGGGATAAATAGCGTTCGTATGAAAATGGTGCGACGTTCGATGAGCACGTCTGATCGATGCATTGCCTGGTGGCAAGAACTTGAAGAACTTGGAGTAAAGGCACAGACAAGAAACTTTACGGCGAAGAGGAAGATCAGGAAAGTTAAGATTAAATTTTACTGTTCACAAGCCTATGTCAGTCGAGTGATCTAAGATAATGAATCTGTAAGCGTGGTTCCGATTGCATTCAAGAATATTTGTAAGCTTAGCTTGATGAGGGTCGAAAATGGAATTAGCGTAAACAAGTTTCGCTCAAACAAGCGTTTTAAAAGCTATTACAACGATAGAGGTGGGTGCCGAGGCAAGATTCCCTAGAATATTGCTTCGTAGACTCTCTTAGCATAACTACTATTGCTACTAACGTCGAGGTCAAAGTTCACTTCACCAGAAAATCCTGCAGTCTTCATGGCTAAAAGCTGCTCTAGGGAGCTTGACTTGGTCCCTTAAAAACCCTACAATTGGGCAGCAGACCATGTTTACAGTAAAAATGGGCTTATATAATCAATCAGAAACGTATGTGAGTGATAGTGTTACGATAGCAGTCAAGATTAGATTATATTTGTGGGGTTTAACGTCCGAAAACCACCATATGATTATGAGAGACGCCGTAGTGGAGGGCTCCGGAAATTTTGACCACCTGGGGTTTTTTAACGTGCACCCAAATCTGAGTACACGGGCCTACAACATTTCCGCCTCCATCGGAAATGCAGCCGCCGCAGCCGGGATTTGAAGCCGCGACCTGTGGGTCAGCAGCCGAGTACCTTCGGCACTAGACCACCACGGCGGGGCGGGTAGCAGTCAAGATTACATGAAGCTACATAACTGGCATACAGAGATTCACAGTAAAATTCACATTGAGACATGTAGTGCTTAATGAATAGCTTGATAATACAACAAGGGTACTGTAATTGCAAAAAGAAAAAAGTAAAAACAGCATTATGTAAAGCTCAAGGTAAAAACGTCTCTCACACAACTGAACGTATAAACATTTCACAAAATAAAATACCGCGTAAAAATGAAAATACATAAAAGAAATTGCGACAATAATAAATAGCTACAGTTTGCACAATGAACTTTAAAGCTACAACATAGACGCAAGAAAAGTTTGAATTTAAGGGCTTGTTTTTTTTTCATTAAACACAATACTACTTGGAACTAGCTGGCAAACATGCCAAGAGAAGTTTATTGTACATTATTAAAAGTAATTGCACAGTAAATATGAAAAAAATCCAAGTGACGAAAAGATGACTTGCCAGCGGCGGGCACCGATCTTGCGACTTTTCAATAAAGCGCCCGATGCTCTGAGTTAGCACGGTGGTTATCCTTCGTCTACTACAAAGAGTATACATGTGCATTTATAGGTGGCAGCGTTAGTCAGCGTAACCTGAGGCCATTACGGCGAGTGGGGAACGCTCTTCCTTACCTGATGGGGATAGGCATTATGTAGTGAATGATCTTATTACGGCATGGCAGCTGACTAATAATCCCTCGTGAACGACCTCAATTCGCCAAATCTGCCAGAAGGAAGCTCTCTAATGCACATGCATACTTTATAAAGTAGACAGGAGGTAACAGCCACCATAGCTGAGTGGTATAGAATCGTGCACGTTATTCGGCTATCGTAGGTTTGGTCCCTGCAATTGGCAAGTTATATTTTCCTCCACTTTTCTTTTTTTTACATTTACAATACAACTATTCTAATAATGTTCTTTATGCTTCCCTACGTAAGATTTTTAATCAGCTGTCAATAGTGTTGAACATAGATGCTTAAAATTCACGCTACTGCGTATGTACAACAGTAGTGAATTTTGCATACCCATTTTAATAGATCGCGAACTAGAGTAAAATGATCATGAGTTGTACGTAGTGCGGTAACCAATAACAGACAATGTTCAAGTATATGTCGCGTACGCAGAGGGGTGCCGTTATGTTTTAGGCGTGAGGAAGTTGCCTGAAATTCTTTTTATTTATTACTTATTTATACTCTTATTCAAAGGCCAATACAGGGTAAATTCTTCGCATATTGTTCAAAGACGCAAGCACTACAGTGAATCAAGACAGACAATGCATCTGGCAGCTTTACGCACATTTATAGACCATACAGATTATACAAAACGTCGCGCAAACGAAAAGCCAAAAGTACGACACACAAAAGTATTCAAGGTTTACACAGCGGTGACCAACAATGAGCAGAGAGCAACACAATCACAGATACTACACTCGACATACACTGTACCCTATGCTTGCGCATTGTAATCATCAAAATCAGGAACTCTGTATAATTACGTGTAATTATTTGAACTGGTGTCAAAGCGTGCAAGCCGCCTTCTACCGGGAAAAAAGGGACGGTAAAACGCTTATATACGGTTACTCTAGAGAAATATAGGCGAGTACTTTTTTTTCAAATTCCTTTGAAAAGTTCACTTTAGTTATATTATGCAGTAGCCCGTTCCACTCTTTAATAGTTTTCGGGAAAGGGAGTATTTGAAGGTGTCAAGTTTACGAGTATTGGCACAAATTGATCCTGGGGGCTCGATATGACAGACCTTTAAATGCATGACATTCTGTTTTGTATGCATTTGTGAAAATTAAATTTAAAGCAACCTTGTTTTGTTGAGTGAATGAATCTAAATCTAGCCACTTTTCGCCGCAATGAAATCTCATGCAAGTTTAGTTGAGTGAGCGTTTCCTTCACTGATACTGTTTACCTATATTTCGACAAAATAAACCTTGGTGCCCGTCCCTGTATTTTTTTTAATTTTTTATTTCGTTCTTTCTATTCGGATCTTATATTATGCTACCGCATTCATGGGCAGCTAGTATCAAAGTCATGTACGCAGTTAGTTCAACATTTCGGGAGGCAAATTTTAGCTTGCGTCTTAGCGTACAAAGCTTTACCTCTGCAGTATTACATATATTAAAAATATGCCTTTTCCATGATATGTCGTCAGATATTGTAATGCCTGAATACTAGAAGTGCTTGAGTTGTGTATAAAGCTCACCATCTAGCATATAATTTAAAACTAACACATTTTTTTCTAGGTATGCGCGCATATACTGTTTTCTCGTGGTTCATTTTTATTTTCTATTGGGTGCACCAATCGATAATCTATTGTAGTGCTTAAGTTAACTCTAACTGATCATCATGACATGATATTTTAGAATATAGCAGGCAATCGTCCTTCAATACGGGAACAGTGATTTAGCTGAAAAGTTCATTTGTAATTTCATTCGTATAACAAAAAATGAAACAGGTCCTAAAAGCAACCCCTGAGGGACGCCGGATGTTACATTTAACGTTTTCATTTTCTTTCCTGAATTCCACAAATTGCGCCCTATAAGTTAGATATTAATAGATACACTTCACTATATTTAAAAATTGCGAGATCAAGCAGTTCACCAAGTAAGTGTGACTGCGAGACGTGGTCGGAAGCTTTCGATAAGTCTGAAGCAATTCCGTCCATCTGACGTGTTTCAATAATTACCTCAGCAAAATCGTGCACTCATTCTGCAAATGGGCTGATTGTGGATAAGCGGCTCCTAAACGTATGCTGGTTGGGATTAAACCTGTGTGAGCTTTCGAGATAACTAAACAAACCTTTTCATAGTATATGCACGAACATTTCAGAACATGCACGTATATTAAATATAATCTATCATTTTTTACTTTATGTTTATCACCTGTTTTGGGTACTGGTAGGGCTCCCGCCATTAGCCAGTCACGTGGTAATTTGTGCTGTTCAAGAGAAGCATGGAAAATTAGCAGTAAGTAATTAGCGATCCACTCTGGTTATCTTCACAGAAAGTTATGAGAGATGCCATCCGTGTCAGGTGATTTTATGTTATCTAGTTTTAAAAACGATGAAAGTACGCCTCCTTCAGGTAATTTAACGTCTTGCATGTCTGAACATGTATTGTCCATTTTATTGTTTATTGTTGCAGGTAAAGCAAAGCAGGGTCGAAAAGAGAGTTAAAAATTCATTCTATTGATCAGCAATTTGAGGGGAGTCTCCAATAATGCATCCATAACTCAAAAATTAGGTCGCATTTTGACGAGACTGAGCAAGGTGATGCCTAAATCGCTGTTGTGATTCTTTCATAAACTTAGATAAAATGTGAAATTAGTAAGGCTCTTTTGCGATAATTAGGTTTTCTTTGAGAGTAATTGAAAAATTACGAATTTCAGTATGATCTTTATTCTTTCTTTTCCTCCTACGCTTTATTTTCCTCTTTAACAATATAATTTCTCGATTGACTCGAGGATTTCATCTTTTCAAGTATTTTACCTTCATCGAGATATATTTACGCATACAGAAATTGATATCTTTAAGGCTTATCGCTCAACGCATTGTCCTCACTCGCTCCATGAAATGGCTCAAGTTTCATCTCTAGATAGTCTAGGGTGCTAACATCATCTGCTGCGGAAAAATTTCTTACATGTATTGATTCTTTGGGAGACATGGCTGGCAAAACATTTTTATACACACTTGGAGAAGCTTGTGGTTGAAGAGTCCATCATTAACAGAAAAGACATTCATGAATTCTGCTATCTATAAATACGATCTATGTCGCCTAAGTCCTGGCGTAACGGGGTCTCAGTTACAATTACAACATTCGGGTTATACAAAAAAGAAGGTGCTCAGATTCAGTGGTGTTCGTCACTAAGCTACGAACATTATTGTTCATCATCATGAAATATCGAGTGTGGTTGCTACATTGTCAGTCAGAGTTGCACGAATTTGTACTTTTCTTGTTTATTTTTATTCAACAGGACTGCGCATCATTCCACGCGGACCACTCGTTATAAATAACAATCTCGTCATTCATCAGTCACACCTCCAAGCCCCGGTGCTTTCAGTTTTTGTGCTTTCCCATAACTTTTTTTCACTTCCTTAGTGCGTTTGCATAAAAGTCATCCAAGACAGAAACGCCACTTTCTTTCAATTTCCTGCAGTTTTTTAACACTACATACAATTTTTTCTTTGTAATTAAAAAGCCTCATGATAACTGGGCGTACTTTTCCTCTCTGTTATTTGCCAACCCTATGTATGCGTTCGACTGTGGTTATGTTGAGTATAAGTCCTTCTCAGAATACATCAGTTAGCAGTCTCTTTTCAATTGGTTCAACAGCTTTATTATCAATTTCCGGAGTAAAAAACACTATGAGATTGTTTCTACGAGTGCAATCATCGACATCAGTAATTTTTTAATGGTGCACCTTGATTGCATTTACTATGTCTTTCAAAGTTGTCGCGAGGTGAGCGAGGTTTTTCTCGTGTTTTGATACAATTTTCAGTGTCTTCTCTACCTCAGACACCCTCTCTTTTAGTTCAATTAGTTCAGTAGAGAAATATCATCGGTTAGTCCGAATTATTTTTGTCTTCTTTGATATCTTTCTGTCTTTCCAAAAGTTTTTGTTGCATATCCTCTACGTTAGTACTAGGATTTGTTCCTACATCGCCTCAGAGTAGCAATAACGTTTACAAACATGAAATGGTGAAATTAAGACACGTTTTGGAGCACGGTAGTACAACAATAAGTCTATCACTGCTTCTGAAGTATTTCCCAAAGCCACTAGCTTGGAAATACAGGACAGGAAGTTTAGGTGGCTTTATCTTAACAGATTCACTAAGCGCGATGAGCATCCGAAAAGTAGAACGATCGTAAAACGCTCAATTCGTGTAAAGGTGTTAAACCTCTTTAACAGTCTGTTTATGAAAGACTTCTAGAACTGTTTTTCCGGGCAAGCTGGTACGTAAGTTTGCTGAATATTTCATTCATCGTGCGAAGCTTCGAACATGAGGGAAATAGAGAGAAATGACAGCACATCCCCGAAGTGAATGATGAGGAGTAGCGTGAAGCTTCGAAGGGTTTTATTGGTAAACCTTAAATCATCCACTAGCCGCGTCCGTCGATCTGTCTATCTGTGTGTCTGTTCGTCCATTCGCCCATTCGTCCAGCCTTTCGTCAGCCTGTCTGTCTGTCTGTGCATCCGTGCATTGTCTTTCTGTCTGTCTGTACGTCTGTATGTTCGTCCATCCACCCATCTGTGTGTCTGTCCGTCTGCCTGTCCGTCTGCCTGTCCGTCCGTCTGTCTGTCTGTCTGTCTATCTGTCTGTCTGTCTGTCTGTCTGTCTGTCTGTTTGTTTGTCTGTCTGTCTGTCTGTCCATCCGTCTGTCCGTCCACCCGTCTGTCCGACAGTCAGTCATTCGGTCTGTGTGTTCGTCTGTATGTAAGTCCATCCATCCACCCGTCCGTTCATCTAATGAACACTCCAAGTACCGAAATCTCGTACCTTTTCATTTTATATTTATTCCAAGGACTTGAACGAGAGGAGGCCACGCCTTAAGTAGCTTCGCCTTAAAAAGACAGAAGAGTGCCAACCACCAATGTTTATAGAAAGCAAAGGCTGCAAGTCAAAAAGGCTTCCAAGCATGCGCAAATGTTCGAAGAAGTACACGTCAATCTGAAAGCTGGTTGCTGAAAAAGAAAACTCGTATTTTTATAGCACACACCATGTGTCACTGACAGAGGTGGACCCCTTGGTTTCACTGTTATATGGTTCTAATAGCGCCCTCAGCGGAAGCTATTAAACGCTTACAATAACTTCTTCTCAGCTGTGGCAGGTCCTTTTCGGGGCAAGCATGATGGTGCATTATAGCCACCCTAAGGAGCATGCTAATAGCATAGCAAAAACAGACGGTACCGATCTTCCGGCGTATGTTGAGTCACGCTCATGTTTGCCAGGTTTCGTACATGTTATAATTGCACACAAGAGCAGGTATCAAACAGTCAGGGAGCTATTAATTAGAAGCATTTAACGTTAAATGAAAGAGGTACGTCCGCGTCAGTGACAGATAAACTTGGCTATATGATTGCAGGTTATTCTTTTTAATACACAGATTTCTGGTTGACATGTAGGTCGTCACTTCTTCCCGCATCTGCGCAGGCTGGGAAGTTTTTTTGAATTGCAGCATTTGCTCTGAATAAACAGTTTTTAGTGGGTACTCATCTATATTTTTTGGTTTTCCTGTCTTCATGTTCCAAGCTTTGCACCACTAGCAACATGTTCAACGAATATTGTTCCATTTGAGGCCTGGTTACAGTATGACATGTTTAGTGTGACATGCCATGTTTCACTATGTCACACCTATTTTTTCTTTGCAGTAACAACATTTTATTCAGGTTTTCTTTAGTTGTGGTAATCTATACCAAATTGAAGTAATTTAGATTGAATGCGAATAGCACGCAGTATATTTGAAGACTCGCCTTCGTGGGGCCTGGCGCTCACATTTAATACTGCTAGAGTAGTTCATGATAATCTCCTGCACAGTTCTTCTACGAGCGAATTTTAATAATGTGAGAAGAAAACGTAACTGCCTGTATATTGTGTTCGCTTCCACTGCAATGTTTTTACGTTTTTATAGAACAAGGTTTTATAGTGGGACCGCAACAAATATTGCTTGGGTTAGTTTTTCTTTGGTTAATCTTCATTTGTTAAGGCTGAATCATGTTGGCAGAACGGATTGCGTGTTGGCTTCGTTTAAATCAAAGATTACTCAAATAAACCCCGAAAATAATACTGTGTGGTCGTCGGCATATAAGACAAACTTCAATGACTTGTATTTACGAGGTCATTTATATGCACATTTCATAGGAAGATTCCTAAAATACTCTCTTGTGACACGCTATTTGAGATAGAAAGAAATAACCACTTAGAAGCCTGTGAATACACACATTGCTAGTGGTTGTGCAAGTAACGTTTCAAGTATTTCAGTGGTAATTCCCATCAATACTCCATTCAAACAACTTCTTTGCTAGAATCTAGTGATTGAACGAGTGAAAAGACCTAGATAAATGAAACAGCGCATATCGCGTGTGAAGTATATTATCTATCTTGTGTAATTATTTACCTGATATTTAGTTAGGCTGTTTCAGTGGAAGTTCTTTTTCGAAACACGAATCGCGAATCTGATGGGATCTGCTTTGATAAAAATTTTGAAAAAAGGTTTTAAAAAACAGATGAGTTTTTTTTTCTAAATCTTTAAAAACTCTGAGGGCGGATATTGGTGTGTAGGTTTTCATGCAATGTTAGTCACCTTTTTGCGTAATACAGAATTACTTGATTTCTTCAATTCTTCGAGGAAGGCAGTAGAAACTATTGCCAAGTTGAAGTTATGATTTAGAACAGAGGAGATACAGGCAATAATGCATTTTGGTGGCCGTATCCACATGTTAACATGTATGGCCCTCCTATGTCAACAAGTAAGGCTCTCCTATGAACGTACTAACAGTTTCATTTTTATCATTTTTATGGCTTGGAGTTGAAAACAAACTGTCACCTACAATATATTCCGAAAATCGAGTTTGCTTTTTGTGGCCAGATTGCCTGATACCGCCAGGCTTGGCAGTATTCGCAAAGTATGTGTTAAAATGTTAAGCCACCATACTGCCAGTAAGGCATTAACAGTCAACCAAAGTGCTTCCCCGTGTACCATGCTTCTTGTCATGAGCTAAAACAGAGTTCCCCACCTACCGTAAAGGGTTGGGCGTTTCTGACTGATATAAATAAAAATAAAACAGTTTTATATAATTAATTTTGCCAGGCTTAGATTCCCTGTTCTACCCATCTCTTTGTGATTTGAATCCTGCGAGCTGTGACGGGGTATCGCGTTCGCAGAATTAATTGTAAAGTTTACTTATATTTTAATTATATCGAAGTGCCCACGTATTACTCACAATTTTTTATCTCTTTAGATTGATGAAGTTATTGAACAGGAAACGCTTAAAGTACATGCGGAGAAAGGTTTCAAAAAATCTTCAATAAACCTTGTTTCAAGATTTCGTGTTCTTGTCATGTGAACCATCGCACCTACTTATTTCATGCTCAAATGACTGAAAGGCTGTTTATGATAAGGGCTGAATAACAAGATGCTCAAAATTTAATTTTATCTAAAATGCAGTCATATGAAGCAAATACAGGCAGTGAACACATATACATTATGCTAATGTGTCCGCATATGGTATCGATATCTCAATGTTGGTGATAACTCAGTCGAGCGTCGATGCAGCAGCATGTTTCATGCCAATAGCACTACTGTATAAAGTACTAGAAATAATATAGCTGAGATATATATAGTCTGAATATCATACGCTTCCCACCTTCTCACCAAAACCTTCGCGTTGAAGTAACCACAGAAAATTAAGGGCAAGTTCTTTACTGAGATATAACCTGCAAAATTTTTGAAAAAAGCAAACAAAATTTTCTTGTGGTCACGTGGAGGACGATATAGAAGCGTAATAAATTTTGTCTGTTTCCAGAGTGTCATTAGTTCATATTCAGCACTCATATTGCGAAATTCCGGTAATATGACATGTGTTGGACCTTCTTTAACATAGATAGCGCGGCCACCAGCTCACTGTTTAGACCTATTTAGAAAGCATTGTAACCGGGTAAACTTAGTGCGGTACTAATGTCACTGTACTATGTTTCGGAGATCAATGAGGCATAATATTTGAGCCTATTTTAGTGAAAAAATTATATATTTACTCATGATTTGAAGCAGCTCAGCATATATTTATTTCCTGAACAAATGTAGACAATGAATATTTTCAGGAGACAATGTACTTTATTACGTCCAGAACATAAAAACATTATTGCTGACAAGGCCAATGTGACGTGACAAGGCAAATTTGTGACAATTTATTGGAGTAGAGACGAATATATTTGATTTGACAATCACAAACTCATAAATTTTTATCAAGCTCAGCGTCGTCAGCAGTCTCAATCATGGCAGCTTGATCAGACTATTTCGCAAATATCCTGCCACCGAATTTTCATGCGCACTTCTGCTTGTAATCATGTTTGCTTCTTATAGCCATACCTATTAGTGACTTTAGCTCAGGGTGCAAATGGTCATTAACGAAAATGGCATCCGAGGTCTTAAGCCCGATTTGAAAATTTGTCAGCACTGTCTTTCTTGCCCTACTCTAGGGTCACGTCATTTCGTGCACGAAAAATGAACTGGACGATAACGTTTGTTTCATGGGGACACACGATGCCAAAACGCTATATCGAAAAATGCTATCAGCTAGCCGATATCAGTACCAATCTGTAAAGCAATAGTAATGCCGCGTTTATTTTTACGCTTTTAACACCTTTTATTTCAACGTTGTGGTTTTCTAGCTCTGCTCTCGATTCGTTATGAGTTTTTAAACTTCACACATGCGCTTTTCAAAGGATTTACGACTCTTCATCAAATCCTTATTTTCGCTCTTCGACTTGGCATTTTGGGCAATTTCCGCTTGCACACTCTTATTTTATTCTTCTACCTCATTATAGGAGAATTAAAGCATTTGACAAATGTTTCTTCGCTCATAGCAGAGCCTGCAAAGTTCAATTCATAAGTTCATCTCCTATGTATTTTGTATGTATTAAATTCATCTCTGACTTTAATAACTATGACCTTTTGGTCTTCTTTTACAGTTATACCCTCTTTTGCCATTTCACACAGCTACTGCTGGCCTCGTTCTAAAAAGTAATCTGAACGTCAAGGAAGTAAGATTTCTTTCTCACGTCGCCATGGTGATGAGAACTTGCAGGACGCCGTACGATTATGTTCGGCGGGATGCCAGTGGTCGAGGTATACTGATAGGAAAAAAGGCTCAAGTACTATTACTCGCTATACAGGATGCAGCACGGAAATCGTCCGATGGTCACTCGTTCCTGATGTTTGCTATACTCGCAAAAAAAGCAGCGTCATTCTGCTGGACGGCTCCACTAGCCATCTCGCGGCAGCTGTTGTGCAAGTCGACACAGGGTACATCGCAGGGATGTTGAAGGTAGCTTCCATGGTTCGACCACTATATGACCATGTCATGGAAATTATTCAAGGCGTCAGAGTACCATCCGATTCTGATTCTGACTGGAAGCGGAAGTCTCGACCTCAAGTGGATGAGTTGCCGGTGGAAACGCCGGAGACCAAGTCACATGTCCACTCCTCTGTTTCGTCGAGCGTAATTGAAACCAAACAACAAGGTCAAGGCAAGACAAAGCCGTTGTACGTCTCTACATACATTTTACGTACCTTTTACCTGACGTCACAAAAACTGAACTCCTCGAGGAGGCTCGAAATGACCCAGCCCTGAAGAATACTTTCGCTAAGGTCAAGAAAGAATTCAAATTTGGGAAAGGTTCAAGCTACAACATCATTGAAATAACGAGTTGCTTTGTTGTCTTTACCACTATGATACTGGTAGAGCATTTACGCAGGTGGTTATTCCAAAAGCACTCCGGCAAGGCTTCCTAGATATTGCTCATAGAAACATCATGGCAGGAAACCAGGGCATCAAAAAAACCACGAATCAGGTAATGAAAAAAATTTATTTGCCTGACTTGAACGGAGACGTGAAGTGCTTCGTCAAATCTTGAGACAAGGCTAGAGGACTACCCCTAAAGGAAAAGTTGGTGTAGAACACCTAGGCAACATGTCTGTTATGTTTGGCGCGGGTGGGAAAGTGTTGAACATAGAAGAAAATGACGCCCGCATTCAGCGCTCAGGTGTCATCTTGGGGGCTTAAGGGGTTCCCTTGAAGGGAAGAAGATGGGGCAGCAGTTGCATCGGTTTTATTTCTTGACAAGGGGTAAAGCGGGAGCTCTTCGGGGTCTGATGCGGAACCCACAAAGGCTGTCCAAGAACTCATCTTTGAATTGACAACGATTGAAAAGACGTGGGCGACGCGCACCCGACCATTCAATCCCCAATTGACACCAGCGTACGCAGAAGTTCAACCACTCTGCTCTGACGCCGCGCGCGAGACAATCCGAGAGATCATGTGGAAGGAGCTGTGCAAGCTTTACCCTTCGACGCAGCCTCAAGCGATTCGCTCGCCGACGTATTCAGAGACGAAGATCGGCGATCGCTTCGAATTCAACAAGATCCACTGCCAGAGCTATCAGCTATGAGTTACGCCACTGCATTGCACCGAAACTCACCTCCACGCCCACGTCAGAATGGTTACCCACCACAATTCCGCCGTCAGAACACACCATATCCGCCGCCACCCCCATCAACGTCCTATTGCCCTCCCTTAGGCCAGCACTACGCGCCACAAAATACGGACGTTTGGCACACGACCGATAACCGACCACTCTGCTATAACTGCGGAGAAGCTGGACACACCTGCTAATCTTTTCGGCGCCGACTGACGGGTATGTGGGGTTTCGGCGTTAACGTGCTCAGTCCACAACTGGGTGAACGACTACACGACATCACCGACTACCTCGCAGGAGCACCACGCACACCCCAACGACTTTACCGTTAGGAGTTCCCTGGCCGCTACACCTCACCGCATTGCAGGCTGTACACCAGCCACGCTCGGCACCCAGATCTAGTCCATACCAGCCAAACAAAAGGCAGCAACTGATGGAGGTGCAGTCGCTGTACGACGAAATGCCGAATATCCTCCGCCTCCAGTGACGATGCCCCGACGAATTTTTAAGAGCGAGCCACAAGCTGCAGGGCGCGCGTAAGACGACACTTCACCGCCGGAAGACGTAATGACACAGCGAAGAAATATTGTAGCAATCCAACGCTACTGTGATCTTACACGGTCAGTCACCGCAACTCGAAACGATGAACAAGCGACCTCGGCATTTTCATCGACGCCCACAACGTCACCACTCTTGTCGACACTGGGGTCGACTAGTCCATCTTCAGTTGGTGGTTCGCCACCAACCAGAAAGAAGTAAATACTGCTTGGAAAGGACCCGAAATCCACGCAGCTAGAAGCCACATGATAACGCTAGTTAGAGTTGGCACACCAAGTTGCCTTTAATAATCAAACATATCGTGCGAGCTCTGTAATCCAACAACATTGCTCCAAGAACGTGATACTTGGGATTGACTTTGTAAGTTAACACAGTGCCGTTATTGACCTGTGGTCGGAGTCAAGAAAGCACGCATTGTCAAGATTGACTGTGCTTGATTGATATGTGGGGTTTAACGTCCCGAAACCACCATATGATTATGAAAGACGCCGTAGTGGAAGGCTCCGGAAATTTTGACCACCTGGGGTTCTTTAACGTACACGCGAATCTGAGCACACGGGCCTACACAGTTTTTGCCTTCATCGGAAATTCAGCCGCCGCAGCCGAGATTTCATCCCGCGACCTGCGGGTTCCGTGTACCCTTTCATAAAAATTGACACTGTACATGAAGAGTGTTGATACTGATAGGAATCAAGCTCGAAAATTGTCAAGCAAGTATTTCGACAACAGCAGAATACCAAGCCAAGAAGAACCATCGGTTAAGAAGAAAGTGAAGGAAACAGAGAGGGAAATGTGGAAGATTGGAATCCCTATAAAATAATCAATGATGACCTACGAAACTTTCCTACAAGAGATCGCAATAGAAAAGATCTAAGGTAATTCCAAGGTAATGTTCAGGGCCTGAACGAAAGTATGGCGTCCTAAGACGAACCAAGCCAAAGAAAAAGGCAAAGACACGTTACGTAGTGCGTCTGGAGAGGAGGAGGAAGTGGCTGAACATTTAATCATGTTCTGTAAAAGGCTCCATCCTTCAGTACAAGATAAAGGCGCGGATTTTTTTAAAGCATCGGGGCTTAGGGACAGTGAAGCGTAAATAGACTTAAACAGGTACAAATAACCAGGGGGAGACTAACTGATAGGTTGCTGTGATAAAGGCGCGCGAGTGAAATTCAATCCTACAATGCATCGTGATATTACTTCACTATATAGCTAGGTGGCGTGAGACACCACCCTATCTAAAGGGCATAGCAGGATTCATTCATTCATCAATCAATCCATCCAAGACGCTCAATGGTGAGCGAGTCGATTCGGGTGCATAAAGTTATTGCTGCGGATCCTCGCTGGTTGTTTACGCTCGATATACAGATGTACATGAATATAAATAAATTATTAGATTGTGACTCTGCTGCAACAAAGTTTTTTTCCTAATTTTATACGCAGCCTATTTCCTAACAGTGCTTTTGTGATATAATTGCGCCGACAGCAGCTAACGTTTGCATGCGCAAAGCAGCTGCATTTTTACGCGAGAGCACTGGAAATCTCGTTTCGTTCATATTTTGGTGTGAGCCGTGTCTGCGTGGGCATTTTTGGTTCAGAACAAAAGAAAACAGTTTTGTCCGTGAGAAAAGATTTGAGGCGTTTGCAATAAGGATAGCCGCCCGAGGGCAAAGGCGTGCCAGCTATTAGGAAAGCGATAGTCTGCGCAGGTTGTGTGTACGTGTATGTGCGTGTGTGTGTGTGTGTGCGTGTGTGTGCGCGTGTGCGTGTGCGTGCGTGCGTGTGTGTGTGTGTGTGTGTGTGTGTGTGTTTCTGCATGTTTATTTATAATGTGTTCTCGTTGAATGTGAAAGTCAAAACAAAATGACGAAGTGGGATACGAGCCAGTAGTCTTGAGGATGGGCTAAACGTTGACGAGGATGGTAGCGGTGGTCTTTCTGATGTCGGAGCCCAAATCTTCACCAGAAGCTTTGTAGCCAGGCACTTCGGGCTGTCGTTCCAACCAGCGATGCAACAGAAAACGTTGAGCAGCCTGTCTGCCGCTGCGAACTTGGACAAGGCGCAATTTTAAATAGTGACAAGCTTTTAGAAAATATTGGGGGGAGGGGCTGAAATAGGTTCTTGCGCAAACATTGCGCATGCTATGGTTCGTGTACTTTAGGAAAACGTAGCAGTGATGGTATTTTTATCAATCCCACAGGTTTCCCCCTCCTTTGTTGTAATAACTGCGACTATAATCGAGAGCATTCACGCAGAACTTATGAGAGACTACGATAGGAAGGGAGGTGATTCGGAGTATGACGCGAAGTCCTGATAAGGTGTTGGTAGCTAATGCGTGTCATGTGGATATCATAAAAACAGAGTTGCGCATTAGTCACTAACTGATGTAGATACACTCGTGATTTTTTATTGGTCAATAGCCCATAATAATGCGCGGGTTTTGTTGTACTATTGTTGTGCACACATATATGGGCCACAATGTGTAGCGTGTTTGGGCATTCATTAAAATATGTTGTTCTCCCAAGCAAGGTGCGCCGCACACACAAACCTGTCTGATGCAGTTATATTAAATTGATGAAGATAATACTGGAAGTGTCCGTGACCAGACAGTAGGTGTGTTAGGCTCTTAGGAGCTGGAAACCATTGAAGAATTTTGTACGGACTTGTGATCAAATAAAATAGCGTTGTCTGAGGTCCCTCAGTCTGTCAATGGGTGTGCCAGTATGAATTCAATATTTCAGGAAACTGAGTCTGTATTGACCGAATTGATAATTTGCCGTAACATACGAAGCCTGATCTCCCTCCTGATGCAGCTGCTGCGTCGGCTAGTTCATTTCCTGAAATTCTCATATGGCCTGGTAAACAATACAGTCTTACAATTTTGTCTGACGAGATTATGTGGTTAACCAGCAGCTTGATGTTTCAAATTTTTTCATCGTTATGAGTGAGACTCAAAAGTTTCATTCGAAGCGATAGACAGTCTGCCTAATTGTGGGCTGCCGCGTTGAAGTTATTTGTAAAAAACGAAATAGAGTGCTTCTTAGAATGTAATTAATTCCGTGTCGTATGCACTTGAAGCGTTGCGAATCTGAAATTTCCTGATAGTTACAATTTTTTATCTTTTGTCAAAGCAATATATGCCATTCCCACCGCGTATAACGTGCATGAGCTGGCAGTGTATACATGAATGACTTTTGTTTTGAAAATAACCGCTTCTTGTGATGGTGAGAGTTTAGTGAAACTGAGTTTATATTTTTTGCTGGGTTGATGAGCCCACGGACTGCGTGGATATAGTATGTCAGCCGGTTTGAATGTTTTTACACCATAGTAAGTTACGTTCCGAAGTATTATTGAGGAAAATTCTGCAGATAGTCTGTCCAGCTCTAATGGTAATGAAGTCGCGTTAGCGAGAATCTGTAGTGATGACATACGTGTGATGTAAAATGCACCTGTTAAAAAAATTAAGACAGTTCACTGAACTGACAAAACTGGCGCCCTAAATAAACTCATTGGGAATAAAGGCCGCCATACTGGAGGTGCATAGGTGAGAGAGGGCAGTATCACTTGACGGTTGAGTCATCTAATGAGTCTACTGTTTAGTGAACGGTGCGATTTAACACAAGCGAGGAGGCGGGACGTGGACACTTCAGCTTTTCCTTTAGTGTAATCAAGGTGGGCATGAAAATGTAAAGCGGGGTCAAATACTACGCCTAAAATCTTAACTTATTTGTTGTGTTTGAGAAAAACGCCATCCATGCGGATAGATAGGCGGCGTTTTGATATACTTATATGTCCGTTGTTAAAGAACACGAAGAATGACTTCTCGGCGCTTACCGTAACTTTTTGTTCCCGTGCCCACACGGATACTAAAGCCAGGACATGCTCAGCCTTTGCTTGTAACCGGAGTCTTCACGTATCTGTGACGATAATGATGGTATCATGCACGAACGCCTGTATGTGTACGCCGCGTGGCACGGGAAGATTGAGTAAGCTGTGTATTACTAAGTTCCACAGTAGCGGACTCATAGGGGATCTCTGAGGGCTGCCAATGGCTGTACGAACTGTCTCTTGTGCGATGTTGGTTGAAAAAAGCTACAGTGCGGTTCGATAAAAAGGATTTGAGTAGGCAGTATAAGTTTTGTTGACACATGTGCTTGCGTAAAAAGTTTAAGGCTGCAGGACGCCAAACGCTATCGAATGCTCCGACCAAATCAAGAGATAGTACTGTGGGAAGTTTGGACGCCTTGTACGCAGCTAATTTGCTTCGGGGTGTATACAGCGCTAATGTATCACCTTTATTATGCTTAAAACCATATTGATTATTGTGAAGAAGAAGATTCTTGTACAGGAAATAATACAGACGAGCATTTAGGAGTCCTTTTAATACTTTACCGAAGACAGAGTTCATTACTATTGGTCTATATGCCTTAAGCAAATTGAGCGGAAGACGTGGCTTTGTTATACTACTTTTGCTCTTCTCCAAGCTTGTGGAAAAAGTCCGATTCTTAAGGCGGCATTGAATATAAAATATAAAATTCTGGGATGGCATTCAAATAGTCCTTCATTGAACGGGTAGGTTAATCCGTCGTGTCCAGGAGCAGAGTGTGAATTGCCCTGTTACATCGCACTCTCTGCCACAGATATTGTAAAAGGAGGGTCAGAAGTGTGTTAAGGACTAGCCACAATGTCATGCATTATAGTGTGGTGCATGTTGCCTTCAGAACAGCCGTCCACTTTTACCGATGTATCGAGTAGGAACAGAACAGACTCCATTTCAGAAGCTGTGCGAATGCCGTTAGGTAAATCTAGAGGAGGAAGAAAAGTTACTTGGTGGTGTTTTTGAAAGGTGGTTTTGAAAACGTCACCATATAAACATTTATTAGTGAGAAAGTCACAAATGTCTTTATCAAACAATGATTTTGCTTTCCTGATTTTATCCTTGTAAGTGGAGAATGCGTCAAAGTACAGTTTGCGATACATGTCTCGAAGATGGGGGTCGGCTGTTCGCTGATATCGTCGTCGCATAGCCCGAACACGCTTATGTTCGATAGTCAATTCTGGTGGCCACCAACCATTACCTAATTTACTACGCGATGTTATGCGTCGTTAGTAACATTGGCTTAAAGGGGAGTATATGGCATTAAAATTCTGACCAGGAGATTTCTGACTTTCTACGCTGCGCCGATTCGGAATACACCAAGGGTCAGTGCTCTCTCCAAACCTTTTAGGGGCGAAGCTCCTTATGCCGTAGGTCATGCGTCTACGACGTATGTAGTAGTAGTAGTAGTAGTAGTAGTAGTAGTAGTAGTAGTAGGTAGCCAGTTCCCTTTTAGTCTTGGGAATGTCTGCTAGATGGTTGTACTCCTATATGACCAATAGATGAGGAAGAGATGCGAGATGGCGGTACTTAGCGTGTTCACAAGATGTACAGACGAATGGATGGATGGACGCACTAACGCACACATAGACAAGCACACAGACGGATAGATGACTGCGCTGTCGGATGGACGGATGGAAAGACACATGAACAGATGGACGGCCGCACAGATGAACGGACTCGCGGACGAATAGATGGACGCATGGACGGACGGATGCACAGACAGATGCTTGGATGGACGTACGCACGGAAGGACTGATGGACACACAGACGAACGCACTGACGCATGAATGGATGAATGGACGTACACACGGGCACACGGATGGATGTACGGATGGTCGCATGGATGCCCGGATGGATACATGGATGCACTAACGGACGAATTCACGGACGCACTGACGGGTGAACGGATGCATGGACCGAGAACAAACGGACGGCCAGACGGACACACGCAGGAACGCACGGAAGGACGCAAAGACGCACAGATGAACGCATGGACAGCCGCCTGGACGAACGGAAGCGCAGACAGAGGAGGAGAAAGAAGAAACCTTATTCAAGAAAAATAAAACAAGGCTAGACGCTTCACCGCACTCCGTGGATATGCTGCGATTTTTTAAGCTGGCTATGCTACCTAGACCAACCACCCTCAAATGTATCCCTGACTTGAACTTCTCCATCTATGCCGATGATATCACCTTATGGGTGAAAGGAGGCTTAGATGGAAACATTCTATTTACCCTACAAGCAGCTGTAGACCTAGTAGCAGGACTAACATCTAAGATGGATCTGTTGGACACCGAGCATATCAGAATTACTTCTTCTACCAACTTATCTTTGGAAGAAACGCGTTCCAATGATCGCAGTTCACATAAATGAGTGTCTTATTCTTAGAGCAGAGCTACTCAATCCACCCGGCCCCGTTCATAGTCAGGTAAATTTTAGAAATAAAATTGGCAGATCCCGCGTGCAGTGAGAATCGATGATATGCAAAGAACGAACGACAAATGTTGATACGTCACTTTAAAATCAGCACAACTTTACGAGGTGGAGTTAAATGATGCCTTACATGTCTTTCGTGTCATGATTATTATGTTTGGCTGTGTCGTTTACCTTCATCATGATTCACGACCCGTAATACCAAATGGAGTATATGTGGAGCTTGCGAAACGGCAGCGAGCACGCTATGAGCGTGGTATGTTCTCGTGTTCTTATATGACGCGCGAGTCAGGATTATCATGGTTCCATCAGTGATATATTTCTTCATCTATTTACGTCACGTAACACCAAATCTGGTATATGTAGAGCTATCAAAGCGACCGCGAACGCATCATGAAGTCGCCTTAGGATATAATCGCAATCAGCACGAAAAACTACGAGCCCAGTAAAGTGTAGAAGTAACTTTACTTACTGTGTTTATTCAAGCACGACTCCAGCTGTTTCCCTTTACAGCAGCGATTTGCGTGCAGTATGATTCTAGTATGAGGCACAAAACAATTGCCGTACTCTTTAGCAGGCCGCATGTCAATAATAGGGTATATACGTATTACGACTCACGCGTCGATGCACGCACCGCGCATGTTTAGTACAACTGCAACGGCCTACTATCGCGATGCGTGATTGGCGCGGAAACCATGACTTTCGATTGAGTTGAACTGCGACATACCTTGACTATCACTCAGCGAATCTACACTTGCTTTCGGCCGGCGTCACTGTAGCATTTTAATATCTTGTTCTGACTGGCTCTTTTGCAGCACATCTGTTTTCCGAGTTTCCGGCAGGACTGGCAATTGATACACATACGGTGCATGAGCGTGAGTTGGAACCAGATTTTAGCACTACGTTGACACGGCTTACAGCACAAATTCTTCCTTGTCACTGCCAAAGCACGCTGCAGTTTGACTGAGTCGAACGCAACGCTTTCCGTTTTTCGCGTTTCTTTCAGTCGCAATAGTGCGTACCTGATGAAGCTTCTTTCGTAGTGTACAATTCACGTGCTGCAGACATTCCGGACTGTCCAGGAAGGACTGCTCTATGTTTCAATTGAAATCAGTATAAAATTCCACCACAGGAATAGCGCGAAGTATGCTTACAGCCAGATTCGAGGTGTGAAGTTTCCCGCTTAATTTGCAGAACGTCTGCTTGCATGGCCATTCAGAGTGTTGCTTCACCGCGCTTGCAACAGACGGCACTACGAGCTTTTCAATATGGCAGCAAGCACTGAGCTTGCTGTGTTCTCGTGCATAGGCTGATGCCAGGCGCGACCACAACCCGTCAGTGCGTCCCGACGGCAACCAGTGCGAACTGCGACATGATGAATTTCGCACCTATGCGTTGCCCAGACAACACTGCGTCTCCCTATTTTCGTGACGAAGGAACGCCGGACGCGCTCAAACGCGCATGCGCCAAACCAACGCAGCGTGGTGCGCGCCGGCGAGCATACGGCACGAGCGGCGCCTGGCATGGCAACGCCGACATTTACTTACTTATCATTTACTTACGTCGTCTGTTCGCGTCGCGTAATACCGAGTTTGGTACATGTAAAGCTAGCGAAACGGCCGCGAGCGCATCATGAGCGTAGCAGGTAGTGCGTTTTGTTTCATGATACGCATCTCATAATTTTCATGTTTGCACCAGTATCCAACCTTCGTTATTCATTCACGTCACGTTATACCAGAGTTGGCATAAGTGAAGCCAGTGAAATGGCCGCCAGCGCATCATGAGTGCGGCATGTATTCACGTTGTTACATGACACGCATCTCATGATTATCATGTTTGCTCCAGTCACACAACTTCGTTATCCATTCACGCACAGTTATACCAAACTTGGTATATGTGGTGCTGGCGAAACGGCCGTGAGCGCATTATGAACGTGCTATGTAGTCATATTGTCACAGGACACGAATGTCATCATTTTCATGTTAGTGTCTGTCGCTTGTATTCGCCATGCAATCATGCAATATCATACCAGTTTTGCAAATGCCATGTGAACGGAACCACCTCAAGAGCTGCAGGATCATGAAATGTAAATTATGACATTTATGACATACTTATGATTTTCATGTTATGACTAGTCCAATATATCCTTCATACAGTCATGTTATGCCATACCAAGTTTGGTTCGATACCATAATTGAAACGGCCAGGAGAGCTATAAATCGTAGGCGGCTAGATAGATAGATAGATAGATAGATAGATAGATAGATAGATAGATAGATAGATAGATAGATAGATAGATAGATAGATAGATAGATAGATAGATAGATAGATAGATAGATATATAGATAGATATGCACAAAGTCGCCAAAGTTCGCTAACAATTGTTAAAAAAGTCACAGCTTTGCCGTAAAGGCGAAGGAATGGACGCGATAGCAACGAATGGAAATATCACGCGCAGAATTGAAAGCAGATCGAAACATGTCCCGCGCTCCTCACGCACAAAACGTACTCAGAGGTACGGGTGCACGTGAATAAGCGTCTGATTTGTTACTTTGCTGTGTCTGAAAAGCGCGCGCTTTTCGCAAATGGAGACCGCAATGATTTCAGTGACCTTTGTGCAACAGGCAACTACAGCAGAATTGTTCCAGGTAGAGCCCGAGGCCAGCCAAGGAGCACGACCTTCCCCTCCTCTCCACCGCGATGTACGACGCTCCCACCCACGCCCTTATCTTGCCGGACGAAGTACGCGTAGGAGATTAGTGCGGGCACCGCCGCGCGATGTGGAGTCGCGCGCTCTTTGCGCCATCTTGCTGGTAATGCTGAAAACACAACTCCCTCCGAGATACTCGTGAGCAGCGGCAAGTGGTAAATATAAGTAGCTTGCCGTTTGAACGGTGAAGGATGTGCTCCGAGGTGACTCAGTGGTTAACGCCTCCCTTTCACGACGCAGAGGTCCCACGTTCGATTCCACGCGCTGGAGTATTTTAAAGACGTTAGCCTTTCTTCGGTACCTGCGAGGCGAAAATTTTGGCTGTCTGTCTGTACACTTTTTCTGTTTGTCTATTTCTATTCCTAACGGTAGTATTTACTCTGAACGGCACCCCAGCCGATACGTCAAATGGCCGACCCCATCCGCAGCGCCTACCAATGTTGCACAAAATTCAGCGTTCATACCTGTGCGATTGTCAATTAAAAGCAATAATTGCGCATATCTGAGGCTCCATAACAACACGTATATATTCTGTATGTGCGTCTTTTACAACAAAAGGCACACATAAGTAATTCTAGGCAACATAGCGCTTGTCACGCTGCGCTAACCTGTAATGCTTGCACGAAAAAGCGAGTGTTTCGAACGCTTTGCTAAGACGACACGGTGGTGGCACCTACCAGTTGCTTTGCGTTCTATACCTTAGCATTTCTGAGGCGGGTTCGCACGCCCGTCTCAAAGCAGCGCATTTTGTTTCCCGAGAAAGCTGCCGGAAAGCGCTCATGTCTCACGTGTGATGTGACTTGATGCGCTCGTTGGCCTCCGCTGCATGCTCGAGGCACTCTAACGCAGTGCCTCTAGATTACCATTCACCGATTCTCTTGCTCAGAACATCAAATAAATGTTTTCGTCACTCTCTACACACGCAATATTATCCTCTTTCGAAGACGTTTGCAGATAGCATGATGGTACGGGGGCCTATTTTTTTCTGGAATTTTTCTTTCGTACGGTTTTATATATACAGATACGCATACATATACGGTGAATGACATCAACGCCGATGCCGACGCCGGTGTCCATAGCCGAAAGTGTCCATATATTTGCTATCTCAATAAAAAAGAGAGATGATGATTATAAAAAAGGGAAAAAAAGAGAAAAGTGAGCCCCGTAACTGTCTGCATCTGGTGCGACACCTCAACAGTAACTCACAAGGAATGGTGGTAAGGAGAGATTAAAAGGGTAGGAGTAAAAGTATATATATATATATATATATATATATATATATATATATATATATATATATATATATATATATATATATAGAGAGAGAGAGAGAGAGAGAGAGAGAGAGAGAGAGAAGCGCAGGGACAGCGAGCGACGACAGAAGAGAGCTAGGAGAGAAGAAACATGGTCACAGGAGTCTGAGGACGGGGCACCACTGGCGAGAGCTCTTGTCGGCGACAGGAGATGGCCTAGGGCTAATCCAGTCTGCCAGAGCTGCGCTGTCGTGATCGTAGGGGATCGACGGCAGGAGGTGGCGTAGGACCAACCCAGTCGGCCAGAGCTGCGCTGTCGTGGGAGATCGCAAGGGCACAACCGGCCGGCACTGAATATAGCAAGCGAGACGCAATAAATGTCGATGACGCCTCGTTACGCGCCTCCTCCATGTTTTGGCCCAAGACGCACTTGTTTAAATGTGTACGCGGCGCTCGCTGCCTTGTCATCTATCTGAGTCATCGCAAGTTCCGCAAGATGACTGCATGTTGCGTGTCACACAGTGCAAGAGCCATTATAGAAATGAATGGAAAGTGTTTTCTTCCCTAGGAGATCTTTCATTGGCAGGGGGTATAGAGAGTGGCAAGCGGCATCTGACAAATGGCTGTCGTGTATGCAGCGTGAATATTGAAAGCTTTGTTGCTGTCTCGTATCACCTTTCTTTGCTACGTCGGCTACATTTGGGACAATTTTCATAACGGCGTCTATATTACTAGTAACACAGTAACAGATTAGACTATTATAAGGTTTGTGTCTAATTGTGATTTTGTGTTTTGAGCGTGTTTGTTGCAACTTAACACAACCGGTGTCAACGCCAAGCGCACCGTTGCTGCTTCGCATCCAATTAGAATTCTCTTCGAGGAGATGGTACATCGTTTCTTCATTCAATAGGGCCTGTGACCGCTCTGGTGGCAAAAGCATGAACATGATCGAACGTTGAGTGAACTAGTAACGCCGAATGGTTTCATGGCGTTTAAACCATTCCTATAAATTTGGTTTTCTGTTCGGGGTGTGCTTCAAAATATTAATTTCACTCCGCCGTGGTGGCTACTGGCTAAGGTACTCGGCTGCTGACCCGCAGGTCGCGGGTTCGAATCCCGGCTGCGGCGGTTGCAATTTCGGTGGAGGCGGAAATGCTGTAGGCCCCTGTGCTGAGATTTGGGTGCAGGTTAAAGAAACCCAGGTGGTCGTAATTTCTTGAGTCCTTCACTACGGCGTCTCTAATAATCATATGGTGGTTTTATATGTTAAACCCCACATATGTTAAACCCCACATATCAATAAATCAAATATTAATTTGGCGTTCGCGGACCCCTCCTTTTGGTTTGTTTTATGCATGCAGGTGTAATTATGAAATTGTCGCGTGTATGATCGGCTGCAACGATCCAGTCAAAGTTGTATTTTTTGTAGAGCGAAAACTAAAATGAAAAAACTCAGTGTTTGAGGTAACATTGCTTCCGATAGCACCTTTTGGCTGGATGTATCGGTATACGATAAGTCGCATGCCACTTAACAGCTGCATGCTGTATGCATCTTTTCAATAATGTGTATACGCTGACTCAATATTATGCACTAATATACAACCAGTCCTTTCGCAATTCATGCTAGAGATATGTGCAAGGGCGTTCAGACATGTGTAGTACTTAGGATAATTTGTAGTGAAAGCAGTGACCTTTTATTAGACGTTTAAGTTTTATTGGATATGATGGCACCAACAAGAAGAGGTCGGTGGAACAGCCATCGCACTCAACGTACAGACTTGTCTCATTGTGTTCCACGCACCAGCGTGGGGTTCTAAAAGTGCTTGTAAATGACATTTTGTGGCATTACGACCATGCGATCGCTTGCCTACAGCTGCACAAGACCTAATTTGCATATGCTTAGTTATATCTATGCTAACTTAAAGCAGGTTTAAATTTCGAGAGTGCATATGCACCCGATAGCTGATAGCGGAGTTAGCAGGTTTAAAATCA
Organism: Rhipicephalus annulatus; assembly: GCA_013436015.1. Taxonomy (NCBI): domain Eukaryota; kingdom Metazoa; phylum Arthropoda; class Arachnida; order Ixodida; family Ixodidae; genus Rhipicephalus; species Rhipicephalus annulatus. Next base: position 803,785 of record WOVY01014561.1, on the reverse strand, counting down.
AAACTTCCCTGAGCGAGCCCGCAATTGAAAATCGGATGTAAATTTCGCTCTCCCGAATATTCCATTTTACTTTATTACCACTTCATATTTAAGCTAACCATCCAATCAGTGGATGCTGTGTTCGCGTTTTAGGGGCGAAGCTCCTTATAGTCTAGGGCAGTCCCGCATCCCTCCAGCGTAGCCAGCACAGCACATGCACAGACACGCACGGAGGGATGCATGGACGCGTGCACTGATGGACGGACGGACGCATAGACGGACTTGTGCATGCATGAACGTACAGACGCACGAAGCACGGATGCATGCACGGATGGACGCACGCACAGGTTGATGGACATACGCATGCATACATGAACGAACAGACAGGTGCATCGACGAACGAATGGACACACGCACAGGCGGACGGACGCATGCGCGGACGCAAAGAGGACGCAAGCACGGACAGATGGCTTCACGCACGCGCAGACGAACGTATGTGCGGATAGACAGACGGACGCATGCATGGACGGAAACATGTACGAATGAACGGACTGGCGCATATGGAAAGAAAGATGGAGAGATTGACGTACGCACGAATGAATTGACGGACGAATGCGTGCACGGACGGACGGGTGGATGGACGAATGCTTCACCCCACGCAATTTCGTTCAGCACGAGGATGTTCTATGATTTTTTAACGTTTCTCTACTTCATTTGCTTCAGTAGATGCATTGCTCGCTCATAATAAGAAAGACGGGGACATTTAGAGTGCCCGTCTAAATTCCGTGTGTCGAAATTCGAGAATTGGAGCTGAAATGACGTCAGACGTAAGTGAGGGCATATAGTTTGTGCCCTAATTGTAGGTACATTATCAGCGCTTTTCGTTTCGGCCGTCATGAGAATCATACCGTTGATTGGTTTCTTAATATAGTGTTCCGCATCTGTAACAAAGCTAATTTGTCGTGCCTTCAACACACACACACAAACACGCACGCACGCACGCACGTACGCACACACACACACACACACATCCAACCGCAAGCAAGTAGCCGCGCCACAGTGAAGATCGATACGTTCCGCTTTCTAGGCGCGAAACATTCGTTTTCTTGTTTAGATGCGTGAACTAGCAACATTCGAGGCGATTTCACATTTGTGAAGGCAATTCCAGCCCAAAGTACCTTTATTTGAAGACAAAAGCCACGAAGCCGCGCGCTAGCAGTGCGCGCACTGAGGAGTAAGCCAAATAATGGCGACCGCTGTAGCAGATGACGCACTTCTTCCACTCTGAACGGAGCGGAGGTGAATGAGCGCATCGAAGCACTCTATCCTAGGGTATCACGCGTTTGTGTGCTACGTTCATTTATCCAAAACAACCGACTTACTACACACACACTAGATGCTATACGTAGTATATACTATTGAATATTACAGAGATTCAGGACCAGATCCTGGATTGGGCCAAGTGTGTAGCGTACAGCTACGCCGGGTGGCCCTTCTGCCCCTCCACTGTCAGGCCTTTCCCTTTTTGGATAAATTAGGTTATTCTCCTCTTCCTTAGTTGCAACCACCAGGATAAAGGTAACTCTATGGGCCATCATGCTTTAGAGCTGAAGGGCAGTGCCTGAACAAATTCGGATGCGCTGCCGCGCGTGTATAGTGCGTGTTAGTGTCCTAGTAACACTGTCGGGGAGTCGGCGGTGGAAGCGAGTGCCCCCTCAGTGCACCATTCCAGTGTCAGTGACTTGCGGGAACTCGGAGACACTTGAACATCGCTAAAGGTGCTGCTCGAGTGAGTTGGTTCGTGATCATTTAGACGGATTTATCAGCGCAAGAAAAAAACTTTAAGAAAACAAACGTTTTAAATTTTGCGTGTCTTGCGTGTGTGACTGCCTGGGATCATCTGGCTTCAACGCGTTCAGCCTGGCTGGCTTTATTATCAAGTACATAATATTTCTTTTTATTTTTCTCGTTTCACATTGGGGGCGTACATTGTGGCGTCGGAAGTTTAGACGGCGGGATTTCTGTCGGTTTTGTCTTTTTTGGCAAGCGATTTTCAAGTGGTTTTCATCGGCTCTTCTTTTTCATGTTATCTTCTGTTGTTTCTATGCGTGCCAACAAAAAGACTCTTCGTTTGAAATAGTAAACCATTTCATAGTACAGCCCTGTGTGTTTGTTTCTTGCCTGAAAATTCTGTCTCTCGCGCTGATAAATTTGTATAAATAAACACTTTAACAGCACCATTAGGTCAATTGTGTTCTGCAGAGAAATGATTTTTTGTCATTGCAAGCATGCACAAGTTTTACTTGTATTGTTCTTTGAGGTGTGTGTTTTGTTATTTTATTTGCTCTTTTTATTGCTGGTACTTTGCTAATGCGTGACCTCGGTGCAGCCACGAGCTTGTGAAAGGTTTCGTGTCATCCCTTTATTTTGTTGTTATTCGGGTAGCTACACTTAACGTTACTTGAATCTTGGGAAGAGTGCGTGAGGTCTGGCGGTGCGAGCAGGATGGCGCATGTGTCTGCGCCTTCGAAATTGCCGCTTCCAAAGTGCCAGCATCTGGGAGTCGAAGGTCAAGTCAGAGCGACGCTCGTTCGAGTACAAGATAGCTGATGACAGGATATACCTCGCACTCCTCGATACAATTAGAAAGGGAAAGCTGTAGTCTGTTTACAGCTGTTTTGAGACCAACGCGGTGGTCTCCGGCTAAAGGGGTGCCGAGAAGCGGAGGGAAAGTGTCGAGCGTGTTGGCACTATAGTGAACTAGAGTATGATCTAGTGGCACGGCTAGCTAGGCTCCGGCGTCCGCTTTCACTCGGAAGCCGCCAGGTGGCACCGCTGCTACTTTTCATGCTACTTTTCATGCTGCCCGATTTAAAGGGTACAGCCATATTAATCCAATCCATGCTAGGGAGCCTTCATGTGCGCGTGTCTTTGTGTTTTAGGGGGGTGAGAACTTTGATCGTGGTTGCTTGCAAATGGGTAAAACAGCCGCCATATATGATGGGCCACCATGTTGGTTCTGAGCGGTCGCTCATTTACATTGAAGGCAGCGCGAGTTTCAACAGGAAGGTATTTTTTTTTTGCAAAGTAAGTTCTGAAAGCCTAAGGGTTGTTTTCTAAAGTTAGCTGTCGTTTTGTAGAACAGTAAAAACGTGCTCGTTACTTGAGTTTGTAATAAATACCGTAGAAAGAGTTTGTTTCTCTCAGCTGCAAAACTCACTGCTTTGGCGCAGTGAGGATGTTTAGGGAGCCTATATTTACGAGGGGGGAAGCTCGTTGTCTCCGTGAATGGATTTCAATGTATGCGCGGTATTACAGAAGCAAATTCACTTTATCTCTGCAGACACCTCAAAGGCCTTCTAGTGCAAGGCTCGAGACCGTGCTGTAATATATGACGGCACCCATGACGACAGGGAAGACAGATCAAATAACCGGGTAGCTCACGATGTTCTCTGTAAACCACATACATCCGCTAGCCTGTTTCTCATACCATAAATTGTTTTTGTTTGTTGTTTCATTTCGTGCAGAAAATTTAGTTCCTGCGAATGAATCTGTACAATGAACTGCTTGAATACTTCACAAGCTGTAAGCATTGGCAGAAAATAGTAGAACGCTCGTTCATATACAACCAACCCTCCCCTCCCCTTCCCCCAACAAGCCTCTATAGTAGGCTAAAAGAAATGCAAATGGTCGCAACAAGAGACAATCCAAGTTTTTCCAGATTCCTGCCTCCTTTGCTGGAAGCTTGGACACAATGTGCACATGGACTTGAGAAATAAAAAAAAAATTGGCAACATATCCGCGGAGTGAATGACGGAGAGTGAGACGAATCATTCATCTGTCCATTCGTTCTTGCTTCCGTCCGTCCATGCATCGGTCTGTGTGACCGTCCATGCGTCCATCCGCCCGTCCGTGCGTGTATCTGTTCGTGCGTCCGTTCCTGCAGTTGTCCACGCATGCGCCTCTGCGTCCGTTCATGCGTCCATCCATGCATCTGTCTGTGTGTCCGTTCGTCCATCTATTCAACACACTCCAAGTACCACCACCTCGCATCTTTTAATCATATATTCTCCATATAGAAGCACCGCCATCCAGCGGACATTCCAAGGACTAAACAAGAGGTGGCACACGCACACTTTCTTACGGCTTACGCTTCGTGTCTACTTCTTACCTTTAACCAGCTCGAGTTCATGGTATATACTAGCTCACTGTATTCATGGAACTGCGACCCAGCGCTCGCTAAACCTTTGTAACTCCAAGGAGGTTAAGCCCGGCGAGCATAACGTAGCAACCTTTTTCTGTCAGATAGTGCTCAATGTACATGCAAATGGCAGTTTATGGGAAATGAGAGACAGGAAAATTCAGCTTTTACTTTCGTACGGCTTGCGCTTTGTATCTCCTTCCCACCTTGAACCACCTCGAGTTCGTGGTATATACTAGTTCATTGTATTCATGGCACTGTGGCTCAACGCTCGCTAAACCTTTCTAAAACTAAGGAGGTTACGACCAGCGAGTATAACGTAGCAACGCTTTCTTGTCAGATAGTGCTCAATGTACATGCCAATGGCTGTTCATGGGGATCGCAGCGTGCGCGTTAACTAAAAGCTGAATGTTCCTCTCTCTTATTCCTCATTAGCAATCACTGGAATGTACATGGAGCACCATTTTTTATTGTTCAACAACGCACAGAAAAATCTCTCACTGGCACCACCTTGGAGGTCTAATTGTTGTACTTGTCAGACACTACAACGGCTACGAGGAATGAACAATTCCGCTATGAGGAGCTTTGCGCCTACAATTTGGCAGATCCCCCGTAGGCAGGAATCAATGATATGCGAAGCACGAATGAGGAATGTTGATATGTCACTTTAAAATCAGCACAAAGTTACGAGGTGGAGGTAAATGATGACGTACATAACTTCCATGTCATGATTATCATGTTTGGATGTGTCGTTTACCTTCGTCATCTATTCACAGTGCGTGATACCAAACTTAGTATATAAGGAGCTAGCAAAGCTGCCGCGAGCACGCTGTGAGCGAGGTATGTTGTCATGTTATTACAAGACACACGTGTCAGCATTACCATGTTTGCACCAATCAAATATTTTGTTATTCATTGACGTCACGTAACACCAAAATTGGTATATGTGGAGCTAACCAAACGGTCACGAGCGCATCACGAAGGGCCTCAAATACTCCAACGTAGCGTAGACGCGCGCGCACGCTGGGCACAGCAACGTTACATTGGCAAAACGCGAGCACTCCATAGTCTGACGACAGGTGCGACCAGCGTCGGTCGGCGCAGCCCGACGGCAACCGGCGCGAAATTCGTGCTCATGCGTTACCCAGACCACACTCCGTCTCCCTCTTTTTGTGACGGAGGGATGCCGGACGTGCTGAAACGCCCATGCGCCAAAGCAAAGCAGCGCGGCGCATGCCTGCGAGTATATGGCAAAACCGGCGCCTGACGTAGCAACGCCGGCGTAACGCGAAGAAATGAACGCCGGCGAGCTCGCGTACATCGTTACGTCGAAATGTATTGACGCCTTGACTGTGGCATGTAGTCATGTTTTCACATGACACGCATCTCATGATTATCATGTTTGCACCAGTCACATAACTTCGTCATCCATTGGCGTCACGTAATACCAAATTTGACATACGTGAAGATAGCGAAACAGCCTCGATCGCATCATCAATGTGGCATGTAGTCATGTTGTTAAATATTAAGGATATAATTATTTTCATGTTACAGTCAGACGCTTCTGTTCGCTATGCAGTCATGTCGTACAATAGCGGTTTAGGAACGCCAGGCGAGCCCGATCCAGGCGGCCCTGCATGTACTCATGTTCTCACATGACACGCATGTCAGGATTATCATGTTTGTACGTGCCATTTACCTTTGTTATTCGTTCGCGTCACCTAATATCAAATTGGGTATATGTGAAGTGATTAAAATAGCCACGAGCGCATCATCAGTGTGGCACATAGTCATGTTGTTACATGACACGCATCTCATGTTTATCATGTTTGCACCAGTATCATACCTTCGTCCTCCATTCACGTCCCGTGATACCAAATTTGGTATAAGTGAAGCTAGCGAATTGGCCGCTAGCGCATCATGAGCATCGCATGTACCCGTGTTACATGACACGCATCTCATGATTATCATGTTTGCACCAGTCACATACCTTTGTCGTCCGTTCACGTAGTGTAATACCAAATTTGGTATATGTGACGCTAGCGAAACGGCCGTGATCACATCATGCACGTGGCATGTAGTCAGGTTGTTACATGACACGCATGTCATGATTTTCATGTTAAGGTCTGTCGCTTGTGTTCGTCATGCAATCATGTCATAGCAGTTTTGCAACATGCAATGTTAACCAGACCACCGCAAGAGCTGCAGGCTCATGAAATGTAAATCATGAAATTCATGACATACATGTCACGATTTGCATGTTATGGCGAGTCAAATATGTTCTTCATATTATGTTTTGAAATTTATTCTTCAAATATGTGAGGTATCAATACCATTATTGAAACGGTCAGGAGAGCTAAAAGTCGTAGGCGGCTAGATATACATATATATATATATAGAGAGAGAGAGAGAGAGACAGAGAGAGAGAGACAGAGAGAGAGATAGGGTAGATAGATAGATAGATAGATAGATAGATAGATAGATAGATAGATAGATAGATAGATAGATAGATAGATAGATAGATAGATACGCTCAAAGTCGCCGAAGTTTGCTAAGAAATGCTTCGCATTTAATAGTGCGTCCCAACTAGCACGGAAAAATTTCTCGAGCTTGGGTTGCACAATACCCTAGATGAACTAATGGAAGCACACAACATCGCCCAGTACTAACGTTTGGCGAGAACCAGAACCGGTCAACACATCCTTGAGAGACAAGGGATAAACTACCATAGCAGCGTGGCAAAAAGGTCGGAATACCAAGACATATTCGCGAGCGCATTGTCATTATGCTGTTGCCCAGGAATATGCATCCCACTCATCCCATCGGTCGGCGCAACAGATGCACGCAAAATACAGAAAAGAAATTCGGTAACAGTAAAGACACCGTTTAGGTAGACGCGGCCTGTTACGATCGGCAACGCTGTTTCACCGTTGCGATAACGAATTACGCAGGAACTTGCATCGCGAGCGCAACAGTACGCACGGAAGAAACGGAGGTGACCGAGGAAGCGGCGATAGCCCTCGCGATAGCTACCACGGACGCCGAAGTGATTTCCTGGCGGCCATACGCAACTATGCGAGCAGCCGGATCTCCCGCGATGCAGCAGACTTTCTCAAAATTCACGAAGGCAATACTTGCCACAAAAACGACACTTTCTTTCTAAGGACCCCTGCCCATACAGATTCTCCATTCGCGGGACATGCGACTGCCCACGCCGCGGCTCGAGGACATGCACGCCCAGCTGTGGCACCTGCCTTCAACCCCGATGTCTCACCGACAGCGAGAACAGTGCGGGAGTGAATGGGGGGGGGGGGGGGGATCGCATGTCAACTTTCAGAAACATCACCCAACACGTACCGCCGCGGTGGTATCGTGGCTAAGGTACTCGGCTGCTGAAAACGCAGGGCGCGGGATCGAATCCCGGCTGCGGCGGCTGCATTTTCGGTGGAGGCGGAAATGTTGTAGGCCCGTGTGCTCAGATTTGGGTGCACGTTAGAGAACCCCAGGTAGTCAAAATTTCCTGAGCCCTCCACGACGGCGTCTCTCATAATCATATGGTGGCTTTGGGATGGTAAACCACACATATCAATCAAATCAATCATCACCCAACACTACAGACTGAACAGATGTAAATATCCACCTCCACACAAAAAACTAAATAAAATTAGGAGGCTGCCTGTAGCAGGAGGTTGCCTGGAGGTTTCCTAAGTACAGATTTACACGTACGCGAACACAGTGATCCTGCGCCTCTGTTACTCATACATTTATACATCCCACGACTGTAAAGCGTGTGGAGCAAGAGCGACGCTGCAGCATAGGCTGTGGGAGTGCACCGGGAATGCGCAGCAGTCCCCTATTAACCGGTAGACATGGCATTCTGTGAGGCGGCTCTGCTCAGCTGCGACCTCGCCGATCAACTGTGGGCAGTCCGGCACGCCCAGGTAGCCGCCTGTGTTCAAGAACTCGAGGCCGTCACCTAGGCTGGGGTGCTTGTAGCTCCGCCCCACTAAACACTACCGGACAATGTCAATAATGTGTTTACTCACTCACTCACTCACTCACTCGTGTACACTATAGGACCTCCTTCTGGCCGTAGCTGGCCCCCTTGTGTATATCACTATGGCTAAAAATTATTTCGAGCGTTTGCGAATGACAAGAAAGTGACAGCATTATGCTTCCCGTTCATAGTATTTATCTTAACGCGTACTTCTAAACGCGCACATTGGATAAAAGCGACACCAAATAGCGTGGTACTAGATGTAACACAACATACGAAACGAAATAAAACCAGCCTGTTCATTTTTTGTGTTTTTAGTTAGGCAGACACTATCCCTTATTATACGATAGCCCGTGTCTACCCGTATGCATGCCTCCCATGCACCCTGGTCAGTCGGAATTTCAAATACATACACTCGTGGCCCAGATTCACCACGCCGAAATCATTGAGACAATCTTAGAACATTCCGAGGCAATGAAGCGCAGAAAGCAAACATTAAAGATTTTCCTAGAACTTGCATGACGGCTAGCTATATCTTTATAATATTCAGTGATACATGTATAAAACCAAAACACATCACCGCTGTTGTTTATTCAATAGCCGATGCTCTGCTCGCCACTATTAGCATAGAGTAATATTTAAAAAGGTAAGAGACACTCTTCTACGCTCCTGTGGCTGATTTGTGTCGTCAGCGGTCCAAACGGGTGTCTAAAACTTTTGCAGCCTCTGAAATAGGAGACCCCAGACAAGCATGTCTCGAAGGCCACTTTCATGCAATGGGAATTATTATAAAGCCTCTGAGACAACTTGTATGTGCGGGCTCGTCCCTGACGCAATAATAATAATAATAATAATAATAATAATAATAATAATATTAATAATAATAATAATAATAATAATAATAATAATAATAATAATAATAATAATAATAATAATAATAATAATAATAATAATAATAATAATAATAATAATAATAATAATAATAACAATAATATTAGGAATACTTCATTGTGCACAACAATAGGAAATACAAAGAAACGGTTCTCTCTAAGTCCCAAAGACTTGTGTGACTAGGCCGGGCGGAGCCGGTTACAGCGGGTAGTGGATAGAAGGCAACAAAAACTATTGTTGCTTGTTTGCCAACGAACAGACTAATAATTGACACCATTGCTTTTTTACAGGCAGTAAATAAAAAAGAAGAACAAAGAAGGGATCCAGAACATACGTGACATACAAGGAGACCATGTGATTTTACAGCTCAGCGAGTAATTAAATTGCTTCTTTGAACTCGCTGAAAAAAATCCTTCAGGTAGTGCCTTGAAAAGTTTTGGAATATATGCACTTCTACATGCTTCCCCATATCTGTTAGAAAACCGGGGTACTAAAAAGCGCTTTTATTTTCTCAGGGGTCAACGCGTTACTTATGGCACTTTAAAGTCATCACACCAGTTGTATCTCAGCACAACTGTTTTAATAAACAAGTCCGGGAATACACAAAAGCCCAAATCCCGGAAAATAGTACTAGCATCTACCTTACTACCATAAGCTACACTTTTAAAATATTTCGAAGTAAACAATCAATGCGTGCTTTCCAGCGTTCTGAGCAAAATGTGAAAACTGTTCTCACATATCTAACCACACTATATGCTAGCGAATGAACGATCATTTTTTTCCCTGGTAAAGGGACCAAGCTTTTCATAATAAAAAGCAGACATACCACACATCACTGTTGTGAACAAATAAATGCCTTGTGATGTTGCAAAGACATAACACTATGAAAAAATACGCGTAGGTATCTGAATGTTTCGACATTTTCAAATGCAGAACATTTACATGGTATGCAACGCTCGGTGTGAAGAAAAATTGGCATATCAATTTATGTGTTTTATAGGGCTTCAAAAGCAGAGAAGTTTTCTTCTCTTTTCGTTTGCAATTACGAAGTTTTCTTCGAACCATATTATTGCATTATGAATTCCACTCTGAAGAGAAATAATCGCCCCTTCATAACGTATGTGACGTGTTAATAACACCGTATCATCTGCATACTGGTACACATTGGCTTTACGAATTCCCAAGAGGAAGTCGATCAGAAATAAATTAAATAGCAATGGTGACAACACCGATTCTTGTAGCATACCAGCAGTAACATATTTTCTATTGCAAAGTACTTCCACTCATCCCATAACGACCTGTGGCCTGTCTTGTAAGTAATTATAGAGTACACCATGAAAGGCCCCCTAAAGCCCAAACAATAGAGCTTTTCTAACAAAATGGTGTGGTTCACTGTTTCAAACGCTTTTTCCAAGTCTAAAAACAGGACACAACAGAACAGGTTCTTGTCTAAAGCCGAACATATTTCATCACTAAACTCTTCCAATAATCTTATAGTACTGTGATTAGCAATGAAACCCAATTACCGAGGTGTAAGTAGCGAGAACTTCTTTAAGAAGGACGTCATACATTGAAGCAAAAGTTTTTCTTGTATCTTGACGAGTATAGACAACATAAAAATGTCTGTAATTATCTATATCATCTTTTTTCCTGCTTTAAACAATGACTTAAGAATTGCCGTTTCTAATTTCTCGCAATTTGATGCACTCGTTAAAAATCCATTCAACATGAAAAAAAGTATATCTGCTAATGCTTCAAAGTTCCGTCCAAGCGTGGGCACAGCTACCTCATCAATTCCTGGTTGGTCATTTGGACGAAAACTGAAAATTATTCCCTGGAAATCTTCCTTCGAGAGCGTAGGCAAATAAGCAGTTGCATGAACAGACTGTTTAAGCGCGCACGTGCGTTTGTGCGCATGCACATTCTTGGAAAAACGCGTGAAGAAGTGGCTTAACGTATGAACCACTATCTTTGGTTTTTCGGAAAACGATTTGAGTAGATCAGTGGGCGTGTTCTCTTTGCCTCGCAGATTATCTATCAAAGCCCATGTCTTTGCCAAATTTTTGTATGCTTGGTTGAATCGTTCTAAAAAATACCACTTTTTCGCAGCCCTTAAAGGGCCACAACCCTATTCCTCGCAATGTTTCATTCAAATTTTAAATCCAGATCTGCTACGTTTCCATAGCCAGTCTCCATGAGAAATAGCGCTCATAATATATGTGGTGAATCACGAATAACTTTTTCAATATTTTTCAGTTTTTACATCCGTACTTGAACGTTCATATTCTACAAGCTGCTCAGAAAATTTTTCGTAGAATCTGGAATAGTTTAATCCCACAGTTATCTGCACCCAGTCAAATTGTGCTATAAACTGATGAAATACTTTGCTTTTAAATATCTCTATTTCCCCTTAATTACTATTATTTTTTCCTTCTGTTATCTCATCGCTCTGCAGAGGCAGTCGTTCACATAGGCGACAGGCCACGAAGTAATGGTCAGCTAGTTTTTGCTTAATCACGCAAGACCTTAATGATTATATTGGTGCTCGCATTGTAATGTGGTCAATACAGAAAGACACAAGTGTGGTCTGTATGCATTCTTCGCGTGTTGGTGATTTTATGGTCGACTGTAAGCCGTATTTCGATAAAACTCAAAAGTAATCTGATACATTGACTGTGCTAAAGTTCAAGATATCGATGTGTAGATCTCCTGCAACGCAAATTTAATCCGCCATTGCTTGGCCGTCTAGAACTTCATCTAGCTCGCTCAAGAATCGTGAGACATTATTTTTAGAAGGACGACATATGGCTAGCAGAAGTAGGTCCGTGTTTGCTAGCGTATTTTCACTGGAAGGCATTCAGCATGGCTAAAAGTTATGTTCTCTGATGTGGTATAATCTTTCGTGCTATAGAAGAGTGCTATGCCGCCACTTCGTTGGTTTATCCTTGACATAAAATGGGCTTCGTAACCTTTGAAGACAAACATATTTGTGCCATCTACTGGTACATTTGATTCCACTTAAGCAAACACGTCCACACAATTCTTAAGCAATTCAGCTAACGTTCTAAATTCATCCCAGAATTTTCGAAGGCTTCTAATATTTACGCTTATCACTGTAAAGTCATGCTCCTGGTTGATGCAAAAATATCTTTAACATCAGCGAAATTTGATGTGGCATAAAAGCTCAGTGCCATGGAGTTTATGAGATTTTAGCAATGTCCAACAAGCATTTCCGGTGGAGCCGGAAATGTTGTAGGCCCGTGTGCTCAGGTTTGAGTGCACGTTAAAGAACCCCAGGTGGTCGAAATTTCCGGAGCCCTTCACTACGGCGTCTCTCATAATCATATGGTGGTTTTGGGACGTTAAACTGCCCTTATCATGTCTAACAAGCTCACTCGAATAAAAGGCGCATCTTTTTCCACACATAAATCTTGACTCCCTTCACCCATGAAAATTTGTAGCTTTTTTCTCGTGCTGCCGTTCTCGCTCGCCAAAACAGATTACGGTTAAGCCTTGTCAGGTTATTATTGAATAAATAATTTGGACACTGCCCGTTTTGGTGCAAACGTTTCACTCTCCCTGTGGCCTCAAAGCATCGTTTTCTTGCGGCAACAGAAAAAAAGTGCTCAAGTACCGTCGGGTTTGATTTGTGGTTGCTTGAGAAGCAATGAACAGCCTCGATATCAGAGCTAACAAAGTCTCATAGCTCGAATTTGCTGGCTATGTCTTATAAGACTGCTTTCAGGTTTTTCGTTATGTACGACTGGTAGCTCTTCAATTTCCATGGTGGCCTTTCTGCTATATCACTCGATTTCATTAGATCCTGTTGATGTTGCTGAATCACTTCTGCTTGCGTTTTCAGTTCACTTTTCAGGTCAGTGATTTGAGCCTCACGTGCAGCTTCCCTTTCTTTGCTGGCTGATAGCTGATGCAAGACCAAATCGTACTCCTTTGACATGAAAGAAACTGTTTCTTCTAGATTCTTCCCTGACATAGTTACTTTCGTAAATTCAGCTTTTAGGAGAAGCATTGAGTCAATTTTCCCGTGTAGGGTCAACAAAGAAGCAAGTTTATCTTTAATAACAGCCAACTTTGATGCCATTCAGGTTCTGAAGAATCTTCTGTTGTAGTCGAACCCATTGCCTGCGAGAACGCCCCACCCCCACGTTGTTTACCCGTATGACAAGTTATGCATACCCATGAATCACGTTTGCTTTGACTCTGCCACATAAGTATTTTGCGCCACGCCAGAACAATGCTGTCCCAAATGATAAAGGTTCTTACATTCCACACACTTCAAAAAACGACCGTCATCTAGAAGTGACTTCTTGCACGCAATACAACTTTCCGTATCGACACTAAACAATATACACTATGCAGTCAGCGGCTGACAAACGTTTGTTAGGCTTACAAGGTAAACACAGTATCTAGAAAGTATGAATCACTATTGTCTGGTCGCTGAATCGCCGCCGACTACAGAGTACCATGCACTGCAGGTTGTTTAAAGAGGCGGTCTGTCTGCCAAAGTTTCCAGAGGATGCTTGTGTTGCGGTATGCTTGGTTGTGAAGCGTCGAAATCACTGATGGCTTCAGACAAGGTCGGCTGGCCTTACCCAGGGACGGAAAAGTCCCGTAGCATGAGAAGCACGAGCCTGTAAAATATGAATCGTCAGTGTCTGGTCGCTGAATCGCTGCCGATGATACTAATAATTATAATAGTATTCCTATCTTATTATTATTATTATTATTATTATTATTATTATTATTATTATTATTATTATTATTATTATTATTATTATTATTATTATTATTATTATTATTATTATTATACCGGGTCATTCGCATGCATCATTAGCTTCATGTAAGCTACACCACCACTATGGCAAGCACACGATGCCACTTCGTCTACGCACACATTTCAAATAAAACATGAGAATCATTGGGGGAGCGAAAACTTTTATATTCAAGTGATATTCCTGGTAAGCAAATGCCCGCTTTCTTAGTGTCTGGCGAACGCGCACAAAACGAGTTAGGTTCATTACACTGAAAGGCGCGGTAACTACAGCTGCCATATCACGAGCACAAATTAAACACAAGAAATAAAGGTACAGGCAACATTATAAGAAGACCCGGAAACAGTAAAACTGCAGTAAACACACACAACTACACATAAAGTGCACAGCGCAACACAGCAGTATATATGCCGCAGAACTTTACTGTGGCATGAACGGAGAAAAGAGAAGAAAACTGGTGGGTTGCTTTTTCTTTCCCGCATTCGCACCGATTTCCTCGTATACACTTTATTTACATCACACTTTCGCGAAAACCGTCACAAGCAGTTGCCGCAGCAAGAACAAGGCAATTTTAGGTGTCATGCAAGCTGTTAACGAGGCAAGAGTGTTAATTCAGAAGATTACGTTCTAGCTTTAGCTAACAAACGTTTGTCCAGATTTGCCACTACTCTATTCTTGCGCTCGCCAGAGCTTTCAGCAATTTGCGAACACCGCAAATAACGATACAAAGCACACCTGCCCTTTGCACAAAATCTTTGCAAAAATATTAGGTACCGGCACAAAGAAAACCTAACAACGCGAGCGGTGACACATTTTCTTCAGCCCAGAAACAATTTTTTTCGTAAGTGTGCTGCGCAGCATTGCAACTACCTTTTTTATTTCGTGTGAAGCAATCCACAAAAATAATACGAGGAGTGAAGACCATAAAAATTCTCTCTGCGCCAAACAGCAAAATGCGAGAAATGTTAGTTTAAGGATTCAATGACGAATGCATTGCGCACTTCAAAAAGTAATCATGGCGTACGTATACCTAGCCGCACCCAAGCTGAGAGGCAGACGAAGCAAGTGAAGACCATGACGCACGCTGGGCACATCTCCTATACGGTGTCTCCCTGCGGCTATTCGTGTTCCTTAATTCTCCTAAATGCTCATCAAGACGGATAGTGACAACGTCACCCTCGAGTAGGCACCATGTGCACTTTTTTAGCATCCAATTTATGCCTGATCCCAGCCCGACGATGTCGCACCGCAAAATCTCAAACGATAAAGGCTGACTCAGGCCACAATCACATATGCGAAAACACGTAGACGTATAATGAACTATAAAAGGTACAGTAGTAAGGAACTAATACGCGTATTTCCTTGAAGCAGTGAGTGATGTGTTGCCATCTTACGGCCGGCGTGAAGTTGTGTTGGACCGATGTTTTTGAACAGAGTGACCACTTTCGTAATTTTTCTGTTACTCTATTCTATTAGTGCCAGTGTGTTGCTGTAACTTGACTCTCCGTTCACTGCCCACAAGTTCGGCCAAATAAAAATATTCATCTACGACATCGAATCTGCTACCTTCGTCAATGTCACCACCACGTGGCAATATCTCGGATGCAGTCTGTGAACCACGTATCACGCAAGACGGTATGCCACCACGTGGTAATGAAATGAGCACACTGGCTAACCGGGCTCACATCAGGAGCGTTTAGGCAACGATAGCAGTGTGTAAGTGTCAGTGTACCAACAATAGTCGAGCCCCAGCATTCTGCATGGAAAAAAAGTATTCTGCATGCTATTTTTTAAGATAACACAAATGTGCGCCAATTGTGGTTGCAGTGCTGGATATATAATTTTATACACATTACATATGTGCTCCTAAGACACAGCCGTCACGTCGGATTAACGTTGACTTTAGTTGCGCGCCATTCGCTGAAGTTTTTATTTATTTATTTATTCAAATTCCTTACGGGTGTCTTGGGTAATCTCTAAGAAGAGCTCTAAAATAAATATGAGCGAAAAATTTGAACGAATCAAACGCCAACAAAAATCGACAGAGAAAAATAATTGAACACTTCAAATGTAAGACGTACATCGTGCGTACTACATAGTATATATATATATATATATATATATATATGATGTGTACATCATGATATTGGTACAATACACATATCTACATATACAAACCCTTGTATACAAAAATTGGGCTCTTATTTATGGACAATGAACGACTTAAGTGGAAATGAGCAATTATATGGTACTGAAATGTGTCAGGGTTAGACAATTAAACTATGTTCGCTGGCAAATTACTTCAAAATGTAATGGCTCGTAGGAGTGCTTATGAGCTGAATGTTAATGTACGACCACGTATGCGTGTGAAACTCAAATTAATATCTAAACTTCTGGATGTTTGGGATGGGACATCGAGATGCAGTGAACAATACTTGTCAAAGTTATGGTTATGTTATAAGGTTATGGGGGCTATGTCACGGCCATGATGTAAGAATAAGTTAGGTGCTGACACTCACCACTCCGCGCAAGTAGAGGGCGAAGGCAGATTGTGTTTGCCGATGACCTTGAGCTACGAGTAGTGGCCGTCGCGTGAGGATAGATGGCGCTACTGTATGGCATGCCAGGTATTCGCGCAGCGCTCATTCTGAAATACGCGCGCTGAAAAGCATCTTCCTGAAAGCTTCCTCTGCATGGGATTTCGTGACTAAGAAACGCGTCGCCCTGTGTCTGTGAGCCCTGCCAGTGCATTTGTTCAGCTTATTCGCGCTTTTTGATTCATTGCACGTAGACCTCGACGCTACAAACGATTCCGAGTACGCGTCAGCGGCTTTGTCGTTGGCTGCGCTTTGAAATGGGCAAGTGGGGTTTCATCCAAAATAGCAAGTCAGAGTTTGGAATTTGTATAAAGCGTGTGTAACTTTTCAAGGCTCTTCGTGAACCAGAGCGCTTGTATAAGTGGTGACGGGTAATTTTGAAGGCTGACGGAGCCTTGCAACCTACTGATCGTATGTGGTCGAAGATTCCCCGAAAAAGTTATCTCTGCCATATATCACGCAGAACACTGCATGGGAACGTGCTGTTGCTCACAATAAAGAAACCTGCGCTCACTTTCTATTCTGAGTCTGCCATCTTACCGGTACGTCTTTCCAAATAAAGTACCTGAATGTGCAGCGAAAAAAAACACAGAAAAGTTGAGCAATGACGGCTGGCTCTATACTGCCGACTTCTTGGAAGCGACAGGGCCCAAAAGGTTCAACTGCATCTGAAGTGTCTGACACAGCCGCTGAAAAAACAGCGAAATTATTGCGTGTAGAGACGGTTTTTCACCAGCACGGTGGTGATGAATCAGCAGGCACGCATGCCAAAGGTAGCGCGTTGACTTGAGCAGTGACGGGCCTCGTCCACGTAAAGAAGAGGATGTTTCTTAACGCGACACTGATAGTGTGGGCTATATGCATTGCTGACTGAGTTCTTTATCACGCCGGAAAACAAATTTCCTGTTTTAAATTGAGATGCCACATTTCTCAGCTGACTCATTTTTGCCTGAAATGAAATGCGAATTACCAGTCAACATAAATCATTGTACATACTAATTTGGTGTAGCTGTCATAATTTTAACTGGGTTACCACGCTTGATGTGATGAAGCCAAATTTTTTCATTTTTCTGGTGGATGTCTATATCACTCTATTGTCACTGTCTTTCAATACTGATTCTGATTAATATGTGATGTTTGGCAGTTTAAAGCCGCAGTATGATTATCAGAGACGCTATAATGCAGGCTTCCGAACATTTCGACCACCTGGTGTTCCTTAACGTGCACTCAGATATGAGCACACGAGTCTACGGCATTTTCAGCTCCATCGAAAATGCAGCTGCCGCAGGCCGGATTCGATTCTGCAACCTGTGGGTCAACAGCCGAGTACCTAAGCCACTAGACCACACTGGTGGGGCCCGTATTGCAATTTCACAGGCATTTTTCCGACCACGGTACTCACACACAACATCTTTTAATTATTAGGGTGAAAGTGTCAGATATTCCTCGATGCCTCATCAAGCGCGGAATTTCATTGTCAGCGTCCCGCGTCGGTTGCGTGAGGGGAAGCTCCACAAGATGTATACACAACTTTAGGCAGTGCGCTCACTTCCACTGTCTCATAAGCACTACATCTAGTTGAAGTCCACGCGGCCTATTGAAATATCGCAAAGTATGCCGGATGAAACCAGCCTGACAGTCCCGGCATGGGTGTCGTAGGAGCTCATCGAGGGTCGACTTTCGGGACCGAATGAAGTTTTCAAACCCTATCACGCTGCTTACAATAACAGAGACTGAAAAAGGCGAGAAGCTAACAGCAAGACTGCCAAGGGTAGCCTGTCGATTCAAGTTCTTTAAAAAATGCGTGTAGGTTTTGTAGTACAATAATTGAACGTTTTCTGACGAAATTGTTTCTTAATATTGTGGAGCAACAAAACGTGGCAGTGATATCCACACGCACACACGTACGTAGGCACGCACAAACACATGGGCGCACACTATGGCCTTCCTAATAGCTAGCGCGCCTGTGACCTAGGGCTGCTGCTTATCGCAAACACCTCAAATGTTCTCTCATGGACAACGATGTTATTTTTCCATTTAGCACCAAGGATGTCGACGCTGCCACCGCTGACGCCAGAAATTCAGTGAAATGAGCTCTTTGCTGCTGTCGCGTCAAAATGCAACCACTTTCTACAGGCCAACGTTTGCTGCTATCATTGCATTTATATCGCAAAAGCACTGTGGGAAAATAGGCTGCATATAATATTAGGAAATCAATTTCGCTACTGCAGTGTCACAGTGTAATAATTTAAAAAAACAATTTTTGTCTTTATAACAAACGTAATAAACTGGCTAGGCCTCGCAGCAGTAACCTTCTACACGCAGATCGAGTCGCTTACCAGTGAGCGCCTTGGATGGATGGATGGATGGATGGATGGATGGATATGGCTGTACCCTCTTTAGATCGGGCGGTGGCTAGAGCCACCAAGTCGTTATACCTAATGAACCAAAAACTAGGTTTATTTTTTTTAATATTGAGGTTGAGGAATCGTACTTTGCAGCAAAGGGTTCAATTTTCACTCGTGCCTTGACTTTAGCCACCAATCAGATAACCTCGTTCCAGTTAATTCTACGCACTTAAAGTCTATTTTGCCTTCACTGTCCCTAAACCCCAGTGCTTTGAAAAACTCTGCGCCATCAACCTGAACTACAGGGCGAAGCCCTTTACAGAACATTATCAAGTGTTTGGCAGTTTCTTCTTCCTCTCCCCACGCACTGCATACCATGTCTACCCCTTCGTATTTGGCCCGATATGTCTTTCTTCGCAGTACTCCCGTCCTGGCCTCAAACAGTAGAGAACTACCCCGAGTATTATCATAGATCTTTTCCTTGGCTATGTCCTGCTTAAATGATCGATAGATCTCTAGTGCGGACTTCTTAATCATGCCGATTCACCAAATATTGGTTTTAGCATCCTTCATCTTCTTCTTAACCGATAATTCTTTTTGGTTTGGCCCCCTGCTGTTTTCCAAGTATTTACCAGTCAATTTTCTGGTTCGCGTCCGCCATTTCGTATCGACATTCTTCAAGTACAAGTAGCTGAATACCTTCCTAGCCCAACGCTCCTCCCCCATTTCTCTCAATCACTTCTCAAATTTTATCTTGCTGCTAGCTTCCTTGCGCTCAAATGATGTCCATCCCATATCCCCTTGTACTCCCCGATTTGGTGTGTTCCCGTGAGCTCCTAAGGCAAACCTACCTATTCCATGTTGCTTAATTTCTAATCTTGATTGAACTTCTGATCTCATGCACAAGACCACATTGCCGAACGTCAGACCAGGAACCATGAATCCTTTCCATATTCCTCTCACAACATCACACCTATTGTAATTCCACATTGCCCTGTTTTTCATTACTGCTGCATTCCTGTTACTTTTAGTCGACACGTATATTTTGTGTTCCATTAGGTATTCGGCCCCATTGCTTATCCATACGCCCAGATATTTGTATTTATCTGTTATCTCAAGCGTGATCTCCTGTAGTGTAAACTCACTACCTTCATTATCATTAAAAATTATAACTGCTGATTTTTCCTTACTGAATTTGAAATCTAATCTATCTCCCTCATTACCGCAGATGTTCATCAATCTCTGCAAATCTTCCTTGTTGTCGGTCATTAGCACTATATCATCTGCGTACATCAACGCTGGTAGTGCCTCTTCAATGAGTTTTCTTTGTTTGACGAAAGACAGGTTGAAACCCAGTCCACTTCCCTATAATTTGACCTCTCATCTTGTAGGTAAATTATGACTAACAAGGGTGACAGAGCACACCCCTTCCTAAGCCCCAATTTCACCTCTGTGGGCTCAGATATCTGTTTTCTCACTTTATAACTGCCGTGTTACTTTTATAGATCTCCTTTAACACGTTTAAAAAATTAGGAGTACATCTTCCACGCCTAGTGTGTCCAGTATTCCCCAGAGTTCCTCTTGAACCACGCTATGCTACGCTCCCTTGATATCCAAAAATGCTAGCCACTGGGGCCTGTGTTCCTTTTCTGCTAGTTCGATGCACTGCGTCAGTGAGAACAGATCGTCTTCCAACCTCCTGTGTTTCCGAAACCCATTCTGCAGTACCCCCAGCACCCCCTCACCCTCTATCCATGCCTGCAGTCTTTCCTTTATAATCTGCATCGCCAGCCTGTAGACCACTGATGTCACTGTTATAGGACGGTAGTTGTTTATGGCAGCTTTGCTCCCCTTTCCTTTATAGATCATGCTCATCCTGCTAAGTTTCCATCCATCGGGAACTTCTCCATCGATTATTATTTTGCTCACTGCCTCTCTCAAAGCCTGCCTAGACTTCAGACTTAATCTTTCAATCAGCATAATTGGAATGCCATCTCAACCTGTTGATGTACTACTAGGAACCCTTTTCTCAGCCCTTGCCCACTCTTGTTGTGAAAATGGAGCCATTGCGTCACTTGATTCACCCTCGTCTATTGTGGTGCATAAAGCACATCTGTGTTGAAATTTTTCTTTCACCCTTCTAGCTTTGCACCTTGAGCTGTAGTTATAAACCTCTGTTCTACGCTCGTCTCATTTCTTAGGGAGTTTGGATGGTTCCAAAAGTTCGCAGCTGCTTTTCTATCTTTTTTACGTACTTCTGCCAGCCACTTGACTCCCTTTCTTCTAATCTTTTCAATAATCAGAAGGGATGCATTCCTTCTACAGCTTAGAAAGATTTCCCATTTTCATTCAACATCATCTGTCGGTTCACCCAGCTGCTTAGCATGTCTCTGTTCTCTAGAGGCTTCCTGACGTTTTGCTAAGGCTCTCTTAACTTCCTCATCCCAACAACTTTTGGGTTTTTGTCTTCTTTTCCAAGTTGACTTGTCACGTGCCTTCGCAAGCTCCAACTCAAACATTCCAATTAGATTCGTGTATGTCCACACTGTTTTATTATCCTCAGTGATTACTTTCTCAGTTTGTTTAGTGGCTAATTCAATTCGCCTTTCTGAATAAAAATTTTCCTGTAGTTGCTCATCTTGTCTCCTTCCAACTTTCACTGCTCTTCCAAAACTTAGATTGATACGTTTGTGATCACTACCCAGACTTCTGGAGCCACCTTCATCTATGTGCATTCCCTTTAGCTTATCATACACCCTACGTGACATCAGTGCGTAATCTATCGTCGACTGCAGCCTTCCTACTTCCCATGTTATTTGCCCTTCACACTTGTCGGTACTGTTGCAAATGATCAAATTCAGCCTTTCACACATATCCATGATCATTTTGCCTGTGGGGTCGGTATACCCATCTATACCTTCTATGTGTGCACTCATATGTCCTAGTATTATCATCTCGCGCTCTCCTCCGAACTCCTGAATGTCCTTTGATATACACTCTACCATTGCTTGGTTTTCCTCTCTCGCCTTTGCTCCCGTCCACAAGTACACGAAACCAAGGAGTGTCAATTGCCCTGCCATTTTCCCTTTTAGCCATAAATGTTCCTTCCACTCCTGCTTGACCCTTTGCCTGTCTGTACTTTTATGAATTAATGCCCCAATACCACCCCCCTTTCTGCTGCATTCTGTTCTATTGCAAGATTGCCACGCGTAATCCGCATAGCAAGGAGGTTTTTTCATGTCCCTGAGATGTGTTTCTACAAAATTGTATACCATCGGCCTCTCTTTCCTTAGCTGCTCTTCTATCACTTTCCGCTTCAGCCTGTTCCTACCGCCCTGCATGTTAATATACCCTATGTCTGAATTGGCTCGGCACTCGTGGCTACGTTTATTTCTACCCCGGACTCTACCTATCTTAGATACTGGTGCCACTTTGGAATCGTATCTGTCCATACCACCTGTCAAAGAGTCTTCCTCGTTGTTTTCTTTGTTACTAGCTATCCTGAACCCCGAAGGGCCCGCTTGCCCCCCAAAAAAGCTACTGCGCGTCTTGCAAGGGACCTCATGACCTAGTCGCCCATCGAAGTGAATTCTGTCTCGTTGAAAACCACCCCACCGATGCACCTCTCTGTTTATTTCCACCACCTCAAAGCCTTTCTCTCGACTCATCCGCCATATCTCTTGGTTTCCATTGACAACCACTCTTTGCAGGTTGCTATCACGCACCGGTACTTCCGGTATCGTGCATATCGCTACCTGTACCTAAGGTGAAGTGGCGCGCATGTCATCGATGCCTTTGCCAGTGTAGTTGATAGTCCTGCTGTATCTTCATTCAAGACATCGTTTAAACCACCTGAAATTATCACGAGGTTTCGTCTATCAGCTGTAGTCTTGAGTTTTGCGCTCGCTTGCCTCATAACTGCTTCCAGTTTGCGTCCTCTTGTCACCACTTACCCTCTGTTTGATGGCTTCTGTGCATAAATTTAAATTCGAGTCCCCGGCGATTATCACATGCTGTGTCTTTTCAGATGGAGCGTCCTGCACCTGGGGGCTACTTGCACCTGTGAACCCGGCTGTTTTGTCCCCTCCCAGCCCCACCACTACTTCGCTGAAGCTGGGCCTTGCGACTATTGAACCGGCTGAACCTGTTTTTCCCAAACTTGCTTGCTCTTTCTTCTCCGCCGTTCTGGTCGCCGGTTCCCTACTATTTTTTCCGTAGGCTGCTCCTCTGTTCACCTTGGCTAGTGCTTCCTCGGCGGACTTCAGCCTTTCTCCCACTGCCCTCGTTTTCTCTTGCTCTGTTGCCAACGCAATCTCGAGGTCAGCGATTCTCATCAGCAGTTCACTCTGGGCAACCACCATTTTCTCCATTTTTTCCTCGACCTCACATTGCCTACACTTCGCGTCAGCCTCTTCTCCACCCGCTTCTACAGTTGGGTCCACTTTCAAAACCACTCCACATCCTGAACACTTTATAGTCTTTTTAACCATGTCTTTCTGACACCAGTTGTTCCTATACTTGATAATTACTGAACTCGAGCCATGCCCTACCAAAAAAATTGCCCGTAGCTTCCCTCGGGGGAACACTGAGGAGGATGCGGAGCATATAATTGGTTAACGGGGTGTTAAAGTGCGACTTACTTGGGTCGATGGCTAAATTGGTTAACGTGGTTGTGAAATGGGGTGTTAAATTGCGACCTACTTGGGTCGATGACTAAATTGGTTAACGTGGTTGTAGGAGGGGGTGTTAAATGAGTGAACACGTACACACGTATGCGAAAGGGCGGCGCTGGTCGAAGGGACGTCGATCATTGCGTTTGTGGATTCGTTGGAATTCATTTCACCGCGACCTTGGACGTCGACGCGCCGTACAAACTAACCGACGAGCGGCAACTGAGCGAGCGAGCGCCGACCTTGAGTATATATACAGCACGACGGCGCATGCACTGTGAGCTGTTGAATGTTCTCGAAGCGCGACGCCACATGCGCGTCCACTGGAGAATCAGGAGAATTGTAGATGTCGAACGCGGTGTGTAGAGGAGGAAGGGTGCACAGATGGTGGAGGAGTGAAGCGCGCGCGGTGTGTAGAGGAGGAAGGGATGCACAGATGGTGGAAGAGTGGGCGACGGCGCGACGGCTCCATGCGCGCGCGTCAGCTGTCGAATGTTCGAGAAGCGGTGTGGACGGCGCGGACGGCGCACTACAAGGCGCGAGTATAAGATGCTCCGCATCTAAAAAAAAGTCTAAGCTCTACTGCAAATATTTTCGTGTTCAATGTACGCGCACCTGTCCCACGCTGTGGCAAAAGAAAAACAACAACAAAAAAATTCAAACACACACACACGCCCTTACTAATAAAAACCTGGAGACTGGCCCCCGAAAAAGCTGTACCATCCAAAAAGTGCTACGAAGATTTCAACTGCTGCCTTATAATTATAAAGACAAGCTCAAAACATGCAAAAACATTTATCTGCGCAGTCTATCGGTAGCGCTCAAAAAACACGTCTATCCACCATGACAGTCCGAACCGACCGTCCTTATGGGAGCTATTATCCCCATTTTTGGCGAGCGCCATCTGTCGCATCAAACGGAAACATCCAAGGTGGCGAACACAACCTCGACGCGGTGCCGGGCACAGTGCCATCACCAAACTTATTCTTACACCGTAGTAGCAATGCATTGCTAAGGACTGTACGCCAATATCGGTTTTAACTTTTGAGACACTGCTGTAGTAACTATAGTTTCGTGATATGTACCGTGCTCCCTCATTCCTGGCCATACCAGGCCATACTGGCCGACCCCAGCACGAGCCCAGCCCGGGCCCAAGGTTTTAAGCGCGGACGCGGCCCGGGCCTTGCCCGACATGACCAACCCCAGCCCGAGCTCGGCCCCGGCCCGAAATTCCAAGACCCGGGCTCGGCCCAGGCTCGGTTGTTCATTGCTAAACTTGCTAAACTCATGCTTAGGCCCGGCCAAGGCCCAATAGAGAATATTAGTTGTGGACTATGATTATTGATGATGCCTTGCGCTTTGCAGCGGGGAATCAGAGGGAAGATTCAGTGTGGACATGCGTTTAAATTTTGCTTTGCCCACGGTTATAACTCAGTGGTTGAGCTGTCTAGCTGTTAAGTAGCAGGACGTGGGTGCGATTACCGTGGCCACGGCAGCCGCATTTTGACGGGGCCAAAAGCAAGAACACCCATGTACTTACCTTTAACTGCACGTTAAAGAACTCCAGGTGCTCAGATATAATTCGGTCTCCACTACAACGTGCCTCGTAATCATATCATGGTATGGGAGCAAAGGACATATATGAAATGATGCCTATATGTCACATGGCAAGTCATTAAAATAGCAGTATAGGAAAATAAAACATAGCAAAAACTTTATCGAAAAGTGTTCAAGTAACATGAAAAGTGGATAGAATCAACCCCGGGACATTTTCATTGATTCTCTTTTCTACGCTCGCGTTACAAACATTATCTACAAAAATTTTAGGACGATCTTGATAATTATTTCTTGCAGCAAAATAAAAAAACTTTAACGCTCTATTTGGGAACAGCCACCAAAAGCAGAATAAATAAATATATTTTTCGTACTCTAACGCCTTCACGGAAACGTAATCGCCATTTACAATTCAATCATATAACCAAGTTGCTACACACCATGCTTGATGCTCATTCTGATAAAAGGTTTCACTCTTCTTTGTGAAACAAAAATAGAAAATACTTTTAAAATAACAACCAATGACACAAAAAGACCAGACTTGAAAACCAGAAAAAGATGAAAACGTACATGTTATTGTGCAAAAACAGCAAGTTATCCAGGCTCTCCGGCTTCGAGCAGGTTCTCCTGTCTTGGATTACGTACCCAGCTGCACTAATATTGCGTTCGCTGCTGGCGCTCGTGGATGGGATGCAAAGTACTTTTTTGCAAGAAATGAAAGCCCACTGTATTTCCTACGATAGGCTTCTCACCATTCATGCAGTTTTTCAAAGTCCTTACACAAGTCATTGTCCCGAAGGTAACTGTCAAGCTCACTGTCGGCTGGTTGAGTTTTCGCAGCATCGCGCCACTCCTTAAATTCGTCAAATGAAGTACGCTTCGCTGGTGGTTCATATTCAGGAGGATCTGTGTTGGTTTCCCCTTGTCACGAACCCAGAAGTACATCAATTAATAATTCACGTATTATGTCATGAACACTTTTTTTCTCCTGCTCATCAAGAACGCGGAGATGGCGGAAAGGCGGCCACAAGAACGTTGCCACTTTATGAAGCTCTTCTACGAGCAGTTTTATTTGAAGAAATTCCAGTGTCCTCGACTTGAGCTGGCACACTTCTCGTGAGTCTGTCAAATCAGTAGTAAGGTGCTTCTTCAGTTTTGTGTAGGATATCAGTACAAGGGGCAGCATTAGCACTTTATCCTGCTCAAGCTTTTCGCTGGCCTCTTTGAAGGGCTCCAAGAAATAGGCGACCTCCGTCATCAGTCTTATTGACATCTTCCAAGAGCGAAATTCCCCTTGAAACAGGAGCTTCCCTATCGCATCGTACTGACTTAGCATGGACTTCATAATGGCAAGCTTTGAATTTCACCGTGTACTATCTCGTGGCACACACCGTGTGATAGCTGGCTCGTCAGTCCGCTCTGTTTTAAAAAAGTCACGACAGCTTCAACTTTTTTCAGTGGTTCCCAAAGGTCGGGAAGCTCCTGAGCGAGGTGCCTGTAATCAAACGCGTTCCGAAGAACGGTGTTCAGGACTTGCGCACAGCAGTTCATCTTTGTATACGGACGCAGCGCGCTAATTATGTTGGCCCTATGATCTGTCACGAACACCACATTGCTCAACATGCCTTTATCAATCCCTAACTTAGCGCTCCTTCGTACAATCTCCTTACAGACGTTCTCTCCCGTTTTTCTCTCGGGAGGAAATTCACTAGTGACAAGAACAAGGCTCCTCAGTTCCCTTTCACACTTACGTAATGCGCCGTTGCAGTGAAATAGGCGATTTTCTTATGGTCATCGGTCCACATGTCAATTGTCATGGAGCAGCGACCTTCCTTCATCGCTGACTGAATTTCAGGCATCACCACTTCTTGGAGTTCATTTGCAACTTCGGACAACCCACGAGACACCGTTGTAGGATGCAGAATCACGGTCGTCGCGGATATTAGCACCAATAGCAATCAGTTCGTTAGCAACATTTAGAAATCCTTCATCGCATAAAACGTCAAATGGCCGCATATCATTAGCGTACCACTTCACGCAAGCAGTCGCTAGACTCCCCTTAACGGTAGATGAAACCTGGGGTTTCTTCTCAGTGAAGAACGAAGAAATTGCAGTGGTGTTACCAGCAGCTCTGCACTTGTGACGGTTCAGATGCGACGTTCTTGTCTTCCCACCATCATACGCGACGACGGCTTTGCAGCTTTTGCACTGCACATGTCCTACTGGTGATAAAAGGGGTCCGTCGACAACTTGCAGGAGTTGTTTCCAAACTTAGCTTTACTTAGCTTGCTTGGAGACAAGCTTGTCTCGCAATACAGCTGCATTCATAGCAACACGTGTAGAGCAGACAAATTACGAATTATAGAACGCCAGTAAACAACACAGTAAAGTATCAGCGCGCTCTGCCGAGCTGCGACACTACATCCAAAGCTTTCTCCTTTTTTCTCTCTGTTTTGCAGTAGATGGCGGCACGGGTCCCACGCTACACATGCAGCAATTCCTTGCATGAGGTTCCTTATGAGTGGGCCGCTGGTCTGCGCATGCTTCGCCTAGCCGGGTGTTGCCTAGCAACGGATGCCATCTTTACTCTCACATTCTTTCGCACTTCCTCCCACGCGTGCCTTTTACTTCTGCTCCCGCATGAGGAGTTATAAAATCTCGCAGTGGTCACTGCAAGGCGAGAGGGTCTTCATTTTCTGGATTGCGCGAATTACACGCGCCTGCTCCTTAAGATGGTTCAGGACAAGTTCAGGTGTGCGCCTCGTCAAGACAGTTACGAGCTTGCGATGTGTGTGACCAGTTATATCTGCCTAATTCCCTCACTGCCCAATCGAAAATAATATGACGCTTTCAAGGTGATTTATGGCATATAATTTGACCAGACGGATAGCCACATACAATTCGGCCTACACCTTTATAGGCGCAACGAAGGACGCGAGAAACAAATATTTTCATTTACTTACAGATTGTACCGTATGTGTCAGCCACAATTAAAAAACTGAAATCTTTAGTGCTCCCGCAACCTGAAGCCCAGATACGGCCCCGGACCATAGCTTCAAGCCAGGGCCCGGCCCGGGTCCGCCCGAAAACGCTTCAGATGGACCAGGCCCGCGCTTTCGGGCCGGCCCGGGCCCGTGCAGTGCTCTATTGCAAGTAGTAGCCAGTGAATTTCTGAGGTGGCACCGTATGTAACAAAAGGACTGAAACATTCCAGCATACCGATGATATCAAAGGACCATGACAGATCTGAAGAAAGGTGAACATCAAGGCGGTTATGATGGAACACGTGTGATAATAAGTCATCTTGAGTACGGTATGTATAATGAAAAATGTTTTTCTAATAGCTGAATGTGACTCCTTTACATTTTGATGTGGTAAGAGTCATTAGCCATGTGTTGCACCACTCGTTATTAAGATTGAGATCACACTGCAGTGCCAAGTGGTCAGTAGCAGATGTATTTGGGTGGTATGGAATACAATCATCCACGAAAATTCGTATGCTTGAAAAAAGTTATTGGGTAAATCACTCCTATAAATGAAATTTAATAGTGGACCCAGTACGCTGCTCTGCGGTATTTTGAGGTAAACGGCAAAATATTAGAGGAGAGATTGTTAACAAGTATTAGGTGTTGGCGGTTGTAAAGAAAGATACATGTCCATTGAAATGTTGTTCATCTAAACGAAGTGATTGCTCTTTAGAAATCAAGCGACAATGAGCAACATAGTCTAGGCTTTGGCGAAATCCAGCAATACGCAGTCAGTTTGTTAAGTACTATTTATGTTAAAATGCACGTGGTTAATTTTATTAGCTGTGTTTCGCAAGAGCGATTCTTTTTGAAGCTGTGTTCAATATAGTAAAAAAGTTTTATGCTCTAGATGATTGAAATATTAGATGTAATAATGGGCTGTAATATTTTGCAATATATACAGGTGAGCGATATTGAGCGGTAGTTTCGCACTAAGGTTTTTATCCCATTTTTCAGTATAGGTACGAAATTCGCTATCTTCCAATAAAAGGGTAGTATTTTATTTGTTAGACGCTGCTGAAAAAAGCAATCGAAAAATTTAGTGGTCAAGGTGATGATGATTTTGATAATTTAGAATTTATTCCATCTATACCTGCCTAATTATATAATTTTACCTTAATTTTGAGACTTGCTATACTTTCTCAGTTATTTCAATGGGTGTCTTGTAAATTTAATTACACTCTCAAAGTTCGGGAGCTAGTAGCATAGTTTTCAGAAATAAATACTGATGATAAGTTAGTGTTACATGTTGCAAGGCACTCATTGTTTGGTATAGGATTATTGTTACATTGCAAAAAAATGAAACTAGTGTAGCGATCAGGGCACATCTGCTTCAAAAACGTTTTAGGATTAGTTTGCATTAGTACGGGAGGTCATGTTCTAAATATTTAGTTTCACAACGATTAAGAAGGTTTTTCAACAGACTTGGTATTTATGTCATGCAGGATGTGTGCCCGCACGTTTCGAAGTCTAATATAAATGGTTTTTCTTATTTCCTAATTGTTTAAGTCTTCTAGTTTACTAAGAGTTCTATTTAACTTTAATTATTGCAATCAGAGGGACGCGTTGGTGAAGCAATCATGATACCGTGTCTTACAATAAAGCCCACTTTTCTTCAATGGAAGTTGATCTATGTAGAAGTGACGAGGGCTAATTTCCTCGGCAGCACCAGCGCTTCATATTAGCTTACCGCTTCTGGTTTCGCTAAAATCCATGTTGGTGTTGGTATTGTTTTTCAAATGTAAACAACTGGTAATATTAAATGCGGCTGCGGGTGCGCCATTTCTGCATGCCTCAAGCACCAGTTTGTAACGTTTCACCCTGTAAAAGATGATAACCATCGCCTTCCACCGACATGCTACGCATAACATCGATTCCCAAGGTACGTGAGATCTGGCTAACCTTTTTTTTATATCTGCGTTATTGTACCACCTCCCCTCGCTATAAAAATGTAGGTAAATGCTTAGGCATTCTTGGATAAATAATACAGAAAAATATAGAAACAGAGTCAGAAAAGTAAAGGTGAACAAAGAGAGAGAGAGAAGAAATGTAGGAAAGCTAGGGAGGTTAACTAGACTATGCGTCTAGTTTGCTACCCTACAAAGGTGAACAAAAAGGGCACTTATGATTTTCACCTCACTAATGCGAAGTGGTCTTAATTTTGAATTGCGGTTTTTTCGTGAAACCATGGACGCCATAGCAAAATTTGTGCCCCAAATGGAATCCTAGAGCACTTTTATGCACCTGACGTGATCAATGTCAAAACGAAGTGAAAGCCATTCTGGTGCATCAGAATGAAAACGTCAGCAGCAACCTGAGAGTCTGAAATACGTAGAATGTAAAATGGCCATTGTATGAAACATTTCTACGCCAGATGCCACTAGAAAATCCATATATTTGTTCGTGAGACGCTGTGAAATTTACAAATACGTCGATACTCAGTGAATTGTGCAAATTGGCTTTGGAATGAAGACATCCTGATGAGGTCATCTATTTGTCTGTGCTAGTATGCGTCGTTTTTGTGTGATAGAGTTTTCAAATGCAAAGAGTGCGCTGAAAGCAAGGATTTTCTCTGCGAATCCCTCCCAGAAGAATTACGCGGAGTGTTCGAAAATCGGTTCTCTGCATAGGAGAAAAGGAATCTTCTTTCTATCAACTTCTAGTAGCTTTGTCTTTATCGATCCGTCTTTTCCCACCATAGGCTGGTGGTTCGGACAGACTGTCGGCGACCAGTAAACATAAACCACAGCGTAAAGAACCAGCACCCTTCGGATCATAGAGTTCACATAAAGGAACCCTCTTGCTGAATACGTTACGAACATCTATGCAGCAGTAATACGTTAGAACCAAATTTATTTTTGGTTGTTTAATTTGAGCTTTTTTCTGTAAATAGTAGCTGTGATCGGTCAGAAACCTCAAAATAATAATCTTTCTTCGCAGAGTACTCTAGTATATGCTTACCCATCGTTATCTGTGTTTATTGTATAAGTAAATGTTACTCCGCCATGGACATCAAATATTGTAAATTACTAGATAATTATTTCACTTTTTAATTGCAGGTAATCGAAGGTTAAGGTTGGTAGCTTTTTTTACAAGCCCTGTAACGCTTCATTTTCTTCATCTTACACAAAAAGCGTAAACAAAGAACTTTTTACTTGCTTAAGCTTTGCAGGATTCGCCCTGGTGTTTCTCTAAGGACTAAATGTCTCATACATGCAATGAATCTGAGCACAACAAAACAAAGATTATGCCAAAACCAAGAAGACAACGTCACGATTCACACAGCTTCATCACTTTTTGTTGTTTCAAGGCTAATGACTTTCGCCATGCAAACACAGTCCAGCACTCGTCGGCAGCATTGTGCTCAATATTAAACTTCCTTAGTTCCCAGTGACTCCTCCCTACTCGCTCTCACTAGTCGAGCCGTGATGGAGACTTTCATTGCACTCACGTTACAACGCAAACAGCGAGGTGTCAGTAGCTCGTAGAAGAGGGCTCACCGGATGCCTATACGAGGAGGCATTATTGGATTTTCATTTTATACAGCCAAAACATTGGCGATGTTTGCATACAGGGTCATTGTAGGACCACGGGAAAAAGTATTTGCGCTGTAGATTTAGTTTACTTTTATTTACTTTGTGCGTTAAGCTTGGGGCAGAGTGTCAGCCGTGGCGCTGAGACACAAACCATTACTTTATCGGCAAGCACTCCAAGCGTGTCCGACTGAATTCGCCGTGACCGCACAGACAGTGCGGCACCGCCCTGGTACCCCACGAATTTCAGCAGCGCTTGAGACTGCCGGGTGCGTCGAGTTACTGTTAACTCAAAAAAAGAGAGCGACCTCCATGTGGACAACAAAAGGCGTAGGATTAGAAGCGTCATTGTGAAGACCTTCTTTTGAAGACGGCACTTTTATCCGGTGAATCAATGGGCCTCTTCCGAGACCCAGCGTGGCGCGGTGACTCCTTACATCGGTTCAGCTGCGGTCCAGCCACATGCTGTGTTCGCGCACGCCATTTTGGGCAGCACGCGTTGCGAAAACGCGGAGGCCGCCGATAACCTTTCGTCCCGGTCCGGCTTAGTTCCGCTAGCTCTCGGAAGCGGGCAGACTGGCGACATGTGAGAGCGTGGCGGATGTCGCGATGCTCCAGCGCGGTTGGCGAGTTACTGCGTATTGTCGCATTGAAATGTCTTCGACTGCATCCGCGTTTTAAATGCAAAGAATTTCTTAGCGAACTTTTGCGACACTATCCATCTATCTATCTATCTATCTATCTATCTATCTATCTATCTATCTATCTATCTATCTGTCTTTCTGTCTGTCTGTCTGTCTGTCTGTCTGTCTGTCTGTCTGTCTGTCTGTCTAGCCACTTACGTTTGGGAGGTCTCATGTGGTCAGTTTCCTAACTTGGCGTAAACCAAAACAAGCATTGGAGGGTAAGATGGTTCGAGTAATATAACGCGCTGGTCAAGACAACTAAACATTGGCAGATCCCACGTACAGTGAGAAACAATGATAGGCGAAGCACGAATGAGAAATGTTGATATGTCCTTTTAAAATTAGCACAACGTTACGAGGTGGAGGTAAATGATGCCATACGCGACTTACTTGTCATTATTCCTATATCCTTCTACCTACGACTTTTAGCTCGCCTAGCCGTTTCGTTAATGGTATGATACCAAATTTGGTACAACATAAAATCACTGTATTACAAGCATAATTGGCTAGTCATAACACTACTTTCATGGCATGCATGTCATGAATGTCATTACTTAAATTTCATGGTCTTGCTGCTCTTGTGTGTGTGCCCCGCCGCGGTGGTCTAGTGGCTAAGGTACTCGGCTGCTGACCCGCAGGTAGCGGGTTCAAATCCCGGCTGCGGTGGCTGCATTTTCGATGGAGGCGGAAATGTTGTAGGCCCGTGTGCTCAGATTCGGGTGCACGTTAAAGAACCCCAGGTGGTCGAAATTTCCGGAGCCCTCCACTATGGCGTCTATCATAATCATATGGTGGTTTTGCGACGTTAAACCCCACATATCAATCAATTGCTGCTCTTGTGGTGGTTTATTCACAGGACATGTCGCAAAACTGGCATGATATGACGTGACTGCATGGCAAACACAAGTGACAGACCCCAACGTGGAATTGATGACATGCATGTCATGTAATTCATGAGTCATAACTACACACCACGCTCAAGGTACGCTCGCAGTCTTTTCGCCAGCTTCACATATATAAAGTTTGGTGTTGCGGGACGTTAATGCATGTCGAAGGTACAAGACTGCTGCAAACATGATTGTCATGAGGTGCATGTCATGTTAAAACATTTCTACATGCCACGCGCATAATGCACTCGTGGCCGTCTCGCTAGCTTCAAATATACCAAATTTGGTAGTACCTGACATGATTGAATGACGAAAGTATGTGACTAGTGCAAACATGACAATCATGAGATGCGTGTCATGTAACAACATGACAACACGCTACGCTCATAATGCACTCGCAGCCGTTTGACTAGGTTCACATGTACCCAATTCGCTATTAAGTGACGCGAACTGACAACATATGTAAATGACACACCTAAATATGATAATCATCACATGCGTGTCATGTAACAACATGACTGCATGCCGCACTCATCATGCGCTCGTGGCCGTTTCGCTAGCTTCACATGCGCCAAATTTGGTATTACTTCATGTGAATGCATGACGAATATGTGACTGGCAGAAACATGATAATCGTGAGATGCGTCTCATGCAAGAAAATCACTACGTTCCACCCTCAAGACGCCAATACACTTCGACGTGACCCGGCGCGCGTGTGTGCCGGCATTCGTTTCGTCGCGTCATGCAAGCGATGCCACTACAGGCACCGAAAAACCTGCCATGAGGTGGCGTCCTCATGACGAGGTTTTGATTATTTAAGTGTACTATCCTATCACAGAAAAAACAGACGACGATTCGCGGAGAGGTATGTAAGCGTGGAGAACCGAGAGAATAAGAAGAGGGTCGGACGTTCCACCAAGCGTTCTGATTCTGGCCTGAGGCACCATCGGCTTGGCAGAATCCCGTAGGGTCGCCCTGCAAAAGAAGTTTCACTTGCAAAGCGTTTTCTTTTTTTCTCTCGCAACTTTGTTGTTCGTACTTTTGTAGAGTCTGTAAATACGAGTTTTTCTGTCTACTATAACTCCTCCATTGTTTCACTTCATCTTGAATGACCAGCAATTCAATAACCGCTATTTACACAGTGGCAGCACGTTTTCTTCCAATTCGCTTTACCAAGGCGGGTGGTGCCTCTCGGGCACCGAGTGGCGCGAGCTGGTTTCTACAACATCGCAAGCAACATAGATTTTACTGCCAAGCTGGTCTTCAAGGCACTGATAAGTGGAAGAGACAAGACACATCATTTTGAGGGCACAAAAAGCATATATGACGAACAACTTGCCTAAGACTTTGCTTGCACCAATGCAAATTATGCTGTGTCTTTCTGCCTTCACATCGCCGTACTGCCTCGGAACTGCCATCGTTCTACCGAACTGGTAGCGATACAATACTGTGATCTATCTACCGGGGAATACTCAGTCACTGCGCATGATGTCATCGGCGTCAGATCTACTAAAGGAGCAGCACGGTAGCGGATTCTTCAGAAGACACAGCGCGCATACACTTTAAAAAAAGTGAGTAAAAAGGG
This sequence comes from Rhipicephalus annulatus, assembly GCA_013436015.1. Classification (NCBI taxonomy): domain Eukaryota; kingdom Metazoa; phylum Arthropoda; class Arachnida; order Ixodida; family Ixodidae; genus Rhipicephalus; species Rhipicephalus annulatus. The sequence goes on along the minus strand of WOVY01014561.1, from coordinate 769,038 downwards.
TGTCTTTTTGTCCCACAACAATAATCGTCATTTATATTGCGTTCCTTCTTTGCGCTATCGCCCCGTGCCCGGCACATTCCGGTCACGATCGACATGCCCAATATCAGGGTTACATTGCATTCTCGATAGGAAACTGGCCAGCGCCGAGTTTTCAAGAATGGAAGCGCACGCAAGCCTGATGACGATTATTGTTGTGGGACAAAAAGACACCCTTTTTACTCAATATTTTTAGAGTGTTTGACGAACAACATGCCTAAACTCTGAAAAAACTTACATTGTAAAAGATGTAAAAACGGGTGTGTGCATTGAAAGCACCCATATGAACACCCTTTTTACACGTCGTTTTTAAAATTTGAGGTGTTGGTGAATAAAACATCCTCAAAACACCCCATTTACACACTATATTTGCGGTGTTACGAACAAGGCTACAAATGATTGATTGTTAGGTTAGGTTTACGTCCCAAAACCACCATAATATTATGAGAGACACTGTAGTGGAGGACTCCGGAAATTTTGATCACCTCGGGTTCTTTAACGTGCACCCAAATCTGAGCGAACGTGCCTACAAGGCTACAAATGCACAACATTTTCGGGCAGTTTTGATTATACTGTTAGTATACATCAACAACCTTGATACCAGCAAGGCTCCTACTACTAGCTGCTTGCGGGTCTAGTAATGAATCGAAGCAGGAAGTAATGCGACCGAAACATGGTTTTCATCGATAAAGCACGCAAACTACTATAAGACGGAAGATACAATAGGAGTGCCACTTGTTCAATAGAGTAAGGGCCAATTCTCCTGTATCTGTTTCTTTCATCTCTGTCATTTGCGTGATTAGTCAACTCTCACAAAATGCACTGATTTGCCTGAACAAGGTAATAAAGCGCACATTGGTATAGCCATGCATAGAACACTGCCCCCCTCCCCCATAATATCAGAGCTTTTAAAGCTAGAGATACAACGTCCGCCACCTACAAAAAAACAACAACAAACAGTTGTTTAGCTATAACCATCACGTCTGGAGGCCATCAGGTCCCTAAAACGAACATTTACGTCATGTATTTTTAGCAGGCACGTTTTATTTAATTACTGTAGCGAATGTTCCTCTCCATGTGTCCTCAAAAGTTCGTCATGGAAATTAGGAAGAAGACACCGACCATAAAAAAAGCAGAATAAGAATATTTTGGGGACCTTGATGCAGCCTTTCTCCTAATTAAGGGGGCCTTGATGACTAAATTACGAACAAATTCTCCACATGGGAGCCGAAACAAATTCTCTAGTTTTTTCTCTTTTTCTCTCTTTCTCTCTTCGTTTTATTTTTTGTGGATCCCCTTCTTTTTTTATGTAACTTCCTCAGCAGACGTGCTTCGGTGAAAGCCTTGACTTTGTAGTTAGTGAGAAAACAACATTGATGAAATAATTTCAGCCGCGGTCTTGTTCTGTGGACTGCAAGCTAAGTACAAATTTATTGTCGCAACGAGAAGACAGAAGTAGTAAATAACAGGTTGAGAAAGTAGCAGCAGGTCAGTATTTTTATTTACTGCGTGCCAGAGCGTTCCTCTTCGTTCTTGTTATTGCTTGTTGCATAAAAGCGTGCAGATGCTTGTTTGCACTGTCGTCTTTGTTTTCCTAGCAGTACGCACGTGGCAATATGTTCTCAACCAATAGTGTAATGGCCGATGCATGCAATGTTGCAATGTCTTTGCCGAAATGAAAGTGCTGATAAAATATCTTCTGCGGGACCCTGAATGTGCAGTCCCTAAAGACCCATAGAGCTAAGAAAAAACATCAGCTTAGCTTTTTTACCAGTATTCACCACATTAGGTTGGTGACGGTGCGCTAATTATTGCTCCTGAATATTACTAATGCGTGTTATAACTAGTAGCTCGTGTTGGCCGCTCTGCACCGTCACAATGTTCACTGCGATTCAGATACACTGTTAAAGAACTAGTATGACGCAACAGATCACTGCTGCAAAAAAAAAGAAAAAACTGCGCCCGCGCTATCAGTAGAAGGCCGGAGCTAGCGTTAAACCGCATCTAGCCGGTCTGAGAGCGCCACCGGCGCCATGAAGTCTCGTCGCCTAGACAACTGTCCCAATACGAGTGCTCGAAAACGGGCGCGCCGCCAAATTCTCGCGACGAAGCGCCGAGAGGTCAACGATAAAAAAAGAAAAAACAAGCATCCAAAGACTCCCCGGGCACGCGTCCTTCTCCCCTCGAAAGCGTAGGTTCGCCGACGAACCTCCTTACCCACATCGGCGGCTGAGCAAGCCCTCAAATTTTCATGGATGGAAAGGGGCGTGGTGATGTCGGGTTGAGTCATCGGTCGCGGACGGCCCTCGTACCGTCTCGCGCTTTCCCCCAGCCTTCGCTGCGCATCGCGCGACGAAATGATAAGAACTTTCTGGAATCTCGCGTGGAAGGTATTTAATCAAGCAGCCGAGATGAGAGATCAGGAGAAGACGGAAGTTAGCGCCAGAGCGCGTAGTGATTCCGCCGTGTAGTCGGCGAAGGTTTTGTCCCTAGAGACAAAGCAGGAGAAGATGATTTCCACCTGAGGGGTGACGACTCGAGCTACAGGCAAGAGTGTGTGTTTACCACTATCGAGCGAAGACGCGTGGCAACAGCTGCGTGTGTGAAGCCGACGTGTTTCCTGTGAAGAAGTTTGAAGCTTGGAGAGTGGCCAATTGAAGACGCGAGGTTTCCTGGAAGAGAAACTTCGGCGAGGTTTCCCGGAAGAGAATTTTCGGGGGCAGCGGAACGACAACGCTGGACTTTGAGTGAGTGATTCTCGGAAGAGTATCATCTAGACTTTTGTTCCAAGAACTTTGGACTGAATAGGTTTTCTATCTCTTTAGTCTTTAAGTGCCTTGGTTGTTCAATGCATGCGACTGCATTGTAGTTTGTATTGTTGTCTGTGTCCGTTGTTTCGAGTGTGGCTGATTGTACTGAATAATACGTTGTTTGATTGGTGACATATTGTACTCAACTATTGTGGAGTGTGCATACTTGTGTATTGTTTTGATCTGCCATTATTGAGAATTTAATTTTGTTTTGTTTATTAACTCTCGGCTCTGACTTGTTCTTTGGGCCACAGCCGGCGTCCGCTGGCGCGCAAAAAGGACCACTTCTAAATTGTCCACGCTTTCGTGGTGCGGTTCGGGGTCCGATACTTCGGCCCTTGGAATTAGCCCGGCGATCGCCCCCCGAATTAACGGGACCCGTGACAACAACCTTAAATGCTTGGGATTGCTCTGCGCCCGGGCGCAGAGAGCGGGAAAGGGACTGGCGTCGTGTTACATGTCACTGAGTGCGCTGGCGAAAAACCCTCCCGTGCGTGTGCGTGTGATGCGCGTGTCTTTTCGATCGGTAGAATATATTAGTCGGTATTTAGTTTGAAATGTGCCTGCGCTCTGTGCTCGTCCTGTGTGTTCTGTCAGTGCTGATTATTGCGAAGGTGCACCATCCAGAAGACTGGACCTGTGGACTCATATTGTGGAGCACTCGAAGTGAAATAGTGAGTACCACTCTCACGTTGTTCCGTTCAGCACTTTGTTAACTGCAGGGGCACGAGAATAACGCCTTCAAACAATTTTGCTTTCAACTGGTTGATGACAAATCAGCACTTCTTTGCTTAGCGAGAATATTTGTCTGAACTGTTTTACGGGGATGATGACGAAGTGTGATTGTGGGCAAGTTTTTTTGTTTGTTTGTTTAGATTGTTTGGAGTACAAAGCACAATGAGCGTGCGCCGCTGAGGTTCAGCGAAGAAATTAAACAGACTTTCGCGGTGCCCTTTGTTGGCAGCCGTGTTTAACGGGGCCCGCTTGTGATGCACATCAATTTTAGTTTACTAATTATTACATGTGTGGGGACGGCGCCTGTTAGCTCTAAGCATCAACCGTATCTAAGACGCATATGCTTGGGTGTGTTGTAAGTTCAATTACTTTCTTTTTTTCTTATTGCACAAAATGACCGAGAACGAAAAACAAGGGCGTGGTCTCCATGTCGTTCTTTTCGCTTCTTTTTTTCTTTTGTGTGGTAACACTACCGTGATAACTCAGATTGATGCGTCGGGTTGACAAAAATGCATATTGCTTCACGTTAGGTGCGCCTCGCAAAGTTTGCCTACTTGCTAATACAGTCAATTTCGTTAAATTCGTCCTCAGCGGTATCTTCGTTCACCCGCAACGTAGTGTAACACTGCCGGCAGCCGTGCCTGTGTAGTTGATCAAGCAATGAAGCTGGACTTTTGTTTGAACAGACCTTTCGTCTGTGTGTGTGGTCGAATTGCCAAGTTGAACAGTGAAAATGCTTGTTTGAACATAACTGCTAACGTTCGAGCATGTTTTATTCTGATTATTTCCGTTATGTGTAACTTTCAAAATATTCTTGTTATTCAGAGTATTACTGCTATCGCCTTCTTTTGGCATTTAACTTCGCTAAGTACTTCAGATGTTAAAGGTATTTTCGCTATGTGAAGCGTATTATAAGTTCTTTTTTGTTGCACACAGTTTTAATGGTATACATACTGCGCGGCATCTAAGCACGTGTTGCAGTCAAAATGTAAGACTGGGCAGCATATCTATCTGGGAACACAACACGCACAGCCACTGAACAGCCTACGCTGCATAAGGAAGGAGTTATGCTTTTTCAGCCTGCCAGCATGATTGAAATACATGACCCTAATTTAGCAGTCTGCAATGGTCATTGAGTGTAAGTAACAGAGTCATTAATTCCGAATTTCTCAGCCAAATTCGCGGCTGTGGCAGATGTGCTTGAAAAAAATCGTGCTGATTTAATGCACTGAAAACAGTGAACTGCTTGTTGAGAAAAAGTTTTTGGTCACGTGGATGCCTAATCAACTTTCAAGAATGTTGTTTGAGTGTTGTTTGTGAAAAAAATATTTTGCATGTACCGCTCCTTTTTTATACCAAGTTTTGTACACGTTAAGTAAAGGGGCCTCTGTAAAATGTTTGAAACTCCGTAATATTATTACAATTTTTGGCCACATACGTCTGCAAGAATTTATATAAAAAGTGTTATGTTTGCATTTTCTCATTGCGATACTGCCCTTTGTGTGAATATCTGAACTGTGACTACTTATTTCACGGAGAAGATATTTTGATGAAAAATATTTTTTAGACATCTTAAGCTGTTGACCTCTACGAGAAACGATCAGTCATTTCACAGATTTGTCATTTCTGTCCGTATTGAGACGGAATTCGCACCTTGTGGTGGTCAATTAAAAATCACCTTTTACCTAAATTGAAAGAAAAAAAACAGTTCTTTGCATGTGACAAGTTTCATCATTACAATTTCTATTTCAAGGAAAAAGTATTTTTGATTTTTCCCATTAACGGCAATGGGGAACTTCGAGGCGTCGGCTGCCGTATGACCAATGGGCAAATGGGGGTCTTGGAACTTCAAAAATCATTTTGGAGCAAAGCTCTTGAGGCCGTGGGTCATTCCCTCCTTTGTAGTCGTGCTAGTAATATGTAGCCACTTTATGGCTTGCACAATAGATAGCATAAGTGGTTTTCACTGCACATACAGGGACAAAATGATGATTCGTGGGGCGAATCGTTCGTCCGTACATTTGTGGTTTCGTCCGTTCGTCTGAGCATCCATCCGTCCGGGCTTCCGTGTGTTGGTCTGTCCGTCAGTCTGTCCGTCTTTCTGTCCGTCCATACTTGCGTCAGACTGTCTGTCCATCCGTTTCTGCGTCTGGACGGATGAACGCTACCCCCCACTCATCATCATTCACTCCGTGCACATGCTGTGATCTTTTTCTGAAAACATAAATTGCTATGAAAAAATTTGGCACTTGAAAAGAACTGTTTATTTGCTTTTGATTTAGGTACAAAGTCCAATTTATTTCAACCACCAAACGGTGCAAGTAGCGTCTCATTGTAGACAAAACAATTATTTTGTGAAGTTTGTGATTTTTTCTCGTGAAGTTTGACAGCTTGAGAGGTTCAAAATATTTTTCCTCCAAATATACCTTACGTGGATCGATCAAGTATTCACTCCATAGATATTCATTCAAAGTGCAATAATAGTATAGAAAATAAAGATATAACACAATTCGGCTAAATTATTTGAGGCGTATGTGGTCAAAAAATGGTAACAATTCTACTGAGCTTCAAACACTTTACGCAGGTCATTCATTTAACTTGTAGACCAAATTTGGCACGGAAGAAGTAGAGGTACTTATAAAATAACTTTTTTCACAAACATTCAGAGGAGATTCCTAGAGGTTCAGGAGGCAGCCACGTGGCGAAAAATTCCTTGCCTGCGGAATATTCTAGCAGCTACCTTTTTTAATGCAGTAGATTTGGTATTTGCTAGCTGAAATGTGGTTACATCTTCTTTGAATTTTATTGATACCGATACAATTAGTGATCGCTGTTAAAGTGTTTAAAATGTTAGAAATGTTAAAGCTATGAGCCTATGTTCTACATTGAAGCTTATAAATAAAAACCACAGTTCACTATATCTTCAACAAAAGTAAACTTCATATCTCCCTACTGAAATGTTCAGTATGCGATGTCCAATAATTCCGTATGTTTCCGTAAGAATCTTACAGAAATATATGGAAAATATATGGGAAACATATGTATTCTTTATGGAAACATATGGAATTATCGGACTCGCATACCATAGATAGTTCGCAGCAGTAGCAGCAGTTTCAGTAGGGCTGCCTGGTAGAATTTGGATTGTGCTTGAGAATATAGACGCCGGGAAGCTGCATGAAAAAACTCCTTATTAATCAGTGTCCTACTAACTTGAGAAATTATTTGTATGCTAAAGCTACGTCCTGAGAACAGTTTCATTAGAGAATTACGATTATGACGAAAAACGTTGTAGCTATCCAACCAATAGGGGCTACAAGAAAGCTCTAATAATGTTTCTCCGTTATCGTAAAGCCAATGCAGCACCCGTAAATATTGACTCAGTGGTTCTTTCCCTAAAAGAGTTGGCAAATATATTAGCTGAAATTGCATTAGGATTAGAGAAGATATTTACATCACAAATACAAATAAAGTTTGTAAAACCTTCATACGGAAATAATTGTGTTGAAGAAAGTAAGAATGAACTTGTGCACGTCGTTCGTCTTCTGCCAAACAAAGGGACTAGACCAAATGGTGTCACTTCAGGAAAGAAGGAATAAACTTTATTTTGTATCCTGCATGTTAGTAGGCTGCGCTCTCGCCTAGGTGTCGGTAGAAGGTCCTCCCTCTTAGCGGCTTCCTCGGCCCGTGGATTTCCCCATAGGAGATCGTCCAGGACTGAACTGAGCAGCACGGCCAGCCAACGCGCGCGGAGGCTGTCGTTTCAGGCCGCGTTTTCATTACTGTGTTTTAATCCCCGGCATTTCCATTGTATATGTTCTAAGGAAGCACGTACCTGACAATCTTTGCATTGAGCTGTCGCGTAGATTTCTGGATATATAGCATGTAGTAGAACTGGATTCCTATATGATCTGGTTTGTGATTATCGCCATTGGACAAACTGTGCCCTGTTGAGTTTATGGTGAGAAGGGGGATAAACACGCCTCTGTACTTTATAATGTTTCGTAATTTCAATGAACGTTGTCATTCAGTGCTCCAACTCTCACAAATTTGAAAATTCTGACGAGGGATCAACAATTTTCGGAGCTCGGAAAGTGAGTGCTCGAGCTACGTTGTGTGCCACCTCGTTAGGGTTGATATCTCCCGTGTTGTCGGGTATGTGAGCTGGGAATCACAGAATGCAAACGCATCTGTCGTCTGGGTTGGTTATGCCTGTTCTAAGAAATACGCAGTGCTTCAGGGGAAACTCTGCCATTTGCAAAGTTGCGTACAGCTGCTTGTGAATCGCTGATTATATAACACGCGTCAGTTTGTGATATGGCCAAAGCTATAGGTATCTCTTCCGCCGTTTCAACGCATCTTGTGTGTATTGTCAGAATGGTGCTGCATAGTTTCTTGTGTTTAACTAAAGCCGCGACGAAGCAGCTCTTGCGTTTGTAACGAGCGGCAACTACGAAGACCGCTTCTTTGTTGTTTCCGTAGCTCTATGTCAACGTCTTGGCTCTGCTCAGCCTTCTAGCTGCGTTGTGCACGGAATGCATGTTTTTAGGTAGCGGAGACACTGTGAGCTTAGCCCGCACATCAAGAGGAACGTCGCATTTGGTGCCCAATTGTGTGTGGTAAGTGATGCCTAATTTTTCCGGGATGTATCTACCAGTCCTGGTTTTAGAGAGGCGCTCGTACTGTGCAATACGTCGCACCTCTATTAGTTCCTCAAGTGTATTATGTAAGCCTAGCTCTAACAGCCTCTCTGTACATGTGCTTTTTATGAGCCGCAGCGCTTGTTTGTAGATTCTTTTTATGAGGCTGTTTAATTTCATTTTTTTCTGCTGCGAACTATCTATGGTATGCAGAAACATACCTAATGTGCCTGACGACAAACGCGTGGATGAGCCTTTTGATATTTGCCTCTTTCATGCCACTTTGCTTATTCGTAATTCTTTTGATTAGGTACATCGTTTGAGAAACTTTTGCTTTGATATTGCGTGCCGTTTCCCCTTTGGTGCCTTTGGCTTCTATTAGCAACCCCAGTACACTTATCTTGTTGACAATTGGTATGGTGTGTCCATCTCGTAATTTAAGTTGTATGTCTGTGTAGGTATGTGCGTTGTGGTGCTTAGGAGGTCGGTTTTTTAATGTCGGTTTATGTAGTAGCAGCTCGGATTGTTCGGCTGAGCATATGAGACCAATTCCTTCAAGGTATTGCTCTACGGTGTCGATCGCTTCTTGTAAACGGTATTCAATTGTTACAAGTTCCTTCTAGATATTGCTATACGAGGTTGATCGCTTCATGTAAACGTTGTTCAATTGACCCATCACAGGAATGTTAAAAATATTATTTGATATCTCTCCTGGAGACCTTCTTAACGTTGTCAACCACTCACTTAGAAATAGTTGGATGCCTCATCACTGGAGGCCTATCGCTTGAACATCACATGTAGTGATGTTAATAGAAAGAATATTTCACATTTGAAGTATGATGTTTATAAAAGATAAAACAATACTAAGTACATGTCAGGTTGCATTTAAAGCTAGTTACTCAATATGGTGGGTGCACGTTGATTTAGAGGCTCACATAAAGCTTGCTCGTCACAGACGGCAATACGCGGGCCTTGTAGCCCTTAATTTAGCCAATGCATAAGATAGTGCTGAACATGCTATCATCATCGACGCCCTAAAAAACCTAAACATCCCGCAGTATATAACAAATTGGATGTACAAATTTTTAAAAGATAGAAAATTTCATTGCTCCAAACGAAGTGATTCAACATATAAGTATAGCCAAACGAGAGATGTTTCTCAATGCTATGTTTGCTCGCCTGTTTTATTTAACATTTTGTCAAGTTCAACACCACTGAGTGATAACGTGCGAGTGCATATGCAGATTACATTGAGTTTTTTTCATTCGGCTGGGATATTCATTTACTACATTCAGCTTTACAGCTTTAGTTGGCAACATTAGAAACCTGTTTTAGGATATTCATATAAAACGGAATGTGACTAAAAGTTCTATGTTAGTTTTTCTATTGGACATGCCTGTTAATATTTATCTTCAGTACCATCAAGAAATAATTCTCTAAGTTGATTGTAATAAATATCTGGGTGTATTGTACAATAGAAAATTGAGTTGGCGTGATCACATTGAACATACTAAAATAAGGCTACACACGCTGTTGCGATGATACATAGACTTGGCTGACTCCATTCTGGTATTCGCAAAAATACGCAGATCATGATTTACTGCATGTATGTTGGTCCAGTTCTTGAATTCAGGCGTGTGTACTATTCTTTGATGGACCAGCACACAAAATAAATCCCTTGATTGTTTTAGAGCAGAAAGCTCTTTCAAGTTGTTTAGGTGTGCCTAAATTGACAGCCAACGATTCTTTTGTATCAAGAAGCCTGGATACGCACTTTTGCTTGCAGATTCCGTGTTTTAAGAGTTAAAACTTATTTCAAATTTTTTTAATTCTTTTTAAGAAGGCAGCAGTTCGTATTCTATGCCGAGCCCAGTACTTTTTTCTGTGAGCATTCATTGGCCCCGCGTATATAGACCCCAAGTGCTGTTTCTTTAAACACTTCTAGAGGCTTTAAATGCTAATATATTCGAGATCATATCATCTGAGAAACCAATCGATCAAATGCAAGAATAATTTGACGACATCTTCTCAAAGAATGCTAAACACATACCTTCCATGTATTTGAATGGCTTATTAGAAGAACACGTGTCTCATTTAGGTACTATTATAGTAATTGCAACCGACACATCTGTGAGTGGCGAGAGAGCAGGTGTGGGTATTTTTTCTCTGTCAGTATTTTGGTTGTTTTCGTTACGCCTTCAAGATTAAACACCCATTTTTGAAGCGGAATGAAGGGCTGTTATCCTAGCTCTTAGAAAACGTCTTGCGACTCATTTGACAGTGGTGATAGGGACTGACTCGTTATCCGTGTATTTATTTTATTATCGTCGTCGGCATCAGCAGTACTACATACACTTAAATAATTATACCAGCAAACAATTGCCTAGTACGAATGATGTGGGTAAAAGTCCATCGCAGTATACCTCCAAATGAGATGGCTCACTCATTCGGGCGAGCATCCCTTGATCTTTCGATTATGCCAGTAATGCCTTTTGCAGTCTATGTGACATACGCGAGGTTCAAAAACCTTCCCTTTTTGAGGACTCATAAAATATTATGATACTGAATCTAGATTTCTAGATTCTGCCCTTCACTTGGACTAATAAATGGTGTGCCGCGGCTAAATTAGAAGTCTCCATAACATAATTACAATGCCATGTACTACCTCCTAATTTCTACCTGAACAGGTCTGGTCTGGTGCCATCTTCTCTGTGCAGAAGCTGTAACGAACCTGAAAATATTGATCATCTTGTTTTCACATGCAACCATTTCGAAAACCAAAGGAAACGTTATTTCGAAATTGTAATGAAAAACTAGGGTTTGAATTGCTGCTCCAGATATTTTGTCCTTTGGGGCTGCTTCCTTGAGACTCAGCAACACGAATGTGTTGCGCCCTCCGGGAATTTCTATGCGATGCAAGAACCTTGCTGACCGATGCAAGACCTTGCTGAGCCATTGATCAGCTCTAGATTTTTACTAACCAACAATGACTATTTCGTTATTACACTGTAATGACCTTATCTTCAGAAGAAATTTATATAATGATTGCACCTCAGTTATTAAAACATCTTTAACTGTTTTTCATATTAAGCCACAATAATCCCGTCAAGTCGAAACAAAGTAATCATACTTTTCTAGCCTGGGTAATTCTAAGGCAGTGACTTACATTACCCGCCAGCTTCTTGACTAATTCTCCTTAATGGGTACGAGCCACAAGAAAGGATCAAGCAAGCTAGCCCGCTGAAAGGGTGGTGTCAGTCTGGTTCTGTGCAACTCATTACAATGGCGCAGTCGACGAAAACAAAGTCTTACGTCTGCTTTTCGCGTGCAGGATTCCCGCCAACATGTAGGCGGTGTAAGCTTGACTTGAAGGCACTGCCTAGGCCTTCTCGGCCGCTGTTCACTTGCCGACACTGCCACCATCATTCTAGAACGTCATCTAGGCTTCCTCAACGGCTCCAGTCCACTTCGCCGTTGCCAGGTCACGACGAAGCAAGGTGTCTACGTGTGCTTAGCTATGAACACTGCCGTGAGCAGCAGAACCACCTCTTCCTGCGTGTGAACCCCGCCCATGGCCTATCGCGCTTCTCACCAGACAGCGGCGCTGGCTTCTTGCGTGCAATTATGCAATTGTCACAGCAGCTCCAACGTTTGGTGTCGGTGAGCTCCGGGGTCCACGCAGCCTCCTTACCATGTGCCACTCTTTAAGAAATACCGGAGTTTTGAGGCTTCAAGGAGGGTGCCGATATGGCTGGCGACTTTCACTACACACGGTTCCCGACATGCTTAGCCCGACAGCCATAAATGGCAAGTGACCATCAATCGTCTTCGAAGTAGTGCCGAGACATGGCATAAGTACGCGGGCAAGGAACACCAGTTCTGGCTGAAGTGGAGCACCAAGCTCATTGCTGTTTTCAGCCGGAGTCAGGTAACACATTTGCTCAACCACACGCATACCAAGGACGAGGTTCGGTGGCACCTTTTTGTGTCTGTATGTACAGACAACTGCACATTCACAGGAAGATGGGAATCCTGCCGTCGCACGAGCCACCAACCCGGCTGCTCCTCACAGCCAGTGCAGAAAAAAAGAGCCCTGTCAGCTTTCCATGGGCAGACACATGGCATGGTACCCTCATATGCACGACATCGAGCCACAATAAACAGAATGAGGTCGTTTATAATTGGCCAGATCCGCGTTGAATAAATCGATAAGCCCACGTCTGCGTTGCAGACAGGATCTGCACAATCTGCTTTACATCGACGATATGCCCCAGTCGCCATCTAACCTTGGTCTGAGAAACACCTGTGCGGCCAGGGTGGGGACGCGTTGCCTGTCGGTCCCTTGGATTGTACATACAAACCGAAGCCCGGAGCAAGTATCTTTCCACCGTTCCGGTGTCCGAGGACTTGCATGGAGACCTGATTTTAGGAGATGCCTACCACCTTTTTCGTGATGTTCAGCTCATCATTGATGGTGGCAGGGTAAAACTGCGCTATTTGACTCCGACTGTTTTCTCGTCCTCGAGCTACCTAGGGGGAAAAGCAGAGCCCTATATGTCAAGAAGTGATAGCAACCTGATTGAGTACCCGGAGGCCCATATACCAGCTTCAGTGCTTGCATTCGCCGAATGCGCGAGTGCTGCGGTCAAGACAACCATGGCTACTGAAGACACAATTACCGAAGATGTGACTATGTCATCAAGATGTATCGGTCGTGGCGTGGCCGGGATTATTGATGCCCCGCAGGCAGAAGAAGCCAATACCCAACTTTCCAACCTTCTCGCTTGATTTCAGATGCAACCGACAAAGGGTTACTTTACTTTCAAGCGTACTACCTCAATTACTTGGGAATAACTACTAGGAATTTTTTGCCTACAGTGAATTAGACACTCATTGGTCATGTGGCGACGAGCTAGAAGAAGCGCCGATATGGTTCCTTTGTATAACTATGACGTCTGCAGCGTGGTGTGCATTGAAGGTGGTGTGAGCTTATGTGGCCGTGGTATGGGATTACCAGAAAGCATCTTTTTTTTCTTGCACTTCCGGTACTAGAAAGTGCGGTGGATTCAGCACAGAAACTACTGCCCCAAACTACAAATGTCAGCTCGTGCAGTCAGGCAGAACTCACAACCATGCTTCGTTCGGCAAGTACGTGTCTGACCAGCACGTTACCATAAACAAGCACCGCTTACACCTAAGCCTAAACAGCGACAGCGTAATTAGGTGCTAGGCGTGCAGCAGCCGTCTCGCATAGCCAGTGGTGTTCACCGTAGTCATCTTAGCCGGACTTCGGAAGCTCGTCACTGCGTCGTTGCGGTCTACCGCCGCCACACAGCCAATATCGCATCCCAGAAGTGAGGCTTCCTCGGGAAAGTCACTGTGCAACGGAGACCTGAAGCGACAACCACAGCAAAGCCAGTGAAACAAAGAAAGGAGGCAGAAGGGGATAATAGAATAGCTTGCCCCACGTGCAGGTGTTGTGTCCATCTCGCTCATTACAATGGCACAGTTCGAGAACTAAATGTTGCGGCTGAAGCCGCCTGTAGTTGTCCTCCTGGGCCATCAGTAGTGTGGGCCTTTCCATCCAGAAACACCGACCACGCTTCCTTAGTCATGTACTTCATGACTCGACCACTACTGGCGCCACCCCTCATACTTTCTGCTGACGGCGTCCATGCCTCCTTGATTCGATAGTTGTCGGGTCTCGAATGACAGGTGGCTGGTTACCGCCTTCCTTTTCGTACGCGCATGGGCTGTTTTCATCTGAGATCATCGCGCACTCTTCCTGTGGCATGCATCTCCTGCTCTGTAATTTCACAAGGAGTGAAAATTCAACGAATGCTGCTCAGGATTTTTGGACGTGCGTGTCATCGCCGTGAGTACTGCCAGCTCAGTGTACTCATCGGATGTGAACCGGCGCTGTTCTGGCAGCTCGTCCGACAGCACCATGCAGCTGCGGCATACCTTCGTCTGACTCTGGGAAACATCTTAACAGCGTCAAGCTTTGCGCCACTTCCTATGATCGTACAGTAATCGTGTGCCATCGACACCACGCCGGATGTAGCCATTTGATACAACCTAGAGGCCAGCTCACCTGACTAACGCACAAAGCTGCGGTGTACCCTGATGTAGCACTGAGATCAACTGGGCTGCTTCGCATTGGTGGTTTCTACATTTTTGCCGTAATCCCACCTTCACAAGCCACCAGTGACATTTCGGAGTTCCGCGGCTCTTACATACGGCGCCGATGATTGGCTGGTGACCATCAACGTTACTGGAGCTCGCTAAGTTTCGACGGAACGACATAAATGGGCCGTGGCCATAGAGCACCTTCAGAACGATGCCGTGGCGTGGCACCGGTATGAAGGCGTGAAGCTACAGTCCAGGATTGAGTGGAGCTCCTGGCTGATTGCTGCTTTCACCCGGACTCCCTATGCTGTCAGCCAGTCCGAGCTTTCAGCAAAGATGGGCTCAGGAAGGGCACTCACTATCTCTAGTGTGTAATGGTTAATCACACTTTATCGAAAGCGAACGTCATGTTCTTTCGTGTTGGTGATCCTGACCGGATTGGCAGTAGTCCTCCTCTGCAGGTCCCAGACTGTGCGTGGGTATTTTAACAGAGAGTGTTGCCGTCAGACTATCCTCCGTACTGCCCTTACGTTTATCATCGTCTCAGTGCATGAGAGGGCTCATTCCTGTTGCGCTGAATCAACCACAAGCATCTGATCCCCACCCTACCTTGATCGTCAACAAGAGGACCAACTATCTACCACTTTCCAAAGCAGCGCTTGCAGATAATGCCCTCAACCTCAATCCTGACCAATTAGATTTATATGTCCAGATACCTCATGCATTCCGCGCGTCCCCAAAAATCAACATCACAAGTGACAGCCTTTAGAGAAAACTTACTGGCTAAACGAGACGAAGGTTTCTCTCGAAAAGAACGTTTCACTGCAGACCAATTCTCCTGCTGGGAAGATTGCAACCTACCAGAACACGTCATGTGAATGCAAGACTTCGACAGGGGACGCCAGCTCGACTAACTCAGGGAACTATACACAACTACAATACCACGCGAAAAAGCGACAAAAAACAGAGAAAGCACACACGCAAGCACTCTTTGCAAATACACAAGAGCACTCTTGGCCATATTGAAACACACACCATGATAGCTTCTACACCATAGCTTGGTCGAAACTCATCTCGAAGAATAGCATGCTCGGTAACTCAGATGCTTCGCAGGTTAACCGATTGCAGCTCAACCAACCACATGAAGTGCGGCAACTTCAAAATGTCTGACAATCAAACGTTACTTATGTCGCCTAGTTTTCTTAACTGCGACTAGATAAGCGTGAGCACTTCGGGAGGAACCTGCGACAAAAACGAGGCAGTCAGAGCCACCTGCTAGAATCATTTTCAAGAAGTTTTTCGAACACGTCACAGCTTGAACGAGACCGACAGCAGCGACAGAATTGATTCGACCCTTCGAAAAAAACTGTGGAGGCTTCGGATCGTGGCCAAGGCAATAGAATGCCGCTCCACCGCGAAAGTTGCACCGTTGTTTGTTATCGGCAAAGGTTTAGGCCAGAGCTCTCTGTCTTTAGCGACATTTCGAACGACCAAGGTGACATAGCCTATGTGGGCCACTGGAAAATTTCTGAGAATTATTCAGCCGAAATTCAAGCGTAGCTGCGTCCGGCCACTCTAATGCATCCAACATCGCCCACAAGAGAGGTTTTACGCTGATTTCTTATTGATACTGGCAAGTACCCGCGGCCGACAACAATGACCAAGCCATGCCCACCCCCGTGAAGCACAGTCGGCAGCTTCACGCACTCGCACTCATGATCGAGAGTGATGAATCTGATCAGTAACAGCAGCGGCAACGGGGCCGTAGGCGGCTCGCTCATCACTCTCTCTCTCTCTCCTCTCTCTCTCTCTATATATATATATATTGAAAGTAGATGCGCTTTCACATAACAACTGTTTATTCTGCCGACGTTTCGAAGGGAGTCCCGTCTTTTTCAAGGCATAAAAAACGGGGCTCCCGTCGAAACGTCGGCAGAAAAAACAGTTATGTATGTGAAAGCACATACATATATACATATATATATATATGTATATACTAGGTAAAGAAGGGTATACTGAAGCGCTAGTTTTTCCGTGTTTTATACCATAATAATGGCACTTAACAGACAATAATGCCAAGAAAAGTATAGGGAAAGGTATTAGACAGAACTGTAACGTAAATATAAAGAAAGAATAGTGGATGAGAAGATAACTTGCCACGGGCAGGATTCAAACATGCGACCTCCGAATGGCGAGTTCGATGCTCTACCAGTGAGCTACTACGGCAGCTATCCCCCAGCCACTTTATTAGGTTCATATGTGAATTTCAAACGTAAGAGTGTCAGTCAGCACCACCAGTAGCCATGGCGGCGAGTGTGGCACACTCTTTTAGGCTGTTTGGCTTCGTGTAGCACGTGAACTTATTACGAGCGGGCAGCTGACTAATAGTCCCTCTTGTACAACCAAGAGGCACTAAGTTTGCCAGTATGAGACCCTCGGTAATGAATTAAGGAAAGAAGAGTATACTTGAGGACTCGTTTTCCCGTGTTTTACACAATATAAATGAGATATAACAGACAATATAGCCAAGAAAATTGGAAAGTATTATATATATATATATATATATATATATATATATATATAAGGGAAAGAAAGTGTATACCTAAGGGCTCCTGTTTCCGTGTTTTAACACAATATTAATGAGATCTAACAGACAGTAATGCCAAGTAATGTACAGGGGAAGTTATGAAAACCAATACAATGTAAATAAAAAGAAAGAAAAAGGGATGAAAAAATTACCAACTGTGAGCAGGAACCTGCTCACAGTTGGTAATTTTTTCATCCCTTTTTCTTTCTTCTTATTTACATTTTATTGGTTTTAATAACTTCCCCTGTACATTACTTGGCATTACTGTCACTTAGATCTCATTATATATATATATATATATATATATATACATATAAAGACTAAGAAGTGTGTACCCAAGGGCTACTTTTTCCGTGTTTTGACACAATAAGAATAATAATATCTAACAGGCAATAAGGCCAAGATATGTATAGGAGAAGTTATTAGAACAAATTGAATGTAAATAAGAAAAAAGAAGTGCTTTTTTACCCACCTTTCTTTCTTCTTATTTACATTTCATTTGTTCAAATAATTTCCCCTATACAATCCTTGACATTATTGTCTGTTATATATATATATATATATATATATATATATATATATATATATATATATATATATATATATATATATACATATAGTCACGGGGTAGACACGTGGTTGAAGGCAGGATACGGAAGGGTCAGATCAAACTGTTTATTAGAGCGAAGTGATGCCTGCTAAACGGAAAGTCGCATTATGGTAGCACCCTTGCACTGAGATTTGCGTTGTGTAATGGGATTGGGGCGATAACAAAACTTGAGAAAAGGAACATGGCAATATATATATATATATATATATATATATATATATATATATATATATATATATATATATATATATATATATATATATATATATACATATATATATAAGTGGTTGGAGGGATGGCTGTCCTGGTAGCTCAGTGGTAGAGTATCGAACACGTTATTCAAAGGTCACAGGTTCGGATCCTGCCCACGGCAAGTTATCTTTCCACCAACTTTTCTTTCTTTTCATTTACATTACAATTGGCCTATTAACTTCCTCTATACTTTCCTTGGTATTATTGTCTGTTAGATCTCATTATTACTGTGCAAACACGAAAAACAAGACTTGTTTCCCATATATATATATATATATGGCCTTACAAAAATACTTCAGTGCCACGATGCTCCTGAGGGCGCCGAAAATGAACTCAGGCGAATGACTATGACCGCCCATTCAATAGAGTGTGTGGCTTCTGTATATTATCATTCTATAAGTTTTAGCTGTTACAAATAGTTCCTTTTCTATGCAAAGCTGAAATAATTTAAGATTGTGCGATTACATGCACAAGCTGCAACAGCATGGAGCGAAATCTCTCGCTTGTATGCAGATAATGTCATCTCAAGCCACCTCGTTAGGTCACCGTGCGTTAGTGCGTCAGTGCCCTGTGGCTCTCTGCTTGCTTGAATCTTTTTACTGCTAATCAATTATGACAAAAAGTTTCTTCCAAAAAAACGGGCAAAAATTTCGCCAGCTTGTTTGCGAAAGCATCAAGATGGACCCACAAACACAGATTGTGATTGAGAATAAGATGTCATGACCGGTTTAACTGACCCTAATCAGTGTTAGCTGTTAAGCTTCATGAACATCTTGTGAAGAGTGATTCAGCTTTTTGATGAGACTTTCTTGGAACTTAGAATACCTGAGATTTTACCTTATCGGTAAGTATTTATGCTGAAAGTCTGGGCGTGCAAATATAGATGTAATAAAGAAGTCAAGACACAACATACGCCGACTGATGGCTGCAAAGACGAACACCGCGGAAAAGAAAGAAGGCATAAAAACTCACTTTCAAGTCTCTAGGAATTTGGGAAATTTGGCATGCTTGGGGTCGACGTTACATTAAGGCACCTGATTTCCGCTATCCGCAGGTTAGTGAATGCTTGGCTCACGCATGTTCTACTGCTACCATGGATATGTCATGCATCAGCCACCTAAGAAGTTTTTTAGATGCAAAGCTTCTTATAGTCGAGCTCTATGCGGCGTGGACGTGACCGCCCTTAGTACAAATGAGCGTTCCCTCTCTCATCTTTGATCTCCTATGCTTCTTTTTTCTCTACTCGTATCGCCGCCAACGCAGGCAGCGTCTGCTAGTCTGTGCACACTCTCCCTCTCTTTTTCATTTAGGCTTCCCTTCCAGCGGCGCTTACACCCGCAGTTATGTGTGTGTGCACCATTCTCTCTGACTATTACGCCTGAGAGTCCATACCGAATGTTAATGCATCTGCAAAGGCAATCTGTGTCAAGGCCCGCGAGCGAGCCTGCCTGACGGAGTCATCTCAACAATGTCATGCAAGCAGCGCCATCCAGTCTGGCGAGTATTACGCAATACGTGGCAACATCGTTCGTCTTTGGGTGCAACCCAGTAGAGCGGCTCTGGATTTGAGGATCATGATGCCACCCAGTGGCAGGTTCCGATTCGATGAAGCTGACGCCATCAGTGGCAATTTCGATTTGACGTTGGTGAAATAAAGGATAACCTGGGACTTATAAACAAACTCACGTGGCGCGTCGACAAGCAGCCGACCTATGTGCCAGAGGGAAGCCAACCTATGCGTGAGAGAGAAGACATCTCGGCTGTTCGAGCCCTTGCGCTGTCGGCCGGGCCGGTGACCTTGACAGCGGCGAGTTTCATAGCAGTGGCGTCTTCGGGACCATGTTGGCGTCACGCTTCGTAACAGTAAATGGCAGCTGCGGGATCGGCTGGGGTCAGCGGCATCGATGCAGTGAGTGCCTGATGTTTTTCCCTCAGCTCACCAGACTGCTCTAGCACAGGTTATAGTTGTTTAGAGAAGAGCTGCATGAAGCAATGGAGTGAGCTTTGATTGTTTCACGCTAAGTCGAAGCACTTTGAAACCAAAGGAGATGCGGAGAGTGTAAACACTGCAGTGTTAAAAATTGCTTGCACGTCTTGCTAGTCGACTTTTAGTAGATACGGCAAGCAGATTCTTAGCAGGCACAACTAGCAAAAGGCTAGTGTGAACGATGGAGAACCTTAAAGTGAAAGAACTCATCAAAAATTGTGAGAAATTTGTCCTTACTTTGGGTCGTACGTAATGGAAAGCGATCCGTCATTGAGATCATGAAAGATGCAACGGTGACGGCTGAGGAAGTCAATGAGGCCTGGGCCGATATCAAAGTACGCCACGATGAGGCTGAAAGGCGAGAAGTCCGCGAACTTGAAGAAGCTGAAAGGCGAGAAGTTCATGAACGTGAAGAAGCTGAGAGGCGAGAACGCCGTTCGGAGGCCAAGAGACGGGAGTGCCTTGAGTTGAAACAAGTAGAATTGGAAATTCTACAGTGTTCGAAGGCACCTAGCGTTGGTTTTGCGACTGCTCAGGTAAGGGTCAGAGAATTCGGGACTAACTGCCACCGTTCGTAGCAGGCGAGGACATGCCGAAGTATCTCGTCAAGTTTGAACACGTCTGTTAGCGAAATACCTTGGAGCGGTCTCTTTGGGCGCAGAACTTGTTAGCTCTTTTTGCCGGCGAAGAGTCCGAAGTGATACCGTGCTTGTCGAGGAAAACATTTGAGAGCAACGACGAAGTTAAAAAAGTGCTTTTGAGACGTTATAAGTTGTCACCTAGGCTTTCCGGCAAATGTTTCGGTACGCAAAAAAGGGCAATGATTCACACGTCGACTTCGCGTTTCGTCCTAAAGCCAATTTTATTGAATGACTGTAGGCAGAAGGTGTTTATGGCTATCACGATGAAGTGGTAGATTGTATTGCATTGGAGCAATTTTACCGCTGCGTCGAGAATGATGTCAAGCTTTGGCTGCAGGACAAACTTGGTGAAGTACAGCTAAACAAGACGGCAGAGTTAGCTGACGACTATTATGTTCGCTGAAACTTGCTTAGCAGGGCAGTGCGCGTTGAAAAGGATGAAAGGAAAGAGGGCTTTTTAAAAGAAACCTGATCAACAGAAACCCACTCCACACCGTAATTTCAGGAAGGACCCGTCAATCACAATGGACCCTGTAGGGGAAGGGCAAACGGAAGCGGAGAAATTGAGTGAGGTTCCTAAACAACGCACTCGTAGCACACAAGCGCTCGTAGCACACAAGCACATGAGCGCCTTGTAGTTATATTGTCGGGCCATGGCCATAGTCAATGCAAGGCTGTTGGTACGTCCTGACAGCCCTCTGTGTAGGCACTAAATTTCCAGAAGCGATACCACATGAGGAGCTCTATCCTAATGTTGTGGATGCTCTGTTCTGTATATTCGCACGCGTCGAATTTAGTCTGATATCCAATGCGACAACGGTATTGTCTTCAACAGCTGCCTCGCTTCTACCTTTTTAGATAAATGCGGAATAAAAGTAGTGCACAGCTCGATCTGTCACGCGCAATGTAATCCGGTAGAGCGTATGCATTACGTTCTGGAACGGATACTGAGAGCTCTTTCCTACGAGCACAAATGTGAAAAGGAAGCTTGTATTCCTCCCGCTATGTTCGCTTTGTAATCAGCTCTTTATGAGAGCACTGGTTTTCGCCCTGCAGAGCTTGTTTATAGCAGGAATTTGAGATGACCATTGCGAACGCTACGTGAGTCCTGGAAGGGATTCGATGAGGACCCTAATGTAGTTGCGTATGTTTTATGTTGAAGACTTTCTTCAGAGGCTTGAAAAAACGAAAGATCTGTGGAAAGCCACATGAAGGCTGCACAAGTGTTGTCGAAAGAGTACTACGACAAATCTGCAGAGATACGCAACTTTGAAGTGGGTAGTGAGGTAATGCTGCTGCAGCCATCCAAAAAAAAAACAAATGTGAGGTTTATTGAGAAGGGCCTGCCAATGTAATACCGAAGCTTTTTGATACCAATGATTTAGTGTAATTATAAAGGCGGCTGAAGAAAATTTACCACATTATCTTGGTGAAAACATATGTTCTACGACAAGTGATTGTAAATCTGCTTTTGAATGCTTCAGAGGAAGAAGAAGCGAAAATTTTGACTTCTAGTGGTGTATTCGATGAGGGATCTGATGTAATCTTAGAGCAGTTGAACATGAAGCCTAGGTTAAGTGCAGTCCAGAAGGAGGGCTTGAGGAGGATTGTTTCTCAGTTTAAAAGACGCGTTGTCGGACCGTTCTGGGAACCCAGCGGTGGTTGGACACAATATTGAGCTAACTTGTGAGGAACCGTGTGCTTTAGTTGGTACCTTGTGCACGCTTCGGTTTTCGGCTGGTGATTTTGAGCGAAATTTGGTCCTGATTACTGCTTTAGCTGAGCTTCCTCGTCCATAGTAATCTCAAAGGGCCAACTTCATGTTATTTTCTATTTTATTACGTTGTCGTACGTGTAAAAGTTTGACTTCTCACTTTAAGAGTCTTGTGTCCAACATGTGCCTCTTGTAGAAGGAACGAAATTGCGATAGTCACCTAGCAAGGCATATGTTGCACTATGCTTTGTCTGGTGT
Source organism: Rhipicephalus annulatus (assembly GCA_013436015.1). Classification (NCBI taxonomy): domain Eukaryota; kingdom Metazoa; phylum Arthropoda; class Arachnida; order Ixodida; family Ixodidae; genus Rhipicephalus; species Rhipicephalus annulatus. Next base: position 746,642 of record WOVY01014561.1, on the reverse strand, counting down.
GCTGTCGGATAAACGAGGGCACTTGCTCGGGTCGTGTGTTGTTTGTTGTCGAACCATTCTTGACAAGTTGCAGAACCGTCGACAAGTGCTGAGACCAACAAATTGGCCCCGTATCTGCATTCAATCTGCAAATGTCGTTAAAATGTGGAAAAAGTGAACGAAACACTTATTTCAAGTTCTGCTCAAAAAAATTTGTGAACTGTATTCTGAAGGCGCTGCGTTAGAGTTGTACCTCGAGCGTGCAGCGGAGGAGAACGAGCGCATCAAGTCACGTCACACGAGAGACTTTACCACCATCTGGTAGTTTTCTTCAAAAATAGAGTTCGTGGCTCTGAGACGGGTGTGTGCGCCCGCCTCAGAGGTGAAAAGGTGTAGAATGCAAGACGACGGGTAGATGCCACCACCGTCACGTTTTAGCAAAGCTTTAGAAACAATCGCCTTTCCATGCAAGCGTAGAATGGCCAGCACAGCGTGATAAGTACTACGTTCATTAAAATTACTTAGGTATGCATTTTCTGATAAAAGGCGCACATGCAGAATATACGTGTGTTGTTATGGTGCCACAGGCACGCGCAATAGTAGCTTTTTAATCGAGAATTGCACAAGCATGAACGCTGAATCTTGAGCAACATAAGTGAGCGCTGTGGATGGGGTCGGCCGTTTGAAATACACGATGCTGTTAAGAGTGGACAAACAGACAAATGTCCAGACAAATGTACAGACAGACAGACAGACAGACAGACCAAAATTTTTGCGTCAAAGTCTCTAATAAAGATTATCATCTTTAAAAATCATCAGAAGAGACGAGCGAAGCTAGTCGACAAGTTTTGGCGACAAGCCAGTGAAGCTGGCATCCGTCCTGAAGAATAGAATGTGTTCACGGAACTGAGCCTGGAGTCACCGTCCCTCCTGGCGCTGGAGGTGACCTGGAGGGACCTGGCGAACGAGTTCACCCGACATCCGAGCCACGTGGAAGCAGCTCGTTTTTCCGGCGCATTCTTTGGCGGTGGGGTGCGTTTACGCCTGAGAGTCCAGACCTAAAGTCGATTGATTGATTGATATGTGGGGTTTAACGTCCCAAAACCACTATATGATTATGATAGACGCCGTAGTGGAGGGCTCCGGAAATTTTGAACACCTGGGGTTCTTTAACGTGCACCCAAATCTGAGCACACGGGCCTACAACATTTCCGCCTCCATCGGAAATGCAGCCGCCGCAGCCGGAATTTGAACCCGCGACCGGCGGGTCAGCAGCCGAGTACCTTAGCCACTAGACCACCGCGGTGGGGCTCCAGACTTAAAGTCGTTGCCTCTGCAAAGGCAATGTGTGTCAAGGCCTGCGAGCGAGCCCGTCTGACGCCGTCATCTCAACGACGTCATGCAATCGGCGCCATCCAGTCTGGCGAGTCTTACGCATTGCGTGGCAACATCACTCGTCCTTGGGTGCTACCCAGCGCAGCGGCTCTGTATTTGAAGATCATGACGCCACCCAAGGGCGGGTCCTGATTTGATGTAGCTGACGCCATCAGCGGCGGTTCCGTTTCTACGTTGGTGGCGTTATTGATAACCCAAGGCCTATGAAAAAAAGTCAAGCGGCGCGTCGACAAGCAACTGACCTATGCTTCAGAGAGAAGCCGACCTATGCGTAAGAGAGAAGACATCTCGGCTCTTCGAGCCCTTAAGCTGTCGGCCCCAGTGCCGAATTCGTAACGCTTTTATTTCTATGCAGTGTATAAATCTTGCCTGAACGAACCGTCGCCTTGTCCGCTCGTGTATCAGCTCTGCGCAGTAGCAGTCGCGAGCTGAGAAACATACGTTACCAAACAGCCAGTAACCTTGGCAGCGGCGAGTTCTGAGGCAGTGGCGCCTTCGGGACCGTGTTGGCGTCGAACCTGGTAACGATAGGCGCCCCCATCTGTTGTCTCGAAATGCCGAAGCAGGCAGCGTCTGCTAGAAAGTTTCTTGATTGAAAACACTCACGGTCTGCGCGAGAGGCGCAGCACAGTAACAGTGAAAGTTATAGAAGAGCAGTCGTTTTGTGCCTTTTTAAAGACGATAGTTTTTCTTGGGGACCTTCGACAAGGTGACCAAACGATACTTCAAACAGTCAACTCCAGCCGCAGCACCTACCAATATTGCTCAAGGTTCAGCGTTCATACTTCTGTGAATGTCAATTAAAAATCAATTATTGCGCATATCGAAGGCGCCATAACAACTTGTCAATAATATGTATGTATATTTTTTTACTAGAAAAGGCATATTTAGGTAATTTTAAAGATGATATCCTTTATAACGCTACGCTGGCCATGCAACGCTTGCACAAAACGGCAAGTGTTTCCAACGCTTTGCTAAGACGGCAAGGTGGTGGCACCTACCCGTCGCCTTGCGTTCTACACCTTATCACCTTAGAGATGGGCGCGCACGGCGCGTGCCGCGTTTTTGAGAATAACGGCCAGAAAGCACTCATGTCTCACGCTTGACGCGGCTTTATTCATTTGTTCACCTATGCTGCACGCTCAAGGCACTCTTAACGCAGCCCGTCCAGAATAACATTCACCAATTTTTTTATGCAGAACATAAAAAACGTTTTGGTCACTCTCTCCAAATACAAGACTATCGTCTTTCGGCAAAAGTCACGGTGTAACATGCACAAGCGGGGGCCAATTTTTCACACTGAAAGGGTAGCTGCTGCAATCACACTTGCTTGATGCCCACTGTGGCATTACACTTACGAAAACATTCATGCACTTCTATACACAGGCTACTGTTGCTGAACACCACAATAATGAAACTATAATGTCAGTCTAATGTGCTTTCTAATGCGTACCTAATGCGAGTCTTGTAGTAATTGGCCACCGTTAGTCTATAGTAAGAGAACTTGTTGTTGGGTTAGTTGGTAGAGCATTTCGAAAAGTTAATTCGAGCGCGAAAAATTGACACGATCTATCACACACGCACACACCCATGCATCAAACACACAGCGCTCATTTACAACTGATTTATTCATAGCTCGAAGGCTTGAATATATACAGGACACATTATGCGCACACACACCAAAGAAGGCCAACAGCATACATTGTTAAAACGTACAGTTAATCAATGTCATAGCCTTGGAGCGATAAACTTAAGTTCGCTTGGTAACAACAAAATTGAAGGGGTGCTGAAGGGTCTATAGAGTTATGACTTTAGAGTTTTGACGACCATTGTGTAACGTAATTCTATAGAAGCCCGACATGAGAGTTTCTGATGACCAATGCGTTAGTGTATTGGTTAGTCTATAGGGTTATGACTTTGTAGTTTCTGACGACCATTATCTAACGTAGGTCTATAAAAGCCTGACATGAGAGTTTCTGATGACCAATGCGTTAGTTAATTGACCACAAAGATGAGCAGAGTCGCCGCCTGGCGGCAACTTACTGAAATTGTGAAGTGGGGATTGCTCCGTGCGTCGTCTGCTAGCCCCGTCGTGTTTCTATGCGCGCGTACGTCATGCACGTTCTCCAAGTGTGGTTTGTCCGGTCATGTAAGAGCGAGAGTAACTGTTTATACGTATGCTTGAAACGATGTACGAAATCATTTGGTCTTGCTCGGCTGTGAATACATTGCAATAAGATCGTCAAGTGCGACTTTACAGAGAGCTGTTTATTGTCGTCGTTCCTTCATTCAACAAAAAAATTTCAGAGTTGGTGGTGCTTTCTGTTTCAAGAACATGGCAAAATGCTCTTGGCAAGCTCCAAAAACTGCGGATCATTAAGTGGTGTGTGTATGCAGCGTCTCACAGTGACTCTGTTTTAAATGAAAGAGAAAGAGGCTCCACACCATGCACTTGCGAGTTGTTAGTAGGTGTACAACTACGGCACTGTAGTTAACTGATCATGCGAGGAGCCTTAGTTGGGTTTATCTGGTCGTGGTACCACTACATAAAAATATTGCTTTCACATAAACTGTGACACATCGGTACCTAAATTGCACTTAGAACAGAATGACTGTGCACAACCATGAGCTTAGGTTTAAGAATGTTTTAAAAAGCCCAGACGTTAAAAGGTAATTTAGACGACATGTCTTAAATATATTGTCTTATGATTTCAATGACAATTTGATCTTTTTTGACGATGCTTTCGGCGTTTGTGTGGAATTGCTAGTGACCTACAGGCCCTGCCGCGGTGTTCAAGTGGCTAAGGTACTCAACTGCGGACTCGCAGGTCGCGGGAGTGGATCCCAGCTGGGGTGGCTGAATTTCAGATGGAGGCGGAAATGTAGGCCCGTGTGGTCAGATTTGGGTGCACGTTAAAGAACCCCAGGTGGTCAAAATTTCTGGAGCCCTCCACTACGGCGTCTCTCATAATCATATTGTGGTTCTGGGACGTTAAACCCCACATATCTATCAAATCAATTAGTGGCCGATGGAAGGCAATGATAATTTTTTGCCAAAAAACATACTTGTCCCATTAACCAGGCCTTTGTTGAAGCACTGTTATACACGCAATCCATCGATGCTAAACTCCTATGTATAAGGATATAATTATATAAATATATAATATAATATAATCCGTTTCTGCTAAACTCCTATGTATAAGTTTTACTGCTGCAAGAACGTGTGCGTACACATGGTAAACACAGTTTAGCGCAAAACAGCATCAGCCACTAAGCTTTCCTGAGTAGACTTATCGACTGTCCCAAATTTCATGGTTAACATAATGAGAGAAAAAAAGAATCATAAGAGTATAAGGTCCGAACGTTGGTACTGAAAGAATCGCACAGATATGTGGGTTTTCTACGATCTATCTTTCTCTCTTTTTGTAATGTGCAGATGAAAAAGATGCAAATAAATAGTTGAATCACTCCACAACAGTACGTAGCAGGTGAAGCACAAGCTAACCTCGTATAAACAACACAATAAAGACGTGATTTAGTGTGAATTGCGTGAAGAGGGCCATAAAGGGCGAGCATCCCTATGAAAATCGGAATGCACTTTACGCGCGGGTAATGTTACAGGGTGCATAGGCATCGTGCACCAATACAGTAAACTGTAGTCTCGTATTTACAGTACACAATCATGGAGCGTACTAACAGTACCAAATCGGCTCAGACCACACGCTACGAAGCACCGCTGCGTGTATTTGTGTACGCGCCACCGGCCGCCTATCCACACTTGCGTGTGGATGGTGCTGCCACCTATACATCGATCTCGCCGGAAATAGAGTTCTGACGTGCGAGTTTCTGTGTGGTCGTTGTCTAGTTAAGTTCAATCTTGCCTATCCTTTCGGTTGATATTTAACATGGTATTGTAGTCTCAGTCCCGATGCAAGCAACTGCACGCCCCGCCGCGGTGGTCTAGTGGCTAAGGTACTCGGCGGCTGACCCGCAGGTCGCGGGTTCATAACCCGGCGGCGGCAGCTGCATTTCCAATGGAGGCGGAAATGTTGTAGGCCCGTGTGCTCAGATTTGGGTGCATGGTAAAGAACCCCAGGTGGTCGAAATTTCCGGAACCCTTCACTACGGCGTCTCTCATAATCATAGGGTGGTTTCGGGACGTTAAACCCCACAAATCAATCAACCAGCAACAGCACGTTTGTTGCATGCAGGTCTATAAATCGTTTCATTGTTAATACGTAACTGTACAGACATGACAGGATTTTATAGCAAATACCAACAGACCGTTTCCATCAATGAACAGATCATTGTTTTTTACATGGTGGAAACTTTCGAGGCCGATAAGTAATGCCTGCGTTTGTGAACACGCATTACATGTGAAGCCATTTAGTTATGATTGGACAAGGAATGGAGCTAGTTTGTCCTTGTTTCTGATTCTTGCAAAAGTGCGGTTTTATATTTACAAAAAATGAAGTAACACCAAATGAGACATTTCCAGCAGTAACTGCATTTATATTTAGCCTTCGATTTTGCATTGATGGTAGGGTTTCTTGTAGCACCGTCAGGGTGGCACCGCAACTGTATATAAAAACCTGCAATAGAGAACGTGAAAAGTTTGTACGCACTAAAGCATACATTTTAGCGCAGCACTCAAACATACATTGCAATTGATGACATACCTTTTCTAAATCGTGATATATTTTATCGGTTATCTGGATTCAATGTCAAACCACATAGCCTCGACTTCATGCTGTTTAAAAAAAGTAGCCCCTCTACATTAGTTCAAACGGCTGCAGAATCTTCAGCAATCAGAGAGATTAAGCCAGCTATTAGAGATAGAGGAGTTAGCTCAATAAGCTTCTCTTATGAAATTTGGCAGGATAACCTCATTTTACAATTCCAATGGCACTCCACGTATGACTACGACATGCATCAGTGGGTTGAATTGCAGAACTTTGTTTTACACAAAACTTCCACTATAACTGTCTCTTCTTTAACAGGGAACTAATGAGAGCTCATGGTCAGAGGTGCCAAGACTTAGGCGTGTGGTGTGCAGGGTTTCCCTACACTCGGGGGGCCAAGAGGTTCACCACAGTACCCCCACCCTTTTACTTAGTAAGGTAAGCTCCCAATTTCGTGGCCCCCATATTAGGTAACAAGTTCTGGGAGAGGACACTGCCCCCTACTCCTATGGGCATCAAATTGTAATATGATGGTTTTTGTAACGTACAAAATATTACACAGATATGCATACATGTTTTAACACGTTACAGGTCATTTCAACACATATCTTTCTACAAGCAACAGATTGGAGGAAGCAGGCAAAAGATTTTTGTAGCCTTGATTAGTTTTACATAATATTCGATAGCTGAAAATACATTCATTAGGTACCTTGAAGAGGTGAAAAAAGTTTTATTAAAATGAGAAAATTTTTCTAGCTCCATAATTTAGCCTACACAGTTGCCGATGTTCACTAGCTAATATTGCAAATGATGAAATTGATCGCTGGTCATTACCAAGCAGAAAATTCCACACTGGGGTGATTTGGTACTTGATGAACATCTTAATAAAATAACGACAGCAAGCCTTTCTAAAGTAAAACACCAGGAAAAATATGAACAATCAAAGCGGTGGCAACACGAACTACCACTAGTTTGCGTCGTCTCCCTTTTTTCTGTTCATATTTGCTGTACTTCAGAAAAGTATCTAGGCAACGAATTACCAACACGACCAAACACTCACGGTAATAACGTATTTAAGACAACAGCACATCACAGTGTTGAACTCATGACTATTTCAGATCGTGCAAATGCTAAAAATATCGCCTAAACTCACACATCACAGAGTCAATACAATTTAGAGTGCATGTACGAGGTGAACGAGGAAATAAAATATACACTCGAGGAGTGAATAGCAGTATGAACTAAGACGCCGACACAGAAACAATAATGAATGCAGCTGTCCACGTATTAGCTTCCACTCCTGTTTACTCTCAAGTACTTACCCCCGTATGGTTAACATTTAAGAACTTTATTAGGAGTATGAATTGATTCAACGATTTTACTCTGCGGTCTAACAGGCTATTCAAGGCACTACCACACAGACTACACCTCTCTGTGTAGTAGGCGTCAACTTTGCGACGTACACATATTCATGCCATTTTCACTGATTGTGCTGGGAACATATTCAAAACGATGTAATGAAACATGAGTACATGCTGCCTTCCTAAAAAATCTGTCCCTGATTCCCATGATCAAACTCTCAGGCATGTAGATTATCTGAGAAGCCTTTGTTAGAAAAGAATAGGTACTTGCATTTCGCATGATGTTATTTAAAACATGACTGCACTACAGCTTATAAAAATACCACAAAGTTGTTCATACACGCGAAACTTTGAAAACGAGCTGAAACACCAACCCCTGTAAGTTCTTTGAGCATGAATATGCCAAATTCTTGCGGCAGCATGTGCAGATAGCAAAATCATGCTTATTTACCTTGATTAAAATTTTTAGACTTCAGCATTGTTCACTGTTCCTTAAAAAAGCGCAAAAATTAGTGATGCTTCCACTTGCAAAAAACTTTGTCAAGAAAGTATTTGGTTTCTAATAAAAGGAAAGGAAATAAGGTGAAAGCAATCGTCACAACAATAAGCGAAACGTGATTGAAAGTATGATTTCAGTGCACACAGTTTCATGGCAATCCAAACAAGATAGATCTTGATGAAGTAAACTTGAATAAACCAACAAACAGGGAATGTTGCTGCAGCCAACCTTCCAACTTATGTGATATTTAGCACAATTTAACACAAATACCAGTAGAGAGGATGCAACACGTCCCCAAATTTTATATAAAATGGTGTATCGCCACTGAATCACTAAAATATACAGGGCGACCACCACGCTGCAAATTTTCGTGCTTCCCTTGCAAGAGCCCAATTTTTTAAAGTGCAACATTATCATTCTTGTGGTATAAAGAGCTCATGAATACCTAATTCTTTTGAAAAGAATGATATTTTTTTCATTGTACAACCCATCAACAAGAACTTTGCCTTAGTCAAGACAGCAGTAACAAGAAACAGCTGTTTTCATTATCAAGACACCTCCAAGTGTCACAACGTTGACTGCGGCCTCATTTCACGTTCAAGGATTACAAACAAAATGATAAATGTTCCATGTCAAAGGAATACAGCACTGAAGTGCAGACATAGGCTTCCCACACCTAGCTAAAGGACTGTGTATGCTATATTTCAATGGGTGCTATGTGTCAGAATTGTCCCACGGTGGTGACAAAACTAGATGCCTACCAATTAATAAGGCTCGTCAGGGTTTGTAGGAAGACCGCTCCAATCGCACACTGCAACCTGCTCTCTGTATCGCGGCAATCAACAGCTGTCATCGCTTATACATACATAACAGATACCACAAAAGACTACTTTCACAGACAGCAAACGTTATATCACATACAGATAGTAAGTACGAAACATGTCCTAGCCAAGTGTATACCGATAGAATAAAAGGGCAATCCTTGAATAAATGTATCATGGCACAATCAGAGCAGGCATTATTGGACTGGTCTCTTATGTTGCGCATGTTCTGGACTGGACTGCATGTTCCGCTTTTACAAAACTACGTAATAACACTACGCAGAGCGAGCACATGTGTATGGGTGATCTAAATGACGGAAACAATACTTGCAAACAATGCACGGTCTATGTGCACATGACGTGTGTGAGAGCGAGCGACACATATTGTATTACTTCATAAATGTAAGCTATTTAGGAAACGAACTGTTGGTACTCTGAAGCGAATTCCCCTATATTTTAGCATGTTCCCACATGCTATCTGTAGGACTTATTTTAGTTACATAAGCCCTTCGCAAAAATATTAATATTAAAATCTTTCTGTCAGAATCTGGAAACGTGTGAATAAGATCTTTTTGCTTCTAATTTACTACCTCACAAAGAAAATAAATACTAAATTCCTGAATGCTACACATTAGGTATACATCCTCGTCATACAAGCAAGTAGGCAATACCATAACAACGCTGATGTAAAAACAAAAACACAAAGACACAACTTAAAGCGCCACACCATCAAGCAACAGTTATGCAACATGAGCTCAGTGTAAGCATTTTGTGATGGCAAGCCTGGTATGCTTCGAGGAGAAAACAAACATTTGTATAGCTAATATCTGATCACACAAATATTGCAACAAATGGTGTCATGTATCAGCTTACTCAAAGCAATTGAATTCATATATTCTTCTACTAACGCTACTCGATATCAACATATCTTCAATGCAGCGGTAGGAGTGTACACATAGTTTCATCACATAGTATAGTTTACTGAAATACGTATACATTTATAAGTTAACTCTATTAAAATATTTATGAAGCAGCTTTGATGAAATTTTAACCACAGAGGAATGATATGAATATCTGGCCAAAAGGATTTGGAGCGCTGCCACAAAAACATATCCTTTGTGGGCTTGACAGGGCTGTGCATTTTTTGTCCACGCACCCAGTCGTGTGTTTGTTTTGCGTGCAATAACGCACAAACTATCGAGTTAGTGAACGTGAACTGCTCTCGCGACACCCATATGTTTAAAATGAGACAGTTTCACATGGTGACAAGGAATAAAAGAAAATTCAGGGGCAGTAAACAGCCAAAGAATAACAGCACAACACGAGCCTTGCGTGACCGAAGGATAGATCGTATAGCGCAAAGTGAATCTTTAAAACATTTATTCAATGCTAGTTGTTACGATGATATAGGCCACCTCAAAACATACCGGCCTATCGGGTCTCTGGTTCATCATCTTCGCTCAACCAAAGTAAGCGTGCATGTGGCAGCACTAACGATTCATTATAAAACTTTTTGCACAATACCAATCAACTGTAATTATAACTTCTCATGCCGAATAGGGCTTTTTAATAATAGTTTTTATTATATTTATATATTCAGTGTGTATTTTGTTTCGCATAACAAAAACAATTTCTGAACTCATGTCAAAAGTGATGGTCATCTCCGAGTTTCTGAAATGCAATGCCAAAAAGTGCAGATTTCAAGGGCAATGCTTTTAAGGCAGCGCTTCTGCTCATGTGTAGAAAAGCATAAATGATATGCATTCCTGCTCAATAAAGAAGAAAGGTGTCCGACCGGATGTCTGTTCCTTTAGCCTCTCTACGCAGTGGCGTAGCCAAAGACTGTGACCCTCCCCCCCCCTCTGCTTTCCGGAGAATTTTTTTTTTCGCCATGACATACATAAACCAAAATGACTATTTGCTGCCCCCCATCCCCCTCCCTGAGATAAGATGAGTTTACACGATAAGATGAGTTTCTTTCTTTTGGTGCTCTCGGTGTCCATTGATCGACTGATGTAACCATCCCCCTCCATGCAAATGGAAATTGGCACGTCTATGTAACTGTTCGGCGTACCGCTTCATCGTAGGCGATTGACACAACTCTTGTTAGCACCTCTAAATGTACCAATAGAGCTTTCCTTCACGTCGCTCTTCTGGCACGAATATCTCAGCATTATTATTATAATGACAATAATATTATTTTTTATCCGTGGCAATTATATAATAATAAATATTGTTATATTGATAATAATAATAATAATATTATTATTATTATTATTATTATTATTATTATTATTATTATTATTATTATTATTATTATTAATATTATTATTATTATTATTATTATTATTATTATTATGAACATATGGTTGCCTTTAGCGAAAGTCGGTGTAATTTTCAAATACAAAGGCACCCCTTAGTTAGGTTATGTCAGGCATCCGACGGTGTCTGCGGCGTCGGTGACGGTGGCGCGCGCCAGCACGTGTTATCTCTCACTCTCTCGCGCATGCAACAGCTGCGGGTGAGCGCGCTTATTTTCGCCCCTAACAACTGGAGCTTGTGGTGCGAGAGGGAGTAGGAGAGGTTTTGTTCAGTGCTTCACCACTCCTTCTCTCGCCGCTCACTCTTTCTTCTCCCTGCTAAGCTGAGCTGTTCCTAGTTTAAATAAGTTCATTATAGCAAAGAGTAATCATGTCGAGTTGGTCAGGGCAATACATAATTAGCCGAAGGCAAACCACATTTGCTTCCAATAAAGCTGAGTGGAGAGTCTGGTGTAAAAATCAGGTTAAGCTTGGCAAGGTGAGCCATACGCAGCCTCATTTGTATCGACCCTAGCGCGTGTCAACAAGACTGATTAGCAAGTGAAGCATAGGATGATCTGACATGCTAGTTAATTGAGACGGATGCGATAATGATCAAACTAGGTCAATTGAGGGTGTAGACCTATTTTGCTAAATACCCTGTTAAAGAAGTTCACTTGCTTCATGCGGTGATTGCCAAGTGATTTTTGATTGATCCCGATTGCTACATTGCCAGTCTTCGTATTTACAATGTAAGCACGTGAACATATTATGGATCTGCATGAGAATGCACGTGAGCCCAGTGAAGCCAGTACCGACCAAATGCCGACCATACCTAATGCTCTGTCCCAGCCTTTCATAACTGCGCATTGGTAGGTGCGAGGCTCAACAGAGCTTAGCCTTGACTTTCATTGTAGTCATGGTTTAGAAAGGTTTTTATATTTCCAACGTATATCAGACACAAAATAGCTTTTACTGTAGACTTCAACACACACAGAAGGGAAACCGAAGGTAAGAGATCGCTGTGTCCGGTTAAAATAATCTATCGTGAAGAATACTGATGTGTCGATCTCTACTAAAATGTGCCTAGATGTGGAGGCTTCTCAGCAAAACTTGCAGCCCATGGCGCACGACGAGAACTATACGATCAAACAAATTACCAATATTTAAACACTATCTTGCAACTAGTAAAATGGTGGGTTTTTTGATTCCCTTTCGAGCATGACCAGGATTTGGAGACATGTATACGTAGCGCTATTGCTCGCGGGCCACAGCGGCGGCCTGCGCTAACTGAGCGTAAAATAGTCGAAGAAATCGTATTTTATGGAAACGACCCCTGGTTTTATAAATCAAAGACGTACTTGAATAGTCCGGAAAGGGACAGCGCTGCATTACAAAATATGTGCCTTCCTACAACGTTTAAAATATGGGACTCTAAAGTTCCGCCTTTACAAGTTGAACGTGATAGCGACAGCGACATCTTGTTCCTAGTGCGTGCTTGAATTATTCAGTGCATGAAACCTTTCCGAATGTGCTGTGCATCCACTACGTGGCTTTAAGAGAATGAGTTCCGTAGCGTGCGGGCCTTTTTAGTGAGGTACCTGCTTTCAACAACAGAGCATTAAGATAATCAATATTCTGGGTGTGTTCCGGGAGGAAGACGAAGGAGACAAGCCTCGGCTGTGCCGCTGTTACTGTTCGCCTGCGGTTTTTATTTAAATTTCCTTATACTGTCACCTCCGTGGTGGGTGCGATGGTGACAGTGAGGACTGACGCTCCGCCCCTTCTTCCGCCAAGACCAGGATGTGACCTGCAAGCGTCAAATAGGACTGGTGCGCTGGAGCATCTGAACATGGCGCTACCAAGGTCATCGGGCTGCTCTGACGGGGATGACATGGAATCTGACGGTGGATAATCTGAAGCCACGAACCACCGCTTGAAGAGGAAGCTTCGCAGGACTTCAAGCGTGAGTGACCTCAATCACAATACATCGTCCTCTCCGCAGATGTGCACGATTGCTTACGTCCCTATCACTGCTACACGCAACCTGATTAGAGAAGCTCTCACGGCGTATCTGGGAAGGATAGCTACAGGACAAAAAAGAGAGGTCCGCATTATTCCCAGAAGGAACATACTCGCTGTTGACGTTTCTACATGAGCGAACCTCAATGCATTGAAGGCTGTTTTAGATGGGCAACATACCTGTGCACTCCTTCATTTTAAATGGAGGCTACACTATTGCTGGTGTGATTTCTGATGTGGATAAAGATATCGATAGCAGTGATTTCTTAACGCTGATATCCTCGACTGTCAATATCGCAGACGTACACCGTTTTGGACAGTCGAAATATGAGAAGATAGTTTTGAGGGGGACACATTGCCATCGCATGTCAAAATGGGCTATGTGAGGCATCCCGTCCACCCGTACGTACCTAGGCGATTACAGTGCCGCAAATGTCAAAAACTTGGGCACGTTAGCGCTGCGTGCGCGAATAGGTTAACTTGTCCCCGCTGCAGCGGGCATCATGACGAGTCGTCATGCGTGATATCTACCCTGAAGTGCTCGTACTACGATGGTCCGCATGAGCTGCGGTCCAAATATTGCCCTTAATAAAGACTGAAATGACCATGCTTATGAAGATGGTACGAGATCACTCTACGCATAAGGAAACGGCTTTCAAGGTGCACCATCGCCAGAGGCGATCTCGTAACCGCTGCAGGAGATTAGCATCGACAAGTGTACGAAAGCCTGTATTGCCTGATGAGTCAGCGAGACGTCCTCCTATATATGAAGCGCTATCCCAACCTCAAGTCATACCTTCTTTGAAGATTGTGACGGCTAATACCTCATGGCCTTCTCTGCCGCCTCGGAGTGCTGAAGTGCAAGGACCAGAAAACCGGCATCCACATGAGACTTCATCATTGGATGTGCAAATCAAAGCAATGCTTACGCAGTTGATCCGTGTTTTGCGAGTGCTGCTTGTTGGTGTCAAGTCGTGTGTTGCCAAGGCTGCAGTGCAAATTCTAGGCGGACTAGAACCGGTGCTTGGTGCCATCTAAAACCAACAAAATTCATGGCGTCAGGAGGCTCATCGTCATCACTGAGTGAAAGAATTAGTTTTTCTGTTATACTTTAATGAAACGCTCGAGGGCTGCGAAATCATCTTGGAGATTTTAAACAGAGAATGCTGAAATATTGATTCCTTGTTGCTGTGATATGCGAGCCGAATATGACTTTACATTCATACTGTCTGGATATAAATAATTCACTTCCCAGACAAGTGGAAACCCTAGCAAAGTAATACTATTCATGCGTTGTGAACTCACGTATTCCCATAACCAAATACCTATGCCTAGCAACGATGAGTACGTTTCCATCACTTTGAAGCTAAATATACGTGCGGTATCGATTATTGATGATTATATTTCACCGAGCGAGAGATTTGATGCTCAATACCTGCAACTTGTCATCGACACGAGTCAAGGGCCTCACGTCATCGTAGGTGACTTCAATGCACATCACCATCTTTGGGGCAGCAGCGTCATAAGTACTCGGGGAAGACAAGTCCTAGACTTTACAAGCAACAATGGCCTTCATATTCTAAACGACGGATCACCGACATATCTCCGTAGCTCAACGTATAGCAGCTGTATCGACTTAAATATCGCTTCTCGGTGCCTTTCAACATCCGCCACCTGGTGCGAAGATGTCGAAGCATATGGTAGTGATCACATTCCTACTTACATACAACTACGATAGTATACCGGCAATACAAGCATTCGAAGACGATGCACAGATTGGGAGGCTTTTCAAGAAGAGCTAGAATAGTCTTGTAGCTCTACAGTTTCTCCGACAGAAATTGAAGAATCATTTGCCACAGCAGTACTTACCACTACAGGCGTTGCCACAACATCTAATTCCAGGAAGCCGGTTGATGTGGTATTTGAAGTGTTGCCGGAAAGTCGTCGTCGAGCTGAACGCAAACACAGGCGAACGAAATCGATGAGAAATCTAGGGATCTCTCGTAACGTGCAAAAGAAAATTCAGAGGTACTTAGAAAAGCTTGGCCACCAAAACTGGAAGTCATTTTGCACCTTCCACGAAAACCACTATCTAAACTATCGCACATCGTACATCTCTACAATCTGCTCCTCAGCAACTGCGTCCTTTCAGTGCATTGGCCATCATAAGAACATGGAGCGAGAAACATATCACAGAAGAATTTTGCCTGCACCACTCCGGCTCTGCAACAACGGATGGCTAACTGCTTCGGTGTGCACCCCCTACGACAGAGGTCCGTCTCGATCATCTTTTCACGCTGCAAGACCTTCGTGCGGCTTTGTCTACTTCGCAACGTTCTAGTGCACCTGGGCCTGATGGAATCACCTACGCTACCCTGCGCCACCTTGGTCCTCGGGCAACAGAAGAACGGCTGTCTTTGTGCAACCTTTCTTTGGCATCTGGAGCAGTGCCGGCACACTGTAAAACTACCAAGATCGTGGCATTGCTAAAAGCTGGCAAGTCTCCCTGTGATATGCTATCTTACAGACCTGTGGCGGTAGCATGTTCTGTAGGAAAATTCAGGAAACGAATGGTTCTGACGCGCGTGCAATGGTTTCTAGAGAAGAAAATAGTGTATCCAGATGCCATGTCTGGCTTACGGAAGGGAGAGAGAGAGAGATAAATAAAGAGGAAAGGCAGGGAGGTTAACCAAGCTTGGCTCGGTTGGCTACCCTACACTTGGGGTGGGGGAAAAGGGGAATAATAGAACGAAAAGAGACAGAAAAGAAGCGGAGTAAGAAAGAGAAGCATAAATAGTCAGCTCGAAACTACACAGCACGGCCTCGCACAGTTCTTTTACAAGCGGTCGTGAAGTTTGGTGTTCCTTAAAAAGTACAAGAGGGCTTTCGTGGCTTTGCGCGTATGGGAAGCCGTCGGCCAAGGTCCCAGGATCTTCTCTTCTGTAAGCGGTCGTGAATCCAGCTGACAAAGCTTGGCTTCCATAATACGTCGTTCGGTCTGGTATGCTGGGCAATGACATAGAATGTGCTCAAGCGTTTCCTCGTAGGCGCAGATGTTGCACGCCGAAGTGCTCGCCATTGCAAGGAGACGAGAGTACAAATTCGTAAATGCCACGCCCAACCTCATGCGACACAGTAAAGTTTATGCGCATAGTGGGAACCCGGATGGCAAACGAAGTTGCAAGTTTGGGTCGATCGAATACAGGTGCGTGTTGGAGAAACCCTGTGTATTCCATTGTAGGAGAGATATACGGCGAGCAAGTGATTGTAGTAGCCTTGCAGCGTCCGTTCTCAAGAGTGGTATGGGCGTGCGCTGGTCTTGGTCATGAGCCGATCGAGCAGATTCATCTGCGCGGTCATTGCCAACGATTCCGCAATGACTCGGCAACCACTGAAATACAATATCGTGACCTTCTGCGAGCGCTTCGTGGTAGTCGTGCCTTATCTGATATACTTTTTGTTCATGTAGCCCGTGCTGCAGAACAAACCATAGTGACTGTAAGGCTGACCTGGAGTCGCAAACGATGGCCCATTGGTTAGGTTCCTGGTGAAGAATGTACTTTACTGCACCTTGAAGTGCTGCGAGCTCTGCTGCTGTCGACGTCGTGGTGTAAGAAAACTTGTACTGAAGCAACACATTTTCGGATGGAACAACCACTGCTCCTGTGAAGCTGTTGGAATTAGTGGAGCCATCGGTGTAAACATGTATGCGGTCGAAGTACCTTTCGTCAAACAGACGCAAAGTCAGTTGCTTCAGGGCTAGCGTTGACATGCGTGCCTTTACGGAAGGGAAGTTCATCAATTGACAGTGTGATTATTTTGATAACAATCGTTGAACGTCAGAAACGGCGCCGTCGATTAACGGCTGCAGCCTTTATTGATATCAAAGGTGCATTCGACAATGTTCTGCTTGACGCCATTCTAAATGCTCTTGAAGACTATGACATTGCTGGCCGCATGCATCAATGGATAGCCAGCTATCTTCAAGAATGAACTATCTGCCTACTACTGATGGTAACACAAATAAGCATCCCGTCTACCGTGGCATGCCTCAAGGTGCAGTCCTGAGCCCAGCAATATTTATAATCGTACTTGTTGGCTCCGTTAAAAAGCTCGTTAAACTAGCAGGGGAAATTTCGGTGCCTGTTTACGCAGATGAGATTTCCATTTGGACCACGAGTCTAACACGTTTGCAGGTACAAAAGAAACTACAACGTGTGTTATTGACAACGTCTGCTTACCTCAATACCTACGGACTGCAACTGTCACCGACAAAAAGTGCAACACTGCCATTCCCTAGAAAATTAATGGCTTGCTACCCCATAGTGATCGATAAGAACATAATACCTTCGGTAACTCTTCACAAGTCCCTCGAAGTATCATCGATCGTGATTTGTCTTGGTCGAAGCACATCTCATCGCTAAGAAAAAAACTAGACAGCTTTATCCATGTCAATTGACATATGTCTGGAAAATCACGGAGACTATCGGAATCATCTCTTCTGCAGCTATACCTGGCACTTTTTCTTCTATACCTTCGCTACAGTGCTCCCGTTCTCCACCCTGCTCACACATCGGTTGTACGTACATTCGAGGGAGATCAGGCACGTGCCCTAAGAATTTGCCTTGGAGTACCTCGATGCACTTCTACATCTGGCACTATTGCAGAAGCACGTTCTTATCCAGATCGTGTTTTTCTTCAACACGAACCACTACGAGTGCATCTGAAGCTACAGATAAGGCATTGAGATCATCCACTGGCAGACGATTTTAACACACGACACAATGCTGCATACTCAGAAGCCGTAATGTCTCAGCGAGATTTGCAGCCTTCAAATTATGCACCACATGTTATCTCCAACATACCACTCTGGACGATTCCTAAGCCGATCACGCGACTTCCGATCCAAGGAATAACAAAGAAGTCAAAAACACCAACTGCTCGCCTTAAGCATTTCACTTTGTCGTATATTGACTATACGTACGAATATACAGTACACATGTTTGCAGACGGCTCTGTCACGCAGACCTCCTCAGCAGCAGCTATCACTGTGCCTCAAACGGAACTCACTCAACGCTTCGAAATAGCACTCTGAACATTATCTACTGCTGCCGAGCTGACCGCCATCCGACAAGCTGCGTGCTACTTTTTGCAGCAGAGTCCAGCAAAATAGACATTATTTTGCGACTCCAAGCCGGCACTTCAGCAAATTAAAAGACCCTGCATGCAGTCTTATGATGTGTGACATAATGAACATGTTGAATGAGGCATTTCAATTTGAACATACCGTTGCGTTGCAATGGATTCCTAGTCATAGCGGCCTAGCTGGGAATGAACAACCTGATGCAGAAGCGAAAATGGCGCACACTAGTGGCGAAGTGATATCAATTCACTTTCCCGATATGACATCAACACCTTGCTGTCTAACGGAATGAAGACATCTATGCAAGGACTATGGAACAATCCGGATTATCGCCACAAGCACATTTGCAGGCTTGACTTTTGTCGTGTTTTTTGCCTTTCGTTCTGACTAAGGAGAGACCAAGAAACACTGCTACTTAAACTGCGGCTTATACGCAGTTGAAAGACAATCACTAAAGTGTCTCACAGATGACCTAGACTGGCGACCCTTTTCAAAAGAGAAACTTTTGGGTGCTTGTGAACGTGTGGCGCACGCCCAACGCAGTTAAAGGGCCTGCTCTCATTTCTAAGCAAGACACGTTTAGCTTCCCGTGTTTAGAGAATCTGCTGATGTAGAGAGTTTTGTGCGTGTGCTACACCGAACGAGACATTGTTTGCAGTGACTCATCGCGCTATACCACAATCACCCCTTTCCATACCCTCCTCATTCTTTTTCTTCTCCCCTTACCCCCGTGACAAGTAGCAGGCCAGAAACCAACTTTTAAGGCAGAACTCTCCTCCTTCTTCTCATTGAACACTTTCTTCTTCTTCTTGGTGTGTTTAATACTCGCCGTAGACGGCTAAATAAACAGCTAAATGGACAGTGACCATCTCAAGTCCCATTCCGATTCTCACGTAGCCGGCAAAATAGACAGCGCCGTGAAAACCGCATCGTAGACAATTGCGATACAGGCTGATTTGCTTTCTAAACAAGATGGTGGCTCAGCAAAACGCTTAGATAAACTGAATCTCGCCGGAATGGTCATCTGCACACAAGCAGTCGCTTCTCCAAACACCTAATGGAAGTAACGTCTAATTGTTTTTATAATTCAACACAAAAAATTCCGAAAAAATCAACTGTAAGATTTGTTTATTTTAGCTTTCCCTTCTGGACAGGAGGTGGCGCTTCGTCGCGTAGAAGCTGTTTAGACGTGTTCCCATTTTCGGACAACTTGTGTTCAGTGCTGTCGTCCAAGCAGTCTGCGTAGACTGTCTCCACGCTGTGTAGGAACTGGAACACACCCTCTGACGCCTGTTCGCTAAGGACGCTTCCACTGTAGAAAGAATGTGCGACTCCCACCTTCTTTCTACATTACTTTGTTTCATGCCACCACTGCTGCACTCCTGGAGTTTTTGTACAACTTCGTGATGCCTACGTGCGCTGAACTTTCAAAACGTTTAGAAGTGTTAGAAAATGTGCTGCAGGGTAAAACTTGTTTGGTTGTTCAGGATGTTGTTTCTTGTGTTAAATCGTGCATTGATGCTGACCCTGACCAGACAATAGAAAAGTTGAAAAAAGAAATCGACGAAAGAAAAATTGGTAAGAATTTCCTCAATGAAACAGTAGAAAAGCTCAAACTAGAACAGAATCGTTAGCTAGCTGAAAACAAGAATTTGAATGCTCGAAACACTGAATTTGAAAAAAAAATTGCTGAGATGGAACAATATTTTCGTAAGAATAACGTAGAAATCAGAGGAGTTCCATTCACTCGGGATGAAAGTTGCCTAGCAATCCTTAAGAGCATCGGTAACAAAATTCAATGCCCTCTTTCTGACTCTGACGTTGACATAGTTCATCGCGTACCTTAGAACTCGAACACAAAAAAATCTAATAGCACGCTTTTGTTCCCGATGAAAGAAAGCTCAATTCGT
This sequence comes from Rhipicephalus annulatus, assembly GCA_013436015.1. Lineage (NCBI taxonomy): Eukaryota > Metazoa > Arthropoda > Arachnida > Ixodida > Ixodidae > Rhipicephalus > Rhipicephalus annulatus. The sequence continues at coordinate 726,530 of WOVY01014561.1, read as the reverse complement.
AAGCAAGGCACGGAAAATACGAATGCAGACAAGCGATCTTGGTTTTTCAGGAAATGATGTGCGACCCGTATATGTAAATGATGATCCGACCCAACTAAACAAGAAAATTTTCGCGATGGCCCTTTGCCTCAAAAAAGAAAAAATGGCAATTTTTTGTGGACGGATGATTGCCAGATGAAGGCCCGCAAAGCAACTACAGTCGTGTATTCCGAATTCGAGACGAAGCTGATCTAAGCGTATTCTCGAACTAAGCTAATCTCATATCCTGACGTTGGCATACCTTACATTGATCCTAATAACCTTCATTCTTTATCGTCTCAGACCTGTATTTCGATAATTCATTTTAATGCGCGCAGCCTCCGCAATCATTTCGATGATTTTCACGCCCTTTTTTGCAGTTTACGTTTTCCGTTTCCGATAATCTGTGTTTCAGAGGCTTGGCTTACAGACTCTGATAAAAATATGTTTTGCTTTTCGAACTACAACGCAGAGTACAACCACCGTGCATCCTCGTGCCACGGAGGAGCCGCGATATGCATATTTAACGATGTTAGCTACAAACGTAGAACAGACTTGGTTCTTTATGTACCCGATTGTGAAGCAGTTTAGATAGAATGTGATAGCCCTGATTTCAATAGCAACTCACGCAAAATAGTATTCGGTTGCATATACCGTTCACCCAGCTTTTCCATGGCTAACTTTTGCTCTGCTCTTGACGCCTTGCTTCATTCACTCACGGAAGAAAACAAAAGTATAGTCATCATGGGTGACATCAACATGAATACTTTAGATGAGTCAAGCTCCAGTCATTACAAAAACTTCTTTCCTGGGTATGGTCTCGACTCCCTTTAAGACGAACCCACTCTCTGTGTGGGTAACACTTCTGGTACTTTAATTGATCATGCCTTCACGAATCTTCTGACTCCTCCTGAGGCTTTCATTATTTGCGCCATTATTATGGACCACTTTCTTCTAGCACTTCGCTTTCATCGCGTGGCTACTCCTACAAATACTTGTTTCTCCAGGCCAATCTTTGACAAGAAAAAGTATACTGATTCAATAGGCGCAATAATCTGGTCCTACGTTACCTCTTGCACTGACCCTGAGACAGCTTACAGAGAATTTTCTACCCTTATATCTGATGCTATAACTTATTCGACCTCAAATGTTTTGTGCCGAAGAAATCACGCACCACCCCAGAATCCTTGGTTAACACCGGGACTTCTCGCCTGTTTAAGAAAAAAAGACAATCTATACAAAAAATCTAAGAAAAAAACCTTATAATACAACTTTCAGGCTACGTTGCAAAAAGTGCAGCAATACAATAAACCTCATATTAAAAAAAGCCAAACGAAATTACTATGAAAATTTAATAATACAAGCTGGTAGGAATACGGGAATGCAGTGGCGTATACTTCACTCCTTTTTAAATAAAAATAAAGCTTCAGCTTGTATCACTGAAATTTGTCATGACGGATAGACCTTTCAAAGTTCCGATGCCATTGCTAATGCTTTCAGCCAGTACTTTTTCAGTATCAGCGCAAAATCCGGCCAATCGTGTCTGAACGACAAACGGCGTCCATTGCAATCTTTTTATTTTTTTCCAACCTGCCCAGCTGAAGCTAGGAACACTATTCTAAGTCTGAAAACAACTAGCGCTGGACTTGACAACAGATCTGCCAGATTCATGAAGGACATTGTTGATGTCATCGCCCCTATTTTCACACATATCGTTAACTTAATCTTTAAGCACTCTATCTTTCCTTCCGAACTAAAAAGAAAGCAAAATAGCTACTGTTAATAAGAAAGTCGATAATTCACACCTAAATAATTATAGGCCCATTGCTATTATTCCTTTTTTCAGTATGGTTGCTGAAAAATTATATTCCGTCCGCCTTACAAAATACCTCGAAAAAATTCAGCTCTTGTCGCCGCATCAATTTGGGTTTCGTCAAGAGCTTTACACCAATCTAGCACTAGTTGCTCTTACTGAAAATATCAGAAAAAGAATTGATGATGAAAACATTCTTATATCAGTCTTCATTGACTTCAGTAAAGCCTTTGATTCTATTGATCATGCTATTCTTTGAAACAAGCTCTCTTTCTATAATATAACTTGTCCACCACCAGATTTCCTTTCTAGTTACTTACTGAATCGTACACAAGTTGTTTCCATTTCAGGCCTACTCTCAGGCTCCAAAACTACCAATATAGGGGTCCCACAAGGATCAATATTAGGTCCTCTTCTGTTTCTCGTTTACATAAATGACCTGACAGACTGTTTATTCCTTCACACAGAATGCTTGCTTTACGCAGACGACACCACCCTATTTAGTGCTCACGACTCCATTCCTGCCCTAACCTACCGGCTAAACAGCGATCTTCAGCGCGTCATTAATTGGTGCCTTAACAACAAGCTTGTTAATAATCTTTATAAGACAGCATTTGTTATTTTCAGCTCCAGGTAAAAAAAAACCGAGAAAACGCATTCCTGAAAACGCATTTCTTTTAATAACCATGAAATATTTCCGTCTGCAAAGTGTACATTTCTCGGTGTAGAACTTGATTGTTTTTTGAACTTCAACCATCATAATGAGTTAATAAAAAGAAAAACGACCTATGGTATTCGTGTTCTGCTCAGGGCCCGCCAATTTTTCGCACTTCCTACACTATCTGCTCTCTATTTTGCCTTCCTGCATAGTCAATTCAACTACTGTATTAAATCTTGGGGACTCACGTATAAAACTTATATAAGGCCATTAGCACATATTCAAAGGCAGGCTCTCCGCATAAAAACGCACAGTGATTATCATGCCAATTCAGCTCCACGATTTTCTTCACTAAATATTCTTCCTATTGCAAATATGATCGTCTTTCTCTTAGCTGTAATTGCCTACCGCCTGGTACATAATCCGGATCTTTTATGTATTGTAGGCCATAACATTATCATTTCCTCAAGTAATACACGTTTTTTCTTTCAAAACAATATCTTATTGCCGAAGGCGCGCACTAATTACGGACTAATAACAGTGAGCTTTTCCGCCATGAAGGTACGGAACACTCTACCTTAAGAGACTAAAACCTCTCCCTCATTAAAAGCCTTTAAAAATTCCGTTCGCCTTTATCTGAATCCTTCTTTAAACTGCTGACTTATCTGTAGTTACTGTCGTTGCCTTTTTTTATCATACATATTCATGTGTTTATCCATTTCTATTAATTTATTTTTCTTCTTAAATATTTGTTAGTGTTTATTCCTAGCGATTGCTACGTTTGCACAGTATTAGCTTGACTTTCTTTATTTCCCTTTTTTGTGTGCTTCAATGTGAGATATTCTCTTTGTTATTGCATACCACAATGCCTCTTTTATTATTTTGTACGCATATTCACGCCTCTTTTAAGCGATCTTGCTCCTGTTTTTATTTTTGCTTTGTGTATTCTATAACAAGAGGTCCTATAGCAGTGTTTACACTAAGGGACCTCTTTCTGTATACCTCTCTGTACATGTAACTCCCCACCCAATCACGCTCAATAGACCACGCAATAATACTGCAATATTTATGCTGCATTGTGAAGCATGTATATGGAACACGTGTGTTTGTGAAGCATGAAAGCTACTTTGACTGCATTTCCAAGCAGAGGAAGTACTTTGCATTGTTTTCAGAGGCAGAGGCGTAACCAAGTGCTAGAGCCTCTGCCTGGTACGCAAGCGAGTCGGGTTCGATTAGACCCTAACAACCCTCGTTCGGTACCCACTCTTTTCCAGGATTTTTATCATTCATTTTTTTTTTCATTTGCATCGTTCCCGATTTTTCGACAACGCATAAGTTGATAATTTTTCGCTCACAACCAACAACGCCAACACCAACGTCCACACCAACGTCGACGCCGAAATTTCTGTGAAACGAGCTCTTTATTGCTGTCCCGTTAAAATTTAACAATGCGATTTAATGTGTTTTGTGGTTTTACGACCATGTACCAGAGGGTATGTATTTCCTTTTTTGTTACGGCAGGCTGCCAGTCTTGCTACCGAAAGATGGCGCTACGTCCAGATGTCCCCAAATCGTCAAAGTGGGATATCTTCCACTACAGGAGATTTCTATACCCTGCTTTATTTTTATCATTACTGCAAGGCAGATAAAATTTAGATTTCTATATACACTTTATATCATTCACATTGCAGTATATAGGGCAACGCCCCCGCAACCTACAGTTATTGACCGATGCTGCACCAAGAGCCTCACCGAGCCGTCATGCTGACCTTTTGGGAGTAACGTTGATTTTTCATCAATTCTCTTTTCATCGCTGGGCTCTTACCCTATATGTTGTCCACGAAATTTTATCTGTTTTTGGATATGCAGTGTAATCACTATAGGTACTGTGGTTAAGCCTCCCAAAATCAGGATTCGATTATGAGATCTAGACGCCAAAGTGGAAGACTTTAGTAAGTTCAACTGTCGGGGACTCTTTAACGCGCAACTAAATCTAAGTACAAGGGCCTCAAGCATTCTTGCGTGAATGGCAAATGCGCTGGTCAAGGGATTATTTTATGCCATGACCCACGGGCCAGAAGTCGAGCACTTCAACTACTAAGCGTAGTTGTGGGTGGATCTTATGATCCTAAGCGTGTTTACTTTTATTTTATTTTGTTCAAACTACATTTAGCATTTCAGGAGGACAGAGTGTGCATAAACACACGTATACACAAAAGGAAAACAACTTCAGCAGTTTTGGCGAAGCAAAGGTGGGGTAGATAGTAGTGAATTGCGCTTGGTGAGTGTTTGCGGCAGGATTGAATACTCATGTATATTGTTGTTTGCGAATACTGGCTTGATGTAGTGACTGTGTTGGTCCCGTGAAGCACGAATTATGTACTCCTGCAAGTAACTGTTACTGTTTAGTTGGTGTTTCATTACCAAAATAAACTAAAAATAAGATGTTCAAACGTCACTGTTTTTTTTTCAGATATTGTCTCTAATTCAGTCACCCGTAACATGGCTGAAGTTTAGCCAAGACGCCCGAAACATTAGTAAACATAGCAGATGACTAACAAATAAATAAGTTATTGTTTTTCAATGTTGGCTTGGGTAAAATGATCCCAAACAGCACTTCCGCATTCCAAGGAAGGTCTAATAAATGCTTTGTACGTAAGTAATCTAAAAAAATAGGATGCTTTTTCCATCAATTGTTTCAGGAGGCCTACCTTTTGTCAGGCTGTAGAGCATACGTTATTCATATGAGTCGACCAGTTACGTATGCAAGTTTGTTTGCCTTAAGTCTTTTAAGGAAATTATTTTATACGGTAGAGATAAAAGGAAGGTTGTTGCATTTGTTAATGATGCCCATGCGCACAATTCTCTGAAGGTTGTTTACTATTCCCATTCTGTTGTATGACTTTGTAAGTTGATTTGAAGTGCTATACAAGGTCGTAGGATCATAGAGCTACGTAGCTCTCTGACGAACGCTATCTGCTAAGTTTCAGCTTCATACAGTGACATTCTTAACATTCATAATCGTCCCAAGGGCATTACTAAGACTGTTCCTATCCAAACCGAAACTGCTGACTTTACACCCATTCACAGTGGCGTTACTGCGTGTGAGAGTCATGAAAAGAAGTTAATTGAAAAGTGGCCAAGAAGCCTATGAAAAATTTTTGCCAACCATGATCTAGCCATCGGGTTCGCCCCGTGGTACTAGTCAGGAAGAAAGACAGACAGCTCGTGGCCTTTCTTCATTGTTTATAGGCAAAATATACTTTCTTTCTGGGTTTTATCTCTTGGCCAAAGTGACGGGAAGATTGCTAGTGCACTTCAGGACTTCGAAAAGGCTAAAAAATTTTAAGCAATAAATTCAGTCATTATTTTGTCCGGTCCTTTACATTTCCCAAATTTTTATAAAAATTCACCACTTGTTGTTGTTATTCATGGACATTATATTATTTAATTAGGTATTTGTTTCTGTTTATTCTTTATTTTTAAATAGACAAATTATAACCTTTATAAAAAGATTATATCAAAAAATCATAGTATATTGACAGAATGAAAGATGACGAGTGGGGCGAAGCGTCCATAAATCCGTCCATGCGTCCATCTGTCCATACGTGCACCTGTTCGTGCTTCCTTTTGTGCGTCCGTCTGTGTGTCTAACCGTGGGTGCATCCGTCCATCTAAAGAACACTTCAAGTAGCGCCATCCAGCAGACAATCCAAAAACTAAACGAGAGTATTTACCACATTTCTGCTGTCAGCACTTTGTTAACACCGAGAGCGTTATTACCACGCCGTGCTATGTTTTTCGCAACATGTGGGCATGCGGATGGTACCCGAGGGCGGGTATGTGCCACTAGTATGCGGGTATGTGTCACAAGTTAGCGACAACCCTCCTGAAACGTTCCGTATGAAATCTCACGGAAAACATATGGACTCCGTAATATTTTCTTATGCTACATACGGAAAAAATATGGAGTTTTATGGAAATATACGGAAGTTGTATGGCATTTACGGAAGGCTTCTTATGGAGTATATGGAAGGATAAGGAAATTGTATGACGTATACGGAACGCTTTTCATGGAGTATACGGAAAGATAAGGAAGGTGTATGACAAATATGGAACGCTTTTTATGGAGTATATGGAAGGATAAGGAAGTTTTATGGCGTGGATGGAGTGAGTTTTATGGAAAATATGGAAAGATAAGGAAATTTATGGAGCATACGGAAAGTACATTATGGAAGATATGGAAGGATAAGGAAAGTGTATAGAGTGTACAGAAGCTTTCGTAAGGAAAATGCAGAATATAAGGTCTTACGGAAATATACAGATTTTGTAAGGTGCTTACGAAAATGTGCAATAGTGTATGAAAGGCATGTGGATTGTTGCAAAAATGTGGAAACTCTACAGTTGTTGTCACATTTTCAGCAGGAAATCCGAGCTCTATATAGTTATAAATGAATGCACAGTGACATATATAGTACAAAAGAATAACGCAGGCTAGTCTGTGTTGTCAGTCACCGCTGTTCACCCTTTTCCAGAATGAGTACAACTTCTGAAGATGACCAGGTGCTAAAGTCTGTCACACAGAAAATGTGTCATTCACAAGGAATGACAATAACTGTCATTTTACTTGCATGCTGTCACACGAAAACAAATCAAGCAAAAAAAGCATAACTTCGAGGGCTCGTTTTTTGGTAGAAACAATAATAATGAGAACTAAATTCAATGTGAATGAACATGTCAATATTAGTGAAACTGTTCTCATTAACATTGGCAAAGAGAAATGACATTTTAAAATATCAACCATGAGCTTAGCTCTCCTGAGCACCGCCAAAAGAAATTAAAATCTATGAAAACTAATTGCATGTAGCCTAAAACTAATTTTTTATTGATAGTATGTGCTCCTACAATATAATTACAGCTATACACAACTTGCCACAGCTTCACGACAGAAACGAGATAGGGGCAGAGGGAGTTGTCAGAAAAAATAATTAAGTATGAGAGCACAACTGATATGTACGGACACATAATGGTGCTTATCATTGATGCTCGGATGGTCGTGTTTAGAGCTGGGTCGTTTTGAGATTTTGAAAAGCATTGTTTCAGACCACCATGCAGATTACGCTTCAATTGTAGTGCTACATTAGACACAACTTATGAGTCAGCTTTAATGAATAAGAAGATTATAGGTTAAACAATTGCTTTAAAATATATCATATCATGGCTTCATGGACGCATACAAGCTATGTAAAGCGCAATAAAGTGAGAACGCATAAGCAGGCTCTTGATGCTTCAGTTCTAAATAGATGCTTCAACTGTGCTGCAAAGAAATTTAACCAATGTCTGTGTGTGCAACATTGTTCATTTTAAACTATCCATATGTATATATAAAATTCCTACTGCGAGTTAAGCTACGTAGCACTCCATAACTCTTCCTTTTATTAGGGGAATTTTTCAAACAATCAACATTATTCATTTTCTGTCACATGACTTCTTGCTCGCATTTCTTGGTTTGGCACGATCACAATTGTGCAGCCCTTATTTTGGAGGAATCAAAAAACATCAACTAAAATATATTTTGGAACTGCTTCTCGGTAATATTGCCTTCCCTCAACTGCCACAGCTTGAGATGAGTCATATAGCAAGTCTCGCGCATACCTAGGGCCTACCCTTGAAGAAACTTGCCCGGCTGTGAAACGCTTAGTTTTTCTCAAATAAATTTTTTGGTTTGAGTTTTCTCACTTCTCGAGTCCCTTCACAATCAAGCCGACCCAATGTTTCCCTTAGTCCTTAATTTTGTTATATTATGAACTAAATAAAAAAATAATAATGAAAATAAAAATACTAATAACTGTTGCGCAAAAAACACAGTCCCACGTACGTACTTGAACGCAATATTGCTTTTATTTTGTTTTAGAACCTAAGGCATTAGAAAAGATAGCAGTACAATAAAAACGTTGAAAAAAAACAAAAAAATTAGACTTGGCGGCACTCGAACCTGCGCCACTAAGGTGTGCTCGCGTACGTGAAGTGAGTGCGTTAGCTTGCTAAGCTATTCGCGCTGAAGACTGCACGCGAGTTTAAGTTATTTATTCAAATTTGCTTTTTACACGCTATGTGTTGGCATACTTATGCACAATGTGTGATCGTATCTATTGTTGTGTGCATATGTTTTGTGATTGTATATACGTCACATGCTTTTCGCATGTCTTCAACTATAGATTGCTGCCCCGCCGCGGATGAAAACAAGTATTTTTACACCCACACACAAGCTTGAGCAGTTGAAGGTTGTTTCCCGGGGCTCTCTTGCGATTGAGTCGGCACCACAGGAAATTAGAGTGATACGCCATTATTCCCTGCATCTAGCTGTATTCCACTTTGTAGCTCTATCGCTTGATGACAAATCGAGCGCGGGGCGCGACCTTATTGCGCACGACCATGCCTCGCGTAGTGGCGACATCAGCTGATTGCGCCAGCCGGTTTGCTTCGATTTGCTTCAGAGCAAAAAAATGTCATACCTTGAAAGATTGCGTACTGCACTATGTCAAAATGTTACTGCTTTGTAGCCATCCTATGATGCATTGAGAATTGATAACTCTGATATCACTACTGTAGAGCTTTGCGTCGGCGACACGCACCGAACGTGAAACCGCACTACGTCTGTCGTAGAAGCAGTAGGAGGCTGTCGTCTGCTAGAACAAAAAAAAAACAAAGACCTGTGAAAATATTCATAAGTTGTAACTTGTTTTTTGAATAACCGTTTATCACATTTAAAGTTATTTTGCCAGACAACATACATTCTTTTGCAGTTAATAGCAGCGACAGATGTTTTTTTTTCCTCACACAGATATCCAAATGAAATTCATTCACAGCTAAAGCCACATGTTGTTTGTCTTCTTTGTTTTCGTGGGCATGCCGTTTCGGTGCATCTCTCATGTCTTCGCGCTGCTACACACAAGAGCACGAAATGTTAAATTTACGCAAGGAAGCGCCGTTCCTCGTTCGTGTGATGTGCTAAGATTGCGCCCTATTCCCGCGGTTGTTCGAGTGCGGATCAAGTGCGAGTCGTCCAAGGAATCGGCGCATTAAGCGGGCGCTCGAAGGACTCCGAGGTGACAGCTGACGCCTGTGGTCGCTTCCCACAGGACAGTGTGAAAGAAACTAAAGGTAAGGGGGACACTTTATTATGTAGACCAAGTATGCCACTCAGTGCAAATGTGTGTTGCTGCACTCGAACGAGGCGTTGTGAAACGGCAACCTTACGCGCCTTTGCGAGTGCGGTTGCGATTCTCTTTGACAACGCTAACGCCAGCAGAGCCATGGCGCATCGGCGCGGCCTTACTGCAGCTTATTCGAGACAACTGCGGCAACATGCATGTGTATGGTGATCGATTTTTTCATATGTGCAATGTAGTGAGGAAGACGCACACGGTGCTTGCTACGTTGTTGATTAAACGAAGCCTGCAGTGCCATTTGATGCAAAGCAGCATTTTGTTTACGTTCGCGGGCGATACAATTTGTAACTTGGCTAGATTCACCTAGCCAATCGCCTAAGTGGGTTGATCAGCATACGTTCACGGTAGAGCGTTATTATGCCCCTAAACAGTGGCGTGTGCTTGTTAAAAGATATAATGTGTGTGCCTAGTGTAGAGAGAGAGAGGTGTTCGTGCAATCTGCATGTGTACCTGCAAGGCGCCTTTGCTTGTAACTAATAATGTACCGGCCAGCACCTACATTGTACGCTTGACTTTGAAGAAAACCTGCATGCAGAATGTGAGATTTTGTAATCTGCCAGAGTTGCTTTTTATAAAATAATACACTGCCAGCATGTTCAAAATATGTTTCGCTGCTGTGTGGCAGAGGTGCAGTTATCAGCTGTTGTGCAGTTGCTGATGCAAGCACTTATAGTTTTGATGCGTTAATATTTCTCATCTAACTCATCAGGTGTTTGGCTGCTTCAGCACAAACAAGGCAAAGAGAGAAGGAAGACGGGTAATGACAGAACCAGTGCCGACTTTTGTTTGCAGGAGAATACCCATGTTGGTGTATTTATTGTGACAGCCTCTCTGTGTTGCTTTTTTGCCCAATTTATGCAACAATACAGTTGTCAGCACTATGAGAGAGAACACTGAAATTAGCTTTTTAAGATCATGGTGACTAAATGCCTAGTAAGTCACAGCACAAAGTAACAACAAAAGACATCAGTATGATCAATGTGGACGAGTACAGTCTTGCATCTAAAAAATTTATTGTGTAAAATGTTGCCTAAGTAAGAAACCTCTCTATGTTTGCAAATAGTGTGATGTCACTTCGAGCACCGTGCCAGCCATTCTCTCCCTCTGTGCAAGGGCCGGTTGGCAAGGAAGTTGTTTGAGACGTTCCTGATAGACCACTGAGATGTATGCGATTCTAAACCTGTAGCCTAATATATACAGATCTTTTGTGCGGTTACATCGCTGCATCTGACACCTAGAACTTATTTGCATATTTACATTGCTCTATTAGAACCTAGCACACAATCTTGTTGTTTGCATTGTTACTTCATGATTATCGAGCGGTAAAGGTACTGAGTATATGTAAAACAAGAACCTCTGCTTATTACATGAAGACATATGAGGCCTTCGATAAAACGAGTTATACCTTTATTGGGCTTGCGTACTCGTCGGGGCGACTCTCACATGCAGCTTCAGCAAATGGTATCTTCCAGCCCGGTGACCATGCAATTTTTTTCTGCACACAGCGCAAACACCGAGATGTACCCACTCGCAGATGGTCGCGGCAAGTGCATATTTACCTTAGCTAAAATGTCTAATCGAATTTCTTCATCGACCGGTTCCTGCCATGAGTGCTAACGTCTTCGCAAACAAGACACATTGTTATTGACACTGCACACACCACACACAATATTCTCAGTTGAACCGATATTCTCAATACCTTTCAATGCACACTACATGCCGCAATCAACAGTGTACATTTTTGAAGACTATGCCGCTGTTCCTCGCACAGGCCACCACGTGTGTTCACTTCTTCAAGATAAACAGACAGCGTGGCAAATATTTTACCACACAGTTTACCACACAGCTAGATGTTTGCTGACACATAGTACAGCTAATGTCGAAATTGTAACGTGAAGTGTAAGCTTTGAAAAATTAAAACTTGCCCCAAACACCGCACGACTGTACCGGGCTAAGCCGCCAGCGGGAGTGTTTTTCCAGCCACACCTTTTACATGTGGCAGTGACATCATGCTGTGACGTACCTCGGTAAGGGCCTATCGCTGCATACTTTATGTGAATGAGGGTCCTGTTAGTGAAAGCAGGCATTGTTGATTTCGTAACTTGTTCATTCCCAACTAGACCTTCATTTGCACGAATTGTCTGACTGATATTCAGGCGAACTTTTGTGCAATAAATTGTACAGTTGGCAGTCTGTGCTTGCCCCATATTGTTGTTACTGGTGTTTTTGTTGTTACTTTGCACTGTTCATTACTGCTCACCTACAGAAACTAGCCTATCTTGCCGGTGTTTTGGACAAGATGCAGCTGGCAAGTGCGATAGTGTTCATAACTCTAAATTCTAAAGCAAAAATTATCGTTTCACATTCAGTTAGTTGCATTCATATCACTATATTATAAGAAATCATTGATTAAACATGAATCCGTGTTCCTTCACATAATGCTCACAACCTTTATATCAAATTGAACGGTGTTTATAAAAAACATGGGTTTTAGCTAAACTTCATGCTCTTTTCTCGAACAGCTGACAAAACGCTATTGCATGCTTACTTGCCATGAATTGGACTGTGTTTGAAATACATTGCAATTCTTCACCGGACTGCCAGTACACTTCACATTGGGGGAACATTTATTAACCATGGATTGATTAATTAGGAACGGAAAGAAAGAAGCGGCAGGCCGGGATGCTTGATATTGGCATCCGTTTTGCTACCCAGCGCATTATCATGCAAACTTCCTATAGAGTGGTTATGCGTCATGCATGTGTGTCTGTAAACCAAGAACTTTGGGTAGAACTATATCTTACAAATGGTTGCAGGACTGTGGAGGCTGTAGGGCTGGTTAGGAATGGTGGAATCTCTGGACATGTGTTCAACCATGCTGCATCAGCTCCTTGGTGTTTTCACGGCATCTTTACAGATGTGTTGGGTGAGTAAAGCAAGCAGGTTTCAACACAAGGAAAAGTATAATATGGCAGCGCCTCTTGTGCGTGCCTTACATCCCAAGTATATCAATTATTTATCTTGCACCTTGTGGCCTGTAATTTTTAAAGATACACTTCTTTTTGCTTTACATTTGAGTCTTGATGCTTTCACAGCAATGTATTTCTGTTTGACAGCAAGTGTTCTTGAACAAATAACTGATCTCAATAATGACAAAACACCCTTCATACTTGGTCCTTAGCATAAGCTAGCACATATTTGTAGCAGATTCAATTATTCATTTTTTGCCGGGATGATAATGGACAACTAGCAAAGGCAAGTTCAGATTGGAGTGGTCGGTGACGTCTGTTTAGGCTCTGCCATATTGCTTTGCAACCAGAGTTACTTGTGGCCACATATACAATGAAGCCACACGACGTGCATTCTAAATGAGATTACCATATCACATTTCACTGCATCTTAATATGTGCCAAACAAATGCAGATATCAATAGCTTGCCACTATAAAGGATCCTAAACCAACACAAGGTTGAAATTTAGTCGTGGTTTTGCAGCTGTGTATGACTCTACAATGAATGCATAGCCGTGATAATTTGTGTATATGTTGTCGCAATAGTAATGTTGCACACATTGTACAATACAAAAGAGGTTTTAGCTTATTTCGCTTTTTTTCGCTATGCTTCTTTCTCGTCTCTTCTTGCCATGTGCTCCTCCTCACTGTACAAGGAGCAAGAGCAGTGGGCACACAAACGCGTATTTAAAGAAAATGTTATAAGGTGAGCACTGAGAAGCTGAACACTTCCAAAAGGCTCAAAGAGGTAAAGGTACTATTTCTAGCTACTTTTTGGGCACCCATAGCTAGTTGTGCTGCTGCAGTTAAAAAATAAGTTAAATGTTAAAAATTATTGGAGGTGGTTTGGCACCCATAATTGCAGTTACATACAGAACTAGTTTCAATGCGTAAGCAAATGCTGTTCACTCTAAATCAATCCCAATAATATCTGAAATTCAGGAAATATTCATAGAAAAGCTCAGGAAAAGGCTAAGTGGTTGCCCCTTGAACGTGAAGGAGATACCCTTCTTCTAAAAGGTCAATAGACAGTCTAGTAGTCTCGATATTGCATGCACTATAAAATATTCTGGTGTGGTGCTTTTCATGCATGTTATAATGAGAGGGGTTTTTAATAGAACTGTTGTCACATTGCCCTGCGTTGCTGAAATTGTTCACATAGTTATAATACATGAATCACTTTATGCCTTTTGATTTTATGCAAATGGTTTGCTTACCCACTCGGTTTACCTTGATTTGGATAAAATCATAAATGCTCTAATTTTTTTTACTCTTTTTTTATTTTTTTTTGAAAATACGCGACCATTGATGTGAACGCAGTTGGCGGCGTGCTTGACTAATCATTTACTACCACCACTATAACTACACCTCTGACATAGTATGACAAAAGTAATGGTACTTAACATTACTGGCAGCATACACTTTTATGTCTCAAAATGTGTTATAAAGCCTGGTAAAATTGTGTGTACGTTTTTTTTGCTCCAACTAAATATTCTGGTCTACTCAAAGTAGCTTCCGTTCTTTTAAGGTCCTCAAACTATTAGGTGTTCAAAAGAAGTACCAATGCCATATACTTTCTTTTTCAGCCTACTTACCACTCAAATAATGAAAATTACCCGACAACATTACCCAGTAAAATATAGGGATGTTATGAAAAGTAATGTCAATTCACTTGTCAAAAAACGTTGCCGAGTTACGTTTTTGTTCACTTTTCTTTTCACAATTTTGTTAAAGTTACTTTTGATAACATCCCCTATAGTTTGTTTGGCATCATTTTCTGCTAGTTCTCAATATAATGTGTTCAACAAAGACAAAAAACCCTTAAACTTATAGTTCTTTCCTTTACTCATGAATCTCAAACAGTGAATCTCAGTAATCTTAGCGGTGTGTGACTTGTTTTTTTATCAGTTGTGCATGTGTTTAAGTACATGCATTTAGGTGGGAGAGCAAACCATTGCCACCTCCTGTGACTAGCAGATTTTCTGAGAACTGACAGATGCATAATGCTGCCAAAGATGTATAGGGATATTGGAAGTAATCGTAATGTAATTGCAATCGTAATGTAAGTGCCAGTAGGCAAAAAAAAGGTGTCCCACACTCGCCATAATTGTAACAGGCAGCGCTGACTGACTCTTCCATGTATAAATGCACATATATACCATACAAAATGGAAGAGGGATAGCCGCCATGGTAGCTCAGTTGATAGAGCATCGGACATGTTATTCGAAGTTCGCAGTCTCGTCCCTGTACAGGGCAGGTTATCTTTTTTCCTTCTACTTTTCTTTCTTCACAATTACAACACTTCTCTTCTTGAAGATTTTTGTGTGTAAAAAAGATACCTTATAATCTGAAGAGGCAAACAGAATGTGCCAGTGTACGAGTTAGCTCTTGTAGTGGTTACAAGTAAGATATGTTTTGAAGAATAAAGAATGGCTACAGGACATGGCGCTGGATGCACTTTGTTATTTTTGAATCAAGCTATCTTGTATTCTATTTTTATAAATTACATTGGATACACATGACGGTATCACACACTTTAATGCCACAAATATTATGCAATGAACAATGTTATCAATGCGAAATTGCATAAGGATAAGGTGAAAACTGCACCCTCAACGAGAATGTACAGGGAGCACAGGGTGCAGGCGTCATTTCTTCTGCCCGTGCTTTTCAAGTGCGAGCTGTTTTCACTTCGTTCTGACCAACTAAATAGATTGAGATGTGTTGTTATAGTGCAAGAGGATGCTCCACGGGAAACTAGGTTTGTCTGAAACTCTGTGTGTGTCTTTCAACCTATATGGTGCCCGGTTCAAGAGTTCATGCAGACCAGATCGTGTAAAACAGGACCGTGTAAAATGGACCGTGTAAATAAAATAAAATGGACCATGTAAATAAACAGGATCGTGTAAAATGTCGTTTTCGTGTGCAACTGTAGTTGTGGTTGTGCTGAATGACCTTTCTTTATATACACTACATAACAAACTTGCTCCTTTAAGGCCGAGTGCATCTTCGGATCGATTGTAAATGTTTGCATATGCGAGGCCTTAAGTTTTATAAGAGATTCCTCAGTGTGCCACGAGGAAATGTATGTTCAGCGAAAATTTGTATATCACTATATACAACTCTTAAAGCCTCGTCTACAACTTTGTGCAGGTTGACCTTGAGCAGAAAACGAGGAGCGGCAGCAGCCCCCAGAAAAGAGCAAGCACCCCCCAAGCTCCCCAAGCTCTCTTCGACAGGAACAGCAAGGTCACTGTGTGGCATTGAAAACCATTGCAAGGAGTGCCTTATCAGTACACTGTGCTGCTCTTTCATCGCAGAAGACGAAGTTGACCACTCCAGAGCAACTTCACGCTGTGTATAGTGAGTGCTTCAGTGGTTTTGTTTTTGTCCAGCCAGCAGTTAAGAAATCATGTGTCAGATTCAGCCGGGATGGCTAGAGGGAGTCGGGCAGGCATGTTTGGACATTTGTCTAGCCAAGTAGTGCCAATTTTCGCACTGGTCTTGTTGGAGTTACTGCCACAATCACAGAAGCTACGTCACCTCTCTAAATGTACAGATGTGTCGGGGAAGATTAGCTGCATTAGGTTTTTCTATAACTGATAGCTGCCAACATTCTTCATTATACAGGAGCTTTGTTCCTCACTTATGGGTGTAAAGCCCTCCACAAAAAAATGCAACACGTCTACTTCCAGAAGGCTCTAAGGCCCTACTTGTAGGTTTTTTCGGCTTGTATCATAAGCACCTCGTTTGGGTGTACATGAACATTTTATAAACAAGTACAGCGAAAAATTTGGGTGGCTGGTCGTTTGGTCGTGATCATGTTCCTCGCAGTATTCTTAAGCATGTTGTGCATTACGTTGTCAATCTGGTTCATGTGCGTAGAAGACATTACGAAGTTTCAGGCCACAGTATAAAAAGCCTGGAAGCAAGCTATCAATAATTTTTTAACAGAGTTGCTTAATCTGACACATGATACATCACTAAACTTTCGTGCGTATTCATCAATGTAAGCTCGTCTTAGTGTTATCCAAAATGAAGATGTGAGTCGACAGATGGAAACGTCTAGTGGGGTAATCAGGGTGAACAGTGGAAGTGCCTCGACAGGCTGGCCGATGTCGCGATAGAAGGACCTATTTTTTATAAGTCACCTTGTCATCCTTGGTGTGTTAGTTTAAATGGGGTCAGTAATGACATCATCTTTTGGGGTAGGCGTGTGTGCCTGTTGGAAATGTTTGTCTGAAAAAAACCTATAACGCAGAAGAGTGCAGCCCTTGCTTCTTTTCAAGTTAGTTTGCGCTGATACAAAGTGTTCTCCTGTCGGAGGTTGGGGGTAAGGGACGCAAAAAAAGATTAATGATAGAATAGAAAAAAAGAAGAAAGAAAAGGGGATGCAGAGTAAAAGTAGTGCTACACTGCTCCTACTTTGCATCCCACTTTTCTTCTTTTTTTCCCTTGTTCTCTTTTTCCACCTTTTTTGTTACATTTGCATTGTCCCATATAGTGCAAGAATCAATGACACATGGCTTTGGTATAGCAAAGATGCCTATGTGGTGTTGGATTAAACAGTGCATTGTACTTCATTCAGTTAATTACAGACTGATCAGTCTTGCAATAAGTGCTTCCTGTCTATCACCACACATGATCAAATGAAAAGTTTGTGCTTGGCTCTTAGTTTGCTGGTATATAGCTTTTGTCTTGGACTACTCAAAATGAATGTTATTTTACTGCTGTTTATGGTAATGAATTTATCCAACATGAAAATATCTTGCCTTGTGAACTTTGTCAGACCTGCCTTTCTTTTTCTTTCCTATGCAGGCATTGTATGTGAGGGAGGCAGTAACAGAGAGGTGATAGCTTGAGCTTCAGAAGGATAAATGCTGGCAGTGAGGCAATTACACATCAGACATCCCAGCCATTTTGCCAACCATCCTAAATGTGTTTTGAAAAAAAAATATTGTGCTCGTTTACTGTATTGAAAACAGCAAAATGCTAAAATATATCGCAGAGAACAAAATATTAGGCCACGTTGGTGCCTTCTGGACTTCCCAGGATGTCGTGTGGGTGTTGTTTGTAAAATGTAAAAATAAGTGTTTCAAAAATACTGCCTCTTCTACACCAAATTCGGTCTAGGTATTAAGTAAAGGTGATTGTGTGTAGTGCATGAAGCTCAGTAATATTAGTGCAATTTTTTTGCCACATCAAAAGCAAGGAAGCAGTTCTCTTTATGTAGCAAGTTATATGATTACACTTTGTCTTAAAGTAGAAATGAATTTTTGAAGTTTTCTTATGATGGCTGTTTTCTGCATTGGATATACGACAGCTTCCGTTCCGAAGTTCCCCATGGCCCTCAATAGGAGACTTCAAAAATCATTTTCCTCATTTAAACAAACATTGTAATGATAACACTTGCCATATAACATGAACTGTTTATTTGCTTTCAACTTACACATAAAAGTAATTTTCAATTAAACACACAGCTCAAATTGCATCTCAATGTGGACAAAAACGATTGTATAGTGATATTTGTAATCTGGACCTAACATTATTTTTTTCGTGAAATGTAACTTCTGCGCAGTGAGTATTTGTGGCTCAAATATTCATACAAAGTGCAGTATTGCCATACAAGAAATGCAAACGATAAACAGTTTGGCTGAATTCTCCAAAGCTTATGTAGCAGAAAAGTTGCACTAATGTTACTCGGTTTCAAATACTTTAAGAGGCATCTTTACTTAATATGTAGATCAAATTCGATATGGCAAGAAAAAGCGGTAACTTGAACTTTTAGACTCGCGCCTTGTAGTGCGCCGTCCGCGCCGTCCGCACCGCTTCTCGAACATTCGACAGCTGACGCGCGCGCATGCGCCGTCGCGCCGTCGCCCACCATCTGTGCCGCGCGCGCTTCTCCTTCGAGAACATTCGACAGCTGACAGCGCATGCGCCGTCGCGCCGTCGCCATCTGTGCCGCGCGCGCGCTTCTCCTTCGAGAACATTCGACAGCTGACAGTGCATGCGCCGTCGCGCTGTATATATACTCAAGGTCGGCGCTCGCTCGCTTAGTTGCCGCTCGTCGGTTGGTTTGTACGGCGCGTCGACGTCCAAGGTCGCGGTGAAATGAATTCTAACGAATCCACAAACACAATGATCGACGTCCCTTCGACCAGCGCCGCCCTTTCGCATACGTGTGTACGTATTCACTCATTTAACACCCCCTCCTACAACCACGTTAACCAATTTAGCCATCGACCCAAGTAAGTCGCAATTTAACACCCCATTTCACAACAACGTTAACCAATTTAGCCATCGACCCAAGTAAGTCGCACTTTAACACCCCGTTAACCAATTATATGCTCCGCATCCTCCTCAGTGTTCCCCCGAGGGAAGCTGCGGGCAATTTTTTTCTCACAAGTAACACCCGCACGACATTTTGTGAAATTCTGAAGGTACCCACGTGACCACTACTTTTTTTCTTCAAAACATTTGTGCAAATAACTATTTTCAGAAGAGTAAATTACCATCTTTTTTTAAACTATACATCTGTGATGGTCACCAGGCAGTATGGTTTGTATGTTTGGTGAAGAATAGCCCAGTGCGAAAAACAACAAATGTCTGAGCATCCTTTGACGCTCGGGCAATTTCGAAAGCATTTGTTTGTTAGCAGCAATTCAGTTAAGCCCTTGTCTTTATGCTTAGGCCCAGAAACAAAGCACAAGTAACAAAAGTAGTCCTAAGAGTCATGCAGTCTCGCTGTTCCAAGGCTTGTGGAGCCTAATTTAGTGCAAGCTTCACCATTTTAAAAAAATTCAGATTCAACCAACAGGTTTTGGAGGCACAGTGCATTTTCAGCTAACTTGTTTCACACCAGTTACTTAGATAAAAAGCGGAAAGTAGAGGTAAAAATACCATTTTAAAGGCATTGGAGGTAATAAAAAAAAGGACTTTCTTTTTTATGTGGTGCTTTGCCTGAACGCTGTGCTTTTTGTGGTATAGTTCATTGTCTAGTAAACATAGGCCTTAAAAACTAACATTAGCCATGTTGAGGTCGATTTCTTGGTTATAGTCATAGTATACATATTAAAAATTATGACTTCAAACTTGTTTGTTCTTTTGAAGATTTTTCTTGCATAATTATATTTCAGAGTCTTAGTCAATTTTGTTATAAGAAAACGTGATGTCATAATAGGGTCACTTTTTGTAGAATCGTTCAGTTCTACCTTACCTTTTACATTCCTAATAGAGCAGTTATTTTCAATATCGGTATTTACAATGAAATGAGCATGCTGTATGTAGTAAGGTGTAAGCACTTACAGATAGCACATGCACCCAACTTTTCTGTTGCAGTTTATTTCTGTTATTCTTGATTTATATGTGGGGTTTCACGTCCGAAAACCACTATAAGATTATGAGAGACGCCGTAGTGGAGGGCACTGGAAACTTCAACCACTTAGGGTTCTTTAACGTACACCCAAATCTGAGCACACGTGCCTACAGCATTTCTGCCTCCATCGGAAATGGAGCCGGGATTTGATACCGTGACCTGCGGGTCAGCAGCCGAATTTCTGTTACTCTTGCTCCCCTATATGTGTGTAGTTCGGTTATAGTTGTCTGGCTTGCACAGATTTTTAATGGCACCTGCCTGGTCCTGCTTGCTTTCATGGAGATTTTAACCTTCATAAGTTGCACAGGTTTAACTCTCAAAATTGTTCAAGATGTCAATTTTGTGCACAAACTGTACATTATAAAGGCAGCAGATGTACATGCACACACTATTAAATGTACATTGAGAGCTTTCACTTGCAGTTCCAAAGTTTTACTGTGCAGGAAGCATTTAAATCATAATTTCATAAGGACATACTAATCGATTATCTTTACCATTGAAAATCGTGACATCCTAGTTATTTTCACTGTGATAAGCATGCTGTTTTCTTTGATGTGGCAGAACTAATTTATACACTCATTCCCTCTATTATTCACATATGCATAACATGAAGGATTGTGTTTCTTACATTTTCAGTTTCATTCTGTGTGTTATATTTCTTGTGCATGTGAAATAATGTGCTAACTTGTGTCTCTGACATTATTTGTGCCAATTATTTTCATTTCCAGGTGCCTATGAAGGACACATAAGTTCTATGGCAGTGACCTTTCAAATTTACAGTGGTGCTGGAGCCTCAAGCAGCATTTCGCCGATTTCCACAAAGCGTTCATGAGATAAACACAGCGCCACACTTTCACAGTGCTATGATCATTATTTATGTTTAAACATTTCGTTCTAAAAGTGCTGTTACATTGTGTTTTGTGCCAGCATCCTGTGGCTTAGGTGGAGCTCATGAAATTACGGTGAAGTCACCTCATTTGTGTACCATCAACACTGCAATGTCACTATTCACAGCTGGAGCATACAGACAAATAAAAAAATATATTGATTGTAGCAGGGTTGATGTGTATATTAATGCTTCTCTATTGATAATAATAACTTTATAAGTTCTTTAAGTCTTGCATTGAACACTGCATTAATGTGTTGCAATGTAACCACCATGTACGATCGCTGGCATGTTAGTTTAGTAGTTTTGTAATGTATTTTATTTAAAAGGTAATTTTCCTTCCACATCACGACAATTAGAAAGATGCCGATGATTCAATCCCTCATGCACATTTAGGAAATATTGTGATTTGTACACAGTATTGCATGTACTCAAGATGTGGACGTCTATTCGATTTACACATTATATTGCTTTGCACTAGATTCAGACGTAACATGCACACAATTCAGTAACTTCTGCATGATACGTCTTTCCATAAAATGCGGAGTCCGCATCATACGTCTTATGCGGAGTCTGCATCATACGCCTTCCATTATCCAATAATTCCGTACTTGAGGTCTCTGCATCATACGGAACGTTTCAGTAGGGAACGGAGGACTCACAGGCCAAGCCATAAGAAGCTTCAACCCTAAAGCTCCGGTTTATGGTCAGTTCGCCAGCATGGGTGAGTGCCACAGATTTAAAGATCTACTCTTCATCATTTAACCTCAACAACATTACCAAGAGAGACATGCGCCCTCTACCACGCATTGCCAACGCATTTGACAGTCTTCATGACATCCCCTTTTCAACTCTCTAGCTCCGATCTAGCTACGTCAAATGGCTGTAGATAACATGAATCGTGAGCAGAGCTTCTTCATTACCCTTGATAGCCTTTACAAAGTAATTCAAATCAATGCCCTTTGACTCCAGCGACGTTGTTGAAATAGTGAATGCGCTTATTCAAGGGTTTAAATGTTAGATGCGTTTGTGTTACCAGCACGACGTGATCACCATCTCGCTATTTATGCAGTACACCTTGAACGCCTCTCGACCATTCTATCAATATTTCGACGGGCTCAACTGCAGCTCAATTCCTCAAAGTACCATTTAAGTCTTTGATAAATTATTGTGTTGGGCCATCTCGATGAAAATACCAGTGTATAACCAGACCCATGCTGTCCATGATGTTCGCAGTTTCGTGAGCCTGTGGTCCTACTTTCAGCAGATCATGAAAAATTTGTGACACTTGCACGACCACAAATATACCTTCTCATACAAATTTTTAATTTTGTTAGGTTGATCAATAGGCTGACACCTTCTGTGATCTATAATCACTGCTCTAGCAACTGGACCTATACTTCCATATTTTGACTACAAAACGTCTACAGAAGTGTTTACAAACGCGAGTAGTCACGGCATTGGTGCATTTATCACTGAAGCACAGGAGACACTGATCGTGTAATCGCGTATTAAAGTCGTCTCCTATCGAAGCTTGAATGCAATAACGCCATAGGAGATTGAGAATGACTTGTCTTGTCTTGGGGTTTTAAAATACGCCCTTACCTGTATGGCCACACTTTTCGTGTCCTTCGAGATCACCACGTGCAGTGTTGGCTTTCTTCAATGAAGCACCTTACTGGATGACTAAGCCATTGGGCGTAATATCTTCAGAAGTACTCCGACCAGTCTGCACGCCTCCTTACGATGTCATTCACCATCTTAAATCTGCTCCTAACGATGTGTCACTTTCTATGTTCGCTTTCCTGAATAGCACGCTCTACTGTAGTAGCATCAAGCCAAATGACTTTATAGGCTCCTTCTCGCCATGCCCGAACATTTTCGTTCGGTGGCGTTGTATGACCTCCAGGATGAACCAACTGCTGACCACTTGCCGTATATCACACGTATGACCATGTTCAGCGCCACTCCTTTCGGCATGGTCTAGCCCAGCCGTTTGCCACTAGGTGTCCTCCCGTGATAGATGCGAACGTATAAAGAGACCTACTGCACCATCTGCTTGAATTCTCCAACTGATCTTCAATCTTACCGAACTTTTATTCTGTGTTGGTGTAGACCTTCGATTTTTTTTTGCTGAATCACACTCTGGCTCAAAGTGAGCCGCCCTTTCTAGAGACGATACGACCAGGTATGCCTTGACTCGAGCACTCTCCACCCGTGCAGCTACTGACGTTTTGGACGTTTTGCTCCATATTGACATCCTGCACCAAAGGTGTTCCTCGCCAACTGCTCACCTACCATGGCCGCATATTATTGTCAGAAGTAATAAACAATCTTTTTCACTGTTCTTTGTAACATCGCAAACTGATCACTACCTATCATCTAAAAACGAATTGCGTCGCCGAGCGTCTTAACTGCACCATCGTGGACATGCTCGCGATGTGCGTCTCCTCTGAGCACAATAAATGAGTGTCTTCTTTTTGTAGATGTTCATACTGCGAATTCGGTCCGAAGGATGTGCAATCATTTTGCAGACACAAGCAATCATTCTGCAGACACAAGCACACAAGCACAGTAATAAAAGCTTACAGGAACTGAAAAGATGTTACTCACACAGGCAAATAGGCTCATATGGGGCATGCACTAGCGGAATTTCGTAATTTGTGTCTCTAAAAAGTTGAATACACCTAGTGAAGGACAGGAACATTTTGATATAGGAGTCTTAATATAATACTTCGCCGAACACAGCAGAATGACCATGAACGATTAAGCTAGGAGCCTTCGGAGCACAAGCCGAAGAAGTACGTGTATTGAGAAACGTGGTCGTCGCCGTGTTCCCTCAGCGCGGTGCCTCTCTTCGCCGAGCGGCTTCAACACCATGCGCCGGCATTCTGGGATACGTGGTCTTTTCGACTCCTTTCGAGCTCGGGCTGCCACTTCATCCCCTGTTGCCACACGTGTTGTCACACTGGCACCTGGAGCTACTTCGCGTGACCTTTGCTTACAAAATGTAATTTAAATCATACTCGATGTACCTTGGAAATGGCAAAATACTATTTTAAGATACCACTGGCAATTACGAGGTTAAGTCCGCATTCATGACTGTGAATTGTTAACGAGCTGTGATGGCGATGACATAAAAATCACGCTCATGAAATATCTAGCTGCCAAAATTTTGTTGATTCGTACAAAGCTTCGACTCTTACACCACAAACTGCTGTCTTCCTATGAAAAATCGCTTAGTGACAAATGATTCTGCTGTATAAAAAGTTATTACAAATAGCATTGAAGAAGAACGACTAT
The DNA here is from genome assembly GCA_013436015.1 of Rhipicephalus annulatus. Lineage (NCBI taxonomy): Eukaryota > Metazoa > Arthropoda > Arachnida > Ixodida > Ixodidae > Rhipicephalus > Rhipicephalus annulatus. The sequence goes on along the minus strand of WOVY01014561.1, from coordinate 702,233 downwards.
TTTGGCTAGTTGGTTCCATTCTATTAAGGGTTACAGCACAAGCACGAAAGTGCTAGAAAAAAATGAACGAAAAGGCGAGGAACGGAAGCAGAGAGGACAACAAGAGCTCTGACTACCAACTGACTTTTTTTTAGCAGCACGCATGTTAATATACACAAACAGGCAAAATCTTTTAACAGCAAACGTGGGTCGTTACACAGTCCTAAATTTATAAAATGCGTAGTTGGTGCTGTTTGCATGTTTTTAACGTGTGGTCTTCTGTTATAGGTCGAACTGGACGTTGCACAAATAAAAGGTTGGGAAATCATATGCACAATTTATGCAAAAGGTTAATTTACCACTTTGTAATGCACTGTAAAAGTTGCGGATGCCAGTTTTGAAAGCAAAGGCAGAATGATAAACGGGCTAACCCTTATCTAAAAGCGTGATAACTCTTTCATGCAAAGCCACCGAAGGCTGGCTTACCCTTCGTCATCAAATTTCCTTCCTGGCAATTTCGCTCGTTATTGTCGATATGGTGTTCCAGCGCACACGCAGCCTAAAATCGAGCTCGTTGAGCAAAATACATCATTACACAAACTCATTATGGTTTCCAGAAACACCACTCCACTGAAAAGCACCAAACGAAACACGTTTTCAGTAATCTTTAGACTCTAAAAAATGCGGGTGATCTTATTCATTTTCATTAGGCATTTAACCCTGTACATCACTGCGTGCTTTTCATAAATATAAGGAAATATGGCACACGTGGTTACCTTTGAAAATTCAAAGCGACATATGTCGAACCAATTTTCATTTGTTTCTATCGGTGACGCGGCGTCTGGATAAAGCGAAAGAACTCGCGGGGCTCATGAACGCAGACTTTCCGATCCCTTTATAACTTTCAACTAACAGATAGAGAAGATTATGCGTATTTTTATGCTTCCAACGATTTACCATATGCTGAGTATGCTAATATGTATGGTGTCTTTGTCTCCGATATCTAGGTATTTCCTAGGCGGAATAGGTAATGAAAATATTTGTGTAGAGGACAGTCGCTGAATCAAATTGAGCCAGCCATAAAGGAAGTAAAACAGAACCAAACATTTACAGTGCTAGAAACGGAAAAAAGTGCTTCAGGATCGCTTTTTATTACCTCACAAATATGTTAGTTCCACAAATATTGAATTCGTTGAGTATGTAAAAGCTGATGGTTTTTACGTTCCTGTCGCGTTAATGCTTGAATGCATGACGTGCGTAGTAAATTATTTTAGGGGCGAAGCTCCTTAAGGCGTGGGCTGTGCGTCCCCTGTATGTAGCCACCTCTAGTTTAGTTTTTGCAGTGTTCACTAGATGGCCCCGCCGCGGTGGTCTAGTGGCTAAGGTACTCGGCTGCTGACCCGCAGGTCGCGGGTTCGATTCCCGGCTGCGGCGGCTGCATTTCCGATGGAGGCGGAAATGTTGTAGGCCCGTGTACTCAGATTTGGGTGCACGTTAAAGAACCCCAGGTGGTCAAAATTTCTGGAGCCCTCCACTACGGCGTCTCTCATAATCAAATGGTGGTTTTGGGACGTTAAACCCCACAAATCAATCAGTGTTCACTAGATGGCGGTACCGTCCTCTGTATGTAGCCACCTCTAGTTCAGTTCTTGCAGTGTTCACTAGATGGCGGTACCGTCTCCCCTATGTAGCCACCTCTCGTTTAGTTCTTGTAGTGTTTACTAAATGGTGGTACTTGTAGCTGATGATGAAAAGATGCAAGATGTTATAAACTATAAAGCGGTACTTGTAGTTGATGAAAGACGCGAGATCCTATAAAATAGAAATGATGTCACATATGGCGCGTGTCATTGGTTGAAGGCAATCGTTCGATTTAGTGCGGCGACGTACGCTAAGGGGAGCGATGTAATAAAATAGAGTGGGCAAAATGTACAGAGGATTCATGGTTTACCAGGTTTACCTCCGGAGCTTCGCCCACTCATTATCATTCACTTCGTGGATATGGCGGAATTTTTTTCTAAAGTTGGGTTTTTCATTTCGCTACCTAAAACGTTTATTTCATTTGAAATATTCACTATAAAATTATTGGCTTGTTTGCGCCAACAATTAGTGTAAAGACCAAGATAAAACATCGACTGTCTGCGCAGCCACTGTGATTGGTGTGCCTGCTTAAGAGTGGTGTCGCAGCGATGAATGGCCTACGCTTCTACCGGCGGTGCAACAACCAGCATCGCATGTTGATTGTAAACTGCAGTTTCAAAATGTTTAGATAGTTCTTACGCAAGTGAAAGACCGACCTAGCTTAAGCGAAGAAGACCACGTCAAGCACCTAAGAAGAACAAGCTTCATCATTTGTAGAGCTTAACCGAGATAGCGCAAACTTCTCCCTTTTTTTCTTAACTTTCTGGAAGTAGTTTTTATTGCTCTACTGCCTTCTGTTTCGACTGCTGATTTCTGGCTGAAAAATTTCACAGCATAGCTTACTGATTTTTAAGCACACCTCTTAGCGGTGCCTTTGTAGTTGCAGCACTGAAATAAAGCTTCTTTTTCTGTCTTTTCTAGTGAAGAATTTATTAGTGTAGGTCTTGTTGATATGTCTTGCCGCTATATTTTGTAACGGAAATAGAGGTTCTCGTAACAGCTCTAAACAATTTTTTTTTGCCTTCTTTCACTATGCAACTTGAAAAAATTCCACTCTCAATTCAAAGCTCATGAAGAATTAAGGTACATTTCAAAGCACATGACAGTTTAGGCGTACATTTTGTGTGCAAATACAAAGTACTATGTAGTGTAAGAAAATTGGTATCAATTACAATTGTTGACATGTGAGTCACAATAACTATCTATCATATTATGGCAATGTGACGTGGCTACACGCGCTTGCTGAAATGAACAACTCCTTGACTGCCTCTGTTTTTTATTCTAAATTTGAGTGTTCTTCGAGCTGCCCTATATTTTTAGTAACCGAACGGCTTTGTTTCGCATCACCAGGAGCCTCACATATAAAATAAAAAGGTGTTGGAAACAGAACGTGCTGTTCTCACACGATAGCTCCTTACTTTGCCAAGTATGCCTTTTTTAAGAGAACGTCTAGCTAGTTTGTTTCGGTACACAACCAATAACTGGGTATTATATACGAATATTTTCGTTGTCCACACAAATGAACGTAGATAGAATTGTTCTTTTTCAAGAAATAAAAATCAATAAATAACATAAGACAAGGCAAGCACAAGCGTGCAGTTAATTGTGCGCATGACCGACGCCGACCACTGGCACTGGATGGAGAGAGAGGTCGCCGCAAGGCCTGATTGGGAGGCACCAACACATCATGCATACTCTTCATGCAACAACTCGCTAGATGCAAGAGGAGCACATAATCAAAGCTGAGTTTCGACCAGAAAAACGTCACGCGACAGTATCTTCATTTTAAATGGTTAAAAATTTGAAGTTCGACATCATAAATTGTCGCACTTTGTCTTTCATTCAACACAATTTTTATGATACTGTAAAGTACCTCTCTACCATGCACGCTGGCTCCCACTTATATGGCAAGTGTGATTTCAACTTTGGACATTACGTTGCAAATTTTGAATACTAATAATCTCCTTCCAGCAGAACTGTCGCTTTTCAACAGCAGGGTACCATGTTAGTTTCAAATGCCCAGCATTTTCACGCGAGCCAAAGGCACTTTGAATTTATCTATCTATCTATCTATCTATCTATCTATCTATCTATCTATATATCTATCTATCTATCTGTCTATTCATCTATCTATCTATCTATCTATCTATCTGCCTGACCGCCAATATGTCTGTCTGTCTATCTGTCCGTCTGTCTGTCTGTCTGTCTGTCTGTCTGTCTGTCTGTCTGTCTGTCTGTCTGTCTGTCTGTCTGTCTGTCTGTCTGTCTGTCTGTGTACGTCTAGGTCGGAGTTCACCGGACAGCTCGACAACTGACAGTTCCGCTTCTAGCAAAAGGACTTGAGTGTGTTTTTTGGCGACCTGCTTTTTGAATTTCCAGGTCAATTGTTGCGTTTTCTGCGGTACTTACAACGTTTCAGCATCTATAGTTAGTTTAGTGGCGATGACGCTCTCCAATAACGCTTTTGTCGTGGACTTTCAGTAAATAAGTGTTGACATTACAATGCTTTGGAGGAATCAACAAGTAATTTATGTACTTTTGTTAATTGTTGTGCACATGTTCGCTAATATACTGCGCAATTATATAGTTGCGCATATATTCTGCAAAATACACTGAAGGGATTTTTAAATCTGTTCATATTTGAGGGTAATTTTTCTGTATGAAAAAAGTATTTACAAAAACTTCCAAAAGTCAATATTTTTTTTCACATTTTGGGCTTCGTCCCGATACTCACAGCGATTTTACCTTGAATTTTTTGGGATGAATATTTGGTTCTTAGCTGCGAAGCACCTAGCTACTCCAGTCTCGGTGCTCTCGTGATCACCTCCTTGCCTTGGTGTAGGCCGAAATTGGTACGAACGTTTGACCGATGGTACTGTGTAATCACTGCCTCAATCAGCTAATAATCCTATCAAGCGCCTCGTCAGACCATTCGCTACAGACACATGTGACACATACGTACATACCATAGGCCGTGGTATACAGGTACGCACTACTAGTGGTTGGCAGTTGAAAACTATCCAGTAACCGTGAATAAATACATTGCTAATTGCAGTGTGTGAGCATTAAGAAAAATTGACATGGGCAGCATGGACCCGAAGAATGCAACGATTAGGATTCGGGATGCCAGCTGGAATTGAACCGAATCAGTCTGAGTTGTTATGTCAGGTATCCAGGTTTTGAGACTGGTTTTGGGGAAAAACCCAGTGCAGCTGTAGTGTCAGTGCAAAATCGATATTGGTTGCAGTGCTGGCTGTTCAGTTTTATAACAAACCAATAAACATTACACATGTAAGCATACAATACAGACGTAGTTTCGGTTCAAGCCGAAAGCATTGTCCGCGCAGAAAGCTTTAAGAGCGCTGTTGCGTTTCGTGGTGGACTATTGATCTCAGAGACATAGTTAAAGCAGTAGTATGAATCGTATTATACCCATTTGTGTTCGCCTTGTTTTTTGTAACACTTTCTTGCTATGATGTTTTTTTTATTATTCCCGTTACCCCCTGAGTCGTCCAGTCTGAGAAGTGGATAACCTCCTTGCCTTTCCGTTTCTCTTCTTTTCCTCCTTCTATGGTGGGGTTAACGTTGGTTGTGGTTTGAGTGCTGGCTCCACTTTTAGTACAGTTCGATAAACCTTACATTTGCAATTCTTTGAATTAGTGAGCTATGTTTAAGTGTTACTGCACCCTAGAGGAATGCGTTATTGGAAGTGGCTATGCTATTCACACAAAAGAACCATGAAATTCTCTTTGTTTCGACAATCCGGACATCTAAAGTGACTCCTGCTATTACGGAAGGCCATAAATTTACCTTCAAACTCTGGTTGAATCGAAGTTTATGGTAAGCCTACGATGTGCGTCCAACTACTTCTCTTGAAAACATACCAATCGACCTCGTAAAGAAAACATCGAAGCGGAACACTCCAGCAGAGACATTTACACGGATATGCTTCGCACAAACGTTATTCTGACAAGGTAAGGGATCTGTTAAATTGTATGTTCATTTGCGCTTTCCGCTAGAATTCTAGTATTTAACAGGCCACGTGAGGCTTAGACATCTTAGGAAGTGACTTCAGAGCTCTTTAGAACTAAGCAGTATAGGAGTTCTGATAACTAAAAAAACGCAAATCCACCTATATATATTCTCACGTGGTGGTGCCCGTTGTAAGGTGTTTGATATGTGTTTCAACTTCACCACAATCAAGCTCAATGTTGATTATTGTTCTTTGCTGTACAAGTAGCATCGTTTATTACTTGTATTTTTTCCCGTTTTTTCATAGGTGGAGAGGATGATGACGAAACATATTGGGTGTAACTGCTTTTTGGCAATTCGTCCAGTATTCGAAAAGTCAGAATAAAAAGTGACGATAGTGCCTTATTGTAGTCTGTTACAAGAAAATATTTTGAATGCTCAGCGAAACATTCTAATCTTGCTCGGCATACTCAAACTTCTGGCTTAGTAAAATAACAATGGCTGCTTGTCCTTTGAAACTTGGTTTGTATTTCTCCTAAGGAGATAACCTAGGCTTTGTGAAAGGACAAAACCAAGGCTCTGCGAAAGGAAGAACCTGCACTCCATCGCAAGGAACAGTACCGCCATTCTGCCTTCAATTTGTTGGTTATTTATCCAGGTCTTCAAGTAAGACCTGCTGAGATTGAGAGAGACGTGCTTTGAGATCTTCGGGGCCAATTTTATGGGCTCCTAGACGACAACAACGGCCAGTGCTCTGAAATACCTGATATAAACTGGGTGATTGGGCTAAGAAAGACGCTTCAAACAGGCACAAAATTAAGTTTTCAGAAGGCTAGGCATCGTAAAGGTCTCTAAAAAATTTCATTTTTTTAGTGATACATCTTTGGAGACTTCTTAAAGCTATCGTTCCATGACTAAGACTACATAGCTTCAGTCGGACACAGGGCAAGGTTTACTTATTTCTGTCTCTAAATTTATGGATTCAGGGTTCTGGCATATGGCGTCATTCTTTCTACCAAGAGGCTTACCGTTAGTCAACTAAGAGGGTCGGCACTCGTGTACCTGCAATCTCTCTTTATTATTCAGCACCTTGAGTACATAAATAGTAATTTTAATAAAAAGTGGCTCTTAAAATTTGGTAAGCGCAGTGAGCGTGCTTATGGTACAGCCAGTGAACAAAGACGTAGCCCCTTTGGTCTTTACTAATCCGGGTAAAACAGAAAAAAACTTATTAAGGATGGAAAGGCGGCGCTTTCGAAAACTGGGAATTTAAAGAAAACAGAAATCAGGAACATTCATGGGTGGGATTTATAAAAAATTAAGCGTGCTGTAAAAAAACAATCTTCTCAAACAGGGGCTATTAAACTCCCATGCGGGCCAGCAGGTCCTAATGAAAGTCGCGCAAGAATGAGAAAACAAGAAACGTGCTCTGAAGAGCTGCTTTAAAAAACAGAGGTTGCTTGAACGCATATGAATATTATTTTCTAAGTTCTTCCTCTAGCCATATAGCTTTCCTAAGGTGCTCGAATATTTTATAACCACAGTTCTACACGATCATACGTTTTCTTTCAATTCGGATGTGGAATTAGACACTCGTCATGTACATCAAGTGCCAGAGCACAAGCAGAACACTTGAGACACAGAACTTCCTCCTACATTGTTGAAGAGAAAACGACCAGGCGTACGCTGATCGCGCAGTACAGTCACGGCCTAAGCTTGAGGAGCTGCCATCAGAAAGCCCTCTGTAAGCTCTCTCAGGGAGCCTGTGCAAGTAACTTGTGTAGCATGCACTATACGCTATAAACCTTTTCAATGTACTAAAACACAAGAATTCAGTCAGCGCCATGAAGATCATATACCAAGGTGCGTGGCGATACACTGTCTCGTTGTTCTTGTGGAAAAAATGAGGATAATCAGAAACAATACTGAGGCATTCTTTAATGGGTGGGCGGCATTAAATTAACTGTTTGTTCCTACATTTACATAGTTCTAACCCTGGTGTGTAGGGACTTGTGTGACACGCGATATTACATCTGGGACCATAATTCCTCGAGCGAATTCATTCATTTTATGTCTCTATAGGTTTTTTCCGAAAAAAAAAAACGTGGCCTATGGACTCCATCTAAAGGTGAGAATATTCAGCGTTCTAATAAAAAGCGAAGACTGACGTCCATAGAACATCATTTTTTCTACATGAGCGCTGGCGGCTATAACCAACTGGTTCCAACACTGGCTATACCACTTGAGAATGGGAACACCATAGCTCAAACACGTGGTGTCAGTGTTTTTCGCTTAGTTATTGTCCGTGGTTAACTAATCTTTATAAATCACTAGAGTTTCATGAGAATTTCTGATTGGCGTTTTCTGCCAGCGTGTTTACTTTTTTCTAGAACACTAGTAGTAAGCAGTGAAATATTCACGATTACAACACTATGCATATTTTCACAGGAAACGTTACCTTGGGCAGGCCCCACATGTGAAATCATTCTCCTATCTCTCGCTCAAGAGACGAAAGCTGGAATATGACTCTGCCGTTTGCAACTCAGATCAATCATTGATTGATATGTGGGGTTTAACGTCCCAAAACCACTATATGATTATGAGAGACGCCGTAGTGGAGGGCTCCGGAAATTTAGACCACCTGGGGTTCTTTAACGTGCACCCAAATCTGAGCACACGGGCCTACAACATTTCCGCCTCCATTGGAAATGCAGCCGCCGCAGCCGGGATTCGAACCCGCGCCCTGCGGGTCAGCAGCCGAGTGCCTTAGCCACTAGACCACCGCGGCGGGGCAACTCAGATCAATCATATCTTGTCGACTTACTTAAAGCAGCAGACATTAACGCTGTTAAAATCAATAACACAAAATACCCACAGCATATCACAATTGCCGCACTTAAGTTAAAATCCGATTTAGCTCAGCGTTGTCATCGCTGACGTGCTTCCAGTCTGTTCCTCTTTACCACGTTCTTTCACAGCACCTTTGATCAAGCACTTAATTTTTATAGCCATGACATTCATTTCTCATCACAACAATCATCGGCAGCTAGCCACACCCACACGTTGCAGAACTGCTCCCTTCTTTGCCTCGTTCATCCCACAAACTTTAAAAGACTGAAACGATAGTCCGGCTGACAATGCCGTAATCACCTTCCAGTCCTTGTTTCAACATTGTGTAAATATTTTAACGAATTTCTCACTGCATAAATCATAATCATAATTATTAACCTACGCCTCATGCAGTGTCTCCATCGAGAGACCCTTAAGGCAAAATAAACTGAACTGAACTAATGGTATAAAAGGCTTGGCTGAAGCCAGTTGATGCAGAAACACTTCAAAATTGTGGAGCACACATAGACAACAGCCGAAAAAATACACAAAGAGTGCTCCTTTCAACCTATCGCCACGCTATTACGCTATATGTACGCAGTTTATTTCGTCATCTTGTAATACCACGCATGCCCACCACTTTCGCTTAATATTCTAGCCATCAACGTGGACGCAAAAACACGGCAATAAAGCGTAAGAAAACTTGAACACTATGCAAATTTACTTAGACAAAATACCGAGACTAAATAGCTCGGGAAAGCTATGAGGCATCATGCGTAAAGGACAGGTCGGACTGAGTCAAGTCTGACCTTTTTAGCCTTTTAAAGGTCCTTTTACTGCCTAACAAACTTTTGCTAGGGTCGTTTTGATAATTTTTTAACGCTTGTCCATCTTTTTTTGTAAGGCTGCATGTCATGTTTTTCAAACACATTTGTTTGGTCGATTTTGTTAAACCCTATGCACTTTCAAGTCACCTGTTTCGATCAGTCGATTGGACTGTTTGTCACGCATTTATGGCCTTGGTCAGGAACTTCTGCATGATGGCAAAGCATATTTTTCCTCTTTGTGGCCCTGTTTGCGCGCGTACGTAGATGCCGTTATTCTTCAGCGAAAAATGACCGCCTTGTTTTTGAGCATGCATGGTGCTCCGAGGCACTATTAAGAGGTATATGAAATTGTATAAGATTTGTTGCTCTCTCGAGCACGCCCTGCCGCGGTTCTCCACCCAGGTAACGCAGAACATTGAGTCAACGTGGTTTGGATGTAACAAATGTGAGGAAACATTGGATGGTAAAATATAACATTGCACTGATGCTTAAATTATTACGTCACCGTAACACAGTATTTTTGATGTTGCAGCAACATTCAAAAGAGGACGTTGCCCTAACGTGTTCTTTTCAATAAGGCAACAACATTCAAATTATCACGTTGCCCTAACGTGATGGTAATAATGTGGTAACAACAATCAAATTATCACATTGCATCAATGTTGTATATAGACGACAAACCCATGTTTAACAGCGAACGTAGAAACAACAGGGAGAACATAATCGCTGAAACATCCAATAACACACATGGCAACGTTTTCAACTTCGTGTACTCATTTGATTAATGCCTGACAGTGGCTAGGTAGTGTGGTTAAATAAGAAATACAAGCATGAACAATACAGACAACAGTTCCGATAATGTTTTTCACACACTAATCACTCTATGAATCTGATTTCTTTATACAGCTGTACTCTATTTTTTTATTTATTTGTTTGTTTCACAATACATGATTGCCGTAGTGCAGGGGACAAAAAACACCGCCATAAGTCACTTGACAAGGCCTCAATAGCTTCGCGGCATACGTTCTTCACACAGAGTGACTTCATTGGCAAAAAAAGAAACACAAGAACACAATAATATGATGGAAACCATTGCGTCACCTTCTTACGTCTGTATCTAGATACACTAAACACCGTAAATTCATGTGTGAGAAAGATGTTAGCAAGAGCAAGCCTTTCAGGACACCGAATTTCCAGGCTACAAAAAGCCTGCTGTAGCCAGGCTTCATCTTAACATGTATGCATGCAGTCTTGAAGAATAAATTACCTGTCTATTTTAATTATTAGTGTGATTGTAAAAAGAGCAATGGTACCAATACACTTTGAAGTGAGCAAGGAGTAGTTAAATCAAACTGTGCCTCCATAATGATGCATCACCACAATCAAGTTTTATAGAGTGCTTCCAGATTAAACACACAAGAAACAGATAGACTAAAGCGGGACCTACATGCTCGCATGATGAAAGGCAACAGCCACAGCAAACCCTACGATTAGCAAGAATTATGGAAGTAGAACCAATAGGAACCATGTAGCTAGAAAAACAGCTGTTTCACAGAGCCCTTACTCTTGGGGAACATAAAAATCAATGCAATGATTTGAGAAAAAGATGCAAACAGGAAAGTCAGTAACTGGATATAGTAATAAAGTAAAATCACGGTCGAAAGAGAGCGATATATATGGTATAAAGAAAGGTAGAAAGGTTCACCGGAAAGCAAGTATCTGGTTTGCTACCCTGCACTTGGGAAAGGAGACAGAAAGGTAAAGAAAATCGAATCAGAGACAAAAGGAGAGCGGGAGGAAGTGAAAACACACACTCTAGAATGTCACAAACCGTTGACGAGGCGGGTTGATCGGAGAAATTTTAGGAGAACAGTCGAAGTCGCTTGAATGTATAGATAGACATAGTGAGCTTTCGGACAAGAAGGGTGCTCATTCTGGTTAAAACTGCCTTGACAACTGTTTGCAGTACTCAAGTATCTGGTAGTGTTTGTGACTGATTAAAATGCGATAGAGCAGCTATTTCACGTGCTCTGCTCTTACAGCTTTGTTGTTAACTTGCATCGTCATGAAACCATTTCATGTCTTCTTATTAACTACGTGTAAGTAAACATCGGCCAAAAATTCAGCAATCGTAAAAGATGTGTGTTATTCTGTCTCTGGCAAAGCTATCAATTCAGGGCACTCACACCAAGCGCCAGGCCTGCAGAACACGCTGCCTGCACGCAAACATAAACATCGAATTGCTCCGCAATGAAATGCCACACTTCTACAGAAGGACGGTCACTCACAACAAACACAGCAGACACCAACATAGAGAAAGCACGCCTGCTGAAAACACAGTGTTATTGGTAAGAAAACCTAAACCACAATATGCAGTATCTTGAAAGGGCACAGTAATCTGGAAACAATATCATCCACAGCAAATCTTGGAGACGCCAACAAGGAGATGCCAGGCGTGCACAACACACTATGTAGCGCACAAATAACACGAGACCAATGCAGGCCCCTTGCCATTTGTCCAAGGCCTGGCTTCAGCTTCGCTTTGAATGTAAGGCTTATGTCGGCTTGAACAAACGCACCTACCGATTACGATTCCCTCACTCGAGTAGGTTCAGCGAGAAAACACAGAACTGAAGCAAAGCTGATAATTAGATGCCATCTTTCTTCACATGACTTCATGCAGCTTTCTATGTAGTAGATGTAGAAGTAGCACAATCTTTATACAGCTCTCTGGGCGACTGATACATTTGGTCAATTGGTCAACTGCAGTGTTTTTCTAGTTAGTCACAACACAAACCGCTATGGCATCTGTCAAAGGTATGCTCCTTTCTTCTTAATATGCTGCCGTGCACTTCAATGGTGTAAATTCTGGCTGTTACTAGTCCCACAGCACCACCTTTTTCCTATGGAAATCGAGACGCGAACGGCTGCAGTCTTAATAGAGTCTTCTTTCTTCAGTAAAGGACGCTTCGATGCTTTCTCTCTATAGTAGTTTATAACTCCAATTTTCTTCTACGAAGTCTTCTAGTGCAGGGTAGGTTTCTTAAGCAGCATGTTGTTGTCGACAGCGTAGGTATGGTAACCTGTCAGCAGTTAGGCGACCTTCCCTTTCTGTTTCAGCGTAATGTACATGCATAACTAGCATCACGTTTATGCAGCTGTCTGGACGACTAATACATTTGGTCAACTTCAGTGTTTTCCTAGTTGGTCACAATACAACGAAGGCTTAGCTGCATTCATCAAACTTCCAACTATTAAGTTAGGCTGAGGCTGATTTGAGCTGGAAGTCGTGTGCGAGCTGCCACTGCTTGGTGAACTTGGCGAGCTCTGTACTTGACAATTGTGGACTATTGTCGCTAGTTCGCACAAATGGTGATTCACACCTGGGGAGGTCTGTTGTCTGATCATCTTGTCGCCCTGCTGCTCAATGTTACATTCATGCACTTCTAGGATTGAGGCAGTAGGAGAAGAGCCGAGACGTTATTTAGCTTGCGGCTTTAAGCAGCTAAGGTTGCAGCGGGTGTACTCTTTGTTGCGTGTCAGCGTAGAGCGAGCATGAAGTGTTCATTCCTGGTTGTGGAGTTACCTCTGTTGGAGGACCGCTATTTCAAGTGTTGTAGATAAGGGCAACAGGTACGCCGGCCACAGAAAGTAAGATTATCACCGTTCGTTCGATAGATGCAGTTTCCGGACTTGCAACGGTGAAATAAAGCTGAAATCGCTGTGTGAACAGCATCCAGGTCGCCCACAAATCACCGATCATGCACTTACGCGCTCAGATGTCTTTTCTGTGGACGTTATTTTGTGAATAAAGATCCGCATCAATGTGCTCACTGATGAAGCTGAGCTGTTCCCTGGAGGTACTCTGCTTTTTCAATAGAGGTTGTCGTTATCGGTCACCCTTGAACGACTCTTTACACTTGACTAAGCCACGTAACTTGACCCCTTTGACTGAGAATGCAGAGCGAAAAACACGAGAATAAGATGCTCCATGCTACTGTGTTACAATGATGATGACAATAATAGTGAGTCGAAATCAAAATTGCACAAGTTTCGATTGCAACTTCATTTTTAAATTGGATTGTAACATTAAAAAACAGGTAAGGCAGCATAAAAGAGTGAGACAGAAGTTGTTTGCAAAGGACCGAATTTCTGCACACACTAAAATAGCTTCAAGACAACGCTGACTTGTACAGCGCAACTGAAGCTTCAGTTACGTACTCATCACTTGCTTATTTTTCACCCTCATGATGCGTTTTTACGAAGGCTTCCATGTTGCGCTCACCAAATGTCACCAAAACAAAAATAAATTCATGATTAAAATTATTATTACGACTTGCGCGAAGAATATTTAAAATTACCTAGTTATTAAACAAGCAATAGCCTCTAAGATTGGCAGTGGCTTTATTTGTCTCAGATGCTATACATTATCAAAATTGGGCCGCGCCTTGCATCATGGGCTGTTATAGTCACGTGATAGTTTCGCGCTCAAAATAATGAAAGTTTTCGCCACGGTTCCTTCAACAGAAGTTAACAATGTAAAATTTTAGTTTATTTAGAGTCTGCGTGGCTGCCTTTATCGGCTTTGTGTTCTGAGGTGTCCCCTCCTTTCCGTATACAACTAAGCAAGGCGTTCACCGGTGGAAACGGCTTCCACCTGACCACTCCTCACGCTGCATGATCGGGTACAAAGTGGGGTTTGCAGTCTTCTCTTTTCTAGCCCTGTTTGCCATCGCATGTTTCGTCGCACTAATTGTGACGTAAGTCACATTCACTGACGGTGTCACCCGGGCACTTTTGATCGTGATTTGACTTCCGATTGGCGGTTTGATTCTCGTTTCAGGCAAACTCGATCCAGAATAATTTGCACCGCTTAGCAACGATCATTGTTATTCGTGATCGAGAAATCAGACCCGTCGTCGTTCTATTCTCGTGCTATAACTATCGTCATGTCATACCAACTACCCCAAACTGCCACACTTCCAAATCAACCCTTTGACGTGCGTTACTGCTCCACTGGCTTGTCGCCACAACTTGTCGGCCAGCTTCGCTCGTCTCTTCTGACGATCTTTGGTCTCAGCACTTGTCGATTGTTCCGCAACTTGTCAAGAACGGTTCGACAACAGACAACACACGACTCAAGCAAGTGCCCTCGGTCACCCGACAGAACACCAGACAAAGTATAATACAACATACCTAGCAACGTGTCTATTAGAATTTCGTTCCCTCTACATCAAGAGGAACATGTGGGACACAAGACTTTTATAATGAGAACTCAAATTTTTTCATGTACAACAACGTAACGAAAGAGAATTGAACATAAACATGGCTCCTCCAGCTCATTCTGGACGAGAGCGCCATGCTAGGGCCGTAATGAGAACAAAATTTTGCCCCGAATCGCCTGCGAGAAACCAAAAAATGGAGAAGGCACTAACTAAAACGCACGGCTCAATGCGTCTGCATTAGTGGTCAGCTTTTTTTTCTTGTAGCGAACGTCAAAATTGTACTGTTGGAGTATCATGCTCCACGTCAGTAACCGGCCACATTTAGGCGACATGTTATTTAACCAGGTTAGAGGTCAGTGGTCCATTTGGACCACAAACATCAAACCGGAAACATAAGAGGCAAGCTTTTGAGCGGCCCACATGAGGCAAGCACATTCCTTTTCCGAGGTACTGTATGCCTCTTCTCTGCAGTTGAGTTTTCAACTTAAATAAAAAAAACTGGCCTTTCGTTACCAGCACTGTCTTCCTAGCACAATATAGCTCCCATGCTGCGATCGCTCGCGTCGCATTGAATCACAAATCTCTAAGAGAAATCGGGTGCCATGAGAACGGGATTTTCGCTTAGGGCCTGTTTTAGCTGGCAAAACGCATTCTCCTTTTCTGAGTCTCATAACACTTTAACAGGCTAGGATTTTCGAAGTGCGTCAGTTAGAGGGCTGGCAATGCTAGAGTAGTTTTGTACGTAATGCTGATAGTATCCAGCCAGGCCAAAGAATGCCCTTAGCTCAGATTATGTGGTTGGTCGTGGATAGTTCCCGACGGCGGCTACCTTAATTTCTGAATGTCTACGCTGGCCACGCCCCACAACGTGTCCCAAGTAAGACACCTCGCTGCACCCTAGGTGACATTTAGTAGGTTTCACGGTAAAGCCAGCCTCTTTCAACCTGTTCAGCATGACGCGTGAATGCTCGACATGTTCTTCTCAGTTGTTTGAGAAGATGGCTACATCGTCAAGATACAGCAGAGTGAATTCGGAGGGGCCTTTAAGAACGCGGTTCATTAAGCCTGAAAAACAAAAGGGCGCATTTTTCAATCCGAAGCTCAGCTTAAGGCCTGCTACGGATTGGCTCCTCACAAGTTAGCTCGATATCGTGTTCGATTACCGTCATGTTTCCGGGACGGTCCGAAAGCACGTCTTCAAACTCGGAAACAATCCTTCTCGGGTCCTCTTTATGGACTTCACTTAACCTAGAGTCTAGGTTCAACTGCCCCAAGATTACCTCCGATCCCCTTTAGATTACATCACAAGAACTCAAAATATCTGCCCCCTCTTCCTCTGAAGCATTCAACAGCAGATTTACGACCGCTTGACGTCGAACATATGGTTTCATCAAGTTACTGTGGTAAATTTTGTTCGGCCGCCTTCCTAATTTCACTTCATAATCGGTATCAGAAATCTTCAATACTACTTTGGCGGGCCCTTCCCAAAGAACCTCAAACTTGTTCTTTTTGAACGGCCGCAGCAGCATTACCTGACTTCCTACTTCAAAAGCGCGTTTCTTCACCGATTTTTTGTAGTACTCCTTCGACAACACTTGTGCAACCTTCATGTGGCTTTTCACTAGATCTTTCGTTTTTCAGACCTCTGAAGGACGTCTAGAACATACGCCACTACATTGGGGTCCTCATCGAATCCCTCTCAGAACTCGCGCAGCATCCTCAATCGTGTTCTCAAACTCCTGCCATACACAAGCTCTGCAGGGCTAAAACCAGTGCTCTCATGAGGAACTGATCTCAAAGCGAACATAGCGGGAGTAATACAGGCTTCCCAGTAGCATTTGTGCTCGTTGCAAAGAGCTCTCAGGATCTATTTCAGAACGAAATGCATACGCTCTACCGGATTAGATTGCGGGTGTTGAATCAAGCTGTGCACTACTTTTATTCCCAATTTATTCATAAAGGTAGAGGTAAGGCAGCTGGTGAAGACACTACATTGTCGTATTGGATTTCAGAAGGAAATCTGACGCGTGCAAATATAGATAGCAGTGCATCCGCGACATGAGGAAAATTGAGCTCCTTAAGTAGTATTACTTCCGGAAATTTTGTGGCTACACAGAGAGCCGCCAGGATGTACCGACCACCTTGCCTTGACTCTGGCAATGGCCTGACGATTTCGATTACTAGGCGCCGAAAAGGTTCTGTGATAACTGCCACAAGCTTCATGGGTGCCTTCCACTTGTCCGTGGATTTCCCCGCTCTCTAACAAGTGTCGAATGGGCGTACAAAGTCTTCGATATCCTTCCAGCATTTCGGACAATAAAACTCAAGGAAAACTCTAGCCTTGGTCTTTTTTATGCCGAGATGCCCTGCCCATGCGTTTTCATGCGCCAGTTCCAATAGTTGGCGACGATGCTTTTGTGGCACCAAGAGCTGCTCATACTTGAAACTTTACGCATTTGTGTAGCTCCGAAACAGGAGCCATGCTTTCCCAAAAAAAAGAAACATCCTTTTTCTTTTTTTCCAAGTTTACGCTTTCCATTAGCGCTTTAATTGAGGAGTCCTCACGCTGCTCTCGAGTGAGCGTTTCTCGAGCAACCCTCGACAGCTTACTCCAACTTTCCGCTACAGGCGAGAGCGTTGCGCCCCTCTCGCACTGACTCAATGTCGCCATGTCGTCTCCCTCTTCTAGGGAAACCGCACCAGTCGCTTCTGCGACGGGCCGCTGGAGTGACTGCTCACATGACTCACACAAGAATTTCCTCTCTGAGGTTCCGTCGACTCGCCGCCAAGGTCACTTGATGGTTCACCACATTGAACAAGATCAAGCTCCTGCGAAAGCTTCCGTGCTTGCGATCGCGTGAGGGCCATGTACCCCAAGTTGGAGAAGAATGATTTACCCTGCTCTTTGAGAAGCTGCTCTGAGTTGTTAGAGAAAAGATAAGGAAAACGATCGGGAAGCACGGCAGACACAGCCGCTAAGGTGCGAAGCTTACCGAACGGGCCTTCAATGACAACCGTAGCGATTGGTAAGCAAGCACTCTGGTCCTCGGTGACTTGCCTGATCCATGCGCATTCTCCTGTAAATTCGTCCGGAGACACCAACGAAGGACGGACAACGTTCACGGTTGCAGCTGAATTTCGAAGTGCTCGACACGTTTTTCCATTAACTCTACTTTCCTGGAGATAGGGCTCTTACAACCGCATGTTCTTTTCCGATTCTCTAATTGTTGCGAAAGCAAACCTTTGTTTACAGTTTACTGCAGTGTGCCCTTCCTTTTTGCAGTTGTAGCAGATTAGCGGTTTCCGTGATTTAAACGCCCTTGTGTTACCAGTGTGTTGTTTAGGAAGCTCACTTCATTTCTGCGCTTCCGTTTACCCTTCCGCTACAGTGTCCTGTGTGAGAGACGGGTTTTTCCTGAAATTTTGGGGTAGAGTGGGTTTCCGTTGATCAGGTTTCTTCTAAAAAGCTCTCTTTCCTTTCATCCTTTTCAACCCACACTGCCCTGCTATGCAACTTTCGGCGAGTATAATACTCCTCAGCTAACTCTGCGGCCCTGTTTAGCTGTACTTCACCAAGTTTGTCCAGCAGCCAAAGCTTGACATCATCCTCGATGCAGCGGTGAAATTGCTCCAATGCAATGCATTTTACCACTTTATCGCAATCGTCATAAACACCTTCGCCCTTGAGCCATTCAATTAAATCGGCTTGAAGACGAAACGCGAAGCCAACGTGTGACTCATTCCCCTTTTTAGCATACCGGAACCTTTGTTTGAAAGCCTCGTGTGATAACTTATAACGTCTCAAGAGCACTTCCTTAACCTCGTCATAGCTTTCAAACGCTTTCCTCGACAAGCAAGTTATCGCGTCGGACACTTCACCGGGAAGAAGAGCTAACAGGTTCTGTGCCCAAAGAGACCGCTCCAAAGCATTTTGCTACAGACGTGTTCAAACTTGACGAGATACTTCGCCATGTCCTCGCCTACTACGAATGTTGGCAGTTGGTCCCGAACTCTATAACCGCTGACCTGAACTGTCGGAGAAGCAACACTAGGCGCCTGTGAGCACTGTAGAATTGCAAATTCGATTCGTTGCAACTCGAGGTGCTTCTGTTTCTCGGCCTCCTCACGCTCGCGACGTTTGCGCCTTTCAGCTTCTTCACGTTCGCGAACTTCTCGCCTTTCAGCCTCCTCGCAGCGTGCTTTGATATCCGCCCAGGCCTCATCGACTTCCTCATCCGACATTCCTTCATCCTTCATGATTTCAAGGACCGCTTGCTTTTGCTTCGCACGGCCCATAGTAATGCCGAGTTCCTCAGAAATTTCGATGAGTTCCTTCACTTTAAGGTTCTCCATCGTTCACACTAGCCTCTTGCTGTTTGTATCTGTTAAGAATCTACTTGCCGTACCCACTATAAGTCTACCATTTTTTAACACTGCCGTGTTTACACCCTCCGCATTAACTTTGGTTTCAAAGCGCTCTGATTTTGCTTGAAACGATCAAAGCTCACTCTAATGCTTCACACAGCCCTTCTCTAAACTACTATAACCTGAGCTAGAGTAGTCTGGCGAACTGAGGGGAAACCATCAGGCACTCAATGCATCGATGTCACTGACGCCGGCCGATCCCGCAGCTGCCAACCACAGTTACGAAGTGCGCCTCCGACGACGTTACGGAGGGTGCCACGAACCTCCCCGCTGCCACCACTGTTACGAGAGACAGCGACGCCAACACGGTCCCGAAGGCGCCACTGCTTCGAACTCCACCGAGAAGGTCACCAGCCGTTTGGTAGCGTAGGTTTCTTAGCTCGCGACTGCTTCTGCGCAGCCTAGGTTTCTCAGCTCGCAACTGCTTCTGCGCAGAGCAGATAGACGAGCAGACGAGACGACGGTGAGTTAAACAAGGTTTATGTACAGCATATATACAGAGGCGTTACAAATTCGGCACTGGGGTTGACAGAGACTTCAAGAGCCGAGCTTTCTTCTCTGACACATATGTCTACTGCTGGTGACGCCCCGCAGGGCTTTTTTTATATGCACCGGTAGGATTTTTTTAATAACCAAATGTCCAACCAGAAGCGCCGCTGGCTGTGAGTTCAAAATCCTCCAATGGGGTCGCCGCTAGGCCGCGTCATTCTCATTGAATCCGGAGCCGCTGCGCGTGGTTGCAGCCAAGGACGAGTGAAATCGCCACGCTTTGCGTAAGACTCTCTAGAAAGGAAGGCGCCTATTGCTGCAACGGGCTCGTGGGCTGAAGGGGCTCGCTGTGCATTGTGCGAAAGAAAGACGCCGCCACGTGATGACGCCGTTGAGTTGTTCGCGTCAGGCGGGCTCGTGTTCTGGCCTTGTCACAGATTGCCTTTTTCACAGGCATGGACGTTCGGTGTGGACTCACAGGCATAACAATACAGAGATTGTTGAGTTGGTGTCCATTTAGGGCCTAGTTTTGGCCTGTAGAGTAAAAATTCAAATTTTTTTGGCCGAATTCGTAAGCCAGTCTGTCGGAGGAAGGCCTGCACCTTGTCCACCGCCATCTGTAGATTGCGCTCGATGGCCCCGTTGCTACCGCCCCCACACCAGATGGTAATATCATCGGCGTAGACTGGATGGCCCAGGCCATCGATTGAGCTTGATTCTCTCGAGAGAGCACTCAAAGCCAAGGTAAAAAGAAATAGAGAGAGAACTGCTCCCTGCGGCGTGCCTCTGGGACCCAAGTCGTACGTCTTGGAACCAAGGCAGCCTAGTCTAATAGTGGCTTTGCGGTCTTTTAGATATGACTGCACGTATGCATAGAAGCGGTTACCGAGTCCAGCGTCAGCAATCACTTGTAGTATGTGCGAGGGCTTAACCTTGTCGAATGCCTTTTCTGGATTAAGTTCAAGCACGGCTCAGGTGTCCCTGGACTTGCCCGTTAAGATCTTGTACTTCAGTATAAGCAAAACGTCCTGTGTCGACAAGGACGGGCGGAAGCCTATTTTATTAAAAGGTAGGAAGTGTTTCTCTTCCGCATGTTTCGTGGCCCGTTTGAGAATGACGTGCTCTGCCACCTTGCCCACACACAAGTTGAGAGAGATGGGCCTGAGTAAGCCATGCTCAAGTGGTTTGCCCGGTTTAAGTATGAACACGACGGCGGCTTCACGCCACTCGAGCGTGATTTCGCCGGAATGCACTACCTCATTGATGTGTTTAATAAGGAGGTCTATGTCCTCGTCCCTAGATTTTTGAGTAGTTTGTTTGTGATGCCGTCTGGACCAGGGGCTGATCTACAGTTCAGCTTAGCGAGTACTGCCCACACCTCCACATTCGTGAAGGGAGAAGCCAATGGGTTTTCTTCCGTGTGCTGCATTGGAGGTGTGGGGTAATCCTTGTATGAGCTCGAATCGGTACAGAGGTAGTGAGAACCGAGCTCGAGTGTATTCTGTTTGTCCGTAAAATGTTCCTTGCGAAGCTTATGAGTTAAGCGATCTATGGTGAGTTGCTGATTGGATTTCGTGGGTTTGTTCCTCAACAGATGTTTCAGCAGGTTTAATTTGGATCTTTTACTCATTTGGGCGTCTACTGAGTTGCATACCTCGTCCCATTGCTGCCTAGCTAAAGTGCGACTGTGCTCTTCGATTTGCTTTTTGAGCTCCGCGATCATTTTGCGAAGACGGTGGCTGAGCTTTTGAGTTTTCCGTTTTTTCTGTAGAGCTTGCTGCGCCTCGATGAGGTGAGCAAATTGGCTATCCTTGCGCTCTACATAGCGAGTGGTTTCTATTTATTTTGTGGCTCTCGTTGCAACGACTTGTAACCGAGCGAACAGGTCTCGAACAGAGGTGTAGGTGTTGTCATCTTGCTTTCTAAGGGTGCGAAAATGATCCCAGCCGACTACCTTGAATTTACGCGGTAGTGGACTGGATGCGGCTATGGTGATGCTACAAATGTAGTGATTACTAACTAGATTAACTTGTGTGTTATTTCATGTAGAGTGGCGGATGTTTCGCTTTAGTGCTAAGTTTCGAGTAGTATCTCTTGTTACCGAGTTACCCGTGTGTGTAGGGAACGCGGAGTCTGTGAGTAGAGTGAGACAGTGGTGTGCTATCTGCGTGGCAAGCGCTTTGCCTTTCGAGTGGAGGTATCCGTAACCCCAATCGGGGTACGCAGCGTTAAAATTGCCTCCAATCAATAGCGGGTTGTCGCCTGCTATTTTGCATGTCTTCTGAAAGAGAGCTACGAAGGTTTGTCTGCTGTCGGCAGGTGAGCTGTATACGTTAAGAAGAAACAACGACTGTTTGGGGCGCGCGTTCGGAATTAGTTCTATCAAGATGGGTTCGACTTTGAGATAAGGACGTACTTCATGCTTTGTGTATGAAAAAGACTTTGCAATACAAGTGGCAAGCCCTCGTTTACCCTTCTGAAAGATTGATTCTACGCGGTATCCTTGCAATGCGGGACGCTCGGTGAGCGTCTCCTGAAGGAAAAAGACAGAAGGGTTCTATCGTTTGAGCGCAGTAATTGTTGTAAGGCGTCCTTTAGTTTTGGGAAGCTAAGGCAATTACATTGCGAAATGGTGCGATTGTTTGAGGCAGCCATCATTATTGAGGAAGTATTTGGCGGACCTGCATCTGTTGATGCCGGTCGGCTTCGAAGAGTTGTACTCGGGATGTTATTTCAGTCATTTGAAGCTTCAGCGGGTTGATTTCAGACAATATGTCAGCAACGAACTGTTCTAGCAGCGCCGTCAAGTCTGCTATAATGCTCGACATTGTTAGAGGTTCCTAGGCCTCTAGCGCGAGCGTGCGCGCTTTTTCGAGCCACGTGCTATGTTACAGCCAGTGGGAGGTTCACTCGCGTTGCTCTTGCGTTGCTTTTGAGGCTGGGGTGTTTTAAGAAGCGCCCTAATACCAGAAAGCTCTTTGCGAAGAAAAGTATTCTCTCGTTCTAAAGCTTGAATTTTGTCTGCTACGGGCTGTGGCAATGATATGGAGCGCGCGGTGACGCGGGTCTCACCTTTACCGGCGACCTTGTCGACTCAAGTGTACTTGAAGGTGTCTGGGGCCCATGAGCTGCCGGGTGTGACCTGGTCTTGTGGTTGAATTGCCCTTGTAGGTGTAGACTAGGTGTACGTGGAAGGCAGGAAGCTTGCAGAGAGCACCGGTGACGATCGGCTCTTGATGCGACGTTGACGACGTTGGCGACGGTGCCGCACGAGGTAGGGTACTTGATAGCGGCTCCGGCAGGTCCTGTCAACCGTTATGTGCGCACCTCCACACAGCGCACACTTGGGTAAAGAGCATTCGTGGTCCGATCCGGGGGTGCCGTGACCGCACCGATCACACACCTTGTCGGTGGGGTGCAGGCAGACGTCCTGGCGGGGGATCCAATCGGCCGCTCTTGCGGCAAGTGTCTATCTGGCGTTTGTAGATAGTGCAACGATACATGATCGGTCCGCAGTAAACATAGTTCGGTACCTTGAGGCCGTTGAACATGATCACGACCGTGGTAGTGTTCTTGATTCGACGTGCGCCGAGCACGGTTGTGTTGCATGGCGTTCTTAGCATGCATTGAAATTCGGCGTCCGTGAAGTCGATGTCGACACCGCGTATCACCCCGCGGCAGGAGTTACCAGATGAAGTAAGATAGGTAGCGACTGGGTGTCGCTGTTCGGTGAGACCAATTTCTTGAACGGTGCAATAAGCAAGAGCACTCGTCTCTTGCGGTGTGCTCACCACGAAAATGTTCTCCACCGAGTGCGACGAGACGATATCAGCTTCAGTAGCCGACGGCGGCAGGCGTGCAGCCATTGTGAGTGCGTTCGAAACCTCGTGTTGACTGCAGAGATGTACGTCGAGGCCGCCACGCGGGCGATTAACTCTAAAATGATCCTTGGGTAGATTCGGCAGCTTGCTGGCAGCAGCGAGCCTTTTAAGTGGACTGGGCGGTTTGGCGCCAACCGCTGGCTCATGTTGCCCGACTTGTTGCGGTGCCTTTGCGGTGGCCTGTGCTTTGCTTGCGTTATGACGATAATACGATGGGAGCCGACCACATCCAGCGGCGGCTTCGGGAGAGATTTCTTCACCGCCGACTATTGCTTCTAGCGGCATGTTGCAGCTGTGGTGGCGAGCGCCGAGCGGCGCGGCGCCGAGAGAGCGTAGTCGTGCGAGGCCTATGGAAAGCTTAGGTTGGGAGTTCAGAACTGAACTTGAAAGGGTAAGAATGGGGCCTACCGGGGTAGATTTGGTATCCCAATATTCCTGGTGACTTGCCGGTAATGGTCCGGTAGTGCAGAAAGGCTGAAACGGGCATCAATTGATGAAATTTGCGTCGGTGTCGGTAGCCGTGGGGTACACGTCCACACTGCTCGTCGCCACCTAGCGGCGTCTCAAAAATAATAAATCTGTCATTTTTGCGTACATCTGCTTTTAATATATCGATTTATATAATGTAAACGATGTATGCACTGAATGAAGTAAAAATATGTGAACTATTCTATTATCAGAATCATTGTTATGTTGCTCTTTGTGATTATGTCTACGAAAAATTCGCCCTTTGAATAAGTGGCAGCCCCTTGTTCGTTTAAACAATGATTTTACCTTGTTTCCACGGGCCACCAGTTTTGCCGTAACCTCTTTCATAACGTTTCTTATCATAACCCACGGCGTTTAATCAAGTCAGCGTTATTATATTTGTACACGTTTCTCCGTTTTACAGCATAAATAGAATTTTACTCCAACTAGTCTGTGAGGAGAACAAGTATAATTCCATAATGACAGTCAAAAGAACCGCAGCCTGTAAAGCGCATCCCTATTGACGTGGTGTCGTGCAGCACAACTACTTATTTGCTTTAACCACTTGCAAATAATCAAAAAGGGAATAAATGAAGGCGACTTTGTTAGGAATTGTGTAACTAATATCGACAGTCGAATGATAATCACTCAAATGTTGACCATAACCTGAATGACCTAATGTTTAAAAATTACTGAGTGGAATAACCCCCTGCTAAAGACTACATGTAAGTACTACGCTGGCTTCAAAATCACCTACAATCCCACTTATAAATGCGTAAATGATTTGTAACTGTTGTTTGTATGCTAGAAAGGTATCATGGAGTCTATCCTTAAGACAGCGTCCCATCTGACCTATGTAGCTCCTGCCGCATGTCAGTGATTGTGTACATCAAGCCTTTAACACACGTTACATACTTCTGCCTGTGATGAGTGCGGCAGTGTTTCCTTCCTTTCAACTGATCGATGAATCTGCGTAGGTCAGAAAGTTTCGGAGGCCATAAACACTACTTCAACTCCAGCACTTTCTCATTATTTTCTAGTAGACTTTGTGAGAAACACTGTGCATGCTAAGTGCGACAGCCGTCTTCTTTTCTTGCAGCCCTTCAGATGGTCTGTAGCTCCTTTCTACGCCTAGAATACCTCGCATTCCTAACTAAATTTTCGGCTAGAGGTAACTCGTCTTGAGTTGAACCTGCAATATGAAGTCTAAACACTTACTTGAAAATAGCTTCTACCACCTTGTGTTAAAGTGATCGACACAGATCACTCTGAAAGACCCTCTACACGGCCACCCTCTTGGCACTTTTTGTGGGCCCTAATTAGAAAGGCAGCAGTGGCTTCCATGAACGACATTTATTCCACCAACTTGTGCACCATTTTGTAAAAAGCTGCATTAAGCGCAGGGATTAGGTTTTGAAACATTCGAGAATCTCATGTGTTGCCACAAGATGCTGGAGCTTGTGCTGCAAAACCTTCATACTGGGCTTAACAACCTACTTGCAGTCCACAGATTGCACCGAATTAAACAGTAAAATTTACCCACATAGCAAGAGATTGTACAGCACTACTTATTGCACTACGTACACAACTACTTATTGCAACAGAAAAAACGCTATGCAAATATTTTGTGTGAGTGCTCAGGCTGTGTCCATGAAAGATAATTGAGCCCTTAAATTCTCCTTTTGTTCTGGGACATGCAGGAGGGTCAGTGGCTCAGACAAGAACCCTACATATGATACACTCTGTGCGCGCCATTACAGTCTATAAACAGCAGTTTAAAGGTTTTTTGGAATGCTTGCCTGGGTTGATGGGGTAGGCCCATTTTTGAAGATAGTGTGTTTCTGCACTTTGTCCAGGTCAAAGGGTCAGGGAGATTGCAGAGGTGGAAAGATTGCAACAACAACTGATGCATCTGTAAGCAAGCTATTTGGCAAAGAGGTGGTTTGGGAAATATGCCAAAAGTTTATTTTTTACAGGAAGTTCTTGCTTCCTAATTCTGTCCTTTCTGCACTAGCACATTTGCCCGCCCATTGTGGTTCTTGCAAGTGTGAGGCTACGTTTTTCAGTGTATAATTTTTTGAAAGAGCAATGACACCTTAGCATGCAAAATTATGAAAGGATACTACATAGACCGCCTAAAACTGTATTACGATCCCTCTATTGTCTCCTGCCCATGATTCGCAAGAATGGCTCTTTTTCGGAGGGGAGGAAAATGTAGTGAAGAAGATGAGTGCTATTCAGAAAAGTAGGGGGTATCACTCAGTCTGTGAAGAAGACGGCGTTCGGTTGGCTGGACAAACAGTAATGGAATTCGGCTGTGTCTTATTTTTCGGGCAGTGCGACTTGTAAAATCACACCGCTAATACTACTAGAAAGGGAAGCTTTACGACTTTGCCTTCGACTGCCCCAGTGTGCTGCTAACAATGTGCTATATATGGAAGCGCGTCTACCGGCATTGTTGAATAGATTCAAAATGCTTACTATCCAAACAATTTTAAAACTATACAATTTGCCCCAGAGAGAATCGTTTTATGCTTTTATAAAAGAGCCAAGCTTATTTTTCGAAACTTGGTAGTTGCGATTCCACTGCCAACTGATCATGTTCGTTCAAGCGCTGCTAGAACCACTGAACGTCAAAATCAAACATATTTCTCAACAAGTACCTTCAATTTAGATCTTCAGATAGAATTTGAGAATATTTATCCCTCTAACGTAAAGCAAATGCCATTTCAATATTTAAATGATCGGCCTTAGGATTACTTGGCACACGTGAACATGAACAACATAATTGCGACTGATGCATCCGTAACAAATCGAAAGGCTGGGGCAGGTGTCTTCTCACAATCCCTTGACTGGTCATTTTCGGTTAGACTTCTAGATGACACACCAATATTCATAGCAGAAGTATTTGGAATTGTACTGGCACTACGCAAAGTTCCTTTGGGTGAATTGGAAGCAGTCGTAATTACAGATTCTTTTTCAGTATGTGCTGCTATGTCTTCAGGAGCCAACGTAACACTCATGCACATGTTTCGACATCTCATACCAACAAACTTGCAAAAACTGCAGCTCTTATGGGTACCAGGCCATCGTGGCATATATATTAATGAAATGGCGGATGCACTAGCCACAGTATCTCTCAGCGGTCTTCTTATACCGATTTTGCCTGATGCGGCTTACGTGACAGCATTAAGGTTTAGAAACCTCTGTTTGCATGACATCAACAGCTACTCATTGAATAAACTTCGAGATTACGCATATCTAAGATGCTGCTGGAATAGACAGTGGTGCGCAACACGGCAATTGAAAGGCACTTATACAAGATTGCGTTGCAGAATTCTGCAATTGAATTATTATTTGCATGGAGTTGGTCTAAAGGCGTCACCATTATGTCGGATTTGCGAAGAAATGGAAACGATAGATCATTTCTTTTTGTTCTGTCGCCGATATTCTTATCATCGCAAAAAATATCTGATAGCTCCACTTGAAACATTAGGATTAAAATCAAATGTGGCAGTAATTTTATCGTTTGGCAGCATTAAATTTGGTTATATCCACAGGGACGTCTGCTCTGCGGTATTTGACTTCATATTTGAAACCAGGCGATTGCCATGGTAAACTGCCTATATATATATATATATATATATTTATATATATATATATATATATATATATATATATATATATATATATATATATATATATATATATATATATATATATACACATGAGATCTAACAGACAGTAATGCCAAGGATTGTACAGGGGAAGGTATTATAACCAATGGAATGTAAATAAGAAGAAAGAAAAGTGGATGACAAAATAACCAGCCGTGAGCAGGACCAGCCGCAGCAGTCGGTTCCTGCTCACGGCTGGTTATTGTTTCGTCCACTTTTTCTTTTTTCTTATTTATATTCCATTGGTTATAATACCTTCCCCTGTACATTCCTTGGGATTACTGTCTGTTAGATCTCATTATTATTGTGTCAAAACACAGAAAATTGAGCCCTTAGGTACACACTTTTTGCCCTTATATATATATATATCATTCGTTGTAGACCCTCTGTCTCAAATTCCATCTGATAGCCTGCATCGATCCCTGCTCAGATATACTCCTCTTTGATTTTTAGCTTTTATTTCTATATAACTTTTTTTCAGTCAAAAATACTTTTTGTGTGAAAAACCATAAGCCTTTTACTTAAGATCCTGCCACCTTGTTCTTGGCCAATCCCCCTTTGTGGGTGTGCGCCAGAGTAACAAGGATCATCATCATCATTATCATCAGGCTGGTTCCGCCATTACTACTCGACTTTTTGTGGCCGCTCTCCTGTTATATGAAAGAGTGTCGCTCTAAAAAGCTTGATTTTAGTGTAGAAAGGAAGTAGCAGGACAAGACGTCTGAAACCATGCCGCATGGACGTCTGACATCATGCCCGTTAAGGTGCTGCCTCACAAAAATTGGTGTGGAGCTGCGGCCTGCTAGCAATGTTTCAAAAATACAGGCAGGTCTTAAGAAACAATGAAAGTAAATGGTTTATCAAAACAGAAGCTGCTCTCAAATAGAATTTTGATGCTTTCGTCTTTTTATCCTGCAAAGTAAATGTTTTATCAAAACAGAAGCTGCTCTCAAATTGAATTTTGATGCTCTCGTCTTTTTATCATGTTTTTGTTCAGTGATCTTTAAGCTTCGACAGGGGCATTAAAGAGTGATGCATATTACAGTAATTTCAGTTTCAGAAAGACGGTATGTTGTAAACGAAATGTCGTAAAATGCACGTATTCGCTTGCTTTGCACGAGGCGAAATGTTGTTAACGTAAGTTATACCAGTATAATGAAAGCTAGGCCTTTTTTGAGAGTTTCCCATATTTTGTTGTGAATTTGCAGCTTAACATATTATTCAAGGGAATGCTTTTGCGAACCAACTCATACAGTGTCTTCATGACGAGGAAGTACTCAAGTTTTTAATCTTATACGATAAAGTGTAGAGCAAAAAATTAAGCTTGTTCTATTCTAAAAAAACTTGGAAAATTTTACTTAGGGCAAATGCATGAAGTTGGATCAAGCTTGTTTTGATGCTTTAAATTTATGAGGAGCAATCTGATAGAGTGAGCAGCACTCTTTGAGCTAACTACTAACCAAAAATTTTGTGGTCAACTGTTGCACTTCTTGTATTAACACAGGTGGTGTAGCCAAATAGGAGAGACGCATAGATAGAAATTTCCAAGAAAACAGTTGACTGGCAATAGCATAACTATGGGATAGTAGATTATCAGTACTCAACGCATGGCATGAATACTGAGTAGATATTTTTATTTTGCCTCAGAAGGAAATGATGTATGCAAAGATAGAAAGCAGCCCCGCCGCGGTGGTCTAGTGGCTAAGGTACTCGGCTGCTGACCCGCAGGGCGCGGGTTCGAATCCAGGCTGCGGCGGCTGCATTTCAGATGGAGGCGGAAATGTTGTAGGCCCGTGTGCTCAGATTTGGGTCCACGTTAAAGAACCCCAGGTGGTCTAAATTTCCGGAGCCCTCCACTACGGCGTCTCTCATAATCATATAGTGGTTTTGGGACGTTAAACCCCACATATCAATCAATCAATCAAAGATAGAAAGCAAGTCTATTATGTTTTTTGTTTGAATAAATTTTTTTCCTCTGGAAATATTTGAACAGATGCCAAATTAGCATGGAACTGAAACTCTGCTCTTTAGGGATTAAAATTTGTACTCCCACTTTACACAACAAGATATAACAAGTCTACTCCGACATTTCGCCTCCTATGTTAGTGGCATCCTCAGTGTGCACTGGCACCAAATGTTTGGAGGTGACCGAAATCACTGATTGTCTCGTAAGTCTACTCATCCGGATGGAAGCCGTGATTGTTGTTACCACTACTCGTAAAGCTGTCTCTTTTTTCCCTTTTGTTCTTGAGCCAGCGTCATCGAAATACGAAAGTCGAAGGCTTGCCTCTTTTTCAAGCAGTGTTTGATGAGTTTTGTCTTAGAATGTGTGGTTTTTGTGATGCCCCCTTTATGTTCTATAAAACTTGTTGACCACTTCCTGCCAGTTTTGCCAATATAAGTGGTGTCGCAGCCACCGCAGAGGAACTTGTAAACAACCCTGTTTAGATCATTCGCCAGTTTTGTGGTGTCGCAGCCACCGTACAGGAACTTGTAAACAACCCTGTTTTGATCATTCGCAGACGTGCTGTCTTAGGGCTGAGAGACCACGTTTACCAAGGTACAATCAGGCTTGAAAATTGTTTTATTTCCCAGTGGACGAAGTGCTATTCAAACAGAGTCTGAAAAACTTTCAACAAAGGGTTAAGAAAGAATGGGTTTTGTGTTTTTTCGTGGCACATTGCTTGTTCCCTTTTGCATGTGTTTCTGGGTGTCATTGATAAACCTGTTCAGATAATGGTTTCATTACAATTCACCGACCACATTTTCCATCTATAAGACTGCAAGTGCTGATCAGTGATGTATGCGACACCACATGCATAAGTTAATTAGGCCGTAAGCCACCAAGAGGGCTCAAAAAGCACAAAGGAGATTTTGCAAAAACCATGCATGCCACGCATTATAAGACAAAACTCGTCAAACACTGCTCGACGATGGGACATGCCTTCGACTTCAGTATTGAGACAACGCTAGCTCGGGAACAAAAGTGGGGCAAGAGAAATCGTCTCGAGTCGTGATTCATTAGTGTGACAAGTTGACACGCGACAACAACGGCGGCTACAAACTAAACGACCTACGAGACATGCAGCAAACTGTGTAACCCCTGCTCATTCGGTGCCAGGGCATTCTGAGGATTCCAGCTGCATATTTGGCGAAACATCTATGTAGTTTATGCTATATTTTTTGTAATAAGTATAAGTCTATATTTTGAATCATGAACTGGCCTGTCTTTCGAAAAATTTTTACATCTGCTCTTTAGTTATAACTCTGCTGCATACTGTGGTCTACCAAAAAACATGCTGATAATTTTATTACGATGTTTTGCATGAAATATTTTTACTTTGCTTTAGGTACATTTGCACGTGACGGAAGAGGAAAATGAGCAGCAGAATTTTGCCTTACTTTGCCACTAATGCAGCAGATGAGGAGTGACAGAAAGGAATACAATGCTGTGAGTGTCATATGTGTGGTAAGCACCACATCATATAGCAATTTTAAATTACTAACAATTTTCTTTGTGCATCATTTATAATAATTAACTCAACGAACATTGCCACCCTGAAAACAACTGAATAGACTGAATATGTTTGATCTGAAGAACTGAAATAAGACTGTAAATAAGCTCCAAACGTTGATTCTTTGCCATCAATTATGAGTAAGGAGCCAATCATTCAACTCAATAAAGCTTCATAAATTTAATCTATGCACTATTCAAGTTTCCTCACTGCTGTGTTTTTTTACTGCTGAAACGCTAAATAGCTTTCTGTCAGTTCTGGCACAGCTTTCATAGGATGTTGCAGACAGATTTTGTCAGCTGATTCTATGCATTTTTAGAGAACTGTTCCCAATAATTTATTGTATTTGCTTGATAAGCTACTAGTATTGTTCTAATCAATTCCTCTTCATGATGCAGGTCCTCAATGCGAACCGATTGCCTCGCATCGTGGCTTGTTCTACGGTCGTCACAGCCGTCGCTCTGCAATTGCTGTTTGCCGACATCGTCGGCAGTGTACCCCTCTTGGGTGTACCCAGGCCTGGTGAGCTTGTTCACTCAAATCGAACCACATTGGGAAGGCCTCCAGCAAAGACTGGCAACTTCAACATGCTCCTCAGTTTGAATATATGAACTCCATTGATCATGTGGACTGTTGTGGCGGTATGGCTGTTAGTTACTTTTCTGATGGTGATGCAGGTTGGCGTCAGTTTGTCCTTCTACTCTAAAAGATTGCATTTCTTGTGCCTGCTGCTGTTCCGGTGCCCACAAGTACGATTGTGTGTGTATCCGTAGTTGACCTTTATGGCAATATAGGTTTGTGAGAAATAGGCTACTCGGTCATAATACTCGTTCTGAATACCTTCGAAAAATGAACTTCCTTCCTAACGTCTTCCGCGAACAAGTGAGAGTAGTTTGCCGCTTTTTAAAAAATGCGCCTATCCACTCGCTACAAAAGATCAACTTGGAAGCTGCATTAACTGCAAATAAAAAAAATCTAAATGCTAAAATTAGTGGCACAGACAAAGCAAAAAATGCATAAATGAAAAATACTAGACATTTATGCAGAGCAGCACATAACAATCTAAAGATAACTTTGGCTCACCTCTAGATACAAAGTGATGAAATGTGGACTGAAGGAACAAGAATAATTGTGTCAGGGTAGTTTTATCATTCAATGAACAAAAAGACAACTTTGTAATGAACTGAACAGAAACTAGTTGCCTGCATTGTGTATTCATTTTGTGAATAATATTCCTCGCTTGGTTGTGGCTGGGAGGTCACTGTTCTGCACGAATTACACAGAGCAGTTGCTCCACTGATCGCGTTTCACTTTTTCTGACCAGGTGTTGCCTACAATAACTTTCAACGGCGTATTTATGTAAATTATGAATGTAAATAATGTAAATGAATGAATGTAAATTAATGAATGTAAATTATGTAAATTTATGAATCGGTCACTTTTAGTGAGCCGCTTTTCACTGAATGCGTGTCAGGCAGTAATCATGAAGTTAAGTTGCTTTACACGGATAAGCTTCTTTTGATGTGCAACATGTTTCGCTACACAGATATCGGCAGGTTTTTTTCTGTTTTGGTGAAAACATGTTCTTGTTTTGAACCTTTTAAGCTCCGTCAAAGCAAACTATTTTTGAGTGAAATGTGCCAGTTTTTCAATGCTGCTATATTGTCTCGGCTCATGAAATCATGTCTTAGACAGCGAAGAGCAGTGGCCATTATCATTGTATTTAATGCATGTATCAGTGTTGGAAAATTACCGACACGGCAATGGCTGTCTATGGTATTTGTGTCCTCCTATGTATTTAACACATAGCAGTTTCGCCAGTGTCTTCTTCCTTGCCTATTCACTTTCCCATTGATATTGTAAATACTAGAGATGAAATATTTTTCGTCAAACTTTAGCAAAAAATGTTATAACTAGTTGTCTTTTCTTTTTGCTTCTGTATTTACGACCCAGCATTGTATATAGTATGAAAGAAACTTGCAACGTTCCTTGTTCATATTTATTACTGAATGTATAAAGTGTGTTTTGTAACACTCCCACTCTTGTCTTCTTCTGTGACAACAACAAATAAAGAAGAAGTAAGTAATCTTCGTAATAAAATGTTTTTTTTTTCTTTTGTAAGGCATTCAGGCACTTCAGCATGTTCGCCCCTGCCTAAGCTGTGTGACTGCATGTCCTCATGGTTGCTGCAGTTCTACACATAAAAATACTGCACCCTCACAACACATGCTCACTTATTGCAGTCGTTGATTACCCAGAGCGAAACTCCATTTTTCAATGCTAACAAAATGCAGTATGTATATCACAAATATTGGAGGCTTTGGAAATTGAAAAGTGTGTTTTTGGTGTTATGGAAATGCACATGTGTTTATACATGTACGAATGTGTTGATAAAGTGCTGTTAGGAAACAGTTTTAGATGCGGAAGCATCTTATACTCGCGCCTTGTAGTGCGCCGTCCGCGCCGTCCGCACCGCTTCTCGAACATTCGACAGCTGACGCGCGCGCATGCGCCGTCGCGCCGTCGCCATCTGTGCCGCGCGTGCGCTTCTCCTTCGAGAACATTCGACAGCCGACAGCGCATGCGCCGTCGCGCTGTATATATACTCAAGGTCGGCGCTCGCTCACTCAGTTGCCGCTCGTCGGTTGGTTTGTACGGCGCGTCGACGTCCAAGGTCGCGGTGAAATGAATTCCAACGAATCCACAAACACAATGATCGACGTCCCTTCGACCAGCGCCGCCCTTTCGCATACGTGTGTACGTGTTCACTCATTTAACACCCCCTTCTACAATCACGTTAACCAATTTAGCCATCGACCCAAGTAAGTCGCAATTTAACACCCCATTTCACAACCACGTTAACCAATGTAGCCATCGACCCAAGTAAGTTGCACTTTAACACCCCGTTAACCAATTATATGCTCCGCATCCTCCTCAGTGTTCCCCCGAGGGAAGCTGCGGGCAATTTTTTTGTGCATGGACAATAATAATGCAATTTTTCACACCATACCACTGCTTTTTTCCTTAGCCAGAAGCTTCGGAACGGTTCTCGTAACAAGTCAACATGGCTTTTATTATTAACGCACACACAGTAGTGTATATTTTCTGTGCGTGTCGCATGAAAGTCAACACGTCACACAGCAATGTTGACATCACGTTGCTTGAACGCTGCCATCACGTTGTTGGTATGTTCACATCACGTTGCTCATATAATGACATTATGTTGCTGCTATGTTGCGGAAACATTGCCATGATGTTGAAAATGTGACCCTAGATGTTGCCATACCGGCCTGAATGTTACAAGCAACGTTATCATGTGATCAAAAAAGAGGACGTTAAGCGCGTTTAAGCAACGTTGCTGACTCACATATGGGCGCTTTCATTCAACGTTGGGATAACATTCTGCGTTACTTGCGTAGTGGCTAAGTTACTCGGCTGCTGACCCGCAGGTCGCGGTATTGAACTCTGGCTGCGGGGACTGCATTTGCGATAAAGGCGGAAACGTTGTAGGCCCGGGTACTCTAATTTGGGTGCACATTAAAGACTTCCTGGTGGTCTCAATTGCCGGAGCCCTCCACTACGGCGTCTTTCATATTGATATGGTGGTTTTGGG
Organism: Rhipicephalus annulatus; assembly: GCA_013436015.1. Classification (NCBI taxonomy): domain Eukaryota; kingdom Metazoa; phylum Arthropoda; class Arachnida; order Ixodida; family Ixodidae; genus Rhipicephalus; species Rhipicephalus annulatus. The sequence continues at coordinate 667,692 of WOVY01014561.1, read as the reverse complement.
AGGTTAAACCCCACATGCATCACTGCGAGACTAGAAATAAAGGTAATACATTTATTCATTCACGTGACATGGAAAGCATTACAATCATAACGAATTAACCACTGCTTTCATAGCAGCAAAAGTATTAAAAAACTTGAAACAGACGAAGCTAGCGTTACGTTTTATCGTCTGCTCTGCTTCATGAAAATGCAATATTTTAGCGGATTAGTTAAGCGAAGTAAATCGTCACGTAATATACCAACTCCTACATATTTCTGTCGTCACGCCCATTTGCACAGCTTGAAGAACAAACTTCGCTGTTTGTTAGAGTGTGCCCGTAAGTCTCGTAGATGGTATGTGCACGTTCGTTCAAAGTTTGAAAATCGTTTACCAAGTTTAATTTATTTTGTCCACATTGGCAGCACGCAACTTTCTCATTCATAATTCGTTGCATTATCACGCACATGCGACAGCAATATAGCCGCATGAGAGCTGTATCTTCAGCAGTTAAACAACACTCCTAACTCTGTTAGAGAGCTTAAAAGAGTGGGTAATTGTCTCAATTACACGTGACGTGACCTATAAATACAAATCTTACAGTTCCTATTTAACACCACTAGTACCTAGCCTTTTTGAACTCCCCTGCATTTTGCTCTGTTGCCCTATTGGAGTAAGCTAAAACTTGTTGTTGGCTTACTCGGTAAATCATCATGTTATATTTTCAGGTAACTTGAAAATCCCTCGAAACACTACCACACATGCACGCTTCCGCTGCAATAAGTAAAAGGTAAGAGTAAGCGCTGATTGTAGTGCATGCTAATTTAGTAAGCTTGGTTGTGACTGAAATATTGCTGTAAAGTTGTCGTTGATAGGTCGCAGGGTGCATTAATAATTATGTACGTGTGTTTTAGCAAAAACAATTCAAACCGGAAAGTTTTCGGAGTTCCGCGCCAAGTTTTGCGCAGTTAACATGATGAAACTCAAGTTTTCAAGCTAACGCCAATTGGTGATTTGTTTTAACTGATGGTTGTGATGTTGTGATGCATTGTAAGTAGGTCTTTCTTCACCACGTCCCCATCTTTTTTGTGTATTCTCTACCTATTTCTATTTGTTTTCTTTCTTTTCTCTTTTCTCTCTCTTACTTTCACTACACACACCAACATCTCTCTCACCATGTAGCGCAGCTTGAATCTCTTTGTCGACGGTGATGAGGTGAGCGTGTTTTGCCACAATCATATCAATGACCTCCTGAAGCCTGTGAGCCGGGATCATCGAGTCGGCCAAAAGGGTGTCGAGCATCAATATGATTATTGTTATTTATTAATTTTATTATTATATTTGAAGATACTGCTAGCCTCACATCTGAGGCTGTTTCAGAAAAGGGGGTATCTTCAAGTAGGCGTGTACGTAGGGGAGATTGAATCAGACAATGCATATGTTCTCTACATTACCTATACAAGGGCTACTAAATGATAGCAGTAATAACCACCATATTAGAATGGAGATACATATTCAAAAGAACACAGTTTAAGTAGGCACTAATATAAGTAAGTTAGGTTCGACTACACAGTGCGTATGCACTAGGCAACAAATTATACAATTGCTACAAAAATGACAATTGACATCCAACACACTCAGTGTAAGGCCCGACAAATACAAGCCTTGGTGATGGGTGGTGATGGGTGTCCGAAAGTATATTACCTTGGTGATGGGTGTCCGGTAGAAGCCGCGCTGTACTCAGAGTTGATTCATTGTCGAAGTCGAAGCCCAGTCGAACTCACTGAAGGAGCAGCCACAGATTGTCAACTGTTTCTGCCAATAGCTTTTTCCTTTGATAGTTTGTTCTCGCGCTTGCTACTGGTCAACAACTACAAACGATTTACATGTCTCGTTTGGTAGATATCCATCCATGCGCGTGAGTGAATATTGAGGTTTTTTTTTCGTGCAAGCGACGATGTAGCAGTACACATCCGGCGTGCCAGATTACATATTTGCAGTTATGTTGATACCTTAAACTACACGATAGTTTGAAGAGTCACTGCAGAAATGATTGTTATCTATGTTTGTACCTTGCTTTTTGTTGATTCTCTTGTCTCGAAAAATCACTGTAGCTATCAGCTACATAAGTTTGTATTACATTTGTTTTTTGATTGTTTGTTTGCCTGTTTCTACTGATATTTATGTTTATGTTTTGTACCACCCCTGCTATGATCTTGTAAAAGATCGCAGTACCAATAAATAAATAAATAAATAAAATAAGAAATCGCCGAAGAAATGACTATTGTAATTCGCTTAAAAAGTATGCCAGTGTGTTAGTTCACTAACGCGTACCAAACTACCTACTTGCAAATTGCGTGTTCTTATATTTCGAGTCAGAGAAGTACCGGCTCCTGCGCCCACAAGGAAGCTTTCGGTGAAAGCCTACGTTGCTGAAAGCACGAGACATAGATCGTCGCCGCTCCTTGTGCGGGCACCGCACACGCAAATAAATGGTCGATTTAGGCTCAGGGATGTTTAAACTGTAGTTTACAGTCATTCTTACACTTTAGAATTGTGCCTACTTAAAGTAAAAAGCGCCGGCAGCAGGTACACCGACGCGGGCGGCACGCTAGGCCTCGTTGGGACGGGGCCCTGGGTGAGGCTGCTTTCGAAGCAGCTGAGTTGCGATGCTTGAAGTTTCTGCATTTGAGCTTCGCAATGTTTCTAACTGTTACCTAAACTGTACCTGAAGTAACTCGAATGTCAATCAATGCCAGAAATGCATTTACGGAGTGGCGATTGCGAGTGACAGCTGTTTTTCTGGCCTCCGCTGGCAGTATAAAGCAGGCGTGCCAGTGTACAGATATATGCAGTTATATGAATACCAAGAATTAAAAAAACGCTCATAGAAATACCAACGCAATGCGCTGAAAACGTATGAAAGGCAGTCAGTTCACGAAGGCATACCAAATTACCAACTGAAAATTGCGTGTTGTTACATATCAGTCGAAGAAGGCTAAGTGCGGCCGGCAGCTTTCGGTGACAGCCTGAGTAGCTGAAAGCGAGATGTTCGATCGTCAGCACTCCTTGTGCGAACATCGACACAAGACAAAATAGTTGATTTAGGTTCATGGATGTCTAAACTATACTTTAAACTTATTCTTACACTATAAAGTTGTGTGTACACGAACCAAGAAGCGCGGGTAACATAAACACCAATGCGGCTGGCACGACAGGTTTAATGCTCGCTGGGCCGGGCACTGGGTAAGACCGCTCTCAACGCGTTGAGTTGGTATGGTTGAAGATTCTGCATTTGAGCTTCGGAACATTTCTAACTCTTACCTGAAGTAAGTAGAAGGATAGGCAGCACCAGACAAACATTTTTGCGGTGTGGCAGAATCGAACAACAGTTTTTTTCTCACCTCCACTGCGAAACCTTGCGAAGCGATCGAGAGAGCTCAATTACGTTTACTCAACTTTGCGGCAAAAACAATTTCCTGTTTCGCTCAGGAGCGGCATGCAGCTCCAGACTAAAAAACACTGCAACTTGGAATTGTTACAGCAATACACGGATGATGCGAATATGGCCGGTTTACGCTGGGGCATATGCGAAAAAGGTGCATTATATTTGTTGCGACACGTACGTACGCCGCAAAAATACGTATGCTTGGTGTCTGTTAAAGTAGCATCTCTCCCTGCCATTGAATCAAGTGTTTTATACTCAACGACACCGAGACATACCATGGCACACGCTACAATAACATGCACGCTGCAGCTGCGCCGGTAGAAACACTGCGTGCTCCAGTATTTACCAGCGCTTGCCAGTGAGAATTAAAGTGCTTCCCGCGCTTCGCAGTGCGCACCAGCATCACTGCGGTTAAGCCAGCGCCCCTACCAGTGCGACACAGCTTTTCCCCAGTGCGCCCAGCGAAGTGCCAGTGATTACAAGCGTGTACCAGTGCCAAACACGTACTGGCATCGCGCCGTTTATGCAATAGGGATGTCAGTGACGTTAACACAAGCTTTCTGACAGTTTACTTTGTCCTAGCTGCTGCACCGAGATTTTATCACGTGAGCCCATAAAAGCGGCTGCATTGTACCATACCTGCTTACTCTGACGAAGGCCGTGCCACGGACAAAACGTTAGTAAAGGCAATTTCCTTTTTAAATGTGCTATCCGCAAGGTCATTCAATATAGAAAGTACCCGGACCTGTCGTTCCTTCCCTTCAATAAATATATATATTGCCACCATTGATGAACGAGCCACTGTGGCTCATACGCGTTTTTGGGGGCGAAGAAGAAGAGAACATCTTCGTTGCTCTGGTTATCAATGGTTGCTCTGGTTAACGAATGCAGTTATCGTTAATATGAGACTATTTGTTCTCTTGGCCAATCCCCCAGAGTGGGAACGAGCCATGGATTAAAGGATACAAACAAACAAACAATGCTCTTGTTCAAGTGAACTCCTGGCTGCAGGTCTTGTTTTGTTCGTGACATTACTGGTGGAGACGCTGGGTACGTGTACTTCGGCTGTGTCGGCCATCGTGGAGACAGCTACATCTCCCAGAGCAAGAATCAGCCGCTGCCTGCGTGGGTTACCCCCTGAATTTGGTCCCTTCGCATCGACACCCAGAAAGATGGCAACTGCGATGACAAGCCAGGCGGTCCAAACCAGCGATGGCCATGATTCGCTTCTCGCCCATGTTTTTCACGTGCCACAGACACCGAAGCCGTTCCATGGAGACATCTTCGAGGATGTTGATGACTGGATAGACCACTTTGAACGGGTTGCCAGTATCAACGAATGGGACGATGTTCGCAAGCTGCGCCGAGTTTATTTCTACTTGGAGGATTCTGCGAAGACGTGGTACGAGAACCACGAGAGCTCCTTTGCATCATGGCAAGAGTTTAGCCGACAGCTCTGTGACGCCTATCGCAACACCGAAAGGAAGGAGAGGGCCGAACAAGCCATATCCAGCAGAAACCAACGGCCGAACGAACGTGTATCCATGTTTGTCGAGGACATGCTTCGACTCTTCAAGCGCGCGGACCCTGCCATGCCTGAGGAAAAGAAGGTGCGCCATTTGATGCGCGGAGTAAAAGAACAGCTTTTCGCTGGGCTTCGTGCGCAATCCACCGACGACAGTCGCCCAGTTCATCAGTGAGGCAGCTACGATGGAACGTACGCTGCAGCAGCGGTCGTCACAATACGAACGCCAGATCCCGGCCACCACATGCTCTATCGGCTCTGACAGCGAGAGACAGACCCTCGCAGACTTCATTCGAAGTATCGTTCGGGACGAATTGCGACAGCTGCAGGCAGTGGGATCCCATCCACCCGTGTCAGCCCTCGCGGATGTAATCAGACAAGAAGTCCGGCAGGCCGTCACACCCCTAGCCCCAATCGCACCGCCGATTCCCGAGGCCCCAGTCCTGACATACGCAGCGGCATTGCGATCCCCTGCGCCACCGGCTACAGATACTGCTATGCGGCCAAGGTACCAGGCTATGCAGCCATTTCACAACACTGCTTCAAGCCCACCTCTCGGCTCAAGGTTTTCGAGCACACCCACCTATCCGCCGTTCATCTCAAGACAAAGTGGTAGCAAGGCAAGCACGTGGCGCACCTCGGATAACCGTCCGCTCTGCTATCAGTGTGGCGAAGCGGGTCACGTATACCGGAACTGTCAATACCGGCAACTAGGTCTCCGCGGCTTCCACCCTGATGCTCGATGCCCGCGCTACGGTGAGCGCCCCCGCGAAATTGAAGCCTATTTCTCGGGCCAACGTACTCCTTCGACTATTCGGCACCACCAGTCGAGATCACCATCGCCTCGCCGGTCTACGTCACCCAGTTTGCCCTCATCGTCTTCCGCTCCTTTCAGGAGCCGGTCACCAAGTCCCCGCAGGGGAAACTAGGAACGGCGACTTCTGGGGGTGAAGTCGCGGCACGGCGAACTGTAAAAGACCCTCCTTCGACGCAACGACCAGACGAGGGCGATTCTGGTTTTGCAGTGTTCTCCGACAGCAAAAAGATTAATTCTGCCGAAATTGCCGTCTTCTTCGACAATCATGCTGTTAACGCCCTCGTCGACACCGGTGCCGACTATTCCGTAATGAGCGCAACACTGGCATCTGAACTGAGGAAGGTTATGACGCCTTGGCAAGGACCTCAGTTGCGCACGGCAGGTGGCCATCTGGTGACGCCTACTGGTATGTGCACGGCACGCATTCGAATACGTACGTCAACATTTGCGGGCTCTTTCCTCGTATTGCGCGTGTGCTCTCGGCCAGTCATTCTAGGAATGGACTTCCTTCGTGAATACGGCACCGTCATCGACCTCCGTGAATTAGTTGTGTCGTTCGAGGATCCTTTTTGTGTTGCAAATGACAGTATGCAATTCCGGAAAAGAGCGCTCCGTGTTACCGACGATTCTCTGACTCTCCCACCTCGAAGCAGCCTCTTTGTCAAAGTAGAATTGGGACAGGACTTGTCTGACGCGGTAATTGCAGAGGCCAATTTGTCTCTCCTTATTTCACAACAAATCTGTGTTGCCCGAGGAATCATTCAGCCTAGCGATAGGCATGCTCACCTGCTGGTCACGAACTTCAGCGACGAATATCGCCACCTAACGAGACACACTGTCATTGCATATTGTGAAGAACTTGCCGATGCCGATGGTCCATCTACGTTAGCTTCATTTTCATCGAATGGCTACCCTGACGAGGCCTTCGTGAGCACTCTCGACATAAACGAGAGACTACCTTCGGCTCAACGAGAAAGCCTTTTGCGTATACTCTGCTCATTTTAAGACTGCTTTGCCACTACGTCAAAGGTTAAACAGACACCACTTGCTCAACATTGTATCATCACGGAACCTACTGAGAGACCCATCCGACAACATGCCTATAGGGTGTCGCAAAAAGAGCAAGATGCTATACGTGACCAAGTCCAGCAGATGCTTCAGGACGACGTCATTCAGCCATCGACCAGTCCCTGGGCTTCGCCAGTTGTGCTAGTAAAGATGAAGGACGGTACGTTGCGTTTTTGCGTTGATTACCGTAAACTGAACAAGGTCACCAAAAAGGACGTTTATCCTCTACCCCGGATAGATGACTCGTTGGACCGTATACGCAACGCTAAATATTTTTCCTCCATGGATTTGCGTAGCGGCTACTGGCAAATCGCAGTGGACGAGCGCGACCTTCGAAAAGACGGCGTTTATTACTCCCGACGGTCTGTACGAGTTTAAAGTGTTGCCTTTCGGTCTATGCTCAGCGCCAGCTACTTTTCAAAGAATGATGGATACGGTTCTCACGGGGCTCAAATGGCAATCATGCCTTGTTTACCTTGATGACGTCGTGGTCTTTGCAGACACGTTTGAACAACACGTCCAACGCCTTTATGCAGTTCTTCAGGCAATTAGAACAGCGGGGTTGTCTCTCAAACCCGACAAATGTCATTTTGGATATGAAGAACTGAAGTTCCTTGGTCACGTTGTGAGCCATGCTGGCATCCGCCAAGATCCCGAGAAAACCCGCGCCGTTGCCACCTTTCCCGTGCCCACAAATAAGCGCGACCTACGCCGATTTCTGGGGCTCTGTGCGTATTACAGGCGCTTTGTCAAAAACTTCTCGAAGATTGCTGAACCCCTCAACAAGCTTACAAAAGACGGTGTCTCGTTTGTTTGGGGCCCCGATAAGTGCCACGTGTTCGACACCCTCCGAAACCTCCTTCAGGCTCCGCCTGTACTAGGTCATTTTGACGAAAGCGCTGACACGGAATTACACACTGACGCCAGCAACGTTGGACTAGGAGCGGTATTAGTTCAGTGGCAAAATGGCCTAGAGCGCGTGATCGCTTATGCGAGCAGAACGTTATCCCCAGCGGAGAAAAACTATTCTGCAACCGAAAAGGAATGCCTCGCTGTTGGCTGGGCCATAACAATGTTCCGCCCATACTTGTATGGCCGCCCATTCAGGGTAGTTAGCGACCACCATTCCCTTTGTTGGCTCGCGAATCTCAAAGATCCCTCAGGTCGTCTAGCACGATGGAGCCTTCGGCTACAAGATTTCGATGTCACCATCGTCCACAAATCTGGGCGGAAACACACCGACGCCGACTGTCTCTCACGTGCACCGGTCTAAAATGCCAACACTGACCTTGAAGATGACGACACTTTTCTTTCTGCCGTATCAGCGACCAGCTTAGCGGAGCAACAGCGTCATGACTCGGAGCTCATCCCGCTCATTGACTACCTGGAAGGATGCAATTCCCACCTTCCTCGAAGCATTGCGCGCTCGCTATCTTCCTTTTGTTTTCGTGATAGAGTGCTTTATAAAAAGAACTTTAATCCTACACAAGCTAAGTATCTGCTTGTTGTGCCAACTACGCTTCGTGGTGACATTTTACGTGCGTGTCACGATGAGCCATCATCCGGACACCTCGGCTATACGCGCACGCTGCAACGGATTCAACGCTCCTACTACTGGCCACGTCTCGCGAAGACTGTGAAGCACTACGTTCGCACATGTCGCGACTGTCAGCGACGTAAGATTCCACCTTTACGACCAGCGGGACTACTGCACCCAGTTGGCCCACCAGAGGCGCCCTTTCATCAGATTGGCATGGACTTGCTGGGGTCATTCCCCACGTCTTCGTCTGAAAACCGGTAGATTGTCGTCGCTACAGACTATTTAACACGCTACTGTGAAACCAAGGCACTTCCAAAAGCCACCGCAGCAGATGTCGCCCAATTTTTTGTTAACAGCATCGTCTTACGTCACGGTGCTCCAGCTGTCGTCATAACTGATCGTGGGACAGCTTTCACCGCAGAGATGCTGCAGGAAGTCATGCGATTAGTGGCACGGAACATCGTAAAACAACGGCTTACCACCCGCAAACAAATGGGCTGACTGAACGACTCAATAACACAATTGCAGACATGCTGTCAATGTATGTGGACATCGATCACAAGAACTGGGACACCATACTTCCCTACGTAACTTTTGCGTATAACACTGCTGTTCAAGAAAGTACCGGTTTCACGCCTTTTCGCTTAGTCCACGGTCGTGACGTCACGACGATGCTCGACGCCATGCTCCTGCCCGACAACTTAGGAATATACCACACGGATGCCGCCAAATTCGCGCAGTGCGCAGAAGAGGCCTGTCAACTTGCTCGTCACCGCATTCAACGTCACCAAACCGCAGACGCGCGCCGCTACAATCTTCGCCACCGTGAAGTTATTTTTAAGCCAGGTGATGAAGTCTGGGTGTGGACCCCTATCCGACAGCGTTGACGTTCCGAAAAGCTTCTTCGCCGCTACTTCGGCCCTTACAAGGTTGTGCGACGTCTCAGTGACGTCACTTACGAGGTTCTCCCACAAGGCAATTCGAGACGTTCCCGTTTCATCCCGCAAACTGAAGTCATTCACGTTTCACGTCTCAAACCATACTTTTCGCGCTGTGAATCGCCAGGGAGTGACTGACTTTATTAGTAACTTCGCGTATTTCTTTTTGTTTCGTCTTTTCCTTACATTTTTCTTATTTTTCTTATTTCTCTAACTTTTGTCCCCACAACAAACTACGTTATTCCGCCTTACGCCATTCATTTTGCTCGCATGGTAATTTTCATCTAATTTTCTTTTCTTTTTTTTGCCTTCATGTACAGCATCGAGACGATGCTTCTTGGGAGAGGGGGTAATGCCACCATTGATGAACGAGCCACTGTGGCTCATACGCGTTTTTGAGGGCGAAGAAGAAGAGAACATCTTCGTTGCTCTGATTCAAGTGAACTCCTAGCTGCAGGTCTTGTTTTGTTTGTGACAATATATATATATATATATATATATATATATATATATATATGTATATATATATATATATATATATATATATACCAGTAAAAACAAAAAGAACTAATAAGCATAACCCATGGATAACGCGAGACGTTATTCATGCCAAACGCAGGGTTAAAAGACTTAGGAAATCGCTAAAGCTTAAACCTAATACTTTTAGGAACTCACTTTGCACTGCCATAGTTGAAATGAAATCTAAAATTAAGATGGCGAAATGTCACTGTTTTAAAAACGTTCCATCGAGCTTTATTCAAAACGCGCCAAAAAAATTCTGGGATTATCTTAACCCTAAAACACGTACTGACAAACCGATCACGGGAACAAACCGCACAACAGCAGAGTCCTTAAACACGTACTTTACATCTGTTTTCACTATCGATGATGGTAAACTACCCCATATTGACTCATGTGACGAAAATCACTTCGAACCAGTCTCTGTAACTGAAGCAGGCGTACTCAACCTCTTGCTAAGTCTTGACATAAAAAAAAGCCCTGGCCCTGACAAGATTCCATACCAATTCCTAAGAAGGTATGCCGAATGAATAGCAAAGTATTTATATGTAATCTTCAACAAATCCCTCCTGACAGGTACTGTACCAAAAGAATGGAAGAAGGCAAAAATAATCCCGATACCTAAATGCAATAACACAAATGATGAATCAAACTACAAACCAATATCTTTAACAGGCACAGTATGCAAAATTTTGAAACACATAATTCTTAAACATTTGACCACTTACCTCGAGCTAAAACGCTTTTTGTCACCTTCCCAACATGGGTTTCGTGGAGGGCTATCGACAGTAACTCAGCTAGCTGAACTGATACACGACTTGTCTTCGAGCATTGATAACCAAAAACAAGTAGACCTCATCCTACTAGACTTTTCAAAAGCTTTCGATCGTGTCTCACACAAAAAAATATTTAAGAAACTTCAGTCAGCTATAGGAAAGTGCTCGGTTGTTCGCTGGATTAAAAATTACCTATCTGATAGGACACAGTACATCGAGATAAATAATGAAACTTCCTCTATAGCAGCAGTAACTTCCGGAGTACCTCAAGGCAGCGTCCTAGCACCTTTGCTGTTTCTTATATTTATTAATGACTTACCGCTGAATATTCCTGTTACCGTAAAGCTTTTTGCCGACGATTGCATACTGTACAATGAAATTAACTCCCACGAAGATCATATAGCGCTAAACAATGCCCTAGAAACCGTGTCAAAATGGTGCGATGATTGGCAAATGACAAATAACGCCAAAAAATCCGCTCTTCTGACAATAACTAGAAAAAAAAACAGGTCTACTTTTCCCTACATCATTAATAACATTCCCCTGCTACGAATTTACGAACATAAATACCTCGGTCTAACAATAACCCAGGATCTCAGGTGCGACTCCCACATATCCATAGTAACCTCAGCTGCGTTGCGGCGCTTGATGTTCTTTAGACGATGCCTTCGATTAGCTCCTGCAGAAACAAAACTAATTGCGTACAAAACGTTCGTCAGACCTGTGTTAGGATATGCCAATATTGTTTGGATTCCATTTTCTGCCACCAAAATTAACAAGTTAGAAGGAATTCAGAGGAAAGCAAGTAGGTTTATATACAATAAGTATCGACTTTCTGACTCACCCACTGAACTTTTTAAAAAGCTGGAATCCTAACTCTCTAAAACCAAGCCAAATTAGCACGACTACGGTTCATGTACCAACTGATACATGGAGAGATAAAGATTAATACATCCAAATACATTTCTATTGCACAAACAAGACTGACAAGTCACACACATTCTGAAATTCTTCACGAGTGCTCATTTCACACAGATTCATTTAAATATTCATTCTTCCCATTGGCATTAAGGGAATGCAATCGGCTGAGACCTTCTATACTTCACTGTATTTCACTGGATAATTTTACCGCGGCAGTAAAAGAGCATTTACAAGGCGACAACGAATAACCCGTCTACATTGCAGACTCTCTGAATTACTCGTGTTCTGTACAAATTTTGTGTTTTTCTTAAATCAATAAAAGAAGGTAGTTGTTGTCAGGTTGTCATAGGTACAAGTATGAACATTGATTGTTGTTTTATTCTATATACTGCGGGACTTGTTTGTCATGCTCGTCACACTAGGTACGATGCAAATTATGTTACGCCTTTACTGTTCATCCCTTTTCCAAACAATTACCCTGTGCTTAAAAGTGCCTGGCCCTCAACATGTGTTCCCCTCGTGTATGTATGTGTTATAACTTGAAAGCCGAAATGATTTGTTTTTTTTTTCTTTTTATTGTTCACATTCTATGAAATGCCCTTCCTGCTAAAATCCCAAATGGGATTAGCAGTATCTGTAAATATATTATATATATATATATATATAATATATATATATATATATATATATATATATATATATATATATATATATATATATATATATATATATATAATGTCACAGGTAAGGGGTATGAGCCATCAACTGTAGGTGGAATCCCTTGGAAGTAAAGAAAGAAGATGGCCTTTGCCTCCTGCCTGAGGGCAAGCAAGACGTCGTTTCGTCGCTGTCTGTTATTACGTTCGCGGCACTGGTGGAGGTGCTGCGCAAATGCGCCTTGGCTGAAGAATTTCAGCCGACACAACGAGCTACTTGGAGACAGCTACAGCTCCCACGGCAAGAAGCAGTCGCCGCCTGCGAGGACTATCTCCCGAGTACGGTCCCCTCTCTCAAGACGAGATGGCAACTTCAACTAACAACCAGGCGAGTCAAACCAACGACGCCTATTCTTTTCTCCCGCATGTTTTTCATGCGCCGCAAACACCGCGTTCATTTCATGGAGATATTTATGAACATGTTGACGACTGGCTTGACCACTTCAATCGAGTTGCCAACATCAACGAATGGGATGAAGCTCGGAAGCTGCGGAGAGTTTACTTTGCGTTAGAAGACTCCGCCAAAACGTGGTACGAGAATCACGAGGGTTCCTTTGCGATGTGGCATGAGTTCAGCCGACAGTTTCGTGATGCGTACCGCAGCACTGAAAGGAAAGAGAGAGCGGAGCAGGCTATCTCGTCTCGGAACCAACGACCCAACGAGAGAGTTTCGATGTTTGTCGAGGACATGCTTCGACTCTTCAAGCGTGCTGACCCTGCATTGTTCGAGGAAAAGAAGGTACGGCATTTAATGCGTGGGGTAAAAGAGCAGCTCTTCGACGGACTCGTGCGCAATCCACCGACGACTGTGGCAGAGTTCATAAATGAGGCAACCACAATGGAGCGTACTCTCCAGTATAGGTCGTCACAGTATGAACGCCACGACGTGACCCCTGCTGCATGCTTTATCGGGGCTGACAGCGAGAGGCATGCCGTCGCTGAGTTCATAAGAAGCGTCGTGCGAGACGAGCTGTGCCAACTTCAAGCAGCGGGACCCCAACCACCCGTAAGTGCTCTAGCAGACTTAATCCGAAATGAGATCCGACAGGTGGTCACCTCACTCGCGCCAACAAGGCCTGAGGCCCCTGTGCTGACTTATGCGGCGGCTCTGCGATCTCCTGCACCACATGGCCCTGATCCCACCATGGGGAGAATGGATCAGGCTAGCCATCGATTCCAGGGCACCTCTTCGACTCCACCACCCGCCTCAAGATTTCCGAGTGCACCAACTTATCGTCCGTCTGGGTCGCGGCAGAACGCCACAAAGGCCAGCGTGTGGCGTACGTCCGATAACCGTCCACTCTGCTACCACTGTGGCGAAGCGGGTCACGTGTACCGTAACTGCCAGTACCGCCAACTTGGTCTCCGTGGCTTTCACCCTGATGCTCGTTGCCCGCGTTACGGTGAGCGTCCCCGCGCCATCGAAGCGTACCTTACGGGCCAGCAAGCTCCTCGCCTTGGTCAACGCCCCCAATCACGATCACCATCACCTCGCCGCCCCACGTCACCTAGCATTCCCTCGTCATCTTATGCTCCTTTCAGAGGCCGGTCACCGAGTCCCCACAGGGGAAACTAGAAACCGAGGTTTCAGGGGGTGAAGTCGCGTCCACACGAACTGTCAAAGAGCTTCCTTCGACGCAAAGACCCGACGAAGACCGTTCTGGCTTTCCAGTCATTTCCGAAAGTCATACGACTGTTTCCGCTGACATCACCGCACACGTCGATAATCATGTCGTCACTGCCCTCGTCGACACCGGCGCCGATTATTCGGTTATGAGCAGTGCCCTAGCATCCCAACTGAGGAAGCTAACTACCCCTTGGCAAGGACCGCCGTTGCGCACGGCAGGGGGCCACCTCGTCACGCCAACTGGAATGTGCACAGCCCGTGTTCGAGTCCGTGTTTCGACGTTCACAGGGTCTTTCTTCGTATTACCTGTGTGCTCCCGTTCACTCATTCTGGGGCTGGACTTTCTTCGCGAACACGGCGCGATTATTGACCTGCGAGACTTTCAGGAGTCGTTCGAGGACCCGTTTCATCCTGAACCGGAAAACGCCCGCTCATCGAAGGCTGCCCTACGTGTATCCTCTAAATCTGTTGCTCTGCCTCCCCGCAGCAGCCTTTTTATCAACGTTGAATGTGACCAAGACGTCCCCGATGCTGTAATTGCAGAAGAAAATTTGTCCCTACTTTTTGCACAACAAATCTGCGTTGCCCGAGGTATTGTTCAGCCCAGTAGAAAGCAGGCTTGCCTATTAGTCACGAATTTCAGCGAGGAGTTTCGCCATCTTACTAAACACACTGCGATCGCATACCTTGAGGATGTTGCCGACGTCCCTGGTCCCTCAACATTATCTGCTCTTTCGTCGTGCGACAATTCCGCCATGACATTTGCAAGCACTCTCGACGTAAACCATGATCTACCGTCTGCACAACGGGAAAGTCTTTTGAAGCTACTCGGCTCATTTCGGGACCGCTTCGCTACGACTTCGAAAGTTAACCAAACACCGCTTGCCAAGCATCGTATCATCACCGAGCCTACCGAGAGACCCATTCGACAGCATGCCTACAGAGTCTCGCAAAAAGAACAAGACGTTATACGCCAACAGGTCTAGCAGATGCTCAAGGACGATGTCATCCAGCCATCGACCAGTCCCTGGGCGTCCCCTGTTGTGTTAGTAAAGAAAAAAGATGGTACTCTGCGATTTTGCGTCGACTACCGAAAGTTGAATAAGATCACGAAGAAAGACGTGCATCCTTTACCACGAATAGACGACTCACTGGACCGCATTCGCAATGCTTGTTACGTTTCTTCCATGGATCTACGCAGCGGCTATTGGCAAATATCTGTTGATGAGCGCGACCGCGAAAAGACCGCCCTAATTACTCCTGACGGACTCTACGACGTCAAGGTCCTTCCCTCGGCTGATGCTCGGTACCAGCTACTTTTCAAAGAATGAGGGAAACGGT
Source organism: Rhipicephalus annulatus (assembly GCA_013436015.1). Taxonomy (NCBI): domain Eukaryota; kingdom Metazoa; phylum Arthropoda; class Arachnida; order Ixodida; family Ixodidae; genus Rhipicephalus; species Rhipicephalus annulatus. The sequence continues at coordinate 652,480 of WOVY01014561.1, read as the reverse complement.
TCTTTCTGGGCTAAAATGACAATCGTGTCTTGTCTACCTTGACGATGTGGTCGTCTTCTCGGACACGTTTTAGCAGCACGTCCAGCGCTTACAGGCAGTTCTTCAGGCGATTCGAACAGCTGGACTTTCTCTCAAACCTGAGAAATGCCACTTTGCATTCGAGGAACTGAAATTTCTTGGTCACGTCGTCAGCCACGTCGGTATACACCCAGACCCTGAGAAAACGAAAGCTGTTGCCGCATTTCCTGTCCCAATGAACAAGCGCGACCTCCGCCGATTTCTGGGACTCTGCGCATATTACAGACGCCTCGTCAAAGGCTTTTATAAAATCGCTGAACCACTAAATGAACTTACGAAAGACGGCGTACCGTTTGGGGTCATGATCAGCATCACACCTTTGCCACGCTACGAAACCATTTCCAAGCCTCACCTGTACTCGGTCACTTTAACGATAACGCTGCCACAGAGCTACACACGGATGCCAGCAACGTCGGACTTGGAGCTGTACTGGTTCAATGGCAAAATGGCGTAGAGCGCGTGATTGCCTATGCAAGTCGAACACTATCATCTGCAGAGAAAAACTACTCTGCAACAGAAAAAAATGCTTAGCCGTTGTTTGGGCTATAACAAAGTTTCGCCCTTATTTATACGGTCGACCATTCAGGGTAGTTAGCGACCACCATTCTTTATGCTGGTTCGCCAACCTCAAAGACCCTTCCGGTCGTCCAGCACGCTGGAGCCTTCGGCTGCAACAGTTTGACGTTACAGTCATTCACAAGTCAGGACACCAACCCACTGATGCTGACTGTCTCTCACGTGCGCCAATTGGAAGTACAAACGCGGACGTTGAAGAGGACGATACATTGCTTTCCTCTGTATCAGCAACCGACTTGGATCAACAACAACGCGACGACATGGAGCTAAGCCCACTGATTGACTACCTCGAAGGCCGAAAACGCAGCCTTCCTCGAAACTTCACACGTTCGCTAACCTCGTTCTGCATCAGGGATGGATTCCTCTATAGGAAAAACTTCGACCATACCCAGGCTGCTTACCTACTGGTTGCACCGACATCGTTTCGGGACGATATTTTACATGCTTGTCACGATGAACCAGCATTCGGACACCTTGGTTACACGCGCACATTGGAAAGAATTCGCCGCTCATACTAATGGCCCCGCCTCGCGAAGACAGTCAAGCAGTACGTCCGCACATGCCACGACTGCCAACGCCGTAAGAGTCAACCTGTCCGACCAGCAAGACTACTACAGCCTATCGCCACGCCGAAGACACCATTCCGTCATAATGGCATTGACTTTCTCGGCTCATTTCCCACCTCTTCGTCCAGAAACCGGTGGATTGTGGTTGGCACCGATTATTTAACGCGTTACAGCGAAACAAAGGCCCAGCGCAAAGTTACCGGAGCGGAAATCACACAGTTTTTTGTCACCAGCAGCGTACTTCGTCACGGGGCGCCAGCTGTGATAATTACTGATCGTGGTACAGCTTTCACCGCAGAGATGCTTCAAGAAGTGCTGAGACTAAGTGGTACAGAACATCGGAAAACCACGGGTTATCACCCCCAAATAAATTGACTCACTGAAAGGTTGAACAAGACCATCGCAGATATGCTGTCAATGTATATGGCCGTTAATCACAAAAACTGGGATGATATACTCCCTTACGTAACTTTTGCTTACAATACAGCAGTCCAAGAGAGTACAGGTTTCACCCCATTTCGCTTAGTTCATGGTCAAGAGGTCACCACAATGCTCGACGCAATGCTCCTTCCCAACAACTTGAGCATGTTCAACACGGACGCTGAATTGTTCGCTCAACGCGCCGAGGAGGCCCGTCAACTCGCCCGATGCCATATCCCGGCTCGCCAAACTGCCGACGCACACCGCTACAGCCTTACACACCGAGAGGTTACCTTCCAACCAGGCGATGAAGTTTCAGTGTGGACTCCCATCCAACAGCATGGTCACTCTGAGAAGTTGCTTCGGCACTACTTCGGCCCTTACGAAGTTCTGCGCCGACTCAGTGACGTTACGTATGAAGTTCTCCCTGAGGGCGCCTCAAGATGTTCCCGTCGGTTTCCACAAAGTGATGTGGTGCACGTGTCAAGACTCAAGCCATATTTCTCGCGTCATCCATCGAACGTGGACTAACTTACCATGCAATGACTACTGTTTGTCACTTTGGTTTTTATTGTCTTGTGTACTTACTTCTTTCTTTATTGAGTACTTCTATGACGCCAGCCCATTTTTTCCCTTACGACGGAGTTGTTGCGTACCATGGTAGCATCTCTCTTTCTCATTTTTTTTCTCAACGCTCATTACCAGCATCGAGCCGATGCTTTTCGAGGAGAGGGAGTAATGTCACAGGTAATGGGTATGAGCCGTCAACTGTAGGTGGAATCCCTTGGAAGTAAAGAAAGAAGAGGGCTTTTGCGTCCTGGTCTGAGGGTAAGCAAGACGTCGTTTCGTCTCTGTCTGTTATTACGGTCGCGGCAATATATATATATATATATATATATATATATATATATATATATATACCTACTGAAACGTTCTGTATGCGAGTCCAATAATTCCCTATGTTTCCATAAAGAATCAATCAATCAATAATTTTAATTTCTTTAATTTTTTTTTTAATTTTAATTTTAATTTCCCGGACCCTCCCGGCACCGCGGCGACAATCTTGGGTGGCCCGACACACGCCAAGAACTCAACAGCACGTGATATGAACCGTAGGTGGATGTAGACGGACAGTTGGCTTCGTTCTCAGTGCTGCCAGTGGTTCTTCCTCTTTTTTACTTTCTTTCTTTTCTTTCTTTTGTCGTCTTTTTTCTCCCCCCCCTTTTTTTTCCTTCTTCCAGTTCCCTCTCACTCTCGCAAACGTGTTTCAAGGCGAGAGGGACGCGGCAGCAAGGAAGTTTGAAAGCTCATGTCAGTATAACTCATCCCCTGATGAAGGGAGGTCCCCTCCCGAAACTGTTGGGAAATAAATATATTTATCCTTGTTGACAACGCTCCCGTTGTGCCATATCCCATACCTTCACGAAGACTAACTGGCCCATTGAATTATTACTCCCACATATATATATATATATATATATGTGGGAGTCTGCATGCCGCCATAATTGTTTTCTTTCGGCTTCGCGAGGCGAAATTCGGGATCGCCACGTCGCCGCTCTCGTTTCGCGGCAGCGGCTCGACCACTCATTGCAGCGCTGCACCGCGGAGACAATGAGGCACTCGCGCTGCGTGATTTTCAGGCCGCGGTATTACAGTGGCGCCCCAAGTTGAGTATGCAGCTGTGGCACCACAAGTCGGTTGCTCCGCTCCGTACATGACCTTCGAAATGCCAGGTACGCGGCCTGTTTGTCTCCCGCCATGAAAAAAGCAAGGCTGAGTAGGAGCCCACGCAATGCGACGAGCACAGTGAAAAGTGTGGTGGAAGTGCTTTTGTAGGGGCTTGTGGGATTCCTTGGTCACGCCATCTTCTCGAGTCGTCTGCATCAATGCTCATGAAAACGTTGTCGAGAGCTGGCAGAAGCCCCAATAACAATGATGCGGTGTTATAGGAGCTTACTAGGGACGTTGGTCCATAGTTGCGAGCTAAGTTCATATCGCTTGCGGTCGAAAGCGTTTGTTTCCGAAGCTTGCAACCACTTCTCCGAAAACGGTTGACGCCGCAGCTTTGCGCTTTTTCTTCAGCACTGTGCTGTAGCGCACCCCAGTGACAGAAGGCGATAGAAGACAAGAGCGGCAGTGCCTAATGCACTTATTGAAACTGGTGGCGGTGAGCCATTCACGTGTACGATGGTGAAAACTATCAAAAACTGCGGCCCCCCGTGATCACTCGAGCATGCCGAGTACAAAATTACTGTACCACGCGCAGTACAGCCATTTATTGGTTTATTTAAATTGCCAGATTCTGTTTACGATTCTCATACGTTGGGACATCAAAACCCACAGATCGAATATATATATATAAAAATATATATATATATATATATATATATATATATATATATATATATATTTATATAAGGGAAAGACGTGTAAACGTGTATACCTAAGGGCTCGTTTTTCCGTGTTTTAACACAATATTAATGAGATCTAACAGACAGTAATGCCAAGTAATCTACAGGGAAAGTTATTAGAACCAATGGAATGTAGATAAGAAGAAAGAAAAGTGGATGAAAAAAATAACCAGCCGTGAGCACGAATCGAACCTACGACCTTCGAATAACGCGTTCGATGCTCTAACCAATGAGCTATCACAGCGGCCTTCCCTGCATCCACTTTTTTGGGTTATTATGTGAATTTAGAAGTAGGAGTGACAGTCAGCGCCATATATATATATATATATATATATATATATCCGCGGACAAGAATATATCGGCCACACAGACACGCAATTTCGGCTGCGGTTCAATTACCACCGGTACCACGCCACTTCACTGCTGAAGCTACCTTTATCTCTAGACATCTGCGCCTGCCAAACCATAGTTTTGAAAATATCAGCGTAACTCTTTTGCAGTCCGGTTTCTCAAACAGGCGAGATGCGCGACCAGCGTGAGGCATATTTCATTTTCAAATTTCGAACATTAGTAGCCGGCATCAACGAGGACCCCGGAAGACTCTCCTGCCTCCGAGAAGTAAACCAGGAGGAAATTGGTGACAAAGATTGATAGCTGGAGACCATGCTTGTTTTTTTTTTTGACTGACTCGTACGTGTACACTGTCCTTTCTTGTTTTTTTTCTTCCTTTTTTTTCACATGCACATACAAATTGTTTATGTTCGCCTACCATTTGATGACCATTGAAGTTAAACAGACGAAGATGAAAGGTAAAGAGCCGACCGACCCATTAAGGGAAAATCGTTTCCTTACGCACGCTGTAACGGACCCCTCCCGCCACCGCGGCGACAATCTTGGGTGGCCCAACACACGTCGAGAACTGACCAGCACGGGATAAGTACTGGTTGTGGACGTACATGGACATTTGGTTTCGTTCGCAGTGTGGGCAGCGGTTCTTCCTCTTTTTCACTTTTTTTCGTTTCTCTTTTTTTCATTTTTCTTTTTTTTCTTTCCGTATTTTTTCTTTTTTTAGTTCGCTCCCATTCTCTCAAACATCTTTGAAGGCGATAGGGACGCGGCAGCTTGAAGTTTGGAAGTTCATGTTAGTATACCTCATCCCCTGCAGAAGGGTGGACCCCTCCCGAAACTGTAGGGAAATAAATATATTTATCCTTGTTGACAACGCTAACGTTGTGCCATATCCCAAATTTTCACGAAGACTAACTGGCCCATTGAATTATTATTCCCACTATATATATATATATATATATATATATATATATATATATATATATATAAAAATCTATATATATATATATATATATATATATATATATATATATATATTGAATTATTATTCCCACTATATATATATATATATATATATATATAGATTTATATATATATATATATATGTATATATATATGTATATATATATATATATATAGTGGGAATAATAATTCAATGGGCCAGTTAGTCTTCGTGAAAATTTGGGATATGGCACAACGTTAGCGTTGTCAACAAGGATAAATATATTTATTTCCCTACAGTTTCGGGAGGGGTCCACCCTTCTGCAGGGGATGAGGTATACTAACATGAACTTCCAAACTTCAAGCTGCCGCGTCCCTATCGCCTTCAAAGATGTTTGAGAGAATGGGAGCGAACTAAAAAAGAAAAAATACGGAAAGAAAAAAAAGAAAAATGAAAAAAAGAGAAACGAAAAAAAGTGAAAAAGAGGAAGAACCGCTGCCCACACTGCGAACGAAACCAAATGTCCATGTACGTCCACAACCAGTACTTATCCCGTGCTGGTCAGTTCTCGACGTGTGTTGGGCCACCCAAGATTGTCGCCGCGGTGGCGGGAGGGGTCCGTTACAGCGTGCGTAAGGAAACGATTTTCCCTTAATGGGTCGGTCGGCTCTTTACCTTTCATCTTCGTCTGTTTAACTTCAATGGTCATCAAATGGTAGGCGAACATAAACAATTTGTATGTGCATGTGAAAAAAAAGGAAGAAAAAAAACAAGAAAGGACAGTGTACACGTACGAGTCAGTCAAAAAAAAAACAAGCATGGTCTCCAGCTATCAATCTTTGTCACCAATTTCCTCCTGGTTTACTTCTCGGAGGCAGGAGAGTCTTCCGGGGTCCTCGTTGATGCCGGCTACTAATGTTCGAAATTTGAAAATGAAATATGCCTCACGCTGGTCGCGCATCTCGCCTGTTTGAGAAACCGGACTGCAAAAGAGTTACGCTGATATTTTCAAAACTATGGTTTGGCAGGCGCAGATGTCTAGAGATAAAGGTAGCTTCAGCAGTGAAGTGGCGTGGTACCGGTGGTAATTGAACCGCAGCCGAAATTGCGTGTCTGTGTGGCCGATATATTCTTGTCCGCGGATATATATATATATATATATATATATATATATATATATATATATATATGGCGCTGACTGTCACTCCTACTTCTAAATTCACATAATAACCCAAAAAAGTGGATGCAGGGAAGGCCGCTGTGATAGCTCATTGGTTAGAGCATCGAACGCGTTATTCGAAGGTCGTAGGTTCGATTCGTGCTCACGGCTGGTTATTTTTTTCATCCACTTTTCTTTCTTCTTATCTACATTCCATTGGTTCTAATAACTTTCCCTGTAGATTACTTGGCATTACTGTCTGTTAGATCTCATTAATATTGTGTTAAAACACGGAAAAACGAGCCCTTAGGTATACACGTTTACACGTCTTTCCCTTATATAAATATATATATATATATATATATATATATATATATATATATATATATATATTTTTATATATATATATTCGATCTGTGGGTTTTGATGTCCCAACGTATGAGAATCGTAAACAGAATCTGGCAATTTAAATAAACCAATAAATGGCTGTACTGCGCGTGGTACAGTAATTTTGTACTCGGCATGCTCGAGTGATCACGGGGGGCCGCAGTTTTTGATAGTTTTCACCATCGTACACGTGAATGGCTCACCGCCACCAGTTTCAATAAGTGCATTAGGCACTGCCGCTCTTGTCTTCTATCGCCTTCTGTCACTGGGGTGCGCTACAGCACAGTGCTGAAGAAAAAGCGCAAAGCTGCGGCGTCAACCGTTTTCGGAGAAGTGGTTGCAAGCTTCGGAAACAAACGCTTTCGACCGCAAGCGATATGAACTTAGCTCGCAACTATGGACCAACGTCCCTAGTAAGCTCCTATAACACCGCATCATTGTTATTGGGGCTTCTGCCAGCTCTCGACAACGTTTTCATGAGCATTGATGCAGACGACTCGAGAAGATGGCGTGACCAAGGAATCCCACAAGCCCCTACAAAAGCACTTCCACCACACTTTTCACTGTGCTCGTCGCATTGCGTGGGCTCCTACTCAGCCTTGCTTTTTTCATGGCGGGAGACAAACAGGCCGCGTACCTGGCATTTCGAAGGTCATGTACGGAGCGGAGCAACCGACTTGTGGTGCCACAGCTGCATACTCAACTTGGGGCGCCACTGTAATACCGCGGCCTGAAAATCACGCAGCGCGAGTGCCTCATTGTCTCCGCGGTGCAGCGCTGCAATGAGTGGTCGAGCCGCTGCCGCGAAACGAGAGCGGCGACGTGGCGATCCCGAATTTCGCCTCGCGAAGCCGAAAGAAAACAATTATGGCGGCATGCAGACTCTGAACTCCAGGCTTGGGAAGGTGAATGAAAGTGTCAGTGGTACATTTCACTGACCACGAGATTGCTCTTCAAGGTACCGCATGCATCGATACTATTTATCGTATACCCTTCTTCCTTAAATTAAAATGCAACCTCATGGAGACGCGGGCATTTCTCAAGTGATTTGATTTTCACTTTTTGCCTAAGAATTCTCGCATTATGATGATGCAAATAAATTTCAACTTCAACAACATTTTCTCACTTGTCTTACACATTCTTATTTGTCCCCTCACAATATTTACACCACCTACCAATAACGCTAACGTACTACCCACGGCTTCGCATACAAGGTTCGCTTGTGGGAGGTGGTGTAACTTTTTTACATATATATGGTGTCTTAGGCGTTTGCATTAGTGCTTGTGCAGATGCCAGCTCGTGACAATAAATATTTAGGAGAATCCGTGCAACCATTTCACAGGCACTTTTTGCTGATATTTGTCATTGCGAAAAATTAGGAAGTGAATAACAGGGCGTGTGCGCCAAACATGACTTATACACATAGTACGGGTGACATTGAAATTGAAATCGTGACCACATGTACCGTAAACAAACGCCATAAGCATTATGCTTAAACGCCACAACTTGCTTGCTGGTTTTTTCACGGAGCTTTACATGTTCAAGTTGGCAAGTATCCCATCGAAGACACTTGTACTTTTGCTTTCCTAGCATCGGCGTGTATGTTCTCATGCATAAGGCAAGCACAAAACCTCTTAACACCCTCGGCTCAAAATTATTGGCTTCGTCCTGTCGTGCCGTTCGAAAATGACAAACGTCGCCTCTCTTAGGTGCTTCACCACACGCTTACGACACAACACTCGCCCGCGATTCGTGGATACCAAAGTGACAGAGGCCTCTTAAGATGACAGAATGCATGTGCATTCAATAGGCACACGCTGTAGAGCAATCCTTGCTATTTCTGCCGTGAGCGGCACGTGTCCCGTGTCATTGGCGTGTTCTAAGGTGTTCGAAGACTGCCCAAGGTAAATCTAAATAGGTCACGAAAGTCGGAACGAAAAGGGGTTTGAACCCTATTGCGACAGCCATCAACAACCACGTGAAGGATTAAGCGCCCCTAGGTGAGAGAGGGGTTGGACGCAATATTAAAAACTTGTAAGTAGGATGTGATACGGAGCCCTAATAGATTTTTCATGTGTGAATATTGTAAATTTGTCATGTCCTTGATAACGCGATTGATTGATTGATATGTGGGGTTTAACGTCCCCGAACCACCATATGATTATAAGAGACGCCGTAGTGAAGAGCTTCAAAAATTTCGACCACCTGGGGTTCTTTAACGTGCACCAAAATCTGAGCACACGAGCCACAACAATTCCGCCTCCATCAGAAATGCAGCCGCCGCTGCCGCAAATCGATCCCGCGACCTGCGGGTTAGCAGCCGAGTACCTTAGCCACTAGACCACCACGTCGGAGCTTGATAACGTGATTATTGTTATCAATTGCACGCGCTGATATGCTGTACCACCACAATAAATCCTGTTACTCTGACGAACGCCGGTTACTGTTTAATTTTATAGTTTATTTTCAGTAGTTCTAATTTTATTTGTTAATAAAATTTGTGGATTAGTTTATAAAGCTTTTGTCTTTGGCATGTGGCTAAGCGCCCAGTTTTTTTTTAGTTTCAGAAAAAGCGGGCACATGCAGGCAGTCTGATAACATGGGACAACAAATTTCGGGGTGTATCGAGACAGTAAGCTATCAGCATAGAGAACATACTTACATAAAGAGTGGACACTCCCGTAGGGCCTTGCAGCCCCGCTACTGCTCCGCTTTCAGCGCCACAAGTGGTTGGTCAGACACTATATTATCGTCAGCATAAATAAAATAACAAAACTTTGTTCTTTTCGACAATGGGATTTGAACCCACGCCCTCGTATTCCGAAAGCAGGTGTCTTTTCCACTAGGCTATACACCCATGCTTCCGCGCGGGGATAACATGTACAGCATATCTCATCCACATGAATGTGCCTTTTTGTGCAAAACAAATGCAGAAAGACAACACTTTCTAGTCATATTTTACTCTTTTTTTTGTCATAAGGCATTAAAAGCTCTTAGCGGAACATGCTGTAGAGTAGAAAAATGGAAATCGCACAAATTAATAAAATTTCTTCTTTGCAAAAAAATTGTTGCCGAAATTAGGTATTCATTGTACTCCTGATGAAGCTAATGCATGTGTTAATGGAAAATTAAAAGCGAAGATGGGTACGTTATCTAGCGATGGGTCAGACCCTTCTTTCCTGTGCCGCGAAAAGGCTCCAGTGCTCACTCTTTATAACTATATTTCTCTATGCTATCAGAGCTTCAGTTTGGCGAGGCGCGTTCTTTGGCGAGGCGCATTACCAGGTCAACAAGACATCGCTCACTTTTCCGTGGTTGTTTCGTGCGTACCTTCAGAAGTTTACCTATTCTTTATCTGCATTTCATAGCTCAACTAGCTCACAGAATGCGTAGATAGCTGCTCCTGTGACCGCCAGCTGCTTTCGCTGATGCACAGCCAGCGCGCCCTCGCATTTGGTGACTGTGAATGAGACAGGCTAAGCAAGAAGGCGCGCTACTGTACGGCTGCTTAAGTTATATTTTAAAGCTGATGTTTTGCTGCAGTGGTTTTCGACGAATTGGCTGCGTGAGTTTTTGAACTATTATGCTATTGTGATCGTGCACAGTTGTCTCACAATTGCATCTGCAAAGTTTTTTATGCTTATTGGAAGTACGTCATTTGGCTAATAAAACAACTTTGCTTGCTCAAACATGGTCATTTTAGTTTTTTTCTCTCAGGTGCAATTAGCGAAATAAAATAAGTGCGTAATAAAATCACGTGATAATGAAGACACGTAGAAGGTCAGATATTTAGAAAATTTTCGATTTTGCGCCATGTAGCGCAGATGCACGACGTCACTACCGCTTAGAGTTGTGACGTAATAATTTGAGAATTTTTTCGCTGTCCTCCCCACCTCACGTAGATGGCAACGGTGGCGACGAGCCAACGACTACTGCTTTCATAGGCTTCTATAGAAGTTACGCTACCACTTTACTTATACCTTGGACTGCCTGTGTTACCATGATAGGTGTCTGGGCCTGCTTCTATGCAAAACCCTTCGGATCCAAGGACGAGACATTAAAAAAACGTATCTTTATCATTCCAAGACTCGGCCGCAACACATTGTCAGCGGCTGCTGAGTGCGAGCATGCCTGTGTTCATCGTCTTGTCTGCCACTGGCTCACGCATCGCTGCCGCTTCAGTTGCATACTAAGCTTACGGATTTTTTCTCGTATGCACGCCTATGCCTGTGTAGGTCCTTAAGTTATTATTACGTTATAACGTGCCTACAATGTGTGAATTTATTGCCCGTGCCTTACGAGCCTTGCGCAAGTGCAGCAGCGCCTTCTGAGCACGCTGAACGATAATCTATTTCCGAAAATCGCACCTGTCGGCTTCATAAATCCGCAGCGGAGTGATTTTCAGCAGCTAAATCTCGATATTTAGCAGCTTTCACAGAGGGTGACTGCCGACAATGTTACTAATAGACCTTTATTGATAAACGTCGCACGAGTGAGTAAAAGCGAATGCGTAAGCCGCGCCCAAATGTCAAGCACAACCAGCCCAAGTTTAGCAGTGACAGGTTACATGCCATTTTAGAAAAAGTAATGAGCAAGCACTTCTTCCTTGTGAGCGTCCGTGAGTACTTTACACTCCCCGTACAAAAGAAAACTATAACTGACTTTCTTAATGAAACAACTATTCTTCAAAACATAAAGATTATTTTGAAAAGCTAGAATACTATTTGCACAGCGTTAGATATGGTAGTTTGTTCGTCCTCATGATTTGCCATTCAGTAGTTTGCGCATATACAGAATTATAAACACTGCAGCAAATAGGCACAGCACTGGTGAAAAAACTTAGTGATATGCGCACTCCGCCATTCACCTGCACATAATGTTAAACACTAGATATGCAACACCCAGTTTCAAATATGTAATGTTTGATGAATAATTTATGCAAGAGCACAACGGACACCATGTGCCTATCTGTCCATCACCTATTCCGCGATAATTTTGAAGGTTATATCACCTGTTGTACTGAAGTGGGTAAATAAATACAGTGTATCACAAAGAGCCAGCAGCGTTTGAGCCGTTTTAATGCATCTAGAAGCTTATACCGCAAACGACACGAATACAGTAGTCGCAGTGATTTATTGGACTGAAAACAGCAGAAGTTCATATGTCAGTAAACTTATGTATATTTCCATCTTTGTTTACACGACTTACAACTGATAGTAAATACTAGGAACACAAAGTGTACAGCGCATGCACCATTTATATATCAGAGCAGGAAAGCAACAAGGAAGTAGTGTGGATAATCTCATGATAACGCACACTGACATGTGCACTTCCCAGGCCCACTATGTAAGCATAGTCTAGTGAAACGTAATGTACAAGGAACTTGGTGTCAGCTCACGCATGAAGTCAGCGGAAATAGTACAATAGGCTATCCCTACTTTTAAATATGTGCCGCCATGAAGATACGCATGTTTCGTTAGTTTGCTCTGTGGCATCAAAGCATGTTGCGCATGGCCAGAAAGCTCAGTTTCCTTCAGGAAGGTTGGAAATAGACCTACGGTGTTTATTATAGATCCACTTATCCCAATTTGAAAAGCGGGGCAGCCATTCGAACAAACAGACAATGTTAAAATCTCTTAACTGCGGCACATATATATTTACTCAAGATATGAGATAACTAATGTATTTTCTAGTATTATGCTTGGATATTGTTAACGTTATGACACACCAGCAAATAAAGCAGCCATCTTATTATCCATATATATAGATATATACCACTGCTAAGTTTACAATATTTACAAGTTAATCAGTGTTATCTGCAACCGAAAAGTTCCTAATGACTTATTCTTCACTTGATGACTGAGCAAAATCACCTAATAAAAATTATTCCCAATAGCGTGGCGGCAAAGGCACCTTCACATCATAAAATGACATCCGCAAAATTGAAAATATTCTATAAAAAATCTGAGATCCCACGTACAGAGGGAATCGATGATATGCGAAGCGCGAAAGAGAAAGGTTGATATGTCGCTTTGAAATCAGCACAATGTTACGAAATTAAGGTAAATGATACAGTACATTACTTGTGTGTCATGATTGTCAAGTTTGGATGTGTCGTTTACTTTCATCATCTATTCACGTCACGTGATATCAAATTTAGTATATACGGAGCTAGCAAAACGGCCACGAACACGCTATGAGCGTGGTATGTTGTCATGTTCTTACATGACACGCGTGTCAGGATTATTATGTTTGCACCAGTCATAGATTTCTTCATTCATTGACGTCATGTAACACCAAACTGTGTATATGTAGAGCTAGCAAAATGGCCACGAGCGCATCACGAAAAGGCCAACATACTTCAATGTAGCGTTGACGCGCGCGCCCGCTGGGCACAGCGACGCTACGTTAGCAAAACGCGAGAACTCAATAGTCTGACGCCAGGCTTGACTGCAGCGTCCATTAGACGCCGACAGACGCCAACTGGCGTCCGTCTGCGCGGCCCGACTACAACTGGCGCGAAATGCGACATTCTGCATTTCGCACCTGTGCGTGACCCAGACAACACTGCATCTCCTTCTATTCGTAACGGAGAGACGCCGGAGTCGCTGAAATGCGGATGCGTCAAAGCAACGCAGAGCGGCGCGCGATTGCGAGCATATCGCAGGACTGGCGCCTGGTGTGGCAACGCCAGCGTGACGCCACGAAATCAACGCCGGCGCGTACGCGCACCATGTCACGTCTAAATGTATTGGTGCCTTCACAGTGGCATGTAGTCATGTTCTCACATGACACGAATCTCATGATTATCATGCTTGCACGTGCCACATACCTTCGTCGTTTGACGTCACGTAGTACCAAATTCGGCATATGTGAAGCAAGCGAAACGGCCCCGAGTGCATCATGAGTGTGGCATGAAGTCATGGTACATGATACGTATGTCGTGATTATCTTGTTTGGATGTGTCATTTACCTATGTCGTCCGTTTGCCTCACGTAATACCGAGTTTGGTACATGTGAAGATAGCGAAACGGCCACGAGCGCATCATGATTGTATCATGTAGTCAGGTTGTTACATGACTTGCATCTCATGTCTATTATGTTTGCCCTAGTCACATACAATCGTTGTTCATTCACGTACCATAATACCAAATATAGTATATATGACGCTAGCGAAACGGACGCGAGCGCATCATGAGCGTGGCATGTAGCATTGTTACATGACACGCATGTGATAATTTTCAAGTTGGGGTCTTTTGCTTGTGTTCGCCATGCAATCATGTCATACTATACAAGTTTTGCAACATGTCAAGCAAACGAAACCACCGCAAGAGCTGCAAATTCATGAAACGTAAACTATGACATATATGACAAACATATCATGATTTTCATGTTATGACTAGTCAAATATGTTCTCAGTACAGTCAAGTTATGTCATACTAAGTTTGGTATCTATAATAATATTGAAACGGCCAGGAGAGCTAAAAGTCGTAGGCGGCTGTATAGATAGATAGATAGATAGATAGATAGATAGATAGATAGATAGATAGATAGATAGATAGATAGATAGATAGATAGATAGATAGATAGATAGATAGATAGATAGATAGATAGATAGATAGATAGATAGATAGATAGATACGCTCAAAGTCACCGAAGTTCGCTAAGAAATGCTTCGTGTTTAATAGTGTCTGGTAGCATGGCATATTGGTTCCTACGTTTTGGTATGCCATGAGGGGGAATAAAATTTTACACAAATTCAGTAATTTTGTAATGCAGTAAAGAATAGATTTCATAAGTAAACAAAAGCATGAATACAGAACAACACACTTAGAAATCCAAATGTAAAGAACAGCACGACACAATACTAGTAACTGGAATTTACAACATACGTGGCTTTAGTAGTGACGTAAATACTCATTCTGCAACTGCGGGATGCCTTAATCTTGTAATTTTCTATACTATGTTTGTATATTTTCCTGTGCTTTGCATTAGGCTACCATTGGTAGTAGTGCCTAATGTTGCCGTACTCGTTTATTAAGTTTTGTTATCGCCGCATTACTTACTAAGTGTCAGCGCAAACCAGGCCTGATGTTTTAGAGAAGCTTTAGCAATGTAGATGGTATTTTGTAAGAATACGCCCACAACTCCAGCAATACAGATTCTTCTAAAACTGCGAAGCCGCTAGCGACAATGCTGGAATATGCGACGGCAGATGTATAAATGCCGACGTGCTTCGCCGATTGTGAGTAGATAAATGGCTGACCCTCTGTTCGCCGCTATCAGTGCTAGTGGGTATTGCTGCAATCTCACTTTCCGTTCACCAGCTACAAGTTTGGTTCAATGAACGAGGAAGAAGGGGAGGAGGAAGGAAGGAGGAAAGATAGGGAGGTTAGCCAGTTCTCAGACCGGCTGCTTCCTTTTGGACTTACGATATGTTCCCTTCGTCTCTGTCAAGAACCGGTGACATTATAAGCCTTTCATTTTCATTTCACTGTATTCGAGGCTATTTTAGCACCTTCTTTAACTTTTGTTACACACCAACTCACCCAACAGTCAGTTTTAGAATTAAATTTATGTCGGTTTGACACAGCGTCGTTTTAAACAATGCAAAAGTTTCAAATGAACATGCAGTCGGACACGTTTCATTCAGAACCATGCAAAACACCCTGAATCAGCTTGAGTATTTCCCCAAATGGTCTAAGATGTGTGAAATCTTCCAGTTACCGTACAGTGAGGCAAAGGCCTGTGTTCCCACGATACGCTGTCTTCTACACAAAGTAGTGAGCGAGCACCTCTTGCTGCTTTGTCGAAAATGTCTTCATAAAAACAATACAAAAAGAAGACGATGAATATTTGTACTAATAAAAACAAATTTCTTGTTTGCAATCCATCGTGAAATTGGGGCGGACTATTCTCACTGCTCCACCGCCAAATCGTGGATTCAGGCAGAAATACGACGAGCAAAAAACGCTACTCCAGTTATCGTGCGTCGTCTAAGTTTTAAAAAACAATAGAATTTGGTACTCTTGAGGAATTGATGTCGCAAATAATACCGCAAAAATTTCACTTTACGTTTTTATTTGTTTCTTTTCTGTGGTTCAGTGAACACTTTAGGGTCTCAAGGTGGGCCACGGAAACTTTGATCCATGTGTTTCAAGGGTGGTACCACTACCATTGCAGTGATCACGGCGGTTAGTGGCACGACGCCTAGCTGAAATATGTTTTTATGTGCTCGTATCATATTTGGCAGTGCAACGCAAGAAAACAGTATCCTTATTTCCGCGACAGAGTGGCCTAAATTCACGCTCAGGAGTGCCGACAAAGCTGCCATAGAAATGTAGAGGCTGGCATAAGGAAGCATTTCTGAAACTGGCTTAGTGACCCATACGTAGAAAACTTCCAAAATTACCTTCGGCGGAGCTTTCACGTATTCTACTGGTAGATCTGGCTTGGTGCAAAACGAGTGCTCACTCCAGAATTTCAGTGGCCACTCAAGAACTCCCAGTGAAAAACGCCTTTAGCAGCAGCGCAAACAATGAAAGTTTGTTTCTGACACGCCTTTCTTCAATTGTTGCAATTGACAACACATTGGCTGGCCTAATCAGCACATTGTCATAGGCTGTGCCGTTACGCATTGCTGAGTGCGTGACTAATATTTGGAGAGAAGCCCCGACGAAGCAAGAGCGCTACCATTACAGACGAACACCAGGTGAGACCTTCTTTTAAACCTGTTAAATCAAAGTTCTGCACAACACTTATCAGCAGCGGGGACAACGAAAATTCGTTACTCACACGCCTTTCTTCAATTGTATGCTGTTTACAACACATCGACTGACCATATTCGGAACATTGTTACATGCTGTGCTGCCAGACATAGCTGACTGCGTCATACGTTTCGGGCGACTAACAATTACGAAGCAAGTAACTTACCACTGCAGAACAACACCAGAAGAAGTTTTTTTAGAACCTGCTACATTGGAGTTCTCCACTTAAGTATCAGCAGCGGGAACAGTGAAAGTTTGTTACTGACACGCCATTTTTCAATTTTTGCGATTGAAAACGCATCGGCTGACCATGATCGGAACATTGTCTCATTCCATGAGCATTGTCAAGGTCACGTTAGCATTGTTATATGATATATTCATTGTGTGAATTGTGGTAGTAAAGAGTGAATTGACTAAGGTGCGAGATGAAAGAAGGAAGGCCATAAATTCAAATCAATTTAGACTGACCTAACAAAAAGACGAAGTGACCTAAAAAGAGTGCGAGACTTTCGAACAAAGAAGTTGTGAAAATGAAGCGAATGCCTATCTCGTGGGGGATAACAAGTCACTCAGAAGCACTAACGAGATTCGGTGAACCGAGTGCGAAGCTTTCAAAAAACAAATGTCTAAACAAGAATACAGTATAGCCCCGCGGCTGTGGTCTAGTTGCTCAGGTAATCGGCTGCTGACCCGCTGGTCGTGGGATCAAGTCCCGGCTATGGCAGTTACATCTTCGATGGAGACGAAAATGCTGTAGGCTCATTCGCTTATATTTGGGTGCACGTTAAAGAACCCCGTGTGGTCGAAATCTTCGGAGCCCTTCAATATTCATATAGTGGTTTTGGGACATTAAACATCACATATCAATCATCTATCTTTCAGGGCACACCATCGCTGCGTCTGATCAATTTCCGCGAATGTAACCTTCAGAGAAGAGAGTACCTAAAGGTGCTATTGAAGATGTTGGGAATATAATTCACCGAATCGGCAGACTTTTGAATGTGCCTGTAAGGTCTAGCGTCGCAGGCAAGGGGGGTAAGTCTTCTTTGTCGCAAAAGGGTGCGCTTCTCAAAGAGCCGATTCTCGCAGACGATAATCCTGGCGTAACGACGCCTGTTCTGGAAAGAAGACCACGGTAGGTCGCCGCTTTTAAGAAGCAGCTAGGTGGTCCGCGGCCAGCGCAGTGCCGGCGGGTTACGTGAGGACATCCGGTGTGTCGACGCCCATCCATCTGAATTGGAGTCTGCGGGATGGATGTCCACCTAGACAGCGTTGTCGTCCCGCAGTAATAGCATGGGCCTGCAGCCGAACGGACCCACTATTGCATGTGTTCGCACAGTTCGCGGAACGTCTTGTGTAGGCCAGTCCTTTCGTCTGTCTCTCTCAGACTGGGAGGTCAAGTGCTCGGAGAAGAGAGCGAGAGGAGAGGACAGCAACAAGTCTTTTTAGTCTGTCCAATAAACGGAGTGAATTGTTTTGGTTGGCCGTGAAGAGAATTCGGAGGGGCAACCAAGGGGTTTAAACCTGGCTCCCACTTTCTCACGGTCATTCTGGTTGCAGCAAAGAGTGCTCTGCGCCATCGGCTCTGCAGAGGCAACATGCGACGGTTCCAAAAGTGAAGAGTCGTGAGAATTTGTACATATGTTTCTGTACATAAAGCCGAGTTGTTGCAACGTATCGAAAGGCGCTAGTCTCCATTCTTTAGAAGAAGCAGCAGCTATGACAAGACAAGACGGACACCAGGTAACCAGCCTTCCACGCTATTCTATATCAACAGCCCCTACGAAGCTGAGAGAGCTCTGTTCTAGAGAACAGAGGGAGTGTGTAGAAGGTTGATTTTTACTGCCGAAGTCAGACAATATTGAGGCAATGACGACAAGGAACGCTCAGCGTACCAGGGAGGTTGTCGTGTTGCGGAGGACATGGAAGACGAAAGCCAATACTATGGTTATTCCAACTAAGAAGCAAGCCACCAAGCTGAGGAGGCTGCGGTGCGGAAACCATCGACCGAAGATAGTCAGCGGGCCAGCGATTGTCATCCGCATTCATCGATCCGCCGACAACACTGGCGACATCGAGCGATGTCGAGCTTCTGACGGCGGGCAAGGCAAGAGAACAACGAGCAGCAACTGCACAAGTGGTGAGTACTCTGGTGTTCTTATATCTCAGGGGTGCCGCTGCCTTTCTTGAGTTTTAAGGCGTCCTATACACACGAGGTTTCCCCCTTTCAACCTGGATAGGCAAGCGCAGGCCATTATAGGCAAGCGCAGGCCACGCGGAAAACACGGGAGAGGGTAGTGCGCGGGAGAGCCAGAGGGATGATCGTTTCGGAAGTCTCACGCTGGAGCGTAAACTACAGGAGTTGCGGTTGGAGATGGAAGGACTGTCGCAAATGATGGGCGGGAGTTCTCGGTGGAGTGGACCTGAGTTCGGCAGGTGGTATCTGTGTAGCGAACTGAGACGCTACTCGAAAATCCTCACAGGGGTGTTATCCAGATCTCCAACAGAGGCTGACGTACCGGTGTGGTTTCTGTCCGTGGAGAGTGGCCTAGTAGCGTACGATGTACCAGAGGAGTTCAGGGGGCGGTTGGTGACTGAAGCGACTGAACCCAACAGAGCATAAATATTAGGAGGTAATCAAGCAAATAGTGCTGGACGAGCTCAGATTTTCGGCAGGGGAATATCTAAGAAGATTCTTGGGGTCAGAGAAGCGTGCAAACGAAGGGTGGAGACCTTTTTCGACATGTTTAGAACTCTATCTCCACTATTACCTTGACTCAAGGGGGTTGTCGACATTCCAGGGCCTCGTTAAGCTTCTGGTTGCGAACCAATTTAAAAAATTTGTCGAAGGAGGCCATGTGGTATGTTACACTCCAAGAATGGAGAGCGGGGATGAGCGCCCCGAAGATGACCGCGTTGCTGCGAACATTTGAGGAAACGCAGGATGCGAACAGCCCTGCGACACAGGTGAATCAAAAGCCGGCAGAATTGCAGGGAGCGAGAAAAGCTAGAGCTCAGATTGAGAGAGCGAAAAGTAGCGGTGCCGGTGAAAGCCTTGGCCCACAAGGTAAACGTAAGTCCAGGGCATGCTTCAGTGTCTGTAGCGCAGGGCACTAAAAATAAATTGCCCTTAGCGTCAGAAACAGCCGACTGAAGGGTTCCGGGCGCTAAGAGCTAGAGCGTAGTGGTGCGCGTTTCAATGAGAGAACCGGTGGTTGCGCACAGTGACCTTATCGCCGTGTCACTTGATTGTAAGAACACACATATTGGAGCGGTTTCGGACACGGGGGCGGAGATCACTGTGTTGCGGGAGAGCGCAATCCCACCGGAGATAGTGAAGCCGCAAGGCACTAATATTTTAACGCCTAGGTTCGGTGGCACATTGAAGGCGAAGCTCGCGGTGGTCCCGTTGACGAAGTCTGGCGAAAGCAGCCTAAAATGTGTAAAAGGACCAAGACACTGGCGATGCCGACGAGAGGATCATCAAGCGGACGCGCGCTGGCGACAATGACGGCGCGGCGCTGCCAGTTTGTCGTAGCTCTGAAGGTTTAATATGAACAGCAAAAATGTTCTAGTATTGCAAGAGCGCATGAGAGCAGCTACTTAGACGCAATTATGGCTAAAGACAGATTACGGCTAAAACGGATTTAGACTGCTTTGCAGACTATTACTCTTGTACTGTTACTGGCGTAATTTTGTGTCCGTCAGTGTTGGTTTTGTTCTCGCTTTCGATTCTTCGCCTTTCACTTTTTGGGTTTTCAATTGTTTTTGTTTGTGCCACGCCCGTCTGCCTACCCCATCAGTTCTATTCGATGCAAGCGCTCCCGAGATGAGTTCGTCACAGTGATGGGGTTTTACGTCCCAAAGCAAGCATATCATTATGAGAGGCGTTACAGTAGAGGTCTCCCGAAATTGAGAATATCATGGGTTCAGTTATCTGCACCTATAAATAGAAGCACACGGACCATCAGCATTTCCGCCTCCATTTGAAATACGGGTGCCGCAGCTGGGCTTTGTTTGCATCACGTGCGGGCAGCACCCAGATAGCAGCTAATGAATGCGGACACCATTATAAGTAAAAACTAGATTGATGGTTGATGTTTGGTGGCGCACAGGCCATTTCATGGCCAAAGAGCACCAGTTCATCTTACTAAAAATATAGACAACGATTGGGATAAGCGGCTGTATAAGGGCCATAAAATTCATTGCGTAAAGGCGCGTAAAAACATAGAGGTAATAAAATCTTGACCATGCTATGAAAGGTGTGTTGTGTTAATGGATGACAAAAGTTTGTGATAATAAACACGAGGGTGGCCATGTAAGGCATTAGCACAAGTGCCTCACTCAATTACACCCTTGCGTCCAAGGGCTGTGATGCAAGTGCTTTGTTGAGTGTAGCCACTGCAGCGAAGACTTCTCTGGGGAGGTCGTGCTACGGAATGCCCGGGAACATGAGAAGAAAAGTACGAATTTCTCTTGAAAAAGCTAACAATAGTTCATGAGTAAAAAGTGGCGCCATACCGACGAATATTACATGATGGAGTGGTATCTGTTGTCGGTAGGGTAACAGAAAGTGTTGTCTTCTCAGCGTGTCTACTTATTTACGCTGGATTAAAATGTGAAGTACGGTTAGTGTTTCTCCACATCTATCACACAAATGTGAATCGCCCCCAGTAAGAAAAAACGAATGTGTTGTGTCTGTATGCCCTGTTCTCAACCTTGTAAGGATTACTTCTGTGTGGCGTGATCTTGATACTCGCGGCCAATGACCAAGTTGCCGCTTGATGACATGCAATTTATAGCTGTGTGTGTGTCCCATGTGCTATGCCAATAGACCCTGAGCCTTCGTTTTAGAAAAGGTTTCCAGTCGAGCTCAGGAACTGGTATTGATGTTTTGGAAGCTGTTTTGTTGGCGGATACAGCTAGCTGGTCCACCAAAACGTTGCCTTGATTTTCGCGGTGTTCTGGCACCCAGCAGACAAAACTATGCTGCTTAGACGAGTAGACTGTGCATAAAAGTGAATAAAGCGAGACACGGACAAATTCTCGTGCTTTCTTTAGGAGTTTTCAGAGCTTCTACTACGCGGAGGGAATATGTATATATCATTGCCTTCTGTAGTTTTAATTGTTTATTGTGTTTGATGGACGCAAGGATTACATAGAATTCGCCGGTGAAAATGCTATAATCAGAATGCATAACGCCGGCTTCCAAAAATAGTGGGCCGACGGGTGCGTACGAGACAGAAGTGTCGAACTTTGAAGCATTCGTGAAGAACTCAGGGCATGTGTATTTCTGTTGTAGTTCTAGGAAGTATCTCTGGATATTTGCAATCGGTGCATGCTTCGTAACCGCCAAGAAATACGCGTCACAATCTATCACCTGCCATTGGCACGGTGGCAGGCATACTGCGAGAGCCATCAAGTGGTGTTCAAGTTGCACACCAGCTTCCTTCTCTAGGCCCCTCACATAGAGTGAGTAGCGCTGTCTCATAGAAGGCCGTTTCTCAAACGAAGCAAGGCTTGACATGTCATTATTGTGGAATGTGATGGGTGATCGTTGTCTGCATTTACATTAAGATAATATTTAAAAGACATGCAACATCTCCGCAGGTGGAGCAACCATTCGTTCGATTCCGCGCACAGGCTTTCCACGGGGATAGTGCGAAAAGCAGCCATAGAGAGACGGATGGCAAGATGATGAACAGGGTCAACGATTTCAGGGCAGTAGGTGTCGCAGAATGATATGACATTGCCCCATAGTCTAGGCGCGTAAGTATGAGGTTTCTATATAGATTCATTAAACACTTCTTGTCACTTCCCCCACGTAGTGCGAGACGACACCTTTAGAACGTTCATAGCATTATGCATATGTTTTTAAATATTTAATTTGTGGTATGAAGGTTAGCTTGGTGTCCAAGATTAGGTTTAAAAATTTGTGTTCGGTGTTAACGGAAAGACGTTGTCCAATCAGTTGAATATCGGGTTCGGAATGAATGCCTCTCTTCCTGGAGAACAAGACACACATGCTTTTCAGTGCATTCAACCAGAACACGTTTTCTTCAGCCGAATTGGAGACTTCGTTCAAACGAAGCTGAACCTTGTGCTCACACAAGGGCAGTTTGCATGATCTAAAGCCAAGATGCACGTTGTCGACATGTACAATAAAACATATCGCGAGGAATGGACAAGAGCGAAGAATTTATTTTGATGGTAAAAAGTGTGCAGCTAAGTGCACCACCTTGCGGCACGCCTGTTTTTTAGACAAATGTTTCGGAAGAACTCTGCCTACTCGAACACAAAATGTTTGGTTTGACAGGCAACTTTCGATTATAGTAAGCATTCTGCCACGCACGGCAAGGTGGGGCAGGTCTCTTAGCATTCCAAAACGCCATGTTGTATCATATGTCTTTTCGACATTGAGGAACACCGAGAGAAAATATTGCTTATGAACAAAGCAATTCTGATCTGTGCTTCGATACGAACAAGGTGGTCGGTTGTGGATCTACTCTCTCGAAACCCGCACTGAAATGGGTCGAGCAAATTATTTGTTTCAAGAAAAATTACAAGTCGGCAGTTTATTATTCTTTCCAGAAGTTAGCATAAGGAGCTTGTAAGCGCAATAGGCCTATAACTCAAAACTGAAGAAGGGTCCTTGCCCTGTTTTAAAATGCGAATAACAATAGCCTCTTTCCAGGAAGTAAATTAGCACCAGAGAACCCGATAGCATTGTACAAACAAAGTGATTGATTGATTTGTGAGGTTTAACGTCCCAAAACCACCATTTGATTATGAGAGACGCCGTAGTGGAGGGCTCCGGAAATTTTGACCACCTGGGGTTCTTTAACGTGCACCCAAATCTGAGTACACGGGCCTACAACATTTCCGCCTCCATCGGAAATGCAGCCGCCGCAGCCGGGAATCGAACCCGCGACCTGCGGGTCAGCAGCCGAGCACCTTAGCCACTAGACCACCACGGTGGGGCTACAAACAAAGTGAGTTTTTTGCGTTTCGATTGGTAGGTTTTTTAACATTTTGTAAACCACACGGTCAGAACCAGGAGCGGAATCACTGCAGGAGTTCAGTGATGTGTGGAGCATAGCTAAGCTGAAAGCTTGTTTGCACGCCTCGTATCTCGTACATTTGTGCTCGAGTTTTTCTTTTCTATTTTTGTTCTGTATTTTTGGAAAGCGTCAGCATAGTATAGTACGACGAGCTGGACACCCGCTCGAAGTGTGCACCGAAGAAGTTGGCCTGATCTTCCTAGGTGTCACCCTGCGTGTTTACAAGTGGTAGTGTGCGTGCATGTCTTCCTGCTACCCTACAAACCATATTCCAGACGTTGCCTCTTGTGTATAAGAATTGATCCCTGATAAAAACTTCAGCCTACTTTCTCTTCTGGCCTGCCGACGCGTTTTCCATGCCTGAGACTTCATTTTCTATAAGACGTAAAGATTTTCGGCTGTCGGTCAGTTCCGAAGCAGCCTCCATGCTTTGTTTTGCTGCTTGCGCGTTTCGGCACTCAGAGTTCCACCATGGCACACGTTGTTTTCCCGGTTGTTTATTTGTTTGTGAGATGCATTTTGTTGCTGCATGAATGAATAACGCTTTGAAGTAGTGTACAGCCGCATCAATGCTTAAGGTGCATATGTCGCGCCAACTTAAATGAGTGATGATATAAAACTGTTCCCAGTCAGCTTTGCTTCATAGCCATTTGGGAACCTGTGGTGGGCATTCAGTTGATGTAGGTAAGCTTAAAACTACGGGAAATGATCACTTCCGTAGAGATTCGTGATGATTTTCCAGTGAAGTAGAGGCAAAAGCGATGGAGATACTATGCTTAGGTATATGGACAAATAGGTATTGTTAGCGAGGTGATAATAGGTTTTTTTTTCGATTCAAGAGACACGCGCTGGAAGAGAGAAGAAACTGTTCAATCAGTCGACCTCGGACGTCACAACAATAGTCGCCCCATAGTCTGCTATGCGCATTCAAGTCTCCGAAGAGAACAAAGGTTCCCTAAGTTCATCGATTAAGGACTTGTAGTCGTGTTTTTGTAAGTGATAGCTCGGAGGTACGTAAAGAGTGCAAATTGTGAGGAGTGAGGAGGAAGAAGAAGTGCGAAAATCAAAGGTTGTTCAAGGCATAATTCTGCCTTAAACAACTTTCGTTTTTTTCTTAAACTGTCAGAATTCCTGACTTTCTCTAAACAAGCGGAACGGAAGACGTCACCCCCCCCCCCTCCGGGATGGGGGACCATCCGTCTAACGAGACAGTGAGCCCTAGCCGTTTGCCTAAGCATGAACCGAATGTGGGTGACCGCGTTGGCGCATCTGCTCCATGTGATGATTCTACCGAGAGCTCATCAGTGGAAGAGATGGAATCGGAAGCCGACTTCAGGACATTCCAAACCCGCTGGTTGAAAAGGAAGCTTCGCAGGACGTCATAAACGGCGGAGCCCCAACCGGCGCTAGACAAAGGCAAGCGTTGTTTCACCATCTCCTATGTACCCATCTCTACAACAGACAACCTGAACTCACTAAACAGGCTGTCATTGACTAATTATTTCGAGCGAGTTGCACCTGCTGAAGTAAATTAAATTCGCATAAATAGCAGGAAAAACATAGTCTGTTCATGTGACAAACAAAACCATTCTTGACAGACTGAAGGCTGTCACGCAGCTTGGAAGTATTTCAGTTCGCGCGTTTCTCGCTCACGGGAAAGAAGGAACCACTGGTGTGATAAATGACGTCGACGCTGACATCACAGACGCTGCCCTTCAGAATCTTGTGACGTCGACAATCAAAATTGTGTCCGTGCGCCGCTTCGGGTAGTCTCACTGCATCAAACTAGTATTTGATTCTGAGACTCTGCCCCTAGCGTGATGATTGGATACGTGAGACACCCCGTGCGCCCTTTCGTGCCATGGTCTTTGCAGTGTCACAAGTGCTGCAAGTTCGGACACGTCACCGCAGTAAGAAAAAGACAACTTGCCAGCGGTGCGGCGGATCTCATAAGGTGGAAAACTGTGATACTGCTGTTCCATTGAAATGTCCGAACTGCTCTGGTACACATGAAGCACGTCGAAGGAGTGCCCGAAGATCAAAGAAGAAATTCGCGTCCTGCGGAAGTTGATCAAAGACAACTAGACACACAGAGAGGCTGTCACGTCCATCCGCCGACACAGACGTCGTCCAAAACGTAGGCCTGATCAGGGGCTGTAACTTTAAAGAGAGCGGAAAAGGATAGGCAAGACACTGAGAAGAACCAATTTATGCTGAAGCATCTACTAAAATCTATTCGTGCCATTCTCAACGAGCTACACACGCCAGGTGCGAAAACAGCAGTGCAGATCCTCAACGTGCTGGAACCGCTACTGCCAGCCCTTCCATAAACAATATGGCGAATTTCTTTATTGAACGTGTGCGCACCTCTGCTACAATGCATTGGAACGCACGAGGTTTGCGAAGCCGATTGTCTGACTTTCGACAACGAATGTTTAAATACAAATTTCCGTTGGTTGTAATATGTGAGCCGAATATGATGTCGTCATTTCGGATTTCCGGATACGTCACTTTGTGGTCACGCGATGATCGAAATGCGAGCAAAGTAATTATATGCGTACGTCGAGATTTAACGTACGTGAGCCATGCCATGGCTCCTCATGTTTCTAACGACTATATTTGCCTATCTATAAAGCACAAGCGACGTTCAATTCCAATCATTGGTGGATACATTCCTCCTAAAAGCCACGTGGACTGTTCTTATCTCTTGTGTGTGCTCCAAGCATGCCCTGGACCACATGTATTAGTTGGGGATTTTAATGCACATCATTCCATGTGGGATTCTGCCTCAATAAACACCTGCGGTAGGGACATTGCCGACTTGGCGCTCAATCAGAGCCTGATGTTCATTAACGATGGCTCACCTACTTACTTCCGTGGCGCATCGTACAGCAGCTGTCTAGAGGTATGTTTTGTGAGCAGAAGTCTCTTGCCTACCACCTGTTGGTTCGTGGACTTTGAAACACGTGAAAGTGACCGTCTCCCTACATCTATGCAACTAAAAGGATTCCGTCGTTCGACTCCCCTGCCTGTGAAAAGCGTAGACTTGCCAGGATTCCAAACTTATGTAAATGCTCAGTGCGGGAACATTCAATCTATATCTGAAATAGAAAGCCTCATTGCATCAGCATTAACAACGCATACGAAACTTGCGAATGTGTCGCTACCAAGATCACAACTTGACGCACAATATGAATAACTTCGTGCAATCCGTCGCCGGGTAGAAGGGAAAAACAGGAGGACGAAATTACCATCTGACCTATCTACAGCACGCGAAGCACAACGACATGTAATGCGACACCTTGATAAGCTCGATAGACAACGGTGGAGGGTATTTTGTGGCTCTCTTGATCCCAGAAAACCCCTGTCTCGAATAAGGCAAACTGTCCGAAGCCTTCAGACATCCACTCAACAGTTATTTCCTTTCCGAGCTTTGGCTCTAAAGCAAGGTCGACCTGAAGTAGAGGTTGCAGAACATTACTGGCACTTACTCGTAGGTATGTCCTCCTCATCAAAATCACCTCCGTGTTTAGCCACACCGCCATCCAGCGACGATCGCCTCGACTTACCATTGACAATGTACGAACTTGACGCTGCGATTTCTGCGTCCCGATGATCGTCTGCACGCGGGCGTGACGGATTTACTTATTCGGCTCCATATCACCTCAGCCAGGAAGCAAGACAGGCTCTCTTGTCGTTCTATGATTCTACGTGGGAAACAGTGACAGTCCCAGAGAGTTGAAAGTGCAGCCGCGTAGTGGCCTTACTGAAACCAGGCAAGTGTTCACACGAGTTGTCTTCTTATAGACCCATTGCCCTAGCCAGTTGCATCGGTAATGTGATGGAACGCATGGTGCTGGCAAGATTGGAATGGCTGCTGGAGAATAATGTTGGCTTATCAGATTTCGTAAATGGCTTCCGTAGAGGTCGATCATCTATAGACGGTGTTGTACATCTAGTTTCTTCTGTTGAAAAGGAAAGACAACGTCGGAGATTGGTAGGGGCCATTTTCTTAGATATAAAGGGCGCGTACGATAGCGCCTACCATGAGGCCAGTCTTGACGCACTTGAAGACATCGGCGTAGGTGGCCGACTACACGCTCGGATAGTGAGCTATCTCAGAGGACGTACCATTGTTATGTCGACATCTGACGGTGACACAGCCAGGCACCTCGCAAGCCGTGTAGTTCCGCAAGGCGCCGTCCTGAGCCCCATGCCTTTTAACATAGCACTCATTGGCCTTGAAGCTGACCTTCCAGACGTTGTCAGAATCAGTGCGTATGCGGACGACATATGCATATGGGCATCTGGAGCAACGCGACCACAACTGTGAGCAAGGCTACAACAAGGCACATGAATAACATCTAAGTACTTACATCGTCAGGGCCTCGAACTGTCAATAGCAAAATGTGCTGCATTGGCATTTACGAAAAAATCAATGTCGCGGTACCCAATCTTCGCTCACGGAGCAGTGATTCCCGCGGTCAAGCACCACCGCAATTTAGGCGTCGTCATTGATCACAACCTGTCCTGGTCAAAGCATGTCACTGTGCTGCGAAACAAACTAATCAGTTTTGTGTATGTTCTTCGTGCTATAGGAGGACTGAGATGGGCCCTTCAGAGAAAAGTCTTCTGCAGTTAGGCGAGACTTTGTTTATGGGCTATATACGATACAGCTCACCTGTACTTTCCAGCATGCGCGCAACCTGCCTTCGTACTTTAGAGAGCCTTCAGGCACGAGCAGTGAGAATATGCCTTGGCCTGCCACGGTGCACGTCAATTTCTGGCACTATAAAGGAGTCCCGCACCTACCATATACAGGTTTACACGTCCTGTGAGCCTCTTCGAGTGCACATTTGTCTGCTGACCCGACATGCACAGCACCCGTTGTCTTCGCTACAAGTGGACCGACTAGGCTGTACCTATTCGCGATGCCTCGATACGCATAGGCACATGATCCCTTCAGGCTTTGCACCTGCCGTAATCCCTGCAGTGCCTCCATGGACATTGACTAAACCGCTGGTATGCCTTCACATACGTGGAATTTCGTATAAGTCGCGTGTTTCTTATATTGGCCTCAAGCAACTCACCTTGGGACATAACCGATACAGCGACAAAGAGTCAGAAACAATCGTGAAAGAATTCTTTGCAACTCACATAGGCGTGCAAAGCGGGGACATCAAACGCACTCACCAATTGGGTCAGCAGCGTCGAACGTCCACCGGCCCTTAATCGTAAAATTTCTCAACTTTAAATAAAAAATGGATGTTTTACGCAATGCCCCTAAACTTAAAAAGCTAGAAAACCCGAAAGTCCGGCTCGACAAAGATTTCTCCCCTAAAGTACAATTGGCGCGCAAAAAGCTTCGGGACTTCGTCAAAGCTACTCCTAATGATAACGAACGCTATTCACTCCGCTTCAACCTCCTTTACTTCCGTAAAAACTTTTATAGGTATGAATCTAGCACAGATAGTATTGTCCAAGTACCCCCAGATACCAAAATTTCGCAAATAATACGACGGGTGAACAGAAAAGCGCAGGCGTGGCCTCAAACTATGAACCTATAATGGCTTGACACAACGTAACCGCCAGACCATCATCCGTCAAAAAATGAACTGCGAATACAAAGCTGTCAATAATCCTTGCGAATTTTCGCAGTATATATAGCAAACTTGATGAACTTAAAGCCCTTATACACACGTGCAATATTGATGTCATTCTTGGCACGGAGATGTGGCTAAATTCTGACATGGAAAACAGTGAACTTGGCTTCCCTGCGCAGTAAACAATATTTCAACAAGACAGAGCTTATAGTAATGGTGGAGGGGTGATTATTGCCATTAGGAAAAAATTTTGTCCTTCCGTCATAGTCTACGACTCGCGCCTTGAAATTATGAGTGTTGCGGCACGCTTGGGGCATGTACCGTGCGTCATAGGCGTGTGCTACAGACCTCCCGATAGTGGCCCAGAGTTCATTGAACACCTGAATGATTTCATTGATCATGTCCTAAACAAGCACCCAAACTGTGTTGGGATTCTTGAAGGGGACTTCAATTACCCCGACATAGACTGCTCCTCTTCCACTGTTAGCTGTGCTAGCCGTCATCAAGAAAGCCTTAACTTCATAAACCTAGCGCATTTGCACAACATGTCCCAGCTCGTGACGGAACCAACACGCGGAAACAACATGCTGGACCTCATACTCACTGACCAACCCGATGATGCAGTTACTCATGTCCTAAAAGAAATCAGCGATCACCGCGCCGTACATTGCTCGTTATCTATCCCAATGTCCGATAAAACCATAACGGACAAGCACATACTCAATTATGCACGAACCAATGTCGAGAAAATGAATCATATGCTGTAAGAGTTTACACCCCAGTTCGAAGCCAGCTTTGCAAATTGCACTGCAAATGAAAACTGGATTAAACTTTGTGACATATTAAAACAAATAGAAGTTAGCTGCGTACCAAAAATGGCTATTATATCAACCAAAAACAATCCGCGGTTCACACAGAAAGTGAAAAGATGTCTTCATAAAAAAAGCGTGCATTCAGAAAGGCGTCTCGGACAAAATAGACAGTAGACTAGGATAACTATAGAAATGTATCAAGAAAAACCTAAGCCATCTATAAAGAAGCCAAACATAAATTTTTCAATTGCATACTGCCTAAACTCCACAAAACTTACCCCAAACAATTCTGGCAAGTGGTAAACCCTAAAAACACTGATTCTCCGACCTAGCTAGACGCTGAGCATGGCGATTTTCCGTCAGCTGAGGAAACTGTGGAAATATTCAGCGATCACTTTGCAGCGGTATCTTCAAATGAGCTTCCATTAAATTCCCTCGACCTACCAGAGACCGTCATTCATGATATCTTTCTCCCAATAGAAATCACCGAAAATGGCGTAGCACGTGCCATTGAGCGCCTTGAGTACAAGACGAGTCCAGGGCCCGATGGCATTAGCTCCAAACTTCTGAAATTAACCGCTCAAAAATCAACGTACCTATTGAAACTAACATTTCAGCAATCACTGAACACACGTTGCGTCCCAGATGATTGTAAGTCAGGATTAGTGGTGCCTACATTCGATTATGGGTTAAAATCATGTGCTAATAATTGCCGGCCAATCTTTCTTATTTCTATTCCGTCCAAAATACTCAAGCTTATTCTCTTTACGCACATCGTATCTCACCTCAATAAAAATAACTTGCTAATGGATAACCAACATGGCTTGCGCAATAACCGCTTGTGCGAAGCTCAGCTGTTCGAATTGGTAACTGACTTTAATGATTCTCTGAATAACTCCCGCTACACGGACGCAATTTTTATAGATTTTGCTAAAGCGTTTGACCGCGTGCAACACAAAAGGTTAACGACTAAAGTATGTAATCTACAGCTAGACGATAAAACAACCCAGTGGATAAGTGGTTTTTTTACTAACAGGGTTGAGTCAGTTAAACTTAACAACGTTATCTCTACTCCCAGACCCGTCAAACCGAGGCACCCCTGGGATCCGTGCTAGGCCCTCTGTTGTTTCTAGTCTATAATAATGATATCGGATCCAATATTAACACTTCACTGTGCCTCTTTGTAGACGATTGCGTAATTTATAAGGAAATCACCGAACAAAACGACGCAAACATCTTGCAGTCCGACTTGACAAAATTATCAGAATGGTGCCATTTATGGCAAATGGAAATAAATGTAAACAAAACCAAACACGTACGCTTTTCATTCGTTGCACATCCTTCGTACAATGAGTATGTCATAAACAACTTGGTAATTCAGACAGTTCCATTTATTAAATATCTAGGTATTTTATTTCACTTTGATATAACCTGGGCCAGCCACGTAGAATACATTACCACGAAAGCACTACAGAAACTTGGTCTTCTTAAGCGCCGCCTACTACTTGCAAACAAAGACACCAAACTTCACGCATACAATACTGTTATCCGGCCAACCCGAGAATATGCTTTCATAATATGGCACCCCCACACAGCAACCCTTACTGATACGCTTGAAACTGTCCAAAACAAAGCCGCGCGATTTATTTTGTCACGTTATTCCCGCTATGAAACTGTGTCATTCATTAAAAAAATTAAATCTTCCTCCTCTTGCTAGGCACAGGAAATATTGCCGCTTATCTTCCACAAATTATACCACAGTGATTCGCCGTCCCACCATACGTTCATTTACCCTGCTTTGTACATCTCTGCACGTGTTGACTATGGTCATGAAATTGAACCTATATTTTCTCACACACAAAAAATAACACCAATACTCACCCCTTGTCTTAGCGATAACCGAGAAGGAACGCTCTGCCTGCCAGAATTGTAACGCATACACAGCAATCATCTTTTCAGTCTGCATTATTTGCGTACCTTGAATGTGTCAGTCCAACCAACGTCGGCTGCCTGACGTTGGTTAAGTACTATCACTGTATGTTAAGTACTATCACTGTATGTTTATGGATTGATTTTCAATCACGCCTCGATTGTATATCCACCAATCAGTTCGCCTCCTCTTGGATATTTCTACCCGTTAAAGTCTATTTCGCCTTTACTGTTCCTAAACCTTAATGCTTTGAAAACTTCCACGTCATTATCTTGGACTATAGGGCGGAGTCCTTTACAGAACATTATCAAATGTTCAGCCGTTCCTTCCTCCTTTCCACACGCACTACATACCATACCTGTGCCTCCGTCTTTGGCTCGGTACATCTCGGTCCGCAATACTCCCGTTCTGGCCTCGAACAGCAAGCTACCCTGTGAATCATCGTAGATATTTTGTCTTGCATAATCCTGTTTGAAAGTTCGGTAGGTCTCCATTCATTATTTCGTAAGCAATCCAATCTGCCACATGTGCCTCTCTGTTTCCTTCACCTTCTTCTCAACCGATACTTCCTGTGGGCTTGGTATTCTGCTGTTGTCTAAATACTTGCTTGATAATTTCTAAGTTCACTTCCTCTATTTAGTACCAAAAATATTCATGTAAATGTAGCTGAAAACTTTCTTAACACAACGCTCCTCTTCCGTTTTTCTCAATCACTCCTCGAATTCTATCTTGCTGCTAGCTTTCCGGCACTCAAACTTTCTCCATCCAATTTTACCCTTAGGCCTTCTGGTTTAGAGTATACCATTGTGCCCCCAAAGCAAGTCTACCTATGCCACATTGTTTAATTTCCAATCTTGCTTGAACCTCTGATTTTATGCACAAGGCTGCTTTGCCGAACGTCAAACCCGGGACCATGACACCTTTACAAATCCTTCTCACGTCATGCCGATTGTAGTTACACAGTGAACAATTTTTCATTAGAGCTTCATACCTGTTACCTTTAGTCAATACGCTGCACGCACACGCGCAGGGTGCATGCAGTGCCCTAAGGGGCTGCGGCGCACTTTGGTGACCTGTTTCCGCGGCTGCTTTTCACATCTCCTCATTCTAGCCATCCTAGTTTGGGTGCGCTTTTTCACTCTGCACGCGTTGAAAAACAACTGATAAACAAGGACAGATAGTCCTCGAAAACAATAAGATAGAGTGAAAAAAAATTTCTGATGCGCCAATTAGGCACATGCGTTATTCTTCCAACTTTATTTTCTAGCCAATTTTTACTATTCTATGATCTACGTCCCCCTTTCAGCAGGATCTTTGCGAGGCTACTTTGCAATTACAATCAAGCAGGAAGGATCCAGTATGAAAATGGTGATGTCCAGGCGATGTACTGCCTGTTTCCTTCTAGTGTACTACGTGATCTTCATCGTTCCTCATCCTTAATGTTGCCTTCAGGACACTAATTTATGTTTACGAAGCCCTTCCTCTTTCTAGGCAAAGATTCCTTCTTGTTACCTCTAGGGTGTGTCCTTTATGTTTACTGCAGAATGTTATCTGGCAGTGAACCATATGCTACCGGCAAGTGCACCTGAGTTCAAAAGTTGGTAAGAAGTGGTAGTACA
The DNA here is from genome assembly GCA_013436015.1 of Rhipicephalus annulatus. Taxonomy (NCBI): domain Eukaryota; kingdom Metazoa; phylum Arthropoda; class Arachnida; order Ixodida; family Ixodidae; genus Rhipicephalus; species Rhipicephalus annulatus. Next base: position 618,800 of record WOVY01014561.1, on the reverse strand, counting down.
AAAACAGTTTATACCAGTGCCGCGGGCAGAGGTGTGCCTGAATGATATATATATATATATATATATATATATATATATATATATATATATATTATTTGCGACGCGGCAGACGCACGCGCGTCTCACGGCATGGGATTTGTATTGCTGCCTAATGTTCCTTCAGGGGGGCGGGGGGAGTGACTAGAATAAATTACGTGATTTCGCACCCTTCCTCCTTTCGGGTTGCAGTGCACCCTTCTTCTTTGATTTTGTATAGGGCCCACTGTTTCCCCCCCCCTCTTCAGTGACCAGGGGTATGGCCACCCCCCCCCTTGCCCCCCTCCCAGCGGTGCACATGCTTATGCCTAAGGGCCATCAATCATTGCAATATATCTTGCATGTACATGTCTGAAATAACAGTTCATGATTACAAATAAGCAGCGCACGACGTTTTACAAAAGAGAGACGATAGGGACGTCGTGCGCTGCTTACGTCGTGCGCTGCTTATTTGTAATCATGAACTATCACCAACTCGCCCAACTTTCGGTTTTTCTGAAATAACAATTGTATATTTTTAATTCAAAAGGCATGAGTGTTTCGTGGTGATTATTACAGCTGCTGTTCATTTGTTGCAAATTGCTTTCACTTTGAACCTGCAGACGTTTAAAAATTTGTGCGCTTAAGTTCTACTTTTTTTCTTGTTGGTAGAAGGTAATATATTTTGCACCTAAGGTACATACATGATATATTTTTACGCATACTTTTTATATTTAATGCATTACCAAAATTATTGATTGCGCGATTGCGGTGTCTCCGAGGCTGTAATCATAAAACTTGTTTGGACGTGCTGTTCGCTGATCGGGTGCCTCACAGGGGCAGTTTTATGTCGACTTTTCTCGTGTTTTTATGTGTGCTTGTGCTCTGTGTTCGCGTTCTGCGTTGCGCTGGTGCTGCTTATTACGAAGATGAGCTATACTTAAGTGAGGACGTGTCGGTTCGTACTGTGGAGCACTTGTCAGGTACGCATCACATTCATGCTGTGAGTGATTTGTCAACAACGAGAGCGTGAATATGACGCCATGCTACGTTTTTCGCAGCATGTGGACAATAAGTGAGGCTCGTTAACGTAGGGAATCTATTTTTGTGTGTGTTGGAGTTTGTTCGAAGTTAAATTCGGGCGATGTCAAGCGCGGGCGAGCTTTTTCATTCATTTGAAGCATGCTTCAATGTGCGAAGCAAAGAGCGCAAGCGAGCGTAACGGGAATTCGGTGGCATATTTGAGCAGAGTTGTGGGGGCACCGCCGTCTGTCGGCAGCGGTGTCGGAAGGGAGCCCTGCTCGCGATGGCCCAATATTTTGGATGAATAATTGTTGGGCGAAGACGGCGTTTGTTAGCTGTGTTTTTAACGTCTAGTGCCCGTAGTCTTGAATCTGTTGCTGATTTTTGTTTGCACGCCTGTTCGTATTGTCTGCTATAGAGGTGAATGCGTCTAAGACAGCCTCATATTCAGTATTTCATACTTAACACTGCTATAATAGATTATTGCGGGTAGCTGAACATATGCTGGTGTATGCATTGACGCCAGCACGCATCTTTGAACTACCATTTTACTCGAGTTCAGTGTTCGTTTTTTAGGTTCAGTGTTCGCGTGTTTCTTCGTATTAGGTAGGGCAAGCAAAGCTTGCCCTTGCGTTTAGGTGTTCATGCAGCCCATTCAGTCAAATTCGAGCTTACGGTGTACACCCACAACACAGGGCGCTTGATGCGGGTGGAACCCAAAAATTTTGAGCGGTTCGTAAAACTGGAACAGTATTTTTGAGCAAATCTCTCATGGCTTATAGTGGCCTAATCACTGTAGCTTAACTGTGAGAGACCTATATTGATCATTAGTCAATGCAATTGATTTTATTCAGCCTGTTTTCATTAGGTTACGATTTCTTTATTTTGTGTTGGTTTATTGGATTTTGTAGGTGCCTCACCCAACCTTGGTATTCAATCATTGCTAAACGCTTTTACGTGTACGAACAATAAGAACAGTCTAGACCACCACGTTCAATGACAAGCTTAAGCCCATTCGGTCAGGAAAAGACATGAAAACAATGAAAAACCAATCGCTGACCACTTCTGAAAGCACCATGTTTGTCACTTGTGAATATGGCTCCTGTGCGGGGGCCAAAACTTCATGCTTTTATTTGTTTTTAATCGTGGTCAGCGTGTTGTTTTATTTGTCTTGGCATCAGATGACGACCTTAACTAAAGTCTATAGGCATGTGCTGCAGATTTTGAAGAGATGTGTGGTATTTTGAGAAACGAATAATTTATTTATCGCTAAAAACTCGCGATGGTGTTATACATCACAGTATGCATGCATAGGCATGCACGTGTTGCTGTTAAAAAGTAAAATTGGACAATGTATTTATCTAATAGTCACGAATATAGACAGCATGTTTTGAAGGCGTTGGCGATGAAGCAATTATGCAACTTCGAAAATCACTCTCATCAAATGTTCATTGTGTATTGCTAAGACGCAGCCAATAGCTTCCAGGATTCTGGTTACCGGAGATTATTGAAGAAGCTTGCATGGTTTATTTGAATGGTATGGAGTTCGAGATGGGTGCCTTGTATGTCTTAGCAATTCATCATTTTTCTCATACATTCGTTAGACAGCCTGTGGTGAGGGGTAAGTGAGGGATGAGTGAGGGGTGGTTCCTTTCTTGATATACAAGTGCCACATTGGTGCTAGTGCACTGATTTTGTGTTTGTCACATTCCTAATTTATTGCAATATTTATTTATTTATCATGCACGCGTTTTTCAGCAGCCTAAAAGAGTGTGTGAGGATGTTGTTTAAAACATTTCAAGTTTTTTGCGTAAATAACGACTGTCGGATGTATTCTGAGTCAGTTGTGGAGTTATGATTGTTCTTTTATTTATACTCCGTAAGGCTGCCTACATTTGTTATTAGCCTGTAAAGCCACACAAGTCACTGTGATACACATAGCATATTGTACATCAGATGGCTAATTTGGGTGTGCAGAGCTTAACAAAGTGGTCCATAATTTTTTGACTGCCTTGAAAATTGCCCTGTGATCAGACAATACTGCTGTGAAGAGCGTTTTTGAAAATTGAATGTAGTCTCTATTACGTAGAAAGATGTTGAAAAATTAAAGCTTTTAAGATAGTAATCATGTTTTGAAGCATCCCGTGGTTAAGGCTGATTTGTGATTGTTATCTTTCTTCAGCCCCTGACAGATGTACATTACCTGTTCAAATATTGTCCCTAAAATGATCTAAACTGTATTATACATAATTATAAATCAATAGTATTGTGGAGTTTTGTATGGATGTCTCATCATCATCAGCCTGACTACGTCAACTGCAGGACAAAGGCCTCTCCCATGTTCCGCCAGTTAACCCGGTCCTGTGCTTGCTGCTGCCAATTTATACCCGCAAACTTCTTAATCTCGTCTGCCCACCTAACCTTCTGTCTCCCCCTAACCCGCTTCCCTTCTCTGGGAATCCAGTTAGTTACCCTTAATGACTAGCGGTTATCCTGTCTACGCGCTACATGCCCGGCCCATGTCCATTTCCTCTTCTTTATTTCAACTATGATATCCTTAACCCCCGTTTGTCCCCTAATTCACTCTGCTCTCTTCTTGTCTGTTAATGTTACACCTACCATTTTTCTTTCCATTGCTCGCTGCGTCATCCTCAATTTAAGCTGAACCCTCTTTGTAAGTCTCCAGGTTTCTGCTCCGTAGCTAAGTACTGGCAAGATACAGCTGTTATATACCTTCCTCTTGAGGGATAGTGGCACTCTACCTGTCATAGTTTGAGAGTGCTTGCCGAATGTGCTCCACCCCATTCTTATTCTTCTAGTTACTTCAATCTCGTGGTTAGGCTCTGCGGTTATTACCTGCCCTAAGTAGACATGAGCTATGGATGTCTATGTACATTTAAATTACAGCAGCCGTATTATGTTGCACCGAGTAAACAGTGCAACGAGCCCAATTTCTGGCCTGATTAAAAAGGTGGCTACTCATAGGACATATCCAGGACGGAGACTTTGAGGCGACATAAAGGCGGCGACCAAATCGCAATAGCTGAGAGACACACAAGATGACCACAAACCTGTCAAATAAATCAAGGTGACATAAAAGCAGTGACCGAATCATGACAGTTGAGAAATATACACGTTCCGTCCTCATGCTGCCTCGGGGAACAATACAGTACACTTACAGCACGTTCCCACTTTCATGAGGCGTAGTCCTTGAAAAGAGTAAGCAATGAGTCAGGAAGAAGTTTTCTGACGTGACACACAACCACATATGATCTTCATTGTGGAAGTGCCTGCTGCATACGGCAGTCGATGTCAACTCATTTTCGTAGATAATTAGGTTGTCTCTTGCAATATTCTTTTGCCATTTAGTAAACAGCTCAGAATTGCTTGAGAATTAGGTAAAATAAGCACCAGGTGTTTCCCCAAAAAGGGACACGCAATACAGAACACAGCAACAGATTGTCACACAGCTAATATGTAACCATGTACGTAAAGCGTGTACTGAAGGTTTTACGACCATCTTCTCAAGTCATGAGGTCATTGCAGACTGGGAACTGAGAAAGTGCCGAACAAAACGCAGCCAAGGTGGGCGAATTCCACAGCAAAGCCAGCCAAGATAGAGAGAAATGAAAATTAACCACCTGGTTGTCGCGCTAATCCAAAAGAGAATTTATACGTATTTCTTTAAAAAAAGCTGCTTTACGTGCCGAAAAGTTGGAATGTTCTAAATTTCTCTTTTTAAGCAGGTTCCAGCACGTACTCGAAGGACAGCGCAGAAGTAATTTGCACTAGAGAGGTTTAGTTCTGGGGCTAGCGGCTTGAGAGCGTAAGCAGCTGCGTTCTTCACTTTCTTCATGAATGTGGCTTGCAGTACAAAGCAACGCAAATGAGACGGAGGTCAGGGGATACATTATTTCCAGGCAGTATTAACACCTTGACAATGCACAATACCACTATCAGGGCATATCGTCTGAAGGAGTCATTCAGCAGCAAATGTCCGCTTTTCTCTTTACTTTCTTTCTCTGCATACGCTGCTATTTCTATAAGCAGTTACCATGACAGATACAATTCTCATACACGTTTCGAAGAGTTGTAAAGCTTCATACCACAGCTTTGAGCCCTGGAAACAATTCCAAGTTTATTGAAAAAAAAAATAGAAGATAGTTGGCAACGGGAAAGCATGCTCATCGTTTCCGTGCGACCTCTTTTAATTGCGGCGACGTTGTCCAACTAAACCGAGAGCCTAGGTATTCGATGTTTTCTGCCTGCAAGATGCGCCGCGTTGTTTATATATCATATAGTTGCATTGTTTTATGCCTCTAGCTATATGCCTTGTTATTCGATCCTTTCTCATTTTTCTTTCTGAGTTTCAGCTTGTATATTCACGAGGATATGTGATGAGCCGTCTGACAACATTGTTTTTTTTCTCTAGCGAGACGATCCTCTCTTTACCTCCGACTTCTTGAGTAATTCTCCTGTCCGTCACGAACCCCCTTCCGTGGTTTCACATAGTGCCACGCACTTGTGCTGTGCGTGTGGCGCAGGAGATGAGAGGTTAGGGTCACAGCGCCCCTACCGCCGACAAGGGTGCGAAACCTACTCAGAAACTCTCCCATTGCTTTAACGATGGACGAAAATGCCGCAAGAAAGAAAAACAAAACTGTGCTCATATGCACTCTAGCGCGGACCTGGCTAGAGATAAATGTCTTTACGTGTGACCTGGTTCAGCAAGCCATAGGCCACAAGATAATTTTGTGATTGCCATGTTATTTTGTTTATTTATTTCTTTATTTTCATTTTTTGTTGGGTGAGGCCAACCGGCTGCTCGAGGTTTATATGAAGCAGTGTTTAACGATGTCGCCACCTAATCTTTGGCATCAATACATAAAAGGACGTTTCCTAATAATAAATTTGTATGGTGATGCGCTTGTCTGGGTTCGAAAAGTAACATCTGGAGACTAGTGACAACGTAGGAATTCGTTCCAGTTGGATCCGCCTTGCGAGACTCATGACTACACTTCGCGAATAAAAATGGTGCCGCTAATTAAGTTACTTAGGAGCAAAACTAGTGACTTTTCGTAAGTTAGTAATCTATGCCTTTAAACTTTCGTATTACTAGATACTTCAACCTCTTCTCGAACACCAGGTTAAGAGCTAAAATTGTAAAATATCTGGCCGTCATTTTTCAAATGCTATTGGAGTTGTTCGCTGAAGCATTAGTATTCTTGTTATAGTTGGACGCATGTACTCCACTCCCCTCTGAAATCCCAAGGCGCTCGAGTGCGTTTGAGACGCTTGAATGAATGTACGAACGCACGAATGGAACCTACGCACCTGTTACACTTACGGAAAACGCTGAGGATAAACCTGCATGGCCTCTTGAGAAGCTTTTTGTAGCAGTCACAATAGGGTTAATGAAAATTGGAAGATACCACGTATGTGGGAATTGATGATATGCGTAGCACGAATGAGGAAGGGTGATAGGTCACTTTACAATCAGCACAACGTTAAAAGGCAGACGTAACTTATGCCGTACAAGACATCCATGTCATGCTTATTATGCTTGGACGTTTCATTTACCTTCGTCATCTATCAACTTCACCTGATACCAACTTTGGTATATATGAAGCTAGCGAAACTTCTGCGAGCGTGCTATGAGCGTAGCATGTAGTCATGTTTTTCATAAAATCTATATCATGATTATCATATTTGAACGTGTGATTTACATTCATCGTCCATTCATTTCACGTAATACCTAATTTAATATATGGGGAACTAGTGAAACGGCCGTGGGAATGCCACGAGCGTAGCATGTAGTCACCTTTTACATGAAACGCATATATGATTATCAGCCGCAGGCAGGTACTCCCTGCCTGTTCCAACGTGGGAGCGGCCCGCAGGGGCGTCGGGGTAAAACCCGACTCTCCTCCCTCGGTGTACAATAAAGTTATCTATCTATCTATCTATCAGGTTTAGACGTGTCCATTACCTTCGTCGTCTATTCACTTCCAGTGATACTAAAATTGGTACATGTGGAGCTAGCGCAACGGCGACGATGGCGTATTGAAGGGTCCAATATACTCTGACGCAGCGTTGACGTACATGCAGGCTGGGCGCAGCGATGCCACGCTAGCAAAACGCGAGCACTCTATAGTTTGAAACCAGGTGCTGCTGACGTGACCGGTGTCTGTCGGCACGGCCCGGTGGCGACCGGCGTGAACTGCGATTTGCTGCATTTCGCGCCGACGACATTACTTTGACAGCACCGCGTCTGCCTCTCTTTATAACGTAGAGACACCATGTGCGCTCAAGGAATTTAGACTAGTGACATATAGTAGTCAGTCGCTTCTTCAAGTTGTTCACGAAAGGAGGTCAAGACGGGTTTCTATCTGTTATGACTCCTAAAAACTTGTGACTTCTGCAAAACGATATGTGTTCGCCGTTATTTGAAATGTCGTAAGCAGAAATTGGCTTCCGGGTAAAGGCTACCACTGCACATTTTCCAAGGGACACTTTAAGAGCTTGCTGACGATCGCATGTTGACGCGGCTGTAGCTGCCTTTTGAAGGCGGTTGCGAAGCTGAAGGCGTCTAATACCTGGTGCCTAAACGAAGTTGTCATTACTATTAATAGAAAGTTGCACAGTGCTTAGTAACTTCTATCATTGCAATCAGGCTCAGATTGAAGAGTGTAGGGCTCAGAACGCATCATTGAGAGACAACTCGGCAACTGTGAGACTCAGGTCATGGGTCGTGGTCTCAACTATAAGCAGCTGTGCATCTAGTGCATCTACTTTTATATCTGGTCATTAGAACTCACTGTATCTAAAACACTAACCACCGTATTCTAAAACGCCCCTTCACTGAACGCTTCACGTTCACTTGAGAAAGCCGATGAGAGCGCCCTTTCTAGGCAGAGCAAGTCTCTGCATATCGATGATATATTGCTGCTATTCTTGAGTAGCGCAGTGCCATTTTCAGCCGAGCAGCGGCGCAGTGCTCAACTCTGTCAAGTGAAGGGTGAAAGTCGAGTCGAGGAGCGTTTCTGAATACGGGGGTAAGGCTGCTTGCATGGATGACATAATCTGAAGCACCTACAACATCTAAAGACAGTGTGGCCTACAGTCTCTTACAGGTCTTACACTGTTTCTGACAGGTGTTCAACCAATGTCACCAGATCATCAACGTTGTCGGTGTATGAACGAGCGCGCCGGAATCCTTTCATCGCATCTGGATAGATTTCAAAGTGCTCTTGACACCTCTGCGGCTGCGTTAGATTTATTCTTTCGATTTTTTACCACTTAACTAGCAAGCGCGATGCAATGGTATCAGGCAATTTCCAGCTCTCAGAGGCAGAATGAGGCGACTTTCATGATTGGAGAACCGTGCCAGTGTGCTATCAGTCGTTATAAAGTACACAAAATTGCCTTTCGATCTTTGCCTTCATGTTTAGAAAAAGCTTGATGCGTAAAATTGTGAAGTCCTAGTGAGAAGAGGGCATCTTAACAATGCCAGTGCCACTTCAAGCTAACAAAAAACGGCACGCCAGCCTAGGATCTTGTTAAAGCGGTGAGTGGTTGATCGTGGCCGTTCTTGTTTCCGTACATTCGACTCACCAAATATTCTTACAAGGAAGGATTCTGTGATTTTAGTCTCTCTACCCTGTAAATGAAGTACCGAGAGTGTAAAGGAGTTTATTTGACCAAAGGTTGCTCTCTAATCCGTTCTCTATATAAGCAACAAAGGCTTTCGCGCATCCGGAAATTCGCAGAAGGAAACAGATACTTTTAGAAAAATATGCTGAATGTTTAGGGAAATTCAACCCCTGAGCAGAAACAGCTTCAACGCCCGATGGTTTTCATTGTGTGAAAAAGGCTTCGTTTTTCTAACATGATGTGCCACCCTCCAAACCTCCCTCATCATCCTACTTCCACCCTCTCTCATCATCTTGGTGAAAAATATAGGTTTATTATACCTCCAAGAACTACTTAACTGCGCTCTTATTCTAAGCGCATTGGATGTTGGCAGGAAAGCGCATCAATAAACGAGGAAAGTGTGTTATCTATCATGAATGCCTTATAAAGTCTGAGGCGATGTCAGGCAGCTGCTGATGTTATTGTTCTATCTTTCAGTGTTTCTAATTAAAATCAAGCAAAGAAAATGTCATCCTATGAAAGCAAGCCTATAAAAAAGTAGACATATGCATAAAACATTGCGGAGTTTTCAAACAAGGGGGATTTATTTCACAAATTTCTCGTGCCTCGCGAGACTCGGACAAACTTTTTAAGGGTTTGCGTTCCCGAAATTCTCACTACAGATAAGCTTCTCACACATTTCTTCTTTTTTAGTTCAGTTTACCTCTTCCGCACATCTCGAGTAGAAGGCGAGAAAGTGGAGACGAACTCTATTTAACGACACGGCAGAAGGATTCGACAGAGAGAAAATAATATGGCGGAGCACCCCAAAGCACAAGTGCTAAAGCAAACCAGCGACTGCTATTTCGAGGACTTGCGGAGTATCTTCGCCAGGATGTGGTGGAGAGATAATTAGGGACGAGAAGAAATCCTGTCTTCCTTCTTTAGTTCCGCAGATGCCTCCCTTCCAGCTGTTACTGAACAAAGACATTTGGTTCCGTACCGCAACAACAAGAAGACAATCGTAAGAGTTGACACTCCGGTAAAGGAAAAAATCTTGAGCGAAGTTTAACTAGAATGGGTGAGTCAGTTTATTGAAGCCCACGGAAGAAGAACCGAAAATAAAACAATAGGAAAACACAAAATCAGGTAAGATCTCTCATGTAGTGCTCTGCCATGAAGTGGGTTTCAAAGTATTGTTGCGCGCTGACCGGTTACGCTTTTGTGTTGCGTGGATGTGCCAAAAGTTCGGTCGTTTCAACTGCAGTAACAATTCAAATAGCTTTTCTCATCCAACCTTTTGCGGTTGCTCTCGAAGTGGGTCCAGTGCTAGGAGTTCGTGTTCGTTTTACTGGAATTGATACCCGTAGCGTTTTTAGTGAGTGCCTATGAACTTATTAGATTTTCGCGATGAAAATCAATGTCAGAATAAACAGCTATTAGTAGTGCGGAACACAAATTATCCAACGTGAAGCACTTTTATTGAACTTCGGCAAATTTGAACGTATCTATCTATCTATCTATCTATCATCTATCTATCTATCTATCTATCATCTATCTATCTATCTATCTATTTATCTATCTATCTATCTATCGATCAGCCTAAGACATTTAGCTCTCCTGGCCGTTCTAATAATGGTATCGATATCAAATTTGGTATAGCATAAAATTACTTTATGAGGAGCAAATGTCCTTTGTCTTCACAATAAAATCATGACATTTATAATATGAAAGTCATCATTTATATGTCGTAGTCGTGCTGCCCTTGTGGTGGTTTTGTTCACATGACATATTGCCAAACTTACATGGTAATCATGACATGCATGCAAAATTTACCATCTACACGCCACGCTTACGGCATGCTCGTGGTCGTTTTGCAAGCTTCAGATATACCACATTTAGGTATACGGGAAATCAATGAAAGACAAAGGTATATCACTGGTGCAAACAAGATAATCAGCAGACGTGTGTCACGTAAAAACATGACTACATTCCACGCTCATGCTGCGCTCATGGTCGTTTTGGTAGCATCACATATAACAAATTTTGTAATACGGGGCGTAAATGAATGGTAGAAGTATATGACTGGTGCAAACTTGATAATTGTGAGATGTGTGTCACGTAAGAACATGAGTACATTGAATGCTCATGCTATGGTCATGGCCGTGTTGCTAACTTCACATATACTAATTTTGGTTATAGGGAACGTGAATGCATGATAAACGTTTATATCTGGTGCAAACATGATAATCATGAGGCGTGTGTCATGTAAGAACATGACAACATTGAACGCTCATGCAGCACTTGCGCACGTTTTGCTAGCCTCACATATACCAAATTCGGTATTACGTGACGTAATAGGACGACAAAAGTAAATGCCATGTTCAAACATGTTAATCATGATATGGATGTCATGCAAGACATGACTACATGCCACGCTCAGAGTGCGCTCGCCGTCGTTTGGCCAGCTTCACATAAATCAAATTTGGTGTTACGTGAGGTGAATTAGTGACTAAGGTCACTAATATGGCTAGTGCGAATAATATACTCATAACATGCGTGTCATGTAAGAACATGACCACACGCTACGCTCAAGACGCACTCGCGGCCGTTCGCTATTTTCACACATACCAAAATTGGTATTACGTGACGTGAATGGATGACGAAGTTAAATGACAGGTCCGAACATGATAATAATAATATGTGTGGTATGTAAAACAAGACTACATGCTTCGCTCATAACACACTTGTGGCCGTTTCGCTAGCTTCGCTTATCGCTAATTCGGTATTGGGTGACGTAAGTAGACGACGTAGGTAAATTTGAAACATGGCAATCATGGCATGGAGGGCATGTGCCGCTGAATTGGCGCCCACCTGGTATAATTAAGCTTATCTTAAAGGGAGATATGAACATTCTTTATTCGTGGGTTGCATAACATCGACTCCCACTGTACGTGCGTGGGTTTTGTCAATTTTTAGTTATATTTATTTCTTTATCTATCTGATTAGCCACATATGTGAGGGTGCTTTTATGATCACCCCCTCAAGTTGGGGTAAAGCAAGAGAGAGAGAGAGATAAAGATACAAGGAAAGGCAGGGAGGTTAACCAGACGCACATCCGGTTTGCTACCCTGCACTGGGGAAGGGATAAAGGGGAGAAAAAAGGTTGCACAAAGATGAGAAGGTACACAAAATCACGAGAACACTCGGGGAGCACACACAGTTCACAGGCGGTCACTAAGGTTTGTTGACTTAAGGTAAAGAAGCAGTGCTTTAGTTGCTTTCTGCGCAACTGAGGCAGATGCCCAAGGTCCTAGTATCTTCTGCACACAAAATGGTCCGGGGTCAAGTCGATTCAAAACCATCCGTAGCTGGCATCGCTGTGTGTCGTAGCAAGCGCAGCTGCAGAGGACGTGTTCGATGGTTTCTTCATCTCCGCAGTAGTCGCATGTAGGAGTGTCTGCCATACCAATGCGAAAAGAGTACACCTTTGTGAATGCAACACCCAACCAAAGGCGGCATAACAGTGTCGCATCGGAGCGGGAAAGTTGTGATGGTAGCTTTAGCTTGAGCGAAGGATCCAGTTCATAAAATTGACACCTTTGGAAGCTGGTAGACGACCAGAACGTGTGTGTGAGATCTCGAGCCAGCAGGTAAAGTTGTCTTGCTGCATCATTCCTTGATAGAGGAATCGGGACTACACGGGTTTCTTCATGGGCTGAGCGGGCTGCATCATCGGCTAGTTCATTTCCGGTAATACCGATATGTCCAGGCAGCCATTGATATATAATATCATGCCCTCGTGCTAGAGCTTCATGATGGCAATGTCTTATTTCTTGTACCAGTTGGTCATGGCTACTCCTACGCATGGCAGACTGCAAACTCTGAAGCGCTGCCTTCGAATCACAGAATATGACCCATTTTCCTGGACGTTCTTGAACGAGATATTGTAAAGCAGCCCTTATAGCAGCAAGCTCTGATGCCGTAGATGTAGTCATATGCGACAACTTAAACTTGATTGTCATTTCTGCAGCCGGAATTACAGCGGCACCTGATGAGCTGCTGGATGAGACGGACCCATCAGTATGGTGAGGTTAGGAGGACTAGTGAGGCCTATACAGTTCTACAGAATGGGCACATTCTTTGCTATCGTGGCTTGGCTGACAGAAGAGAGCTTGGCGTGGGGCTCTTTATCCAGCGAGATACAGCCGGAAGCACAGAGGAATACTATACCAATAATAAAAGGGTGGTATGTATCATAAATAAACTCAATGAGTGATACAAGAAGGAGGTGTTACAGGCTTACGCGCCTACATCCAGTCATGACGATGCGTCAGCTGAAAACTTCTATGAAGACGTGGAATCGGCAATGAATAAAGTAAAGACATATTTACTATAATATTCATGGGCGACTTCAATGCCGAGGTAGAGAAGAAGCAGGCTGAAGATCAGACGGTAGGGGATTATGATATTGGTACTAGAAATGTCACAGGAAAGATATTATTAGAATTTGCAGAACGCAATAATTTAGCGCATATAGAATACCTTTTACCAAAAACGAGGGAACCTTAAGTGGACATGGAGAAGCCCAAATGGCAAAAGTAAGAATAATATCATCTTTATACTGAGTTTAAAGCGAGGCATTTTGCAGGATGTGGAAATGCTTGGCAAGGTACGATGCAGTGACCTGAGAATACGTACGGTCTCGAATTCGCTTAGACTTAAAAAAAATTGCCCGCAGCTTCCCTCGGGAGAACACTGAGGAGGATGCGGAGCATATAATTAGTTAACGAGGTGTTAAAGTGCGACTTACTTGGGTCGATGGCTAAATTGGTTAACGTGGTTGTGAAATGGGGTGTTAAATTGCGACTTACTTGGGTCGATGGCTAAATTGGTTAACGTGGTTGTAGGAGGGGGTGTTAAATGAGTGAACACGTACACACGTATGCGAAAGGACGGCGCTGGTCGAAGGGACGTCGATCATTGTGTTTGTGGATTCGTTGGAATTCATTTCACCGCGACCTTGGACGTCGACGCGCCGTACAAACCAACCGACGAGCGGCAACTGAGCGTGCGAGCGCCGACCTTGAGTATATATACAGCGCGACGGCGCATGCACTGTCAGCTGTTGAATGTTCTCGAAGGAGAAGCGCGCGCGCGGCACAGATGGCGACGGCGCGACGGCGCATGCGCTGTCAGCTGTCGAATGTTCTCGAAGGAGAAGCGCGCGCGGCACAGATGGTGGGCGACGGCGCGACGGCGCATGCGCGCGCGTCAGCTGTCGAATGTTCGAGAAGCGGTGCGGACGGCGCACTACAAGGCGCGAGTATAAGATGCTTTCGCATCTAAAAGAACGACAGAAACTCATACGCAAGAAGCCACTCGGTGAGCTAGCACTGAGAGGGAAAGTATAGGAATTCAGAGTCTCTCTTCAGAACAGATACTCGGCTCTAATCGAGGAGACCAGCCTTAGCATGTACACAATAAATGATAATCTGACGAGATCCATTACGGAATAAGCAGAGGAAGTTGGAGGTACGGTACCTAAACAGGACACTGGCAAGCTGTCCCAGGCGACGAAGATCGTCAATAAAAAGCGCCAAAGCGTGAAAGCCGCTAATAAAACAGACAAATTAGGATTTACATAGCTTTCGAAGTTGATTAAGAATTGTAAAGGTATCCGATGTAAGATGGTATAACATAAAGAAAGTCGAACACGCACTGAAGAATGGAGAAAGCGTCAAGGCAGTGAACAGTACACTTTGGATAGGACAGACGTACGCACTAAGGAACAAGAAAGTCAAAGTAACTACAAATATGAATATGAGAGTTAAAATAGCGGAGGAGGGTTTAAGAAATCTGTACAGTAGAAGGGATAACCACGACCTTAATATAAGAACTTGCGGTGACCCAGTTCGGCACCTTACCAGTAATGAAAAGAGAAGTCAGGAAAGCCTTGAAGGAAATGAAAAACGCAAAGCTTCTGGTGAGGATTAGATAACATCAGTTCTGCTGAAAGACGAAGGACAGATTGTGTTATAAAGCCAGCCACCCTATTTACAAAGTGCCTCCTGACTGGAAGAAAACCAGGGCCCGGATTCACAAAACTCACTTACGAAAACATTTTTGCGCAAGAGAAATTTTCTTGCGTAAGTCGATTCACGAAACGAAAAAACGTCGTACGAGGTCATAGTTGTCACATCGGCCGCTGCAAATAAAGCGCGCTGTGACTGCCCGGGAACATGTCAGCGATGGGGATGCAGTTGCTATATTTGCTTACGTCACCGAAAAGTGCTCGTAAGTGAATTCACGAAGCGAAATTGTGCGTAAAAACAGCATGGCTGAGAGAAAACCCCAAGAGTGGTCCGGACCACTCTTAGGAACAATGTGGCTACTTAGAACCTGCTGTTGCAGCGGTATACTTTGGTGCCCTGGCTGGTTTTGAGTTAATTCACGCCCATCAAGGGCTGCCTGATGACTGCTGGTGCGTTTTTATTTCTTTCGGCGCTTTGAGCTTCGCGTGTTGTTTCCCTTGTACGCTGTGGATGGTGTTGACAACCACCATCGTCCAATAAGTTCGAAGTCACAGTAATTGAAGAATTCTATTGGGCGTCAATGGCATAAAACTACGCATGTAAAGATTTGTGGTTGGATGAAAACCAATGTGATACGTGAATGGTCGGTGCATTCGAACACGACATGGCATAGGATCAACATTATTTGTTATGTTGTTGTGTTGCGCCCCATCTCCTCCAATTAAAAGTGCGACTCGAGATCCTTGCCTCATTGGTGGAAATTACCACCAAAGGATTAATGGGAGCACATTCTTTGCACGCTATTGGAAATAAAAATGAGAGGAAGTTTTCAGTGAGTGGTTCCTAAAGTTTGTGCTCTAGTGTACTTTCATTGGCTCTAACTGTCCAATGGTTGCGATCTCTGAAATACAGCTGTCGATACACTTTGGGACGATCTGGAACAAAGCGTACTTTGTAAACCAAAGCGTATTAGGGGTGCGCATGATTACGCATGGAACTACAAACAAATCATGCATCTTCACCTTCACTGTTCAGACACCGATGTGGACCGTGATACTATGGCAAGCAATCGGAATGAAATGACCCTAGTAACTTTGTATGACACCAAAAATATGCAAACCCTCACGATTCTAGAGTTCTAGAGCAAACCTTGGCTGAATTCATCCGTGCGTCAATTACCAGCCATTAAACTTGGCGCACGAACATCATTCAAAGGTAGAGCGAGCCACTGACATGTATTTTGTGCGACGTAGCGACCACTTGACCTGAGAACAATAGCGTTGCGAAGGCGAATCCCCTGTCGCATGCTCTGATCGAAGCAGACGACAAACGCAAGCAGACGACGGCTTGGCCGACAGGCACAGCTTGTGATTGGTTGTGAAGCAATACCCTCTACATCAGCTCACTCCGTGACGTTGCCAAAACAGTTCTTTCATCTGACACGCCTGTCCCGTTCGTCATATCACCCCCCTCGCACATAAGAGAAATTTTTTTCACGCCGTGAAAATAGTGCAAGTACTTTCTAAGAGCTCTCTTATCATCTTATGTGCTGCGCAGTTGTCGAAAACAACATGGCATCGTAAACAGCATATCGGTCGGTGCGACTTTCAGCAAACGCTTCTCGCACGAGTTACTTCAGCGTTTGACCGGATGTGTTGTGATTACAGCAGCTCTTTCGGTGCGTGTAAGCAGTGCGGAAAGCTGTGGCTGTGCAATGGTGTACGGTGAAGCGCAGTGAAGCCTGTGCGTCGGTGTGGTTATCAAGCGGGGATTGGCGTCGATGTATCGACGACAACTGGCACTCGAGAAGCCTGCAATGTGTGTTTGTGTGCCGGTAACAGTTCGTTCGCTTGACTTTCCAGTCTCTCAGTTTGGTGCTGTGCGACATTTAGGATTGACAGCGTTTTGACACGTTACTTGAGTGACCCCAAGTACGTACGGAAACGTATGAACTACGCGCTCGGTTCTTGCTTCGCCACTAGTTAGCCCGCACGCTTCTATTTACTTGAGAGCAATGTACTGTTCGGGAGTGAAACGATGTTCGTTGTGAACAGTGGTGCTGTGTTGACGTTCCAAGACTTGTGAACAAGCTGTGCTCGTGTGACCGAAACTTGAAAGACAGCGTTGATAACTGTTTTGCCCTGCGAAGTCGTGGTGGGGCAGCTTGGCGCTTTTGTTTGTTAAGTCGTCACTTCTCCTTTTTGTGATAACCATAGACCTAGCGCTGTGATGTGATCAACCAAAACTGCGAGATGCTACATTCTGTTGTGGATCGTGTTACTTTGGAAGCGCGCATAGACTGTTCTTCGGTAACAAATTGAGAGTTCTATGTGGCAGCGAGAGCCCGTGAACGTCAAGCTTCCCTCCAGCCCCCCAAAAAAGCAAATATTTCAGCGGTGCCTTGCTTTGGATGAAGTTGTAGGCCAATATCGCCTAACTACAGGTTTCCGAGTTCGTCTGGCCATCGTTTTGCACGGCACTAGAGCCTTGACAACAGCCGGTCATGGCCAGTTCTTACACCTTATCAATGGACGTGCACGCCTGGCCAGCCCTTCATTGCTGTCATTGGCAGCTTCCAGTCTGCAGATGCCCTTTGCCTGTTGGCCGTACTTGGTTCCTCATGACATTGACGGCTTCTAAATGCTGCCATCGGTGAGTTCACCTTGCAGAACTAAATTTCACCGGTACTATAATTCACGCAGTTCTATAACGTGTGCAAGTTTTTAAGCCCATCAGATGTAATGTTTCTCTATGGTAAGTTGAAGCATTAAAAATTTACTACTACCGTTATATACATACATATATTATGGAGCAAATACATAAAAAGTTTTTTGTGATTTGATACAAGTGAGCTCTTGTTTGATTATGAGGTTGGGCCTGTCGATTGACCACGTTTGATAGTTGGAAAGTTAATGTGAATTTATTTATCAGGAGCCTGGTTGCACTTAAAAATGTGTTATTTTGGAAAATTAGTTCTATAGACGATTACCACTGTGGTAGTACTATACTTCAGTAGGACATTTATGTTGCGGTACGTAAATTTTACATGAGGCTTCAGTTTATTTCAAAGTGACTATAGCAGATTTTGGTCACATTAACGAAGTGATAGCTTCCTCAAATAAGCATTAGAAGTGAGTGCTTTTAATTATTGTTTTTAAATATCTCGTTTTTGGCTCTTCACAGATCGTAGATATTGGTTTGTTAAGGTCCTGTGATGCATCGGTTGCACATTCTGGCACATCAATCCTCATCATTACTTGGAGCACCTGTACAAAAATAGAAAGGACACGTTCTCCCTAACTGTGCAAGCCTATGTCACTGCTGGGACTGTTATCATTCAGCGGATGTGGCGTGGAAGCATGAATGGCAGCCTCATCTGGAAGGACTGCAATCTGCTTGGGAGCTTCAAGGGCACAAAACTGCCTAACGGCTGGCTGCAAGGTTAGTTTTTCTTTAATACATACGATTACGTGAACACCACTTACTGTGCACAAATTGAAAACCCAAGCATGGTTGCTTTCAGTGGATACCTGTAATATTCTTACACATAACTCTTATTCAACATTTATAGAACTAAATTTTAAGATAATTGAGAATGTTGAAAGCTGAAAGCCTGCAGCTTATGAATGAAACTCCAATAATCTGAGACTCAAAAGCTTGTGCTTTGAAACGAGCACAAATACTTTGATTCCTTATTGAGCTCTCGAGCTTGTGACTCCCTCTGTGCATCAAGTGCTCTGGATGGAAATAGCAAGTGGGTGAAAATTGCCTGGCTGTTCACAACTTGCAAGGAGAAAGACCTATTGAAGAAGCCTCAGATGACATAGGGCCAGTAACTGCATCTTTTACCTAATGTAGCTTTTTCTCTCTCAGTGCTGTTGCTTGTGTTTCATCCGAACATGTTCACCAAGATTGCATAGTGATATATATTTTTCTACAAATTGTACCTGACCTAAGTATGCATTGTTGATCTCTAAAGGTGACGTTCAGTGTGTTTCAAAGCCATGACTTCTCATTTCTCTGCCTGTGGCTAGCCTATTTCAGCAGCAGAGCGATGCAGCTAGCACACATGCAATCCAAGTCATAGAGCGCTCCTTTGGTGTTCTGTGCAGGACACAGCATATCCATCCGGCAAGACACTGGTATCAACAATAATGGTGAGTGTTGGTGGCACCTGTAGGAGCGTTGTGTTTGTTGCGTATGATTATTTCCCCTGATGAAGTGCATTTTTGAAAGGTTTTCTTCATTTAGAATAATAGATGTCAGTAACAAGCACACTCATAATCCACAAGTTCTTTGTGTCTTCTAGACTGCCCATTTGCTTCTATATGCGGTATGGTGAGCTGGCTATGTTAGACAGCCTTAAAGTTATCAACATTGGCTGTTGTGTTGTAATGCAGTCTAACTTGTGTTTCTTAGTGAACCTATTTGTGGTCAACTTCTCGCACCTAGTGTAAAGTCGAAATAGAAGAAACTCTATTTGCTTTTTATGCCTGTCAGAAGTTTCATGCCTTCACCTATAACATTGTAGTTTCGCTCTTGTATCATATTAAATATATTTTAAGTCTTCACTGTTTGTGTGTGTGTGTTGAGGCTTGTCATAGGCTTCTGAAAATACCATATCTGTAAATATGAGCTTATAATCGACAACTATACACACTTTCATGTAGCATGGTTGTAACAATGATCTGTATTTTTTTAAGTTCTAGCAGTAACAAGGGGTTCCGTGCACCGCGGTCATGTACAGTGTATCAAGAACAGAGCACAGAAGACCAACAAGTATAAAGGGACTGCCAGTGACTGTTCTCCTGCTCAAAGTTTACAACACCAGAAAGAGCCCATGTGATGTCAGGAGCAGCTGCTGCTTAAAGTCTTAGCAGTGCATTCAGCAGTTCCTTTGCTTGCATTCGACATTATTTAAATTTTGCATGGAAGATACCAAACTATGACACTAATTCAAAGGATGCTGTAGTGTTAAAGGGCAAATATTTTTGAGCTGAAGTTTTTAACATGTGTGTTAAGTGCCTGCCTGCCTCTACATTTACATGCCAGAAATCACAGCATCCGTGGTCGCCAATAGTAACTGTGTTTGCATTCTTTGTAGTACAAGAAGTAAAGCCATGGATGCAGTAATCATCAACTTAGTCGATGTAATCCTTCAGTGTACACTCATTTGTATAGCACTAATGATGCCATGAGTGTATAAGCTCTGGGAAGTGAATCTATGTGAATTATTTTATTTGGAAGTAAGAGGACCATCACTACTCCTAGTATATCTTAACAGTCGATTTTAGTGCTTGGGTATTATCCCACTGCCTGTCCGTCCTTCAACAGTCTACTTATCTACTGTGTAAGTGTAACTTTTTAAATATATACTTTGCTCGGATAGGTATGTTCATAATGTAATGCAAGTGACTTATCATCTATGCAGCTCTACTCAGACTAGAAATAAAAGTGTTTATTTTTATATGTAGCTATAGCATGCATTCACTTGTGTTTTTCTAGGTGCCTGTACAATTTTTTAGCCCTACAAAAGTGCTGGTATACTCTAATATTGAATCTGGTATCTTAAAAGAGTTTGTTAGTGGAAGTAAGAATGTGTTTACAACCAATATTACTGTTCTCAGAAGAACTGTGAAAATTCTGTGGAAATTTATTTACAGTTTTTGAACGTTGTGAAGGCAAATGTTGTTATGTTCTTTTATTGTGGTCCCTGTTTCATGCAAATGACACATAATTACTTTGCAGTGGCATAGTATTAGTTGTTATTTTACACATATGTGCTGAGCAACATCACAGTTGAGGCCAGCAGCAAGACATACATGCAGTGCACTGGAGCATCACCTCACATAGTGTACAGTCTTTGCCCACCAGTAAACTCAATATTTTTCAAGCAGACTAATAGACAGCTGTATGGGAACTGTGTTGGTGTGCAAACTTTGAAGTCTTCTTCAGGAGTGTTTTTCATCATTTTTGTCCAAGTGAAGTAGCTACCCAAGGCCACAACTGGTGGGAATGTGGTGGTTTCCTCTCTCCAAAAGCACTCCTACCAGCTGCCTCAATGTTAGCATGGGGTGAATTCACGAACTGGAAAAATAATTGGTCTTTGTTTCCTTGGCCGAAAGAGTCACTTCCACCGTTGAGCCACCATGATGCGCAAAAATAGAAACTTTTAGTTAAATAAAGTTGATTCTACTTTTGAGAAGTGTTTTGGGGAAACGAAATGGCACCTATAGCTGCCAATATAAACATTGTTTGCACCAAGGAGCTTAGTAGCTTATAATTGTATTATTCATGTATTGTCTATAATTTACTCGCGCTGTGCCAACTTTCAGCTCAAGTGTTCTAACATGCTTTGTTAGTGGGTTGTGAATGAGTGAAGCTATGTAAATAAACAGAGTGGTATTGCAGACATGTGCAAAATATTGATGCACAGCCCTTTTCTTTAGCATGACATTGCCAAGGGCTTTATTCTTGTGTTTTTAATAAAAACTGCTTGTCACTGGGCAGCAGCGGAAAACTATGCATCAAGCTTTTGCGAGATGGTTCGAGAAACACCGTGTTCAGACATAACAGTGCCGGTGGATTTCTCTCGTAAGTTACTTTCTGTAGTATATTCAAAATGAGTGTATTAGAATTGTTGTTTTATAGCCATTCATTTTATTATTTACACCTGAGTGTATGTATGTATGTATGGGTGTACATATGTATATGTGTGTGTGCATATATGTATGTATGTATGTATGTATGTATGTATGTATGTATGTATGTATGTATGTATGTATTTATCTTTTAATTGAGAATCCATTTATCATTGGTGAGTAAGTTTGGTAAAGATTTGGCTGAATTTGTTTCTAGTTATTTCTCTTTTGAGCCATTATACATTTCAATTTGTTTTGTACTGCATAAAAATAAATGTAACCTTACACAGAATATGTGTGCTCAAAAAGTTGTTTCATTTACCAACCTACAGTCATGGGCAAGAAATTGGGTAAAATGGAACGAACCTGCGAAGATTAGTTTACAGCATAGCTACTCTACATGGCATATCTGGTACACATTGCGTTGGTTGAATATGTCGATTTCAACCTTTCAATTTTAATCAGAATAAGCAAGCTATCACCGTGATTGTATATGTGTGTGATATTTATGCATACTGTGATACCGGTTCGCAATGACAATTAAGGTCACAAACCTAGTCAAGCTGAATACACGAATTTTCTCCATGCACCTTTCATTTGCACTGGAACTGTTTTTATTAAAAATAAACTTCAGTTTAGAAATTTATTCTAGTAACCAAAAGCAGGGTATCTCTTTATCACACAAATCAAATCGCCATTGTTCTGTTCCATTCTGGACAATAGGGGACCCTTTCAGCAGAACTCCATTAACTGCTATAGTTCATTTTAACCATTGACAGCGACATTACACTGAAGCGTGCAGCATGACAAATAGCGGGAGAGAAGACACAAACTAATCACTCTGTTTGCGTCAGCTCTAACTGTCCGTGCTCTTGGGTCTTGCTGCATGTGATGATGCCCACCAAATTAGCACGAAAGCGTGTCCCTACAAAGGCAGTCAGCTTGGCTGCAAGCAGTTAGCTCACTGCATGTGTAGATTTCCTTCAAAACACCGTGAAGACTGATTGCTGGTCGAATATCCAAACACGTGAAAAGTGATATACCAGGTATGTTATTGGTATTTCAGTACTGGACACTTTTGCGATAAGAGAGGATAGAGGAGAAAATTATGAACCCTGAATTGTTTAATTTTTGAAGGAGCACAGTACAGCGCTTTTGGAACAAAAGGGGAGTGACAGAAGCAAGTGCGAAAGCCTACTTCTGAAAAAATTAGTACCCGCCACCACGCATAATGTCACGCCGGGCAACCTCTTGAAAAAAAAGTGCTCAGTGATTCTGCGTATCGAACCAAGTACCTCCTAGATTGTAGTTGAGCGCTGTAACCGCTCGTCCACTGCAGCAGTGCTTGCATTCTTCCTATTGCTGATATATCGTCATTCCTTCGAATGAAGCCAAATGCAAAAACGTCCGGTGAAACTTTGTCAAAAATAGAAAAAATAGTTAGAATGCGTTTGCCCAAGGTTACTAGAAGATAGAAGCCGCCACGTGTGAATGTATAACCGAGCGCTATTTATTCTTGTACATTACTATCATGACGTTGGGATAGCCGGCTCTAACGTAGGCTACGTTCTCATAGTTTGCCAAATATAAATAAGAAAATAAAAATATATATCGGCCTGTGACAATGCTAATCAACTATTAGGAGTTCACTGTCACTAGTGTTACTTTCACTAGATGAATGCTCAGTTTGCTTCCATTATCGTTATTTAGGAAAGTTTTGGCTCATTAACTCAACTCTCCTAATTAGCATTGATTCTCACATATAAGGACAGTCACACTTCATCTCGCTTTCTGAGTGGCTGTCACTCCCATATAACGCGTACTCCATTCTTTATGCTCTCCGAGCATCTGACGCTGCTTTGCGGAGACTTTTCCTGACGTCTGCTGGGCCAGAAAATTGTCTTTGTTATCTATCAATTTCAAGCTTTCGCGAAGCCGAAACGAGAGTCTCTCTCTCTCTCTTCATCCTTTTCGCACGTGTGATAACGTCTCTCGACCTCAAGACTCGTATACACGTCCCTTGCTTTGTTTGCGCACTCAAACAACGGTGGACGAAATATTTGCACCGTGTTATGTGAAAAGCATTAGCACTGAGACACCTCCCGACGAGTCTCCCTCATTTTACGTAGACATATACCTAAGCGTAAACGTATGCACGTTCTCGCATTCCGGCTTTATAAAAATGCTGCGGTGCATGGAACCAGCGAAATTGCGCTCACAATTTCATTTGATTACTGCTGTTATCTATTTTAGCACAATTCGTCAGCAGGCACCAAAGTCGCTCATGTGTCTTGTAATAAGAATATTGTAACAAAGGCTACCTTTGACTATAGGTACAAAACACCCTTACGTTCACCACTATACCGTGCTAGATTGCACGGAATTAGTTAAGTAGCAGAGCAGCTTCAATGAAATGTAAGGTAAGTGGTCGCTTTAAATAAGGGAAGACATTCGAGGCACATTTTCAAGCATTGCATGCATCTATTTATGTGTGGTTTCATTTATGTGGTGCACCTGAAGTGTTGTTTACTTGTACTTGGCGAGATAGTGCATGGATTGCTCGGTGGCTTAAGGCCATCAAGCAATTATTATTTTTAGCTACAGTCGTTGATTAAAGGCGAGTGCTTAGCTTTGCACAGCCCACCAATACGTCTATAACAACGTACGCGGCATCCCGTAAGCGCTGTAGCAGACGCTCGCGGAACTGAAACTTGGATGCAGCAAATCATTGGCTATCATCGTATACTCTCGATGCTAGACGCTTTGCGTGCTACCTTGATATTATCGGCACACACTTCTTTCTTTCCTTGTCGTTTCATCGGCTATCGTCTGTCCTCCTTGCCCTCTTAAGTGCCGAATAAGTTAAATTCATACCCGCGCTATAGTAATCCCTCCAGATAAGAGACGTTTTGGCTAAGAAAATGCGTAGCCAAAGAGAAAGCTTTGTGAATTCGGGCCCAGATTATTGGAAGAACGCTACCATCTTCTTAATGCATAAAAAGGAGATGACAAGGACTTGAAGAATTACCGGCCAAACAGCTTACTCTCCGTCGTGTACAAGCTGTCTACGAAGGTAATTTCTAATACAATTAGGATAGAATAACAATAGAATTCAATGCACCGAAAGAACAAACAGGATTTCGGACAGGCTACTCAACAATCGACCACAATCATACTATTATTTAGATAATAGAAAAAGTCACAAAGTATAGCCAACCGATATACATAGCCTTCGTAAATTACGAGAAGGCATTTTGTTCAGTATAAATATTAGTAGTCATGCCGACCCTGCTGAGGCACAAAGACAGTGGCTCACACTATCTACACTGGGTCCCGGCCACATGTGAGACAACGTCCTTACCGCGTATGACTTAAGGGACGAAGTCTAATTGCAAAGCAGGTTTACAATATGCATCAGCGCGATGTCGTAATGTCATATTCTAGCCCTGTTGTGCTAGTGAAAAGACGGCTTCATCGGATTTTGTGTACACTACCAGCGACTGAACGAATGTGCACAGAAAAACGTATGTCTTCTCTTCCACATCGATGACGCTATCAGTTGCGTCGAAGGTACCGAATTATTTTCTTATCTACACTTACGTTGAGGTTACTAGCACGTCCGTATGCCACGGTGTGACCGTGCCAAGACAGAGTTCGTCACGCAAGATTGCCTATACGGACTCATGGTTACCCGATACGCTCTGCGCAATGCACCTGCAATGTTTGAAGAAATAGTGGATGGCATTTTACGCGGCCTAAGCCGGCAGGTATGCTTATATAGCCTTGATAATGTTGTCCTTTTACCTCCTAATTTTCCTACTCACGTCGACCTCCTGTGCAGAGTTCTTCAGTGTTTTTCAAGGCAAATCTGAAGAGCCACTTCGGGGCTCGCCAAATGACTATAGTTAGCCATGTCATGTCAAAGAATTGTATTAGCCCGGACCCGAGCAGATGCCCTCTCCACGAAGCCGACCTCACGTAAAGGGCTTCGGAGCTTCGTGAGCTTGTGGTCACCTTTTAGTCTGCGACTTTGCATCAATAATAGCCGCACTTACGCAACTACTGACTGGTCCAGCTCATTTTTCTAAGGGAATCCGAGCATGTGACAAAGCCTTCAGCACACTGCACCACCTGCTTACGTCACCACTGATTTCGTGCCATTAGGACCCTAATCCAGCCACTGAAGTGAACACAGACGCTAGCGGCTTTGGCCGGGTGCAATGTTCATGCAACAAAAGCCCAGTATTCAAAAGTACGTCGTCGTCGCATATGCTTGCCGCGCACTCAAGAAAGCAAAAGTTTACTAATCGGTCACTGATAGAAAATGTCTTGCAATCAATTGGGCCTGAAGCATGTTTTACCCTTACTTATACGGACAGTTGTGATAGACCACCAAGCACTTTGTTCGTTTGTTGATGATGTTATATGGTGTTTATTAGCGCAAGCGCCATGTGATGGCCAAAGAGCACCATGAACAACGATGAGGGAAAAGTAACGGTACGTTATTCTAGTAACATGATCAGAGTGTGAACAGTGATATTCTCGCATGGCTGTAAAAGCGCCTGAAATTCCACGCTCTGAGGTGGGTTAAAACTAAAAAATATATTATCATGGCGTTGACGTGAAACGCATGGAGGTAGAATAAACGACAATGCTGATCAAGACGGCCATTGCAGCTGTGACTTCAGTACAGAGGTCGAGCTACGGATCACCTCAAGATATGGGGAGAAATTTATGGACATCTTTTAAAAATGTAAAAAAGTGACTGAAGTTTAAAAAGCGGATACCTATCGATGAGCATGACAGGATTTAGTGGTAGCTGCTGTCTGTAGGAAAATGAAAAAGTTTTTTTTTCTTAAATCATTTAAACCACTACACTGAACTAGAATGTGGAGTACCCTAAGTGGATCTCCACACCTCTCATGATATGTTGGTCATTGCCAGACAAAAGTTATGAATGTGTAGAGTGTGTGTGTCTTATCTGCAGCCTTGTAATCGCAACTTGTGTGTAGCGCGATCTCAACACTGGTGGCCAAATTCCAAGTATTCATTTATTAGCATATAGTTTCCCTATCGGAAAAATTGCCATGGTGGATACTGGAAAACATGGTGGGCGTAGTGGAAATAATAGTGGGCATGGTTGAAATAGTAGTGGGCATGGTGGAAATTATGATGGCTATGGTGGGACGTAGTGGAAAATATGGTGGTTATGCCGGGACATACTGGGTGGTATGGTGTACAGATGATGGGTAAAGTGGAAATGATGGTGGAAAGCAGAGGCTAGATAGTGGGCAATAATGGGACACTCTGCCCACCATTGCGATAATGTTGGGTAGCCCTAAGCATATGGTGGGTGGTGCTTATTATGGTGGGCTACATGGTGTACAAAGTTGAGAAACTCTTCCCACCATTGCGATAATGCTGGGAAGCACTAAGCAGATGATGGGTGCTGCTTGTTATGGTGGGCCACATGGTGTACCAAGCTGAGAAGCTCTGCCCACCATCGCGATAATGCTGGGAAGCAGTAAGCAGGTGATGGGTGGGCTTATAATGGCGGGCAACTTATATAGTGTACCAATCTGGGATCAGTACACTACATGTTCTACCACCATGATTTCCATCAAAGTTAGGCCTACCGACCGAGCCCGTACAATTGTGTTATCCGTGCTTCCGGGTTTCAGAATACACAATTTCGACGATTAAGTATGACAATACAGCGCAGCCATGGCATCAATTAACCTAAATGAAGCATTTTTCATTGTGTATGGTGTCCGCTCAAGAAGCAACAAACATCCATGCGACGCGATTAAAGCACTCCCAGAGAACGTAATTAAGTGTCTTCTCACCGACAGCCGCCGGTCGCACTCGCCGGCACTTCTCTAGCTTTTGTACGAGAACTCAGACGTGGAAATTCGTATGCTTGGTGAACCAACATGAAGCGTAATGTTTCCGGCACACTGCATTCGTTTTGGCCAAGCCGTTTATGAAGTTGCTTTAGCGAAAAAGCTACAGCATTGCGCTGGCGCGACCACCGTCTACATTGCGCAAAAAGCATCCCAATACTCAATCAAATAAATTAGGCGGGCGTATCTATGGAATGAGCCTAGAGGCGTCATAAAGCGTGAGCAGATGTCACCCTTTAGAACGAGCGCGAAACGGATATTAAACTTAGCAGACCCCGCCGGTAAACTGTTGCTGCTCCCCAGTCCACTTGGTTTTTTTCTTGAAGTTGTAAATTGTAAAAAAAATAGCACTAGTGCCGTTAACATAGTGGCAATCGTTACAGGCCGCAGTTGCTTGTGTTTAATAAATGTGCAATTTTTAGTAGAAGGTGTAGATCTTGTCTATGTTGTGTACACGACAAACATAAGTTGAACCGTAAGTTTGTGTGGCAACTAAGTATTTAACACCCATACAACGTCATGTTGGTGTGGCGCAGTGGTTAGCGTCATCGAATGGGAATCCGCAAGTTGCACGTTTGATCCTCCGTGGCGCGTTGTTTTTTTTTTTTTACGGGACGGGTGTTTTTTATACTGTTTTTATAGAATTCTTTTTTATTTTTTGTGGCAGCTCGTCACGGTGATTATGACGTCAATTCGCGCTCAAGTGTTGCCGGCACTGCAGCACCCACCATACCCACCATGCGCCATGGTGGGCGTTTCCCACCATTCACCCACTACACTAATCCACTATAATAGTGGGTGGTGGTTTCCACCATGCCCACCATTCGTTTTTTTCCGATAGGGTTATTGCCTGTTTGCCTATCTCATAGGCGCTGCCAGCACGCCCTGAGCCTTCGTCTTAAGAAAGGTTTCATGTCAAGTGAAGGCACAGCCATGGGTGTATTAGCGGGTGCGTGGTCATGCGCAGACGCAGCTAGCTGGTCTGCTGCCACGTTTCCAGCCATCTCACGGTGCCATGGCGCACAGCACAACATGTTTGAGGGTGTAGATACGGAATTAAAGTCATAAAGCGACACAAGCACAGGAGTCCTATGTTTTCTTTGTGTTTTCAGAGCTGTTACAACGCTCAGCGAATCCGTGTATACAACCGCACGTTGTAGTTGTAATTCATCAATATGCCTGACAGCCGCAGATACCGCATGGGCTTCTGCGGTGAAAATGCTTGTGTACTGCAGTGTACTGGTATAAGGCTGCAGTGTACTGGTAATTGAAAAAGATTGGCCTACAGCTGCAATGGACACTCCAGTGTCAGACTAAAAAGCATGTCTAAAGAATAATGGGCAAGCATACTTCTGTTAGAGTTTCAGAAAGTGTGTACGTATATGTACAGTAGGTGCATGTTTAGCGACATCCATGAAAGCTGGATCGCAGTTTATACCCCGCCATTGACAAGGTGGCGGGCATACTGCTGGAGCCATGGAACAGTGTTCTACAAGTGCCACGGCTATTTCCTCAGCGAGATTCCTGACACGGAGTGAGTAGGGCTGCCTCAGCGAAGGATAGTTGTGGAATAAAATATATTTGGACAAACTAATAATTGTGGAGTGACTGAGATGTTAATCGTTCGCGTTCACAATGATATAATATGTAAAAGAAGTATAGCATCTCTGCAGAGGGAGCAACCATTAGTTTGACTCTGCATACAGGCTTTCTACGGGGCTAGAACGAAAAGCGCCCGTAGAAGGGCGAATGCCTGCGTGGTGGACAGGGACAAGCATCTTTAAAGCTCATGTGCACTAAAACATTATACGAGGGATAGCGAGGCGCAACAAGTTCACTTAAACTATCAAGAGCGTGCAACCTAATACACCCCCTAGCGGCACTCCTGTTTCCTGCAAAAATGTTTGCGACAAAACAGGGCCTAATCGAACACGTAATGTGCGACTGGTTAAGTAGCTTTAGATTATGTTCATCAATCTACCCCGTTCGTCACCATTGCATACGTCACCATTGCGCAGCACTGGATCACTAAGAAGACGTTGTGTGGCGGGTTCGCAAATTCATGTGTGATGCGGTCTCCTTTGACGGCCTCAACTACGCATTCAACAACGTGGCCTCCGTCACCACCGCGCCGTCGATGAGGAACCACGACGTTTTGCCACTGCATTCACATGCTTGTAGAAGCTGGAGAAAGGCACACTGATTGAAATTTCGGAATACCCGAACTAATTAGAATTTCACAGCGCAAACTGAAGATGATGAGCGGGAAAACTCACAGTTAGTTTCACTTTCTTGCCAGCAATTCGGAACGAGGTCGGCGGCATCGGCGTGCTCTTCGGGCATGGCGGAGTTCGCTTGACCATTACAGAGGGCCGCAAATAAAACACATTCATAATTGCACTCGCAAACATACCTTCCAGGTGTTAGTTGACCCTTGAGAGGGTGTTCGTTTGATAATGTACTTGCAAGAAGCAGACGATTGACGCACAGGAGTAGTGGCTCCTTCAGCGCGGTTGAGAGCAGAGTCCAGAAACTGACGTCACACATCAGAGGCTACCACTCCAAGATATCTTACCCAATACACAAAGCACCGCGAACAGTGTGTTGAAAAGATTGAATCTGTGGATGCGTATGGAAGCCTCCCTTGTTGCAGTGGAATAGGTTTTCACACATGTCACCTTCTCAGAAGCCCTACCTTACCGGTGCTTCAGCGCTACCTTTTAAACCAGAGCAGCGTTGCCAATCAATTTTGAGAAAATACCCAGCACCATAGTCAGAAATATGTCACTTTAGCCAGCACAACTTTTAACACGATAGTGTTTCATACCTGAATCCACTGTGGCTGTAATGACGTATTTGCGTTCCCGATATGGCGTCTTAAAATGTAGATCAACAGATGGCGAAGAAACATGGCAAATATTCTGTCAACAGTAGTCAATCCTGCGACCTCTCACTCGCGAATGCATGTCGCGAAATGGGTCGGTCACCTAGAACACGTTCACGAGCATGCTAACGTCAGGCTATTGATATACACTATATGTCTTTAGTAGTACCCGCAGCTCATTGGCCTATGTCATTACTAGCGCAATAGCGCAACGTCTTCGAAGTTCACGAAATAAAGATTGTCACCACAAGTTGGGATGTGCGCTTATCTCACGCCTGGAATAATTTGTAAGTACTGTGCTTTCACCACAAGTTAGCATGAGAACGAAAGTCACTTCGCTCACAACAAAAGCCACTTTTGCGAAGGCAATGCGCCACTAGCGCGTAAGAAACTAAATGAAAGGGTTGTTACTTGGGCTGTAAATTGTGCGGAAAACGTTTCAGAGGAGAAGTCAGATATGACAGAGCGCACACTTACTAGCATTCATTAATAATAGCACTCTTCATAGCATTGATTATTTCACCCTTGCAGTAAGTGTGTCCTCTGCCCCATCTTCTTTTCAGCAATGTTCTGCGCATAAAAAGAGTATATTTTCTTTAGATCATGAACAGAAGTTACAACTGTTGCAGATTTCAGAATTCGCACCAACTGCAAATGCTAGTGTGCTCCTTTCAAGTGTCCTCCTTTGCACGTTGAGCTGCGACAGCGTCCCCTGAAGTTTCGATTTGTGACAGTTGTCACTTCTCACTCATCCTTTGAACTTTTGTGATCTTCTTTCTGATTTAGCAGAGCGCTGCATCCTTGGAGATGCTTGCTGTTCTTTGCTTGCAAAAGTTCATACCATTTGTTGCTATAGCATTCATTCTTCCGACCTTATGGCGACACAATGCTCAATAAAGGGTTACTACCTCTTTTAAGAGATCTTTCGCATTCGTGATAAACTGAATTCTATGACTCAGGGACCAGTTATGTCTTTTCTATATTACCCAAAATATTCCCCATCCCTAAAGCGAAGCGATGTCAGAATAATAATAAAGTACACACTATATTATACGGCATGTAGACGTGTTGTGGTACTGAAGTTTGTAATGACCTAAGTGGCTTGAAAATTAGTTTTGATAGATTAATTGATTTGTAGACTTTAACGTCCCAAAACCACCATATGATTATTAGTGACGCCGTAGTGAAGGGCTCTGGAAATTTTGACCACTTGGGGTTCCTTAACGTGCACCCAAATCTGAGTACACGGGGCTACAACATTTTCGCCTCCATCTGAGGTGCATCCGCCACAGCCGGCATTCGAACCAGCGACCTGCAGGTCAGCAGCCAAGTACCTTAGCCACTAGACCACGGTGGCGGGGCTTGAAAATTAGTTTTGAAGGGTGGGTTAGGAGCATGAAAGCTGCATGGAGGAAGAGAGAGCATATTATTATTCATTTACTCAGAGATGAAGATAACAAACTTGGAGACCCACCAGAAAACATGTTGCGGGCAGAGTAAGTCAGATGGTAACAAGGATAAGCAAGACATCATAAAGATGCAAAAGGTTTATCTGACAGCAGTGATTGCAAAACGTGGTTTTGAGTAATTATTAAAAGACCAAAGATGAAATGGGCGATGATGCGTTTCGTACAATTGTAGGGAAGGGGTTATGCTGTGTGAAGCGAGGCACTGTTGCCTTAGAACATGTAGTTACCAATCTAGATTAGGCAAAGCAGAACAAATTGGAATATCATCCAAGAAAGGAGTGCTGATAATCGAGCGATGATAAGCCCTATGGTGCATATTGTGTGCGTTGAAGTCGTTAACAATTAAAAAGGATGAACAGGTGGATGTTTCGCAAAAATGGTTAGTTAAAAAATGAATGGACGGACAGGAAAAGGCAAGGACGGTTGTATAAAGAAACGGCCAGACAGTGGGCACTATTCCTAAATAATATGGACGCCATGAACGCTTTGGTTGCGCTATATGTAACACGTGGGTTTTGGTCCGACGGGAAGCTACGATCACGACGGCGCCAACGCACATCATGAGGACCTCAACAACCTTTTCCCTAAAAATGCACGTTTGTTGGTGAGGTAAGGAAGCAACTGTACAGTGAATTTGAAAATATACACTCGGGTGTCTAAGAGCTACAGCATACATGAAGCACTGGTCTTTGGAGACATCGCAAAAGTGTTAACAGGTCGAGAATATAATTCAGTGAAAATGATTGGATAATCGGTAGAAACATACCAGAGATACATAAAAAAACACGAGTATGAGAATTTTCGTTAATCTTCTAAAAGGCGCAGTAGGCCTGGCTGTGAGTTTAGAAGATTGTTTTCAGAAAGTTATCCATATTGACATTGTAAACTGAACCACGACTTCAAAAGAACAACAATAAGAGTAATAACATTTGAATGAATCATTTCTTTAACGTGTCAAAGAACAACCATATCGACTATGTGTAGGTGTAGCAGCAATAACACAATAAAAAAATCGGCAGATCCAACGTACCTGAGACTCGACGTTATGCGAAGCATGCGGAGGGAAGGAGACCATCTTGCAAATTTTTATTGAGTGACGCCTCATGAAACTACGCCACATATATGTGCAAATGTTGCACGCTGTTGAAGAGTTGTCTATGTTTACATAACAAGTTGCTTGCACTTGCGTAACTATGCCAAATGGAGCAGCACCAGAAGTTGACTTGAAGCACTGATGCTCGAGAAGATCTGGCCTTGGACACTGCTGCACATATCAACTTCAGGTCATGGCAACTAACCAAAATTGACGTTAACCCGACTTGACAGCTGTATGAAAGGTTCACATATGTAGCGTTTATAAAATTGGGTAGGCAGATCTGCAACCACTACTGACCTTTCACGAGGAATGGCATCTATTTGAAAAGTAGTCCCGACATCTCGTGTAGCTCGATGTTAAAATGTTTCGTTGCCACGCAACATGCTTGGGTTCAATTCCATCTGGAACCCTCACATTTATTCCTTGCATTTCTCGGGTCGACGCTACCGATGTAGGGTATTTCTTAACGCCCGCACGTTAAAATTTGCCAAGTGTGTTCTCGTCATTTCCGATACTAAGTGTCAATCACCTGTGGCACATACCCACCTATCAGTGGCATATACCCGCCCATGAGTATGCGCCAGTGTCTGACGGGAAGTATTTGACAACGTACGCGACAGCATTTTGACATTCTTCATGTTTTGACCAACGCGTCATATTGGTCAAACCATCTTACCCTCTCGTACTAATTTTGGATCACGCCAAGTTAAGGGGGTGACCAAAAGAGCACCCAAACAAAAGAGCACTTAAAGCGGAGAGATAGATAGATAGATAGATAGATAGATAGATAGATAGATATATAGATAGATAGATAGATAGATAGATACGCTCAAACTCGCCGAAGTTCGATATGATTGATTTGATTGATTTGTGGGGTTTAACGTCACCAAAACCACCACATGATTATGAGAGACGCCATGGTGGACAGCTCCGGAAACTTCGACCACCTGGGAAGTTCAGTATGGAATGCGTTGCATTTAATTGAAATGCGAAATTCCCAAAGAAGTGCTTAACATTTGAAATGAAGAGTGCAGTACTGACAAGTTTCAGAAAAAGCTAAAAAAAGACAATGCACAGACAAAAAAATCAATGCAACATAAAAAGAATAAAAAAAAACAAGACGAGAATATTAAACTATGAGCGAAAATGTATGTGCGACATTCACGACACCGCGGAAGACTTTAAAAAAAGCGCAGAAGAGAAGAAGTTCTACATTTCGCAAAACCAAGTTGTGACTGTCCTAAGCTAGAATAAAAGCAATGACTGTGGAATATATAAAATATTAAGATAATAGAATTACAGCATATTCATGGGCTGTATGATGAGGAATAGAGTGAAGCGTCCGTCTGTGCGTTCGTGTATTCGTCTGTCCGACAAACCGTATGTCGATCTGTCCGTCCCCGGGTCTTTTCGTCTGTCTGTCTTTATGTCCGTCCCTCTGGTGAAAACTTCAAGTACCGCCATTTGACATCTTTTCATCATATATTGAATTTATTCAAGTACCGGTATCTAGCGAATATTTCCAAGAACTAAACGAGATGTGGCTACTTACAACATACATAGAGAACGCACAACCCATGGCTTAAACAGCTTTACCCCTACAAGTTTATACCCTGAGGTATAAATTGGCCGTGTCGTTAGTAACCACCGGTGGCACATACCCGAGATAGCGGGTGTGTGCCGCCGGTGGATACAAACGATAACGGGAGACGAACGGGTGACGCTATAGGAAGCTTCGCCCCTAGAAGTCAGCATTGTAGAGATTTTGTATTCTGTATTTTGTTTTTGCATCACTTCATACTATACTGTATGTAGTATAGGAAGTCACTGGCAGGTAAATGAAATAGTCGATTTCCCCTAGCTAACTTATGCGGAATTGTAAAATTAATCCAACTTGGAAGTGAAAGCCAGGATATCATACCGTGAACAACCCTTCAAACGAACCGTCAGCGCTCAACGCATCACTCTTCTTTGCGACGTTAAACCCGAGAAGCCACCCGTGCACAACGCTGCTGCTTCGAATGGCAGAGGGTTCCCTTCAGACAGATGGTCCAACCTTTTATTCTGATTACTATAAGGCAGTTAGTACATCAAGTAATCTGTCGCTGTCAGAATAAGGTCAGCTCATGCATCATTATTATCGCTGATCAACAGAGCCAATCCTGTTGTGAATACGTACGTTGTTTTCTTGGTTGCGACTTTTCGTCAGTAACACGTACTCCAACTAGGTACGATTCCAATACACTGATCGATCACATTTTGGTCAGTCTGTCTATCGATGACAATAGAGCAGGAGTATTGGATTTCGCTATCATGAATCATTACCCGTTATTTTTATGTGTCAGTTATAAAGGGATTCGCCGTAGTAGAAAGAACGTGCGCACTACTTTTGATTAAAAAACCTTTGTAGACACCATTCGAAAGACTAACTGGAACGAAATATATGACGAAAGCGCCGAAACTGCATTCAAATTTTTTTTCAGCTAAAGTAAGAGAATGTATTAGTCAGTCGTGCTCTGAAACCATAATTAAACAATGGTTCCGTGCACCTAGCAATTCTTGGATTACTGAGGCACTAATGCATTCTATGAGGAAAAAGGACGATCTTCGCAAAAAGCTCAAGGCAGAACCATTCAATCATTCACTCATATGTCGGCTAAAAGTTATTGCAATATTCTGGGAGCTGCCCTGAAGCACGCTAAACGGGAATACTATCAAAGTGAGATTAGAAATAACAGTGGCAACACAAGGCAGAAGTGGCAAGTAATGAAAGAACTTTTGAACAGCAATGAACGTAAATCGCACCCAACTGCTATATCTGTTAACGAAAACAGATACGCTGATTTTGATTCTATTGCGGAGATTTTCAGCTCTCATTTCAGCACCCCTGTGAGTACAAATACAAACACTCAGTGGGAACTCTCACTCTCAAGTCTTCCACGTATTCCTCAATCTTTCTTTTTCTATCCCACGGTAGCAGATGAAGTTAACAATATCATCACATTATTAAAGAATATTACCCCAGGTCTTGATCAAATCTGCTCTTCTAAAATTAAACTTGTATCAAAAGAGTTTTCCCCAATCTTAGCTTATTTAAACAATAAGCTTTTCGCGGCTGCTGTGTTTCCTAAAGGCCTTAAAGCAGGGAAAATTATCCTCAGTTTTAAGAAAGATGATCGCGAATGCTTTAACAACTATCGCCCGATTTGCATTTTACCTTTCTTTAGGAAAGTCATCGAAAAACTAATTTGCAACCTTTTAATGAAATACCCTTCTATATTCAACATATTATCTGATCACCAATTTGGCTTTCGTCCAGGTCTTTTGACTGAAGTTGCATTATTAACTTTCACTGACAGGATTAAATTGACAATTGATGAAGGTCTTTTTTTAGCGGTGTTAATTGATTTCACTAAAGCTTTCGATACAATTAATCACGCCGTTCTACTTCTTAAGCTTGGCTGTTACGGCAAATCTGGACTGCCCCTTCAGCTCATTAAAAGCTATCTTGGTGATCGGACGCAGGTTGTTCAGATAAACAGGAGTTTTTCATCTCCAAAAACCACTAACATTGGCGTTCCTCAAGCGTCAATCCTGGGACCCCTCCTGTTTTTGTTATTTATAAATGACATACCACTTCGTCTGAATCACACTAACGCTCTTATCTACGCTGATGACACTACTATTTTTACCGCACACAAGAATCCACTCACGCTACAACAATCACTAAACGTCGACCTAAATAACGTTGATTTATGATGTGTATCGAATCTGTTACTCATCAATCCATCAAAGACTAGTTCCATGGTATTCTGTTCCCCGCAGTTGTTTCCAAACATCACTTCATTAGCAGTGATACTTGATGGACACTTCATTCAAACATGTTCATCTACAAAATTTCTTGGTGTAGTATTAGATAAACATTTGAAATTCAGCGAGCATGCGCAGGCCTTAATTCAAAAGGTGTCTTTCGGTATTCACGTGATCATCAAAACACGACCTTACTTCTCCACTTAAATCTTTTATCTTTATATTACGCATTCATTCATAGTCACCTGTCATACTGCGTATCATCATGGGGAAATACATATTGGTCACACGTAAATTATCTAGAACGATTACTGAAGCAAGCTTTGGGACTCATTACCTTCAAACCATTTTCATCATCATCAGCCCCCATTTTTACAAACATGAACATTTTACCTCTGCATAAACTCTCCAGCTACAAAATACTAATGATCATATTTCGTATCCTTAATAATGAATTATACATTTCCAGTTTCTTGGGAGTTACTCTTAAAATACAAACAACACGAGGTTTTCAGCTAACTGTAATCTACTACTATCTATAGTACGTACCAACTATGGTCAAATGACGGCAAGATTTTCATGCCTAACACTGTGGAACATGCTGCCTGTTTATCTCAAATTATGCTCAATGTACTCCTTTAGTAAGCGCTTGAAGGTGTAATTGGTAAATGACTTATGACTTGAATGTTTTTTTGGGTTTCTTTGTTTCAAGCAAATCGTAAATATTGCTCATATGGCCCAACGTTTTTGCACCATTTTCTTTTAAATATTGCTGTGATTTTGTCGCTGTTTGCTGACTAAAAAGCTAATCCTCTTTTTACTTTTTGTTAAGAGGTTCACCTGACAGTTTTTACTTTGGGACCTCCGATTGTTCGTTCGCCATGCAAAAAATGCATTATTAAAAAATGTATCTATTTTTTAATAAACAACAACAAAGAACAACAACAAATAGAATATTGACGTGTTGTTATGATAAAAAAAGAGCTTAAAATCATTTTTATCATGTGGCGCAGTTGGCCTCATCTCCACTATACTAAAGGCTTATGGTTGTATGGTACCTCAGTACTGATACAGTACTTACTAACAATATGACAACTTCCATGTATCCCAGCATGTGAAGAACCACGCGTGTTGTTTTGCAGTATTTAGGTCAAGCTCTAAAAATAGTGTTATTAGTTATCGCCTGATCTTTCTGCTGTGTGCCATATCGAAGATCTGTGAAGCTGACTTTTCCCATGATACTGAGTTGTAGCGTAAAACGTTTGTTGATTTCTAAAAAACACGGGCGTCTCGCTGCCCACTCAAATACCAGGAATCTTTCTAGTTATTTGGCGTGAACCTTCCAACCATTTTCTCAGAGAGGTTAGGTTGACGTACTCTACTGTGACGTACGAGCAAGGCTTTTGACGTAGACAGCCCCCTCACTGTTTCTGTTTTAACTTGCACACTTCTCGTCTGTTGTGAATACCCTGCATAACTATCTCCTCATTAGATCACGTTGTGCGACCATAAATGGCCAGATGTCTTCTTTTTGCGAAGCGACTAGTGGGACCCCTTAATGATCGGTATTATGCTCAGTATTGCTTTTATTTATGATAACAATGTCTCGTTTGAAATTGGTTATTCTGATTTTCTTTTGTATGCCGATGACATAAAGATTTTCAAGCAAGTTCATTCAGTTATTGACCATCTCTTGCTGTAGTGGATTTATGTTCTTTCAACGAATGGTGCTAGAGCAATAGGCTTTCACTGAATACCTAAAAGGTCATGTTGACCAGCACATCTTGCAAAACATCGGTTTTGTCATTTCCATTAACTCTGTACAACATGATACACTGTCAGATTTATGAGATCAGTGATCTCGGTTTTCTTTATTGTTTGCATGATAATGTTCTCTCGTGAGACTAAACGAGCTGTGACGTGATCCTCGTTCTGTTGACGGGGTTTACCAAATATCTTGAAAATTCTATTCTACTACAGCCATCCACAATTAGTGGGCCGCAGTATATCTTGCTCAACATGAGTATGCACCTAAGATCTGAAATTGCACTGCTAAATTCAGCAGTAACACAAATTAGTGAGCCCACAACATCAATATTCAATTGCGACCATTGTTTTTCTAGAAATAACTCTGGATCTCATTTTGAAAGCTAGATCATTACCATTGATATCACTGTACTGCCAATAAAATCACCCTGACCTGTTATTTTTTATGAAATTGTTCGCGGTATGATCTCCTGGCCTTCACTTCTAAGTTATAATAATTATGCAATACAGCATAAGTTAGCCAGGAGAAATTTGATCATTTGGATTACCTGCCAGCTACTTTCATTAGTATATACCGTTCACAGAATACAAAATCTCTATTATTTTGACTTTTAGAAGCGAAGCTTCTTATGGCGTCACCCGTTTGTCTCCCGTTATTGTTTTTATCCACCGGTGGCGCACACCCGCTATCTCGGGTATGTGCCACCTGGGGTTACTAACGATAATGCCAGTTTATACCACAGGATATAAACTTGTACGGGTGAAGTTTCTTAAGCCATGGGTCATGCGTTCTTTGTGTATGTAGTAAGTAGCCACCTCTCGTTTAGTTTTTGAATATATTGACGCGATGGCAGTACTTGTATATAATCAATATATGATAAAAAGATGCGAGATGGTGGTACTTGAACTGTTCACTAGACCGACGGACATAAAGAAGGAAAGACGCACGGATGGAAAGATCGACCCACGGTTTGTCGGACGGACAGAATCATGAACGTACACACGGATGCTTCGCTCTACTCATCATCATTTCAGTCCATGAATATGCTGTATTTTTATTATCTCAATATTTTATATATTCTACAGTCGTTGCTTTTATTGAAGCTTTGGCAGTCATAACATGGTTTTGCGCAATGTAGAGCTTCTTCCCTTTTGCGCTTTTTTTTAAAGTCTTCCGTGGTGTCAGTAATGACACACGTATATTTTCGCTCATATTCTATAATTCCCGTCTTGTATTTTTAGTATTTTCATGTTGCGTTGATTTCTTTTTGTCTGTGCGTTGTCTCTTCCTTTAGGTTTTTCTCAAGCCTGTCTGTACTACAGTCATTATTTTATATGCGAAGCATTTCTTAGCAAACATCGGCGACTTTAAGCTTATCTATCTATCTATCTATCTATCTATCTATCTATCTATCTATCTATCTATCTATCTATCTATCTATCTATCTATCTATCTATCTATCTATCTATCTATCATTCTATCTATCTATCTATCTATCATTCTATCTATCTATTTATCTATCTCTCTATCTATCTATCTATCTATCTATCTATCTATCTAGCTGCTTACGTTTGGGTGCTCCCATGGTCACCCCCTTAACTTGGCGTGAACCAAAATTTGCATGAGAGGGTAAGATGGTTTGGCCAATATGACGCCCTGAACAAGACATGAAGAATGTCACAATCTTGTCGCGTACGTCGTCAAACACTTCCCGTAAGACAGTGGCACATACTCACGGGCAGGTATATGCCGCTGGTAGGCGGGTATGTGTCACAGGTGATGGACACTTAGTATCGAAAATGACGAGAACACACATGGGAAATTTCAATGTGCGTGCGTTAAGAAATACCCGACATCGGTTGCGACGACCCGAGAAATGCAAAGAATAAATGTAGGGGTCCCAGTTGGAATCGATCCCAAGTATGTTGCGTGGCAACGAAACCATTTACCATCGAGCTACACGAGATCTCGGGACTACATTTCAAATAGACGCCAATCATCGTGAAAGGTCAATGTTGGTTGCAGTTCTGCGCACCCAATTTTATAAACGCTACATATGTACACCTTTGATACAGCCGTCAAGCCGGGTTAACATCAATTGTGGTTAGTTGCCA
Organism: Rhipicephalus annulatus; assembly: GCA_013436015.1. Lineage (NCBI taxonomy): Eukaryota > Metazoa > Arthropoda > Arachnida > Ixodida > Ixodidae > Rhipicephalus > Rhipicephalus annulatus. The sequence continues at coordinate 578,410 of WOVY01014561.1, read as the reverse complement.
TGACCTGAAGTTGATATGTGCAGCAGTTGTCCAAGGCCAGATCTTCGCGAGCATCAGCGCTTCATATCAGCTTCTGGTGCTGCTCCAGTTGGCATCGTCACGCAATTGCAAGCAACTTGTTATACAAAAGTCGGCAACTCTTCAACAGAATTCAACATTTGTACATATATTAAGCATTGTTTGATGACGTGCCACTCAAATGAAAAATTTGCAAGACGGTCTCCTTCCCTCTGCACGCTTCGCATAACGTAGATTCCCAGAGATGTGGGACGTGCCGAATTTTATATTTTGTTATTTCTGCTACGCCTACACATAGACCATATGGTTTTTCTTGGCCACGTTAATCAAATGATTCATTCAGACAATTTTAATTTTATATTTGCTGTTTTGAAGTCACGGTTAGTGTACAGTGTCAATATGAATATCTTTCTAAAAAAATCTTCTAAACTCAGAACCTGACCTTCTGCGCCTTATAGAATTGCAAGAATTCCCATACTTCTGTTTTTCATATTTATGTCTGGTATGTTTCTACCGATTATTCAGTCGTTTTCACTGATTTATATTCTCTACCTGTTAAACATTCGGTGATGTCTCCAAAGACCAGTACTTCATGCATGCTGTAGCTCTTATGCACCTGAGTGTATATTTCCAAATTCACTGTTCACATGTTTCTTTGCCCCGCCGCGGTGGTCTAGTGGCTAAGGTACTCGGCTGCTGACCCGCAAGTCACGAGTTCAAATCCCGGCTCCAGCGGCTACATTTCCTATGGAGGCGGAAATGTCGTAGGTCCGTGTGCTCAGATTTGGGTGCACGTTAAAGAACCCCAGGTGGTCGAAATTTCCGAAGCCCTCCACTACGGCGTCTCTCGTAATCATATGATGGTTTGGGACGTTCAACCCCACAAATCATTCAATCAATCAATCACTTGTTTTCTTATCTTACCAACAAACGTGTATTTTTAGAAACAAAGTTGTTGAGGTCCTCATGATGTCCATTGGCGCCGTTGTCAACGTAGCTTCCCGTCAGACCAAAACCCACGTGTTACATATAACGCACACATAGCGTTCGTAGTGCCCATATTTTCTAAGAATAGTGCGCACTCTGTCTGCCCTTTCCTTTATACATTCGTCCAGGCATTTCCCTGTCCGTCTGTTCAGCCATTCATTCGTGCAAAACATTCTTCTGTTCCTCCTTTTTAATTGTTCACGACGTCAACGCACACAATATGAACCATAGGGCTTAGCACCTCTTGATCGTCAGCACTCCTTTCTTGGATGATATTCCGATTTGTTCTTCTTTACTTAACCCCGAATTGTAACAACAGGTTCTAAGGCAGCAACGCCTCACTTCACACAGCAGAGCCCCTTGCCTTCAATTGTTCTAGATACATCATCACCCATTTCATCTTTAGTCTTTCGGTAATTACTCAATACACGTTTTGCAAGGACTGCCGTCAGATAAATTTTTTGCATCGTTATGATGCCTCGCTTCTCTTTGTTACCATGTGACTTACACTGCCAGCCATATGCTTTCTGATGGGTCTCCAAATTTGTTTTTTTAACTCCAATTGAATGAATACAAGAATGCTCGCTTTTCCTGTATGCTGGTTTCATGCTCCGAACCCACCTTCGAAACTAAATTTCAAGCCGCTCAAGTCAATACAAACTTCAGTGCCACCACACATCTATATGTGGTAATATATAGTGTCTACTTTATTATTATTTTTCTGACACCACTTCGTTTTAGGAATGAGCAAATATTTTTCGCAGTATGAAAAAATCTTAACTGATTCCAGAGACCTAAAATTCAGTTTATCGCGAAAGTGTAACGTCTCTCCACAGAGGTAGTGACCGTTTATTGTGCATTGTGTCACCATAAGGCCGAAAGAGTGATTGCTATTGCAAGAAATAGCATTACATTTGTCACGCAAAGAACGGCAAGCATCTCGGAAGGTGCAATGCTCTGCTCAATCAGAAACAAGGTCACAAAAGTACAAAGGCCGAGCGAGAACTGACATCTGTCACAGCTCGAAACTACAGGGGAGTTCGGAGGCTGTCACAGCTCAACGTGCAAGGGAGTAGGCTTGACAGGAACGCACTAGTATTCACAGGAGGTGCGTGTACTAAAATACACAACAGTTCTAAGTTGTGTACGTGATTTAAAGGAAATATACTCTTTTGATGCGCAGAACTGTGCTTAAAAGAAGATAGAGCAAAGCACACACTTACTGCAATGGTGAAGAAATCAATGCGGTTAAGAGTGAAATCAATAATTAAAGCTAGTAAGTGTGCGCTCTGTCATATCTGACTTCTTTTCTGAAACGTTTTCCGCACAAACTACAGCCCAAGCAGCGACCCTTTCATTTAGTTCCTTACGAAGGGTATACTGCCCTTCTCCTTGGTATATTTTTCTGCATTGCAACGATGCCGACAGTAAACACGTAGACATGAGTGAGAATTACTGATTTCTGCCATTCTCGCATTCGAAAACAACGCCTGCGATACTTACTGCATAGCAGCTATTCAAAATGCTGCTTCGACAGTCGATTGACTGCTCAAGACATCTAATAGAAATTCAAAGCAGCATCAAATTACCAAATCTGAGACAATCGTGCTCGGATTCCAGCTATGGAAGTAGGCAGGGTGCAAGCATGTGCTGTATCACAGTAAGAGAAGTTTCAAGGGCCAAGTGCTGGTGTAACTCGGAGTTGGAGCAGGTTCCGTCATATTGCACAACCTGGCTGATGCAAATGACTGCTGTTTGTCTCAGTATTGTATGTTCAATGAGAGCGACATCACCAAGTAGTTCTATTAATACCACAAAGGACTGTCGCTTGGGTGTCTGAATATAACATTTAGTTATCGCTCATCATAGATACCGTGAACATGTAGGCCACAAATATTAACCTGGCTAAGGCAAGCTCGGTGAGTGTTCAGGCGTACAGCATAAAGAAAAGCTTAAAGAGCACCGTTTAATGTTTCTGCTTTGCCTTAGGTTACAACTTTTATTGAATGTACACTAAGCAGTGACAGCAGGTTTCGCTTACAAGTTTTTTGCAAGCAGTGCGCTAGGTGTGCCGTTGTCTTGATCATTGAACTACGTACACCCTCCGAATAAAGCCGTAATCTCACTATACTGGCCGCTCAGCGTCGCTCACGAGACGCGTGCACTTACCCGAGGTCATTCATATGGCGCGCGTCTTTGCTTCCTAGTCGGACCTTCGCGGTAGGTTTTGGGACGTGACATCACTTGGTGCAGGTAGCCTACGCTTGTAGCCTGCGTGCGATGAATGACTGAAGTAATGGCGAGACGCTCAAACACGATTGCAAGCTTACCGAGCAGTTGCGGGTAGGGCGGGTATAGCAGAAATTACTGTCAGTGATGTGCTTGCTGCAGAGCATCGATGAAGGCACGGGGCACTTTGCCTTGCTGAGTTATACTATCCACTTCTTCCCTACCTTCGAGTAGTTAGAATCGTTGTGAAAGCCTACGTGCTTTTCACGGGTGGGTGATCTTATAGAGGCACAGAGCAAGCAGTATTTTACCATTGCACGCCACTCGCCGCGGAGACAAGCGGCCGACGTTGTAAGAAACAAAGCACAGTGAGTTTAAAAAGAGCGTTTAAGCAGACACCCATGGTTGTTAGAACAGCGTTGGTAGCTACCACACACAATATAAGCAAGTGAACTGCTACGTTCTCTAGTTCTACCCCGACGGTAGTTTCTACACGGCGCTGGCCGCACCTAGAACGCGTGAATGGTTGAAGTGACAACATACAAGCGCGGTTCGCAGCGCCGTCATCGGTGACCCACCAGATCAACTGCTGAGAGCGGACGGAACCAGCAAATGTGAAATAAAAAAGAGAGCTGGGTTTGGTAGTGACCTACCGATTTACCGCAAGGTACCATGATCAGTCACCAACGCGCCCAGTTCTAGACCTGATGGGATAAGAAGAACGTAACGGGAAATAAACTAGCAGGGGTCGTGTCTCCCTAATACCTGTTCTCCGGGTAAAAAAGTGTGCTACTTCACGTTACGGAAAATTACCGGTAAATATAATTTGAATTCTGCTCCTCTTTAGCGACTTACTTGAGTGGAGGCTCAGCGGCAGCGACGCCATAATCCTGTTATCTTCTATGGTCGCATTAGAGTATCTAATCATCAGGATTTTTCGTTGTGAACTTGTAATTTTTACTGAAAGCGCTTTGGGTAGCTGAAGTTTTTAGGAGCACACATGCATTTACCCTCTGGCGGAAGCGAAAAATTGTGCGCTTTTTAGCTATTCTGTACTATAACTTTGAAATATTTATTTCTTATATTAAAAAGAAACTTCTTTCTTGAAATTGACCATACCTTCTTTGACGTTAGACATTATAATGGATTAATGAGACTAGAAATTCTACGCTTCATATCACTACACTATGCCAGCTTTAGCACAGGCTATGTTGCATAAGGCTTCGCAAATATGTAACTTAACCAATGTCTCGCGACACTTATGCAAATTACTCAAACACACCTTCATTTTTTTCTATTTTTGCTGTTGCATCTGCCTTGATTTCTCAATTATAGTGGACCAAACTTCAATGAAAACTAGTCATCGAAATAAGTAGTATGCGTGTTTTACCGTTAACGTTTGCAAGAATTCTTGTCCATTATGCTTTTTTATTTAAACTTACAAGAAGTGCCGAATACTTGGTGATATCACAAATGTCCGGTTATAGTTTCGGTTATTTGTGCTATGAGTGCACCGCAATGCACAACTGGGCACTCGAGTGCAGGAAATAATCACCTTTTAACACAATAGTGTTTTATACCAGAGTCCACCAAAACTTCACTGACATCATTTATGCCATGGGTGTGACGTCAAAAAATACGCATAAACCAATAATCAAGAATGACCAGAGAAACGTTTTCGCTTATTTGAGTGTCTACACCGTCGAACGCCACACCTCACGGTTCGTAACGGAGTAAGTAAGATACTTTACCCACTGCACTACTGACCCATGCTTCACCTTTTCAAAACACGCCTCACATTATTTTCACACCTACCTTTCAACAAGGCCTTGGTTAACGTGTGCGGGTGCCAGCGTTTCGTAGGGGTGAATTTGTGAACCATGATACTAACGAGTGCAGAGAGGACACGATTCACTTGAACACACGCACACACTGACAGTTGTGAGCTTTTGCATGTGCTTTCTTGGGTTCTTTTAGTCTATAGGTAATATCATAGATAATGTGTCATCGCAGTAATTGGGGTGGGGCAGAGCATGTAGCGATAACCAAGATAGCTAAGATAATCACCTGTGTTTAGGAGTAGCATATTGAATTCCAAGACAAGCGCGTGAGGAGGAGATGAAATGTTAGGTTGGCACGTGAGGATGAGAAGTTTTGGGTATAACCTGGCCGTGGCAAGGTAAGGACCGAATTGATTAGAGGAGCATGAGGGACGCTTTTATTCAACAGTGGGCATAGTCGGGCTGATGATTGCGGCGATACTGACATTGAGTAATAGTTAATATACGTTGATACAAGTTTTTGTAAGATTCAACAACTGCTGTTTTCTAAATTCGGTTCGTATTACCTATTTTAGCCACCATAAATGTGTAATCGTGATTGCGGACGTTGGTCGTCGGGATTGAGGTGTGCCACTAGGATCAACCAAGGTGCGCCGACATAAGATGGTTCTGCGAACCCTCCAAACAGCAGAACACGTTCAGCAAGCTCTCATTTGTCATTCTGCCATTGACATTCAACTACTATTCTGAAGTCTCGTTTCACTTTCAGGCTATACCAATTTCCATGACGGAAGTATTATTCTTTTTTTGTATTATGAAGCAATATATAACCATTTGCATCATCTTTTCAAATTAAACTTTTTTCTTCTGACTCCACAGTGCAGCTTGATACTTACAGACGCTACTGAAACTTTTGGCATGGAATAGAATGATTAACTATTATTTATACTTAAACTGATTTTTTAATTATTTGAGATCAGATGTGATTGCCACAGAAAAAAGACTACTCTGAGCATAGATTTTTAAAGAATATTTAATGTAATGATCAAGTCGCAACCATTCCTATAGGAAAGACTTCAGGAGCAAGAGATAGCGTTTGCCATACTAGCAGTTTTTACATCAGTTTCGGTAAGAGAAAACAGGCGCTTTACGACAAAACTTCGTCTACGAACGTCATATTGCGAGAACCTTGGTATTTCTTTAGGCTTCATGCGAGAATTTTAAGCAAAGGTGCATTTTGATAGCTAAGAATGTTGTTCCCATAGAGTGCCTTGGGTGGCACTCTTTCCACTGATACTAATAATCTTTCTACCATCTGCGTTACACCTCCTCCCCACTGGTGATGCTTGTGTAGAAAGTCATGTAGTCCTTTACAACGGTTGCTCTGCGAGTAAAAGAAAAATAAAAGAAATAATCAGGCTGGAACATTTTAAGAGGATCTCGGCCCGAACATTGTCTCTTTCACAAGAAAATAAACAGACATAACTTCAATTTATAGCTGCCTTTCTTTACGAATAAAGCCAGAGACGGACGCTTACAGAGAAAATGCTTTGACGATCACTCAATAAGGGTAATTGAGACAGCTGTATTGTTAAGTCTGAAGAATCCGAATAATCCAGCAAATTGGACTCCTCGGAAGCATCCTTGATATCGGACGCTCAGACGTATTTATGCTAAGCAAAAGCTTTCCCACTTTTTGCGTTGTATCAGGAAGACAGCCACTCAGCTGGATAGTTTGAAACTTGGCTGTGTAAGTACGTCCAAACACAGTAAATGCATTGTGCCATGAAGTCCTAGTGAGTCTGATTGCCTTTGTTTCAATCATTTACAAATCAACATTCATAGGCCAAGGCAACGCGGCATTGGTATGTGTTGTTTTTAGCTAGTTCTCACAACTAAATTGTTGGGCCGACTGCAGCTGAATCATTTCATTACCGATGCTTGAACAGCACTTGGACGCTGAAGAATTCTATCTTCAATGCTTTCAACAGTCTCGGTGTTATCAATAATTGAGCACCATAATATTGCCACACAGAGTATCAGCATTCAATGAGCTATTGCTGTGCTTTGCGAGCCGATCTTCGCCAATCTATAGCGTAAACTTTGCATCACCTCTCATGCAATTCAAAACTAATTGATTTGTCATTTACTGCAGTATATATACCGCGATAAAACATGCAGATAATCAAGTGTTAACGCCAACAAAGTACAATGACCAAAAAGAACAGTGGACAAGACCCCCTTCTTTTCGGTCCTTGTTTTTTGCAATTCAAGTTTGTTGCTTATGTCTTGCCAAAAAAGTGTACCTAAAAAGTCAGCTTGTTTTGTTCCCACCCTTTTGGGGAATGTAAGTATGGCTTTATGTGTTTTTGGGGATGGTCTAACTGCCATAATAACTTGGCCTTTAGTGTTACATTGTTCACCTTGCACTGAAAGGCAAAAGAATGCCTCGGTGCCGAGAAACTGATATTGCTAATACTCTTAAACTTTACAAGCCAGTTGCAGCATTTCGAGAGCTGTAGAAATAGTTGTCAAAATCTAACAGCATCCGTTTATATTGCAACACAAAGTTGCTTTGCAATTTATAAAAAGAAAAGACATTCCAAATATCGGAAAATTAATCCCGGTCTTGGAGCAGACGCGGGGGAAAACCTTTTATTGTAGATTTACACCTGGCTCTCAGCTATTTGTTGAAGAAAGCGTAGGTCAGTTTTCTCTACACGCAAATTTTTATGCGTCTTTCTGCTCAAAAAGTATGAAGTGATTACCTATCAGAGGGCATACTAAAGCACCACCTTCAATATTAAGAGAGGTCATTAGCGCTGTCAATAAGGTAGACGAGCAAATCTGTCAATACATGATAAAGAAAAGGAGAGGTACAACCCTGGCCATATCGGGCTTGGTCGTTAGAATCGTCGTTCTTACCTAACGACCACAAAAGACAATTTGTCTTTTTTTCATCCTTTCAGAATCGATTGTACGTTGATTTGAAGATTTTCGCATGTTTTTTTTTTATTCTTGATAACGTCAATATACTTTTTTGCTGGATCGTGGCAGTTTGCCCTAATTACTTGCGTTTCTACTAACGACCAGGTAGATTTTACTTGTATTTCTAAATCTGTCACTTTATTTCTCATGTAAGGAACAGCTACGATGATAAAAAACTATTACTGCTTACTAATATAAGGTATTGGGTCTAGGCTAACATGCACGGCAGGTTTCACAGGCAAAATGAAGACAACGTTATGCTACAACAATATTACAATGATATTGTAATAAGAATAGGAATAGCTTAGTTATTCGTCCCAAAATTACGAAATCATTAGGAGAGACACCATAGGCTCGGGAAATCTCCACTGTGTGATGTTCTTTATAGTGCACTGCAGTCACACAGGGTTCTCAAGAGAATGTGCAAGCATGCTCTCAATCTCCCAAATCACATCTGATCAGCGCCTTATCGGCCAGGGCATGGTAAATACTTTCACGGAGATCCTGGAGGGACACTCCACAAACCAATACACGAGATTCAAAGACTACATCGTGTCACCGCCTATTAGCCTAAGTTCGCCTCCACCTTTCCAGAGACGGAAGAGCACGTACGCATACCAGCAGTCTGGAAATAAGCCCTACACGCGAGCGCCCTTCCAGCTACCATTACACGTGATGACCGCGATGGGAACAGACACTGCATGTTTGACGTGGACACCTCATACACACATCTTGGGGGTAGTACACGGCTGTCGTCGTCTACCAAAATGTCATAGTGAATGGATTCACATAAGATCAGGGGTCATTAGTAGAATCCAGAATCAGAGGCACTGAAATTAATTTTAGGCGCCAAAATATAGCCAAGTCATCCACTTTTAGGCCCGAGTAATCGTAAATAGTGGCAGAATGTATTTTCACAACAGTCAAATTTTGCAATAAGTACGCGCGGGACTTGGGTATACATCCGTAAAGCGAAATGAAGTGCACTAGTTCAAGATGGTACAAAGGCGCCTATCGTTTAGCATAGCCATGCGAGTTTCTTTGTTTCCCCGCAGTGGTTGCAGAACACCGTCTCTGCCTTTGTAGGTCAACATGGTGATTTAAGTATCTACCAAGAAATCGACGCGCTCGTGAGTTCCTTTCTCTTCAACATGGCTGAGAAGAGAAGCACAAGAACAAATAGCGACCCACTAATCGGCAAGAATCGCCTTTCAGCCGCACATTAGCCGATACTAATCAAACAGGGTGAATTTCTCCTCTGTCTTTGAATGCGTAAAAGAAAAGGACCCATCACGAAGATTTAGCATTTCGAGCAGGAAACAGATATGCATTCGCTGAGCACTAATGATCTCCTCTGCCAAGATCTGCAACACTCGCCCCGGAAAGAGGTGAAATGTGCGGCTGGACACCACTTGCCTTTCAATTGAGGCGCGCACGCCCGAACATGGTGGAGGAGAGCTATACAACAAGTACTAGTTCTGCGTACGCAAAATAGTACGCGACACTGCGAGAGTCTTTCCATGAGACGAGCGCAATTTGTTCAACCTGTTGGTTGAATAGAAAAAATGAAGGTTGAGAGAAACATGAAAGCACAAAATTAATACGCACACAAAATCTGTGCGTGTTAATTGTTTAATGCGAAGCATCTCATTAGCGAGCTCTATCCGGTGGTGTCCGCGCTCCACGGCGCATAAACCTACTATAAGCCCCTGGAACTTCGCAAAGTAGCGATGCATGTGGTTATTCGCGCGCCTCCTCTCTTTTAAAGCTCCGCCGATGTCTCCGAGGCTGGCGCCGCGGCGGTATTCACGCCTCGAACTGAGCGCTCGTCACCTAGCGGCCGCGCCTGGAAGGGGCGCTAAGTGGATCAACCTTGAAAACAGACATGCTACCGCATTGCGTGCGTTGAGAAGAGGCTGCATAGTTCCTTTCTCTTCGCCATGCCTCACGCGCGAGCCCGCCCGAGAAAGAAAAAAAGGGACGTCCAGAGACCGTTGCTGCGTGTCGCAATGCATGGCATCTTGGCAACGTATCGTACTGCTCTTTGCTTAAAGACGCAGACGACACGTGATGGAGAAATGCAGAAGTCATAAACTTATGCAGTAAAAAAAAGGTTACAGACACTACGGTAGTTCTAATCAGTTCGCTCGTGACGACCTAATTCTAGTCGGTGTGTACACCATTATTTATATTCTGTGAATTCTGGTGAATTTGGGCTTCTCTAAGCACGTGGTATAGTTTCGTTTATATATTGAAGTGCTTAAGGAAATTCGTTGTATTACATGAGTAATGTAATTTGCGCTTGTGCTTGTGTTTTGTACAAGTCGTAGTGCTACCCACTACCCAAATTAAGGTCCTATATTTCTTCCTTCATGCAATTTTGATTACCCGCGCGGTGTGTTTACACAAGCACACAAAGGCTCACCCAAAGGTCGCACGTGCGTAGCTTGCCTGTACGTATGTTAATGCGTACGTAAATCATGTCCTTGCCTTCATAGCGTGCATAATGTGCGTGCATGAATCTGCTTTAAATACCCATGACTGCCAACACTAACAGGCGTGTGTTAAGAAGCACACGACCTCATTCATTAAAAACCTAATAACATGAATTGGTGAACACAAAAAAGCAACACTCTTACTACAATCGAAACTTCGATTTGTCCTATCTCATGATACAATGACCTAGGCATAGCTCCGCTCTGTTCTCAAGTGAACGGCATCTGTATTGAGCTTTTGACAGCGCAACAAAACTCAGTTGGATACAACTAATTGACTGCATGAGTCGCAACGTAGTTACCTCGAAAACTGATAAGGTCTTGTCTGTAGCACTGTAGCAACGCAGAGCAAAAGTGCAAGCGTAGAGTACTATAAAAGGTCAAAAGAGGACACTTCCTTAGGCCCCTGTGGCTGATTTTAATGCCCCTTATTATAAAGAAAGTAGCGACACTCTCCTCCATATTCTCTCCAATTTGTCTAACCCTTCTCTCCCAATTCTCCAAATCTAATCTACATCCTCTCCCGAACAGCCACCGTGCGGGCGCCAGCCCTATAACCCGGCTAGTGCCAGTTTCCTATCAAAAATGTTATGTCACACTGAAAACGCGCGCGATGCTCGTCGCGGCCCGAGAGGCGAGAAGCGGGACAAGAGTGTAGGTGGCGGCGTGGCTCGGTTAACAGAATGGTGGTACTTTCCTAAAAGTATCCAGGGACTTTAGCTGATTTGGGTTCGCAGTTAACCAAACGGGTGTGGTAAAACTTTACAGCTTCAGAGATGGCAGACGGCAGAAATAACTGTCTTGAAGGTTATTTTGTAGTGACGAGGATTATTACACAGCCTTCGAGACCACCTATACGTGCGTGCTCATTTATGAGGCTATCTTTTATTTCTCTTTTAGCGCGTCATTTGCATGCATAGATGAGCTTAGTGTGAGCTGCACCGCTAGGGCGACAAGCACATGATGCCACTGTGTATTTATACAAACGTTTTAACTAAAACATGAGAATCATTAGAGAAACGAAATCTTTTACTTTCGAATGATATTCTTGTATAGCACATGCCAACTTTGTTAATGTTTGATAAACGCAGTAATAAAAGGAAGTTCATTGCACTGCGAGACGCGAAAATACAGCTGCCATTTCATGTTTAAAAGTTACACACAAGAAATAAACAAATAGGCAACAATATAACAACAGCCACAGCAAAATAAAACTGCAATAAATGCACGCAACTACACACACGGTGCACAACGCAACACGGCAGTAGTTGCCTCAGCACTTGACTCCGGCTTAAACCGAAAAAATAAAAGTTAAATGTTGGCTATGTCTTCTTTCCCACCTTCGCAATAATTTACCCAGCACATTTCACAAAGCGTTTTCGCGAAAAACGGCTACAAGCAGTCGCTGCAGGAAAAACAAACAATTAATTTAGGTGTCATGCAAGCCGTGAACGAGACAAGAATGTTTACTCAAAAGTTACGTCTTAGATTAGGCTAGAAAACATTTTTCTAGCATCATTACTTCTCTTATCGCGCTCGTTCGAGCTTCAAGAAATTTGTGAATGGAACAAATAACCATACTAAGCTCAGCTGCACTTTTCACAAAATCTCACACATGCAGGAAATTCGAATACATGTATTCAGCAGCGCAAATGAAACCTAACAGCACAAGCGGCAACTTAATTCCTTGAGCCAAGAAAGACTTTTCTCGCTAACGTGCTGCGAAGCATTCCAGACAGATTTCCTTCGTCTGAGGCGATCCCCGAAAACAGTACGAGAAGTGAAGAGCACGAAAAATTGGCAAATCCCACGTATAGTGGGAATCGATGATATGCGAAGCGCGAGTGAGAAATGTTGATATGTCACTTTAAAATAAGCACAATATGATGAGCTGGGGGTAAATGATGCCGTACATGACTTCCCTGTCATGATTATCATGTTTGGATGTGTCGTTTTCCTTCGTGATATATTGAGGTCACGTGATACCAAATTTAGTATATGTGGAGCTAGCGAAACAGACGCGAGTGCCCTATGAGCGTGGTTTGTTGTCATGTTGTTACATGAAACGCGTGTCAGGATTACCATGATAGCACCGGCCATATATGTTTTTTTCATCTATTGCCGTCACGTAACAACGAATTTGGTATAGATCGAGCTAGGAAAACGGCCGTGAGCACATCATGAAGGCCCCAATATACGCCAATGTAGCGTTGACGCGCGCTCACGCTGCGAACAGCGACGCTACGTTAGCAAAAAGCGAGCACTCCATAGTCTGACGCCAGGCGCGACCAGCTTCTTTCAGCGCGACTCAATGGCAACAAGGGTGAAATACGGCATGCTGCACTTCGAGCCGATGCGTTATTCAGACAACACTGATTCTCTCTTTTTCGTGATGGAGCGACACCGGACGCCCTTAAACGCGCGTGCGTCAAAGCAACACAGCACGGCGCGCGCCGGCGAGCAGATGGCAGGACCGGCGCCTGGCGTTGCAACGCCGGCGTGACGCGACCAAATTTACGCCGGCGAGTACGCGCACCGCGTCACGTCGAAATGTATTGGCGCTTTGACTGTGACATGCAGTCACGTTCGCACATGACACGCATCTCATGATTATTGTGGTTGCATCGGTCACATACCTTCGTCGTTCATTGGCGTCACGTAATGCCAAATTTGGTATACGTGAAGCTAGCAAAACAGCCGCGAGCGCGTCGTCAGTGTTGCATGTAGTCTTGATGTTACATGACGCGCATGTCGCGATTATTATGCTTAGATATGCCATTACCTATGTTGCCGTTCGCGTCGCGCAATACTAAATTTGGTACATGTGAAGCTAGCAAAACGGCCGCGAGCGCGTCCTGAGCGTAGCATGTAGTCATGTTGTTACATGACAAGCTTCTCATGTTTAGCCATTTTGCGCTAGTGTCATCCGTTCGTCATCCGTTCGCGTCCTATAAAACCAAATTTGTTATAAGTGAAGCTAGCGAAACGGCCGCCGGCGCATCATGGGCGTGTCATGTAGTCATATTGTTACATAAGGCGCATCTCATAATTATCATGTTTGCAGCAGTCACATACCTTCGTCATCCATTCACCTACTGTAATACCATATTTGTTATATGTGTATGTGAAGCTAGCGAACCGGCCACGAGCGCGTCTTGAGCGTGGCATGTATACATGTTAGTAGATGACACGCATGTCATAATTTTCATGTTAGGGTCTGTCGCTTCTGTTCGCCATGCAATCGTGCCATACCAAACCAGTTTCGTAACATGCCATGAGAATGAAACCACCACAAGAGGAGCTAGACCATCAAATGTAAATGAAGACGTTCATAACACACATGTCATGATTTTCATGTTATGACTAGTCGATTATGTTCTTCATACAGTCATGTTGTGCCATACCAAGTTTGGTATCGATACCATTATCGAAACAACCAGGAGAGCTAGAAGCCGTAGGCTGCTAGATAGATAGATAGATAGATAGATAGATAGATAGATAGATAGATAGATAGATAGATAGATAGATAGATAGATAGATAGATAGATAGATAGATAGATAGATAGATAGATAGATAGATGGATAGATAGATAGATAGATAGATAGATAGATAGATAAATAGATAGATATGCTCAAAGTCACGGAAGTTCGCTAAGAAATGCTTCGCATTAAAAAAATATTTCTGCGCCGAACACCACCGTGCCACAAACTTTAGGTTAAGGCTTCTGCGACGATCCGCCGTGGTGGTCTAGTGGCTAAGGTACTCAAATGCTAACCCACAGGTCGCGGGTTAGAATCCCGGCTGCGGCGGCTGCATTTCCGATGGAGGCGGAAATATTGTAGGCCCGTGTGCTCAGATTTGGGTGCACGTTAAAAAACCCCAGGTGGTCAAAATTTCCGGAGCCCTTCACTACGGCGTCTCCCATAATCATATGGTGTTTTGGGACGTTTAAACCCACATATCAAGGCTTCAGCGGCATTTGCAATGCGCACTTAACATAGTATTGATGGTATTCGTATACCTACCAGCAGTAAAGCTCAGAGGCTGCCGCAAAAGCAAAGACCACAACGCGCGACAGGCACGTAATCGCACATATTTTATGGCATCTCTTTGCTGCTGCAAGTACTACTTCTTCATTGCCGCAAAGGCTCATGAATATGGAGCGTGACAAACACCGTGATGACAACCTTGTCGCTGCGTCGATGCCATGTGCACCACTCTCGCGTCCGATTCATACCTTATCCTAGTCCGACGTTATCGCACCATACAATCACAGACGATAAAGATGAATTTATTTATTTATTTATTTATTTTGAATACCTCAAAGGCCCCAGCTGGGGTATTACATTAGGGATGGGTATTACTTACAGAATAAAAAAAGTGATTCGAGGGCAATCTTAAATTGATGCGGGTCGGAGTGGTGCACGGTAGTTGCAGGCAGACGATTCCAGTCCCGTGTGGTTGTCACAAAAAAGGAGCGAAAATGGGCGGTGCTTTGGGCTGGTGGAGGAGACACTGCGCTTGAATGGTTTGTGCGGCTTGATTAGCGATTGACTGGCAGGATGGCTGGAACTTCGATGGGGGCATGATAAAATTTGTGAAAAAGGCATAGTCGAGATATCTGGCGTCGTAATTCCAGATTAAAGAGGTGAGAAGGAGTTTTAAGTTTGGAAACACTGGAATTGAGGTGAATTCAGAGTAGATAAAACGCGCAGCATGGTTTTGAATCAATTCGAGAGTGTTGGATAAGTGAGATTGGTGGGAATCCGAGACAGAACATGCATACTCTAGTGTTGGACGAACAAGTGTGACATACGATATTAGTTTAACTGATGGGGGCGCAAGTCTTAAGTGTCTACGTAGAAAACCTAGAGTGCGATTCGCGGAGTTGGCTATGTTAGTAACGTGAGCTGACCGGGAAGTGTTACTTGAAAATGTGACACCAAAATATTTGTATGATTCAGCGGGTGAGACTGCAGTGGCGGAAGTGGTGTATTGTGGTGACTGGTGATGGGGCCTGCGATGAAAAGATGCCAATGAAGTTTTCTTTATGTTTTAAGACATTAACCACTTATCACACCATGATACGATAGGGTTTAGGTCGTTTTGAAGTGTAGTAGTGTCTGCGCTGTTTGCTATGGGACGGTATGCGATGCAGTCATCTGCAAAGAGGTGAATGCTTCAAGAGATGTTTGATGGAAGGTCATTGATGTAAATGAGAAAAAGTAATGGTCCGAGTACTGTATACCTTGCGGCACACCAGAGATTATAGAGGAACGGCTACATGAGATGGAGTTAGCATGCACAAATTGTTGGCGATTGGTAAGGAAACTGTGCATTCAAATAAATACATTTGTAGTAATGTTTAGACGAGAAAGTTTTAGTAGTAGACGTTGATGCGTGACTTTGTCGAATGCTTTTTCAAAGTATAAGAAGAGGGCGTCAACAGGTATATTTGTGTCGAGGCTGGAACTGATATAATGATAAAATAAAGCTAGTTGTGTGTCACATGAAAATCCTGAGCGAAAACCGTGCTGACTGGAATGAAAATAGTTATTACTCACTAACAACTGGACGATGTTAGAGTAAACCACATGCTCCATTAGTTTCGAGCAAACGCTAGTGAGGGAAATGGGGCGATAACTGCTGCAAAGAGATGAAGGATCTTTTTTGGCCACTGGAACAATCTTGCCCACTCTCCAATCTTCGGCACCACTCCTGATGATAGTGGCTGCTGAAAAATATGACAGAGTAGTGCACTAGCTATTGATTTCGTGTTTTTGAGCATTTTCACGTCGATATCATCGATGCCGCATGAAGATGTGAGTTTTAGTGAGTCGATTAGTTTTGCGATGCCGTTTGAGCAGAATGTGATGTCCGGCATCTCGCTATCGTTCAGATTAAGAAATGAAGGCAAGTTATCTACAAGTTCAGCGGTAAACACGGAAGAAAGCTGTTAAGTTGTTCGGCGGCCTCGTGATTGGGAATAGGATGGTGTTGATCGTTGGCAGTACTAATGGTTGGAAGGTACTAGGGTTAATTGTGTGCCAGAATTTTTCGGGGTCGTTGCTTAACATAGCGGGCAATGTTTTTTAAAAAAATAAAAGTTGCTAGCAAGTTCATCAAATTCTTTTTCTGCAGTGTAGTACCTGTTCCAAGCACATGCGCTATTGGACCGCTTTTCCGATCGAAAGAGTCGTTTCTTTTTGTTATTTAGGAGTTTCAATTTGATGTTAAACCACGGGAATGACATTTTCTCGGTTACTGTAATTGTGGGCACATGCTCGGTGAATAGATCTAACATTTGGTTTTTCAATAGCAGCCAACTAGCTTTAACCGAACGCTTTGAAAGGTCGATAAGAAAGAAAGCAGCGAATTGCTCGAGGTCTGAGTTTATAGCGGAATAATTGCCTTTATCATACAGTGTTATATTTTTTGTTGTTTTTGTTAAATGGTATAGTTTACAAGAATAAGACGCATGGATTACTAAGTGGTCACTGAGTCCTGGTAGGAACGTCATCTGGGACACTCTTTCAGGCTCAGAAGTGAGAACATGGTTAAGAATATGGAGTTATCACTGTCAGGCGTAGGTTCATTGACTAATTGCGTTAGTCAACCGTTAGACATGAATTGACGAAATCGCCCTGTATACTGTTTTTGGAAGCCACACATGCTAGGTTAGTCCAAGGTGTTGCTGGAAAATTGAAGTAACCGAAAAGCAGTTTCGGAAAATTTTGATAAGATTCAGTTAAGGAGCGAATATCCCCGTGGAATTCCGATAGAAAAACGGGGTCACTACCAGGGGGACGATAGCAAACACCGATTATTGGGGGGGGGGGGAATAAGAAGCATTGCAAAGAACAAACATGATTTTTAAGCATGATGATGTCTTAATTTTGCTACACTGAAGATCTTTACGGCTACCTATTAGTACGCCGCCACACCGTTTAGTAGTACGATCACGTCGAAACACATAGAAATCTGAAAAAAGCTGTAGCAACTCAGTGTTTTTAATATAAGGGCTAAGCCATGTCTCTGTAATCGCGAACAATTCTGATTCCGTTGTAATAATTAGGCTTTGAAGAGTGTCGGCTTTAGGAAGGATGCTTCTCGTGTTGGTATATAACAACGAAAAGGCTTTCTTCGCGGAGTGCCATGGCTGGGGCTTAAGCGCCTAAAGGGCGATGTACAACCTTTTAAGCGTTGTGGTCGTACGTGTAAGTATTGCTACCAACAATTAACTTGTCATGTCGAAGTCTGAACGATTGCCGTTGGGCTCTTCCGGATTCAGCAAGGTGGTTCCTTGCTTGTGTGTTGGGGGAGCAATCTTCTGATATTCGGTAATTTGAACCCTTCAGTTTATAGGCGCATGACAGAACATTATCTTTAGTCTTAAAATGAGCAAATCTAGCTATGATTAGGCGGCTTTTCTTTAATTTGTATTTCCTGAGTCTATGGTCTCTCTCGATTTCCATACGTTTAATAGTAGTGCTTAGTTCTTTGCTGCAGAATTGGAGCACTCAAGCCTCAGATTCTGCCCATGTTTCACGCTCGCGATGCGGAAAACCAAAAAATACGAGGTTAGAACGGTGCGCTCGGTCTTCGGAGTTGTCTAATCTCCCCTTGATTGTCGCTATATCTTTTGCATATTTATCAGAAAGTAACCGGATATTGTCGATTTGCTCTTTTATGCCCATTATCGATTCGCAAACACTACATATTTCAGTTAGCCTTTTATTGATATCTCTAATAGCGCTGTCGTTCTGGGATAGCTTCTGCTGAATGGATTTGAGTTTTTGCAGCATGGAAGCTTGACCAGACTAGAGTTCTTTAAGAACCAGGAGTAAGTCACCGGGTGCTTGCGTCTCACCGGAACGAGTGGCAGGACCTGGCTTCAGTTCTATGTCGCCTGACAGCGCTAATATCTGTTTGATGACATGTGCACAATCAACTACAAATTTTAAACAGTACTTTGGGCTTGGCAACACTAGGAGCACCGCATTCAGGCCACTATCGCTTACGAAAAAACACGGAGACGTATAGTGCACTAGAAAAAATATTGTAGTAAATAGCTATTCCTTGAAGCAGTAAGTGATGTGTTTCCATCTTACGGTTGGAGTGAAGCTGCGTAGTTAGCCGCTTTCAGACCAGGGTGACCACTCTTGTCATTTTTAGAGACGATTTGGGGACCTTCAGCGAAAAAACTTTGGTCTGTCCATCTGTAATTTTGTCTGTTTGTAAACCCTATTGATACCTCAAACGGCACAAAACGGCCAACCCCATCCGCAGCGCCCACCAATATTGCTCAAGATTCAGCGTTCATACTTGTGCGATTGTCAATTAAAACCAATTATTGCGCATATCTGCGGCACGATAACAACACACCACTGTTTTGTATGTGCGCTCTTATACTACAGCAGGCACACACAAGTAATTTGAAGGACCATAGTGTTTACCACGCTGCGCTGACAGTGCAATGCGATGCTCAAAAAGGTAAGTGCTTCCAACGCTTTACTAAGATGACACGGTGGTGGCACCTTCCCGCCGCTTTGCCTTCTGCATCTTATCACCTCCGAGACAAGCGCGCATCTTTCTCCGCTGGCGCGCACGCCTTCCTTCGTTTTCGAACGGCCACATGACCGCTCGTGTCTAACGTGCCTCGGTGCGCTCGTTCGCCTCGGCTACACGCTTGAGGCACTAACGCAGCGCCTCCGGCATACCATTCACATATTTTCTTGCGCAGAGCATCAAATAAACGTTTTGATCAGTCTCTCCAGATGCAAGACTATCGTCTTTCGATGACATATAGATTGATGATTGATTGATATGTTGGGTTTAACGTCCCAAAACCACCATATGATTATGAGAGACGCCGTAGTGGAGGGCTCCGGAAATTTCGACCACCTGGGGGATGAAATATAGAGTGTAACATGCAAAATCGGCGCAAATTTTCATGTTACTCTATGGCGCTGGCACCTTTTGGGGAGGCCCGCTATACACATGAGGAGTTTATTTCTTCAACTTCGGGCTCGCTGGACAGGTTCTTCAACTTGAACCGAAAGCTGATTGGTTCACCAAAGAAGCTGGATGTTTGCGCAAACAGCGCAACCATTTCCGCTGTTTCGCCAGTGACGTTTTTTATGCCGATGAGAATGGGGTGGTGCGTGGGCAGCACCCTTCCGCCTTTGACAACGCAACGTGATCCGACGCCACGATCAGGAAAATGTATCATAGCGCCAAGCGAAAATGCCGCGTTGACCCCGTTAAGCGTAGTCATCTTTGTTTTACCCACTACTTTTGCTAGCACAGGGAGCGGTTTGTGGAGTTACGCTTTGGCGAAATGCCGTCAAATGGGACCTTTTGCAGGTTCGTCTGTTTACTGTCGCTGACGGCTACCATCTTTGCTATCAAGACGCGGACTTCCGGAGTACTGCGCATCTGTTTTGAGATATACTAACTTGATCTTCTATGCGCGTTGCGTTGCGCTATGAATTACCTTTAACCCAAGAATGACCTGGCTGTTTCTTGCGGTGGGTGATTGTTTCACCTGCTGGTGCCAAAGCAAGTCTAGCGAAGGCCGAAAGCTGTTTCCTATACCGCTCCTTAGCGCAACGAGTTGCGAGAAAAGACATGATTACATAGAATCGGAAGTGAGAACATCAGACTGACATTTTCGAAATCATTTTGCGAAATAGCGCGTCGCGTCCCTCACTATGAGCAAGTTTCGATGTTTGGCTGCACTCGGTGTCCGCTCTAACGCAGTAGACAAGTCGCAGTTGATAGTGCAGTATTTCCCATTTCTCATTCATGTTTCATTAATGCTTCTGCGTGGGCTGCCTTTTGATCAACAATATTTTCTTACGTGTTTTGCTTGCCGCTATGCGCTGACTAGTTTGAGTTCGCGCTACTGGTGTGTGCGCTTAGCATGCACTTGGAAGTACAGTATCAATTGTGATTGCGAAACTTCAAATATTCTGCACTGCTGTTTTCAATAAACAAAACTGGTGTGCAAAAACTGACAATAAAGCTTTTACTCTCCGTTGTTGTTTTTTTGCGTGCTCGTGCGTTTTTTTGAGCAAATTGCTATCTGTGGATCTTTTCCCTTGACCGATCGGCCGGGTGACTCGCGATGCGAGAGCTGCTATGCGAGACGTCGAGTCAATGGGCGTTTCTGTTGTTTAGGAACCTCGCATATAAGTGTCGTTTTCGTGTGATAGTTCATTTGCTACTCCTCTGGAGGTCTAAATGCGTGCCTGGAGCTCTCGCGAACTAATCACGCTTGTTAGAACGCTAGTTCAACCATACATTAGCTTGTTCTTTCAGCGATATAGTTTCTGGCAGTGTCAAATAGTTACTGCCGCTGAAACATCTGTAACATTTAGTTATTCGCATTATACACACACAAAAATGGCAGAAACACGTGCAGTGGAAATCGATATTATGCGAAGCACGAATTAGGCAGGCTGATATGTAACATTTGAGTAAGCACATGGTTACGAGTCGGACGTAAATTATTACGTACATGACTGGCATGTCATGATTACTATGCTCGCACCTGGCATTTGTATTTGTCGTCCATTTACATCACGTAGTAAAAAAATTTGAAATATGTGAAGCAATGGCGAAACGACTTCAAGCGCGCTATGAGCGTACACTTTAACTTGAACGAGAGCAACTGGGGCATAGGGTTCATCTCTTCAGGGAGCAATTTCATTGCCACTCCCATTACTCCCCTAAAAGGAGTAACAGCAGGGGGACAAGTCATTGCTCTTCTTTCAGCTTCTCCTTCCGGAGTTGAACAGTTGCTCCCTTTTGTTGTTTCCCGAGAACCAATCGGTACTCCCATCCATTGCTCCCCGAAGACTAATGGTTACTCTTGACCAATACTCCCGCATTTTTGTAGTTACTCTTTCAGGAGCAACTGCTTATGCTTCTACGTAATCCAAGCGGGAACGAATAGTTATTGTTGTCAGATTCTGAACACACGACCAGAACTCCTAAGCAGAGCACTGCTTGTGTGCTTGTAACAAAAAAGGGGACAAAAATAATAGAAAACGAATGCTTTATTACCATCCTTTCGTTTTCTTTTGTTGTGAAGACCTGTGCGAACATGCCGTAGTGTTCGCCACACAAAAACTAACCGAGCGGAATATACATCAAAGATTTTTCTCATCTTTCGTGCAAAAATAATGTTGAATTTCTAGCAGAGGGCAATCCTTGTCATCTTGACAAAAACAGGGTGAACTCTACTCTACTTTTGAAGGACTCGAGCAAGTAGCACAGGGCTGTTGTTTCCATCATGCAAGAGCAGTGAAATGCCACCTCAGGCATATTTGAGGCATCTCATTGCTGCAAGAAGAAATAAAATTGTGAGGTTTTAAATGCCAAAATCAATACACAATAATGAAGCACCCACACACACACACAAAAGCAGCGTTCAGATTCTGTCAAGTCTACTGTAAAATAGAATGCGAAATCAAATGGTCAGTTTCGACAAACGTTACTTGGCAAGCCATATCAATACTGATACAGTAGAATGCCTTCACATAATAACTTCACACCCAGCCGTTAACGGTACATAAAGCCGATGAGGGACAATCACCAATATGAAGGCAGGAACAAGCGCACCCAATAATATCTTCTGCGAAACGGGACTACAGCGGAAAGGACCATTTAACAGCAAATGTACACAGCCACTGCAGGGGAGACACAAGCAGCGAGAGGGGTGGCAGGTCGTAACAATAGCGGTAATTAGGTCCAATACAGTTGTAAATGATACGGTGAATAAGCAAGAACAGGTCATT
Source organism: Rhipicephalus annulatus (assembly GCA_013436015.1). Lineage (NCBI taxonomy): Eukaryota > Metazoa > Arthropoda > Arachnida > Ixodida > Ixodidae > Rhipicephalus > Rhipicephalus annulatus. The sequence goes on along the minus strand of WOVY01014561.1, from coordinate 556,107 downwards.
TTTATAGTGCAATAGCAGGCAACAAAATCTTTGAAGAAAGAAACAATCAGCCAGATGCTCAAGAAGTGAACACATTGCACATGTTGTGGACAAGCACAAACTTGGAAGTTCAAACTGCCACCAGCAATGTCACACTGATCACCTACACAAACTAAGAGAAATAAGTGTAGTTGTAATTGTGACGAAGTTCGTCAGGACTCACCTGCAAGCTGATGTAATCGCCGTCTTTTGTCCGACGACCTAACTGGTTTGCAGAAAGCTGAAGACGTGTTTCGTCGTGTTTGTTCCATCCAGCAGCAAACTCTACAACAGCGTTGTGCTCTCAAAAGATAAGCATACACTAAACTACATGACATATAAATAGAAACGCAAATGTGGGAAACGCACAAGCGAAACACGGCACACCACCTGCCCATCCATGTGCTCGTAACCCACAAACCATATGAATATGAGTGGTCTTAACCCAAACATACTTGCGCTGAAAGAACGTGAGTGTGCTCTCTTACTAAACTCTTAGAAACATTTACTTACACTACAAGTATTACTTGTTCAAGCTCAAATTGTTATGGAGATTTTTATATAGTACTAACATGCAGGTATTATTAAATAATGATCACTTTGTTAGGACTACATCACTTGCTATACAAGCGCCACACTTGTCGTGCGCAAGGAGGTTTGTCATTCTACCCTCACACTTTATGTTGAAGTGTACCACCAGAGCCCTTCAATGCTTCTACTGGTCATGAAGCTTCGGCGAATGTTTGATATAAAGACAGGAGCAACCGCTAGGGGCGCCCTCGCCAATGGTGCGGCCGTGGCGCTGCAATTCTTCGGCACGCACCGGAGCTGTGAAACATTATTAAATAAAGCTCTGTGGTTTGCATACGTCTTCAGAGTGATGTTAGCTTCAAGGAAATTCGTAAAATCTTTAATACAGTTAAATTTAACATCGAATTAGGCCTTGAAGCTAGAAAATTGATGGCACGTACTTGCTCATTTCACTGTAATATATGCTACCGCTCTAAAATGATGCTCGCTTTTTTTTCCTGAAGCATCCATTGAAGATTTGTGCACAATTCAGAGTTCTTCAACGACTTTGGTAGCTCTATGTTCGTCGTGAAAGTATAGTGGTAGGAACTTTTCACAACACATATCCAACCTTCCAGGCTATTTATACATTCGGTGTTCCTATATAAGAAGATATATATTTTAAGATTGCCTCGCATTTATAAAACCAACGGCCACTTTGAATATATCAGTGCTTTAATTTAGCAACTGATGAAATCAAGCAATACTCCTTAGGATGTTTGTCCCGTCTTCGCGCATTGTTTTGCGTTATTTATCACTGCGTTGCTGTAGCACGTTCTAAGATTGGTTGGCCATGCAACGTAGTTTCTCAGTCCTTTACTCTGCTGTGTAGCTTACTCGTCCACTGTTTCCTCTGTCATTTTTTTCTCGTTTTTACTGCAACGCCGGAAGCCTTACATGACTCCTGAAACGTGAAAATTGACCGTTTGCGTCCCGCGCCAGAGCCGTCAAGATGCGAGTCAAAAAGTTAGCTTCGCGTGCTCATGACGCATTCATATCAAAAGTTAACTTTGCACGCTTATACAGCTTCCGCAAGTTTTGTACGGCGTTGTGGAGCAACCGCTCTTGCTCCGTCACCCTATCAAACATCTATTGGCAGCGCTGAAGTCTTTCTGACATGCAACGGATGTCTGTTATGATTATTTTAAGCTGAAGGAGCTGCATGTAGCTCCACCTGTTTTGCATATCTCCTCTACACTTTTGCACCTTTCTGTTCCTGTGTTTTTCAGGAACAGTGTTTTTCATCGGGCTTCAGTTCCTGTAGCCCGATGAGTGAAATGCTCACCGTTTTAAATGTGAAGCATTTCTTGGCGAACTTCGGCGGCTTTGAGCGTATCTACCTGTCTAGCCACCTACGACATTTAGCTCTCCTGGACATTTCGATAGTGGTATCAATACCAAACTTGGTATGGCATAACATGGCTGTTTGAAAAACAATTTGACTTGTAAGAACATGAAAATAATGACATGTATGTCATGAATATAATGATTTACGTTTCATAGTCTTGCAGCTATTGTGGTGGTTTTGTTCACATGGCATGATTGCACGGCGAGCACAAACGACGAACACTAACACGAAAATCACCACATTCGTGTCATGAAATAACACGGCTACAAGCCAAGCTCAAGATGCACTTCAGGCCGTTTCGCTGGCGTCATATATACCAAACTTGGTGTTACAGTACATGAATGAATGACGAAGGTATGTGACTGGTGCAAACATGATAATCATTAGATGCGTGTCATGTAACAACTTGACTACATGCCACGCTCATGATGCAGTCGCGGTCATTTCGCTAGTTTCGCATGTACCAAACTCGGTATTGTTTGACGTGAACGGACGACATAGGTAAATGACACATCCAAACATGAAAACGACCACATGCGTGTTGTGTAGCAACATCACTACATGCCACACTGATCATGTGCTCACGGCCGTTTCGCTAGCTTCACACATACCAAATTTTGTATTACGAGACGCGAATAGAAGACGAAGGTATGTGCCTGGTGCAAACATGAAAAAATCAACACATGCCTGTTACGTAACAACAAGACTACATACCACACTGATGATGTGCTCACGACCGTTTTACTAGCTTCATATATGCCAAATTTGGTATTACTTGACGCCAATAGATGACGAAGGCATGTGACTAGTGCAAACATGACCATCATGAGATGCGGGTAATATGAGAACATGACTACATGCCAGAGTGAAGGCGCCAATATATTTCGACGTGATGCTTTGCGCGTGCTCGCCGGCGTTGATTTCGTCGCGCCACGCCAGCGTTGCCACGCCAGGCGCCGGTGGCCATCAGGCCGCACCGACGGTCGCTGGTCGCGCCTCGCGTCAAAATATAGAGTGCTCGTCTTTTGCTTACTAGCGTCACTGTGCCGAGCGTTCGCACGCGTGAACGCTACATAGGAGTATTAGGGGTACAGCATATGATGCACTCGCGGCCGTTTTGCTAGCTGCACATTAAAAAAGTCTGTTATTACGCGACGTCAATCAAAAGAGAAATATATGGCAGGTGCAAACATGATAATACTGACACGCGTGACATCTAAGAACACGACAACTATAAAATATCATCATAAAACACCGGAAGAAGAAGAAAGAAGACTGCTGCCTGGAGCAAGCGCGCGCTACTTCGCTTTTTCTAATAAACCGTATTCGTTCAAAGCAGTCCCTGGTCTCGATCGTCTTAATAATGGTACCGTGAACCAGGATACTACCTCCTCGCCGGCAAGAAAGGTCAACCTGCCACGGAGCAGCAGAGAAGAAAACGGCGGAGGAGCAAAGGATCAACCTGGAATGAGCGACGAGACCACGGTGGACAGTACGAGCATCAGAACGAACGATTGACAAGAAAGGAGTCATTGTTAACCGCCTCGATATGAGCAAAGAAGTGATAAAGAAAAGGAAAGCGCTTCACTCCCCGATCACGCGACTGATTAACGCAGCCGAGCAGCAAATTAATGATGGAGCTAACCGGGAGCAGCTGCTTACAACGCAGGCGCAGATTAAAGCAATAAGCGACAGTCTCAAGAGCGCGAACGAGCAAATAGAAAAGTTTCTAACAGAAGACAATGCAGAAGCCGAATTCGACAGAGTCATAAAGTACGACATGAAATTAACGACGATCTTATCTACAATAGAATTCAGACTTTGACAGCCTGAACAATCGGATTCAAGCGATAGGAAAAGGCAAGGGACGCCCTCAAGTACAGGACGAGAAGCAACGGAACTAGTTAAGCTACCAAAGCTTGAAATGATAAAGTTTGAGGGTAAAACTTCAGAGTGAACCGCTTTTGGTCTCAGTAAGAGTCGGCAGTTCACCTGAGACCGAACATGAGCGAGGGACAGAAGTTCAATTACTTGTTCGCATCACTAACCGGGAAAGCGGCGGCTGCTATTGAAGGACTTCAGTACTCGGCAGAGGAAAATTATGATAACGCAATCAAAATACTGCAAAAAACGTTCGGAAATCGAGGACATTCAAATGAAATGCATATAAATGAGCTATTGAGTTTGGAGAAAGTCAGGTCTGTTCAAGATACCTATGACTTAAATAGGCTAGTACAGAGAGTGCAAGTTAACATATTGGCACTCAAGTCATTAAAAGTGAAAACCGAGAGCTATGCGCCGATGTTGTTACCGGTGTTGAAAAGAGCAATTCCACCAGAATTATCAGTGCAGTTCAAGTCAAAAGAGGCTATGAGAAACAGCTCAGCTTCAGAAAACGGCGAGCAAAACAACGAACGGGAAAAGCGTGCGAGGAAAAGCTGGACAGGCTTATGTTATTCTTAAGAGAGCAAGCGGCTTTTCGTGAAGAAACACAACGTGAACAAGAGAGGATAACTGCAAAACCAAGAGAGAACCGCGGACATATGCGCACAACGTCAAGCTTTTATAGCTCAGCGGACAGAATATGCTTATTCTGCAAGCAGAAAACCCACTCAACCGAAAACTGTCGTAGGAGCATTCCAATGGATGAAAAGAAAGCTATGCTTACCGAAAATAGAGCATGCTTCAAATGCACGCGACCAAACCACAATGCGCGCACTTGCAAGGCCCAAGTAAAATGCAAGCAATGCAAAGGACGACATGCCACGTCAGTGTGTAGAACGCTGATGCAGAAAACAAGGGCAGAGCTGGTCTCAACAGCGCAAGCCGAAGCGACGACGGCTACGCTACACGTAACCGAAAATATCAAGCATAAGTTTGTGTCTTTGCAGACGGCTGTAGCATGCGTAGAAGGAGAAACATGTGGCTGACATTGCCGTTTTTTATTAGACAGCGGAAGTCAACGTTCATTTATTGAAGCGGGATTAGCGAAAGAAATAGGTGCGGAGGTGTTGCGACTGGAAAGGCTGACAATTGGTTCATTTGGAGAAGACGAAAAGGTCAAACTAATGAACGTTGTGCAAGTGACGGTACGATCACAACAAACAAGCACGACAACAGTGATTGAAGCGTTACAAGTGGACGTTATCTCGCACAGTTGTATACCCTCTCCAACTAAGAAACTCAGCGAGAAAATGAAACAGCTAAATATGCAAGTGGCTGATCACAGGACCAAGACGACTGCCACAGATTCTGTAGAACTACTGATCGGTTCAGACTCTTATTGGGAATTCTTTACTGGTAGAACTCAAAGAATTGAGGACAGACTGATGGCTGTAGAAACTATACTGGGATGGGTACTGCAAGGGCCGTCAGAGCAGAGCAAGACAAAACTAACATATAATCAAGCAGTCATGGTTCTGAAGGTCGAAGCTGCGGAGACAGAACTCTAGAAAGAGCTACAGAAGTTCTGGAGCCTGGAGTCAATGGGGATCACAAGAGTTTGGATAACACCTTAAATGAAGTGGTCGAAGAATTCGAGAGCAAGATTTTACAACAAAACGGTCGCTATCAAGTCAGCTTGCCTTGGAAACAGAAAGTGAACTTGGAAAGCAACAAGGAAAATGCGATAAAAAGACTACAACAACTGCCTAAAAGGCTGCAGAAAAATGAAGACATGCTGTATCGCTACGACAAAGATATATCAGAGTATATGGCATTAGGAGCCGCAGAGGAGGTCCAAGAGCCATCAGAACAGCCAAATGCACTTTGCTACTACATGCCACATCATATATGCTATCATTAGAGAGGACCGAGCCACAACAAAGGTTCGAGTAGTGTTTGACGCCTCATCACATTCTTGAAAAGGCATGTCATTAAACGAGAACCTAGAGGCAGGACCCAATCTGAATGAGGACATGCATCGCTGCTAATTAATTTCCGAAAAGAAAAGATGGCATTAGTTGGAGATGTTGAAAAGGCATTTCTACAAATCTCTATACACGAAGAGGATAGAGATGCATTGAGATTTCTATGGTAGAAGCATGATGCTGAAGGAAGGTTAATGAATGAAGTGCAAACATGGCGAATGACAAGAGTAACGTTCGGAACAACACCGAGCACGTTTATACTGGCAGCTACAATTAGACACCATTTTAAACAAGTGGAAGACCAGTTTCCTGATACGACAAGGACACTGCAGAAAGCGATCAACGTGGATGATGTCATTTCGGGAGCAGCAACGCTTGATGAAGCAGTCAAGTTGTACAAAGAGGCAAAGCAGGTGTTTAGAGAGGCAGCAATTAATTTGAGAAAATGGACATCCAATGAAGAGCGAATAAACAAAAACACTGATCAAAACTAAAGAGACGATTCTCACATAGATATTCGATCTAGAGGATTAACAATGCTTCTGGGCTTGATATGGAAACACTCAAAGGACATGATTTGCTTTCCTATGGAAAAGTGGAATTTATTAACAGATACAACGTACTTGACAAAAACGGCTGTGTTACAAACCACAGCAAAGATATTTGATCCGCTTGGTTTGTTGTCGCCATTCACAGTACGCGCGGAAATAGGACTGCAGAGACTGTGGAAAACGAACGTCACGTGGGACGACCAGCTCCCTAAAGATGAATGCAACAAATGGAAGAACCTTATGTCTGAAGCGGAGGACTTTCGAGTTCTAGAAATCCCCCGATGCTACACAAGCAAGAATCAACCAGTACAAGTATATAAGCTGCATGTATTTGCCGACGTGAGCCCATTAGCATACGGAGCGGCAGCATACTTGATAGCAGTATACGACGAGGGAAACAAAGAATCAGAATGAAGGCTGCTAACAGCAAAAAGCCGCGTAGCTTTAATTAAAGAGCTGACATTGGCGCGACTTGAAGTGATGGCAGCGGTGGTAGCATCAAGATTATGCGACTACATCAAAGGTCACTTCAACGAAAGAATTCAGGAAATACAGTGCTAGACGGACTCGATGATTGTGCTCCACTGGATTAAGGGAACAAGCAAAAGGGATTCGTTTGTTGCCAACATACTCGCAGAAATTAGAGAAAAAACACTTCAAGTAAGATGGTCATTCGTTCAAAGTGACGACAACCCTGCTGACCTAATTACACGAGGAATAAGCGCAAAGGCATTGATAACGTCAAAGTTATGGTGGAACGATCCCGAATGGATAACATCACTGGAAAAGAACTTAGTAAACATAATTGGCACAAATACATACGTGTAAGACCAGCATGAAACACAATGTCACCGATGCATGGGAAGAGCCAAAATTGAGCCAATCTTGGAAATCGAAAGCTATTCATCATACGGACGGCTTATAAGAGTGACAGCATGGGTGTTCAGATTCATAAACAACACAAGAAAGGAAAATCACAAAGGGCCTTTGACAGGAAACGAGGTAACAAACGTGGAGAAATACTGGATAAGACAGACCAAAATATCACTGAGACAAACAAAGGGTGAGACCTATTCAAACACTCAATCATTTGAAATTAATGGACCCGAAGTCTATCTTGATGACGATGGAATCATCAGACAGAAGGGACGATTGCAGTGCAGCCAAGAATTCAACAAGCACGTAATAGTATTTCCAAAGAATGAGCATTTCCCGAAACTGCTAATACGTCACGTGCATAAAATGGTATCACATGAAGGAGTTATAGTGACGCTAGCGCCACTTTGAACTAAGTTTTGGATATTGCAGGGTAGACAAGCAGTGAAAAGAGTTCTAAATAAATGTGCTGTCTGCAAGAGGCTTAACTCCAGACCGGCGACTCAAGACTTACCTCCACTTCCGGCAGACAGAGTCACTGAAGCAGAGCCATTCAAAGTTACGGGAGTTGACTTCAAAGGACCTCTTTACGCAAAGGACAAGTACCAGATTGTGAAGCAATATGTACTGATATTCACCTGCGCGGTAACAAGAGGAGTACACTTGGAAGTTACCAGCGATTTGTCGACGTCAAGTTTTTTACAAGCATTCCGACGATTTACAGCTCGACGGGGAATGCCAGCAGTAATCTACTCGGACAACGCCAAAACATTTATAAAAACTGTAAAGGAAATCAACAGAATGCTCGAAACAATTAAAAACGAGGTCTTAAAGAATTACTGCAGTGGCCAACAAATTCAGTGGAAAACGATAGCCGAGTGCGCACCATGGTGGGGAGGATTTTACGAGAGCCTCATAAGAAGCTTGAAGACGTCGATGCGAAAAATAATACCGAAAGGCACAGCTTCGGTAGAGGAGCTACGCACTATTGTAGCAGAAGTTGAAGGAACACTCAACTATCGACCATTGACTTACGTATATGAAGAACCTGACGAGCCAATGCCACTAACGCCGGCAGACATCATAGGTGGACGGTGACAGCTTCAAGACGGACAAACAAGACTGTACTACGGTGACATTGAAGACGCATGATGACGCAGATGCAAACTCGTGCACGCTTGGTGGAAAAGATGGCCTCAGGAACATATTAAGGAAATAGGAGCTACGGTCAAAGCCAAGACACGGCAAGCAAAACCACTCTCACAGGCTGACATCGTGTTGGTTGAGGACAAGGCTCCAAGAACATTTTGGAAAATGTGCCGGATTAAAAAACTCTACTCTGGGCGAGACGTAAGAACAAGAGCTTGTCTCCTTCGCACAGGCAAAAAAGAGCTTCTAAGAAGATCGGTGAACCACATATACCCTATGGAAGGTTGTTTCAAATAGCCCGCGAGAGCTTATCACATTTCAACTTGGGCGGGTGGGAGCCTATAAAATATCATCATCAAACGCCGGAAGAAGAAGAAAGAAGACTGCTGCCTGGAGCAAGCAAGCGCTACTTCGCTGCTTCTAATAAACCGTATTCGTTCGAAACAGTCCCTGGTCTCGATCGTCCTAATAACAACATACCATGCTCATAGCGTGCTCGCGGCTATTTCGCTAGCTACACATATACTTAATTTGGTATCTCGTGACGTGAATAGATGGGGAAGGTAAACGACACATCGAAACATTATAATCATGAGACGGACGTCATATAAGCGTTTATTTACCTCCACCTCATAACGTTGTGCTAATTTCAAAGTGACATATCAATATTTCTCAATTGTGCTTCGCATATCATCAATTCCCACCTTACGTGGGATCTGCCAATTTTTTGTTTAGTAAAGAAATACGGTGAACATTTCGTTCATCGGGCTTCTATATTAGCTACTGGCATGCAACAAGGAAGCTTATCTTCAAGCATGCTCTTCTTCATTTACTGTGCCATTATTCACTGCGTCTATGTCAACAGGGCTCATGCACAGCGTCGACGCAGTCTGAACAGTCTCCATCTCGCTTCCGGTTCCCGTCGACGCTTAGTAGGCGGGCGAGCTCTGGAACTTTTTCACTGTACAAATACGCCTTGAGGCCGCTGAAAATCCTTGGCACAGCGTGGGCCAAAGTTTCGGATCGTCGCGCGGTGCTTTTAATCAGGAGCAACCGAAGCAACGGGTGCTTTTAGTTTTTGAGACCAACTGTTACTCCCCAAAACGACCAAGGGGAACAACATGGCTGAAATGTTTAAAAATTGGCAGATCCCATGTGCAGTGGGAATCGATAATATGCGAAGCACGAATGGGTGTTATGTCACTTTGAAATCAGTACAATGTTACGAGGCGGAGGTAAATGATGCCTTACATGACTTACGTGTCATGATTACCATGTTGGCACGCGCGTCACCCCCGGAAAATCTTTTCAGGCCTGCGCCCAGCAATCTGACGTCATTTCCGGCCGGCCGACTCTCGGGGAAGCCGCAGCGGCAGCGAGCGCAGCGCGGGCGGCGGTGGTGACGGTTCGGCGGCGTGGTATTGACGGTGTTTCGCGTTTGTTGCTTTCCGTTGTTGTTTTGCAGCAATTTCGTTTCCGTGCGTGATGCTGGAGGGATGCGACAATGCCGAATAAGTGTTGTGTACCCGGATGCACCGGCAACTACAAAACAGGAAAGAAGATACAAGTGTTTTCCTTCCCTAAAGACGCCGACGCTCTCGGGCGGCGGTGGTGACGGTTCGGCGGCGTGGTGTTGACGGTGTTTCGCGTTTGTTGCTTTCCGTTGTTGTTTTGCAGCAATTTCGTTTCCGTGCGTGATGCTGGAGTGATGCGACAATGCCGAATAAGTGTTGTGTACCCGGATGCACCGGCAACTACAAAACAGGAAAGAAGATACAAGTGTTTTCCTTCCCTAAAGACGCCGACGCTCTCGGGCGGCGGTGGTGACGGTTCGGCGGCGTGGTATTGACGGTGTTTCGCGTTTGTTGCTTTCCGTTGTTGTTTTGCAGCAATTTCGTTTCCGTGCGTGATGCTGGAGTGATGCGACAATGCCGAATAAGTGTTGTGTACCCGGATGCACCGGCAACTACAAAACAGGAAAGAAGATACAAGTGTTTTCCTTCCCTAAAGACGCCGACGCTCTCGGGCGGCGGTGGTGACGGTTCGGCGGCGTGGTATTGACGGTGTTTCGCGTTTGTTGCTTTCCGTTGTTGTTTTGCGGCAATTTCGTTTCCGTGCGTGATGCTGGAGTGATGCGACAATGCCGAATAAGTGTTGTGTACCCGGATGCACCGGCAACTACAAAACAGGAAAGAAGATACAAGTGTTTTCCTTCCCTAAAGACGCCGACGCTCTCGGGCGGCGGTGGTGACGGTTCGGCGGCGTGGTGTTGACTGTGTTTCGCGTTTGTTGCTTTCCGTTGTTGTTTTGCGGCAATTTCGTTTCCGTGCGTGATGCTGGAGTGATGCGACAATGCCGAATAAGTGTTGTGTACCCGGATGCACCGGCAACTACAAAACAGGAAAGAAGATACAAGTGTTTTTCTTCCCTAAAGACGCCGACGCTCTCAAACAATGGCTACGCGCCATTCCTAGGAAGGACTTCGTGCCGACTTCGTGCACTAAGGTAAGAATTTGAGATGCTCCTGTTCTTAGCTTGTCGTTGCTTGTTCGGGTAGAAATCACCTATGGTGGGAAATACTTGAGCGTGTGGCCGCCGGGCCTCGCGAAGCGCTGACGCCAGCAGTTGATGAGAATCGCCCATAAAGGCACGTTCGCAGCAAGGATGGTCAGCTGCGCTTTGTTCACTAACAGTGCCGTGGTGTCGTCCATTCTTGCAAGCTCTCGGTGGAAGCGCTTCGTGGAGTGCGGTGACATCACGCTCCCGTGTTTCCTTTCATGTTGCTTGTACCGCTTAGCGCAGCGCTTTTATTTAGATGCTTGCGAAACGTAGGTAGACTTTGTTTTAGCTACACGGACTGTAAACACGGTCATGCAAACGGGAGCGCATTTTTTTCTTTTGAGAAGTGGCGTCTCAGACGTTCTTGAAACGTTTGTGCAGGTGTACGCGGATCATTTCGACGCTTCATGCATCGAGAAGACGACATCGTACACGGATCCAAGGACAGGGAGAGTTATTGAAGTTGCACTCCCAGTACCACGGTTGCGTCCTGGATCTGTCCCAACGGTATTTCCCGGCTGTCCGTCCTACCTATCAGTACGAGACCAGAGCACGAGAGAAACCCCTGACGCCAAGAGGAGCCGGCAAGAAGCCTCCCAACTCGCCCGTGCTGTAGAAGAGTCGCTGGCGTCATATGAAGCGGAGCAAGAACGAGACCGGTTTTCGTCTCTCGAAGAACTAAGGGCTCGCCTGCAAGGGGTGTCAGTGTCTCCGAAGTGGACCGTGATTCATAAAGAACAGTGCTCCATGTTTTTGAACATTATCGACTATCGTGAACCTTGTTTGAATGCGTCATTGACCGTGTTTGCAAACCTTGAAGTCTTTGCCTGCTATCAAAGTTGCAAACTGTGCAGCAAATATAATGCTCAACAACTTGTGCAAGCAAAGGAACGATATTTTACGCATTGAAAAAGATCAGAAGGCGAAAAATAGAAAGGCCCGAATTTTTCTTGGAAAGTAATTTTCCAAGCGTCGCGTCTTTCTCTTCACATTTATTCTTGTGAAACTGCACAGAGTGTATTTGATTGCATGTCATGACTTGATTTCCTTGGTATACTTCTGCCTTATGTAAAATGAGCCTTGTTTCCAGTTTTGTATCTCTTTACAAGTTGTTAGCTTTTAAAAGTGCTGTACTTTTTTATTTTTTTTAACTCGAACTGCCTCGGTGCCTACTGTAGCAGTTGTACAGTCCGTTTTGGTACCTAAGCTGTGTACACTTTCCTTGTGCACTCTGTGTACAGACATGTTGTGCACTGTAATTTGTTTTTTCTTAGATTTTTGTTTGATTTTTTCCCTAGGACATGCACCTACCTGTGGCAGTACAATTACTTTTCTTTCTGTCATTTATCATGCTGTGGACCACAATTTAGTCACCAGTGTTCTTATGTATTGTATTTTTTGGCAAGTGTTTGAACCTGATACCTTGTGTTGCTACTGCTACTATGATGAACGAATGGTATGTTTTCCTCTAGCCTACAATTTAAATGAAAGTGTGCTTTTTCTGTTCCAAAGCTCGGGGATGTTTTTGCTGTTACAATCTGTTTTGTTTTGAGTTTTATGTGGCAAGATATTGTGTTTTGAACTTTTGGCATATTTTCAGCATTAAGGGCAACATCTTGTGTTGCCTGTCGTCTGCCTGGACCGAGAACAATGCGCACTGTGATATTTGTACAGACGGCGTCTGGCTGTGATAAATAAATATGCATTATTCCATTCACGATATTCATTATTTCTTGATACCTTGATAAGTTCCCCAACCGCGGTGGCTCAGTGGCTAAGGCGTAGCGCTGCTGAGCACTAGGGCGCGGTTTCGATACCCGGCTGCGGCGGCCGCATTTCTGATGGAGGCGAAAAGCAAAAACGCCCGTGTGTACGAGATTTCGGCCCACAATAAAGATTCCCAGGTAGTCAAACTTGATGCTGAGCCCTCCCCTACGGCGCGCTTCATCGCCTGCGTTGCGTCGGCGCGTTAAACCATACAATCAATCGATACCTTGATAAATCGTGCGGACATGGTGTCAAGGCACCTCGCCCGAGTCGGTAGGCGTGAAGGGCGCTCGCGGCTGGCGCAGCCACCCAGCGAAGGGCGGCCGGCCGGCCGGCGCGATGTGACGTCGTCGACGTCACGTCACGTGACGCGCAGGCCTGAAAAGCTTCCGGGGGTGACGGCACGCGTCGTTTACCTTCGTCATCTATTCACGTCACGTGATACCAAATTTAGTATATACCAAACAAGCGAAACGGCCGTGAGCACCCTAGGAGTGCGGTATGTTGTCATGTTTTTACATAACACGCTTGTTAGAATTAACATGTTTGCACCAGTAATATCCGTTCATCATCCATTTGCGTCACGTAATGCCACATTTGGTATATGCGGAGCTAGTAAAACGGCCACGAGCGCATCATGAAGAGCCCAATATACACAAATGTAGCGTTGTCTCGAGCGCACACTGGGAGTGCGCTGGGCACAGCGATGCTAAGTTAGCAAAACGCGAGCAATCTATATTCTGACGCTAGGCGCGACCAGCGTCTGTCAGCACGGCCCGACGGCAACCGGCGCGAAATGCGACAGGCTGCATTTCGCACCGATATGTTATGCAGACAACAATAACTGCGCCTTCCTCTTTTCGGGTCGGAGGGACGCCGGACGCACTCTCAGACCCAGTCTACAGGCACCGGTATGGCAGTATACCGGCGCCTGGCATGGCAACGCCGGCGTGACGCGACGAAATGAACGCCGGCGAGCACGCGCACCGCATCACGTCGAAATGTATTGGCGCTTTGACTGTAGCATGTAGCCATGTTCTCACATGACACGCATCTCATGATAATCTTGTTTGCACCAGTCACATACCTTAGTCATCCATTGGCGTCACGTCACAAAATTTGGCATATGTGAAGATAGCGAAATGGCCACGAGCACATCATGAGTGTGGCACGTAGTCATGTTGTTACATGACACGATTGTCGTGATTGTCATGTTTGGATATGTCATTTACCTATGTCGTCCTTTCGCGTAACGTAATGCCGAGTTGGTACATGTGAAGCTATAGAAATGGCTGCAAGTGCGGCATAAGCGTAGCATGTAGTCTTGTTGTTGCATGAAATGCATCTCACGTTTATCATGTTTGCACCAGTATCGTACATTCGTCATCCATTGACGTTCCGTAATACCAAATTCGGTATAGGTGAAGCTAGCGAAACAGCCGCCAGCGCATCATGAACATGGCATGTAGTTATGCTGTTTCATGACACGCGTCTCATGATTATCATGCTTGCATCAGTCGCATACCTTCGTCATCCATTCGTATACCGTAATACCAAAGTTGGTGTATGTGACGCCAGCGAAATGGTCGCGAGGGCATCATGAGCGTGGCATGTAGTCTAGTTGTTACATGACACGCATGTCATGATTTTTATGTTAGGATCTGTCGCTTGTGTTCGCCATGCAATCATGTCATACCATACTAGTTTTGCAACATGTCATGTGAAAGAAACCACCGCAAGAGCTGCAGGACCATTAAATGTATATGATGAGATTAATGACACACATATCATGATTTCTATGTTATGACTAGTCAAATATGTTCTCCATACTCATATTATGCCATACTAAGTTTGGAACTGATACCGTTATTGGAACGTCCAGGAGAGCAAAAAGTCATTGGCGGTTAGAAAGATAGATAGATAGATAGATAGATAGATAGATAGATAGATAGATAGATAGATAGATAGATAGATAGATACGCTCAAAGTTGCCAAAGTTCGCTAAGAAAGGCTTCACATTCAAAAACAGGAGAGCAATCGTATTAGTCCTCCGTTCGTTAAAAAGCAACCGAAGAAGGTGCGGAAGTAACTAGCCTGGCTACGCAACGGGTACTCCTCTGAAGGACAGAAAAATACGTACATGCGCCCACATTGATATTCAGGGGCCACAATTTTTTTGTGCGTGGAGCCGCACCAAATTACAACATTTATTCACTTTAGCATCCGCAGATAATAAAAGCAGCGCTGGCTGAGGACAGAAGGTCTGCGAATAGAGCGGCCGCAAAGATTGTAGCACGCGCAGGAGCAGCATGTAGTCGGCAAATGAATGTCAAAGCCGATCAAACACCGTAACACGTGGAAAACTAGGATGTCGAAAAAAAAAGTTTGGCAGGTCCCACATACAGTGGGAATCGATAATATGCAAAGAACAAACCAGGAAGGTTGATATGTCACTTTAAAATCACACAGCAATATGATGCAGAGGTAAATTATGCTGCACTTGACTTCCATATCATGAATATGAAGATTCGACGTGCCATTTACCTTCGTAAATTATTCACCTCACGTGATATCCAATTTGGTATATGTGGAGCAGCAAAACGGCCAAGACCCCATCATGAGCATGGCATGTGCATGACACGCGTGTAAAGATTATCATGTTTGCATTAGTCATATACCTTCGTCATTCATTGCCGTCACGTAACACACGAACTGGTAAATGTGAAGCTGGCGGAATGACCGTGAGCACACTATGAGCGTAGTGTGTAGTCATGTTTTGCATGACACGCATGTCATAATTATCATGTTTGGACGTGTCATTTGTCTTCGTCGTCTGTTTGCGTCATGCCATACCAAATTTTGTATATAAGGAGCCAGCTAAACAGCCGCGAGCGCATCATGAGCGTGGCATATGGACATCTTGTTACATGACACGCACCTCATGATTATCGTGTTTGCACCAGTCACAAACTTTTGACACCTATTCCCGTTCCGTAATACCCAATTTGGCATATGTGAAGCAAGCGATAGGGTGGCGAGCGCATCATGAAGAGGCCATATACTCCGACGTAACGTTGACGCACGTGCATGCTCGGCGCGGCGACGCCACGCTACCAAACGCGAGAACTATATAGTTTTAACGCAAGGCGTGAACGGCGCGACTAGCTGCCTGGCCCGGCGTGAACCAACGCGAAATGTGACATGCTGCATTGCGCGCGGATGACGCTACCCATAGAGCACCATGCCTTCTTCTCATCGTGACGAAGGAACCCCGGGCATTCTCAACGCTCATGCGATAAAGCAACACAGCGTGGCGCGCGTCTGCGAGCATAGGGCAGGCAGATCGGCACCTGGCGTGGCATCGCTGGCGTGGCGTGACGAAAGAAACGCAGGCGCGCACGCACGCCGTGTCCCGTCGAAGTGTATTGGCGCCTAGAGTGTGGCTTGTAGTCATGTTCTTACATGACACACGTCTCATGATTATCATGTTTGCACTACTTACTTTCGTCATCCATTCACGTGACGTAATACCAAGTATTGCATATGTGAAACCAGATAAACAGCGCTGAGCGCATCGTGAGTGTGACATGCAGTCATGTCGTTACATGACATGCATGTCCTGATTATTATGTTTGCACCAGTCACATACCTTAGTTATCTATTCAAGTCCCGCAACACCAAATGTGGTATAGGTGAAGCTAGCGAAATGGTCGCGAGCGCAGCAAAAGCGTGGCCTGTAGTGATGTTATTAAATAAACGCATCTCATGGTTATCATGTCTGAGCAGTCAAAGACCTACACCATCCAATCAGATTCCGCGAAACCAAATTTCGTATATGTGAAGGTAGCGAAACAGCCGTGAGCGCATCATGAGTGTGGCATGTAGTCATGTTAATACATGACACGCAAATCGTGATTTTCACGTTAGCGTCTATCACTTGTGTTTGCCATGCAGTCATGTAATATCATACCAGTTCTGCAGCATGTCATATGAATAAAAGCACGAGGCCATGAAATGTATATCATGACATTCATGACATACATATGATTTTCATGTCATGACTTGGCACATAAGCTCATCATACAGTCATGTTATGTTATACTGATTTTGGTATTGATAGCATTATCTTAACAGCCAGTAGAGCTAAAAGCCGTTGGAGGATAGATAGATAGATAGATAGATAGATAGATAGATAGATAGATAGATAGATAGATAGATAGACAGATAGATAGATAGATAGATAGATAGATAGATAGATAGATAGATAGATAGATAGATACGCTTAAAGTCACCGAAGTTCACTAAGAAATGCTTGGCCTTTAAAAAGCCCACACGCGTACTTTGCCTCCACAGGGAAGGGTGGAAAAGCAATGTAACCATAAGATACAAGAAGAGATCAGAGTGGATCAGGCAACAAACCACGATTATATATCATGGTTGGAATGAAGAAGATGGAAGGACATGGGCGCGACATGTAGCGCGTAAGCAGGATAACCACTGGTCATTAAGGGTAACTTACTGCATTCTCAGAGAAGGCAAGCTGGTGAGGGAGCGACAGAAATTTATTTGGACAGATTAGATTCTGAAGTTTGCGGGTATAAAGTGGCAGCAGCAACACAAACCCGAGCTGGCTGGCGGAACAATGAGAGGGGTCTTTGTCTAGCAGTGGGCGTATTCAGGCTGTTCATGGTGATAATGATGATGATTATCTAGAGTTTCAAGCTACGTTGCTTTTATAAATGTAAGAACTGTAAAACTCTGTATTTGCGAAGGATTTCTAAGTAATGCAAAGGCAGTTTAATTGTTTCTATCTATCTATCTATCTATCTGCCGTGCTATCACCATCATTTCCTGAACATCACGCTTTTTCTAGCTCGAGCTGCCGGAGGACGGAACGAGCTCATGCGCCTGGTGTGTCGAACGCTAGCAGCTGCCGCGACTCCACTACAGGCCTGAAATAAAGTGGCGAGAACACCACGACTCCGTCAACCACCTTGAACGTCGTCTCACGTCTCTCCTCCTCTTGGTTGCTAAATTGGTGACACGGAGAACATTCTCTTCGACGAGCTATCGGTTGCCATGTTCCCACCAGTTAGTCCGCCTGTGCCGCCGTTCCAATCGACCTACTCCAAGGTATAGTTTATGCAGCTTGGCACCGTTTTTGCGTTGAATTGCGTCACGGACCAACCGCTAATGCACGTCATTCTTCTCAACGCCCTTCCGGTAGATCTGCCCCATCTCGCTGCCGGCTCAAGCACCAGCCCGCAGCCTTACGATGCCTTTTGAACGGTGGTGCTCGCTTGCTACGGCCACACGTACCACCCACTTCCGTTTACCAGTACCTGGAAGGTTCCCCCGGTGTCGCAGAGCAAAATACCAACTGGTTCGCAGCCCTCCTATCATTCGCTACATCGGTTTTCCGGCTTCACGTACTTATATATACGATCCGGTCACAGGAACATCCAATTCTGCACCGGACCACAACCACGAGGCTGAAGACGCCCCCATGACGACTGACCTCCCCTCCGAGAGGTACGATTCTTCAGAGCCCATGTACGAAGGCACGTCGCACGTGCCTACTTCCTGCACGTCTTTCGTGACATCGGCACGCGACACCTCGGTGCCGCGAGACTCCACGATGGCCACTAGTGACCCGAGTCCAGCGCCCGACTGCCCCTTCGCCGAGGTCCCCGACATTTAGGTTGAATGCGATCAGTCCGCCATGAGGCGCTTTTCCTCGATGTTCTCGGCCAATGGTCTTTCAGGCATGCTCGCCACCCGCACGTTATGCCTCTTACACGGCCCACAATCCCGGTGGCAGGTCAGACACCACGACCACTAGATCGCTGCGTGCCATGGAGTCTGCCACAACCACGGACATTGTGGTGCCTGCTATTAGCCCCGCAATTCTGGAGGCTTCAACGTCGACGATGTCCCGAATTAAGCGGCATTCTATCTATCTCAGTGCTCTGCGCGCCCTGCCACCGGTCACTAACATCATCCTTTATGTATACCGCAAAAAACGTTCGCGCCAGTTACCCACCATGGCCGAACGTGCGGGGTGCTGCAACTATTACCGAAGCTCTCGAGGACCACACATCTGGCTTGCCACACGTTATGAAGAACGCGAATGCCCTACGGCACACGCCGACAGGCGACTCGCCAGCCACCCCGCACACGCACTTTTCTGCACCTACTGAACATCCGAGTACAGTTGACACGTCTTCCAGTCTATTAACAAATGCTCGGCATCGCACTACGACTGGCCATGCAACGTCCATCTACCGCACACTATTTGCGGCTCACCTGCATAAACGAGAGACAAGACAACAGGAGCAGCCAGTAATCTGCCGTCACCAATTCTGTCACCAGCACCATCGATATGCAATCTGCGTCGCCCACCACTCTCGGCGACGTTTGCACTGACGTAATACTAAACCAGCTGGCCTTGACATGCTGTGCAAACGCACCACTCTATTTTACTAACATCTTGGCCCAAGTGTACGCAGGAACCACCAGCACCGCATTAGCTTGTGTGTGCCGATTTCGTTGCGCAGCACGGCGGAAATTCTCTTCCCACGACTCATTTCTACGCTATCCGCTTCTCTCGCTCCTTCGAAAAGCGTGCTTTCATTACTGGCCCGCATTCACTGCGCCGTTCCCAGAACCACCCACCAGAAGCCCCCTGGTTCATGATGGCTCACCCACGTTAACAACCAGCACTTCCCAACAGACGCCTTACGGATTGCCGTTATTGTATATAGTTTTTATCGCTCCTTTCTGTTCCCATATACTTTCACATCGCACAAAGTGCTACAGTGGGGGGGGGGCTCTGTAGTGACATCATCTTTATCATCATCATCATTTCGTGGCCACGGCGCTGCGCCTCTCGGACAGCTGATTCTAGCTCGAGCTGCGGGAGAACAGAAGAAGCTCACGCGCCTGGCGTGTCGTACGCTAGCAGCTGCCACTGCTCCGCTTCAGGCCTTAAATAAAGCGGCAAGATGAGCACGGCCCGGCTATATATCTATCTATCTATCTATTTATCTATCTATCTATCTATCTGTAATGACTGACGTGGATGCCTCAGCAGCTTTTGCAAGAATGCCTTATTGCACAAACTATACGGGTATATGTAGTTACGGTGGGTTCCTTTATCGATTCACTCGGTGGTGCTAGCTCAAACACCAGACATACGCAGTACACACTGGTTCACTCAGTTCATGCTGTTATCACATTCCTCCCCCCTAGCAGTCAATGCCATAGTGGAGAACAGGTCATCGTGCCCGAGTAGAGCGGCGGCATGCTTGCGCGGTATCAGTTAAAGTCGATGTCGGCGCATCATCTGCTGGCATTGTAGCTTCTCGCACAGGTGATCTGGTCACCGGAGCTGGCGTCACTGGAAACTGAAAGTGAGGGTCAGTGGTGTCTGATGGGGCAGACTTCCATGCTCTAAGCACATGGTCATGATGACGTCTGTGTATCGCACTGCTCGTAGTTTGCACTTCGTACATGACGTGGCCTAACCTCAGTAGAGCCGCGGCTAGCCACTTTGGCCCACGAGAGAAGTTCTTCACGTACACAGGATCACCACGTTTGAACGTCGACTTTGGCTGTCTCGTACACATTGCGTCTTCGACGTCGAGCTGCATGCTTGACAAGGCAGAACGGAAGCTCCTTCCCAGCATGAGTTCTGCTGCAGTTCTCCCGGTTTCCATGTGTGGCGTGGAGTGCTGCTTGAATAAAAAACGAGAGACTTTACATGTCACTGTGCCCTGACTTTGCTTTCGAAGCGCACACTTTAGCTCGCGAACCATGTGCTCGGTCGATTCTTTGCTTGCGGGATGGTATGGCGCTGTAAACACGTAGTGGACACCGTTCCGCTTCAAGAGAGATTGCATTTCTTGGCTTGAAAACTCCGTCCCATTATCCGAAACGACCAACTCCAGTAATCCATACGAAGCAAACATCCTGCGCAGTTGATTGATCACCACTGACGAGTGAAGTGACGGCGCGATTTCTATCTCAGTCCAGTTTGATAGTGCGTCCACGACAACAAGAAAGAAAACACCTTGAACTGGTCCAGCAAAATCTTAACGTATTCTGCTCCATGGAAGTTCGGGCTTCGTCCAGACGTGGACAGGTGTCTTAGGTTCACTTTGCTGTTTGTTTGGCATGGTTTGGCATGTTTGTTTGGCATGTTTGGCATGAACAAAATCTTTCATCTGGGCATCAATTTTCGGCCACCACACAAATAATCTTGCCAGAGCTTTCTTGGCCGTAATGACAGGATTATTTGCGTGTAAACTGCAGAGAACGTTTTTTTGAGTTCGTCTGGCAGTACCACCTTGTTACCCTACAAGAGGCAGTCGTGGTGCAGTGACAACTCTTTGCGCCTCTCCTGATAGGCGGCATACTTTGGGGGCACACCCTGTTCTAGAGCCAAACCAGTATGCGGAATGGGCCACTCCTGTGATGATTGTGCAAAAAAAGGCCAGTTCGCTGAGAATAAGTGGTGACTACCGAAGCACAGTCAACCAAGCGGTAAGAAACAATGTTTACTCTTTACCTGCTAGCAGAGAACTTTTCGCAAGGCTAGGGAAAGGCCAAAGTTTGAAAAAATTGACTTGAGGCAGGCGTACCAGCAACTTGCAGTGGATGATGCTTCAGCCAATCTGCTCACTATCAACACAGTAAAGGGCCTGTACAAAGTGCGACGTTTGCCATTTGGTGTGTCGGGGGCACCCGGATTATTTCAAAGAACGATGAATACCATAATTGCGGGCTTATCTATCTATCTATCTATCTATCTACTATCTATCTAACTATCTATCTATCTATCTAACTATCTATCTATCTATAGAAAAATAGGCATTCTGCTCATCGTCAAGATGAAGGAACCCCTAATTATATTTGAATTTTGATGAGGGAGAGCCGTCAATATATCGCTGAGGCACCTGAGAACCAGTGCTGGCGGTAATGGAACTCTGATGAATAACACGCTTTTGTTACCATCATGCCACACCGGATAGGTAATGATACCTTATTACTTGCGTTTGATAGGGGAGTCCGCTAGGGGGCCAGGCAAGGCTGACGTGCCTCGCATGGGCTCCGTATTCTACGAAGTTTTTGTCGAAACAAGACTGCTTTTTTGGTGCCAAGAGTGGTCTCTCTTGAACTTCAGCAAGTTGCCGACGCTGCTGGTTAGTGCCTCAAACCTCTTTGTTTTTGAGGAGCTTTGCAAACATCAACTCTTGCTGAGCGGGGGGAACGCCGCCTCGTTAGCCCTAACGCCTCCGGCACCAGCGTCGGGCTCGCGCTTCGACGCGCGTGCACAAGTTTTTCGGCAACGCAATGGCATACATGGTGAGTGGCACGGATTTACCTGCCACAGAATTCAACCCAGAAGAATGGAGTGTAGTCCTGAATGCCCGACAACGCTCACCTCGACAACAGTCAAAAGAAACTGAAGGAACGCAGTCAAGTAAAGCGGCGCCAGCTGCCGAAACGCCAGCACGCGAAACGGAATCACCGCCCAGCGTTTCCTCAAAGCTCGACAGCACAGCTGTGGCGCGTCCTCGCTTAAAACGACTGCCACGGTTGCCAGTCGATGACTTCAAGATTGTCTTTCGTCCGAGTGCGGGCGTAGATCTGGCCCAATACAACGACGTAGAGTTACGAGCGGCTGTAGTCGCCAAAAGCGGACTGCACTCTGTGGTTGCCGACGAAGATCTTGTGTGCACCAATCTGGCCAAAAATATTTTCACCGTGTCCACATCTTGTGCCGACCGAGTTGCCAACTATGCAAAAATACGAGAACTCACGCTACGTGGTAAAAAACTGGGATTTCACGCGTACATAGCTCCCCCGGACGGGGCACGGGCAGGGATCATCTACCGCGCTTGGAATGGTGAATCACCTCAGGACTTGCTTCAAGAATTACGTCGGGCGAATCCCCTTCTACCAATAGTCCAAGCAAGAGACATGGGGCGTACCTCACGCTCAGTGCTCATTCACTTCATGGCTGAGGAGCTTCCTTTATCAGTCAAAATGTTTGGCATCCTCTACG
The DNA here is from genome assembly GCA_013436015.1 of Rhipicephalus annulatus. Classification (NCBI taxonomy): domain Eukaryota; kingdom Metazoa; phylum Arthropoda; class Arachnida; order Ixodida; family Ixodidae; genus Rhipicephalus; species Rhipicephalus annulatus. The sequence continues at coordinate 533,331 of WOVY01014561.1, read as the reverse complement.
CCGTTTTCAACTTTCGACCGAAGGTGGAAGCGTGCCTAAACTGCAGACAAGTCGGCCACTGACGAGATGTATGTCCTTTGCCAAATCGCCTCACGTGCTCAAGCTGCGGACAGAAACACCCGGAGGACTATCCCTGCACCCCGCAGTGCGTCATCTGTGGGGACGCTCACAAGACGGGTGACAGGGCATGCAAGCAACGCTTTCACCGTGGCTTCAGCCGTCTCTCTCGGCCACGACAAAGGCAGCAACAAGAGCACCAGCAGGAGCAGCTCGAGTTCCAGCTCGAGAAGGAGTCTTTTCCAAGCATCGACGATAGAAATCGTAGCAGCAGAAGCAAGAGTCCTGGACGAAGCCGTAGCAGCAGAAGCAGGAGTCCTGGACGAAACCGTGGCAGCAAAGGCAAAAGCCCTGGACGAAGTGCATCACAAAGCCGCGACTTCAGCACCAAACCCGAAAAGGTGAGCTGGGCAAAGCAAGCCTCCTGCTCCTGTTGTATGCTCTCTGACGCTAAAGAAAATTCTAAAACTCAGGAGACCATCGAACGTCTAATGCGAGAGAATCAAGAGTTAAAGCAACAGCTGGCTCTGGTGCTGGAACGTTTAAGTACACTTACAGCTGCCCCACCCGTGTCTTCTACACCCCTATCTATCTCCCCCTCTGTCATAGAGCCTGATATGGCAGCAAAATCAGGGACCGATATTATAGATTCCTCTCCACAGCCAGCAAAAAAGAAAAGGACAGAGCAACCCGATTCATCGGAGGACGATTTTAAAAGCACCAGTCAAAAAATTCGGAAAGAACACCGCGAACTAAAACAAAAGGTTGATTTAGGCTTTACGCAAATTGCTGAACGCTTCAATAAGATAGAGAGTATTCTAGACGTGTTAGTTGCTCGGCTCGAATCTCTCCCACAATCTCAACCCTCTCCAGCGCCTTCGCAGCCATAACCCCCTCCTGCACCCTTGCCTCATCTTCACCCTCTTCACTCTGCATATGGCAATGGAATTGTCGTGGATTAAGAAACAAGAGAGACAACCTCTCACTTTATATACAGCGGTCTACACGGGCCCCTGATGTCATCTCCGTACAGGAGCCTTTAAAAGCTTGCAAACTCCTCGGCTATCAGGCTGTACATTCGCATCCTAGCTCCCCATGGGCTACCACATATATACAGAGAAATATCTCGTTTATAGCGCATAATCTTTCCGATCTCTACAGTGACTGCCTTCTTCTTGAACTTCTCCCACGTCGTACAGGACAAGGCACATACTTTACTTTGAATATTTATTCTCATCCTAGAGATGGCCTCACTGCTGTTTTTGAAGCAATTGATAGGGCCATTAAAATAGCAAACTCTGCTCCCATAGTTGTAACGGGTGACTTTAATGCCCCGCACGTAGATTGGGGTTACAGGAGAAACACTCGGAAGGGCACCAGCCTTCTTCAATACATTCAGCGAAACAGGTGCACTCTAGTCACTGACTGCATGCTACCAACACGAATTGGCAACAGTGTGAGCAGAGATACCACCCCTGACCTTACTTTCACTAAAAATGTGCGACAAGCTAACTGGACACACAGTGGGGTCAACCTCGGCAGTGATCATTACATACTAACAATTACACTGCCCCATGCCAATTTTCGTCCACAGTTTCATTTAAAACATATTGTTGACTGGGATAAATTTCGCGAAATCTGAGACCGAAACCCGAAAAAAGAAATTCAAGACTACAAAGACTGGGCATTTCAGCCTAAACAGGATGTAGCTCTTAGCGAAAAAGTAGCCCCCGCAGCACATATCCGTGATCCAGTAGACAGCAGGCTACTCCACCTATGGGAGGCCTATCAGAGCTTGGAGAAGCGATGGCTCAAGCAAAAATATAATCGTAAACTAAAACGCAAAATGTCACAAACACTCCAGCTTGTAACTGAACACGCGGCCGAACTTTCATCGCAGCAATGGAACCAGATATGTAACCGGCTAGACGGTACTCTACATATGAAGAACTCTTGGTCTCTGCTTCGCCATATGTTAGATCCATGCTCCTCGCGATGTGAAAGTAATAAGCGAATTACGAAACTCTTGTTTGAAGTAGAAAAACAAGGGCAAGACGTTGAAACTGCTCTTAAAACAACGTATTTCCCTGACCCAAGGCGAGAATCGTTACCTACCTACAATGGAGCTCCCAATGCAGACTTGGATGCACCAATTGCAGAGGCGGAAGTTTGGGCTGCCCTAAGCAAACTTCGCACCACATCTGCTCCAGGACTAGACGGAATTACTAATAAAACACTCCGAAATTTAGACTCCAAGTCAGTGGCAGCTCTTACCGATTACATGAATCAACAATGGGAGCAGGGCACGCTGCCCCAGGAATGGAAGTCAGCTAAGGTGACTTTCATACCCAAACTTAATAAGCCGTTAGACCTTAATAATTTGAGACCGATCTCTCTTACCTCATGGCCTGGAAAACTGATGGAGCATGTAACTCTCAATCGTCTTAATCGCTACATGGAACAAGAAAAACTGTTTCCCTCCACCATGTACGGCTTCCGAGCGGGACTTTCCACTCAGGATGTCATGCTGCAGCTTAAGGAGGACGTGCTAAATCCTACTTTTCCACACATCACCAGAGCCATCCTTGCATTGGACCTGACTAAGGCTTTTGATAACGTTTCTCACTCCTCGATTTTACAATCTCTTAGTGAACTAAACGTAGGCTCTCGCACGCACAGGTATGTCTCTGCCTTTCTCAGCAATAGGTCCGTCTGCCTACATTTGGGCACTTTCAAAACCGATCCCTTCATGCTAGGTAGCAAGGGAACGCCCCAGGGATCGGTTTTGTCCCCGTTCCTTTTTAACGTTACTCTCATACCGCTAGCGCGGGAACTTGCCAAACTTTCTTCTATCAATCACTCCTTGTACGCGGATGACATCACCATCTGGGTCAATACTGGCAACCATGGCGAAATCGAATCGAAGCTTCAGTTGGCCGCTGACATTGTTGTTAAACACGCCAACAATATTGGGCTTACCTGCTCGGCGGCTAAATCGGAACTTCTAGTAATTGACTTTAAAAAGCAAGATACATGTCACATTCAAGTCATGCTTGATGACACCCCTATTCGCAGGGTCAATAAAATGAATATTTTAGGCCTTAATATTTCCGAAAATGGCTCGAATGCTGACACAATAAAGTTAATCCGCTCCTCAGTTCAAAATACAGCTTCCCTCATTAAGCGCATATCCAATCGTCATCGCGGCATGAGGGAAGCTGACACACGCCGCCTCATACAGGCCTTTTGCCTATGCAGAATTACCTATTCTATCCCCTACCTCTATCTCTCACTTACGGAGACCGAGCAACTTAACAGACTCATTCGTAATGCCTATAAAACTGCGCTCCGTCTCCCTAAATCAACAGCCACGGATAAACTACTACAACTTGGGGTGCACAACACTTTGGGAGAGCTTGTAGAGGCGCATCTTTTCAGCCAATATCAAAGACTATCACTCTCAGAAACAGGACAGGTACTCCTGCACCGACTTGGAATCAACGTTCCTGGTCCCACCACGGCCACGCACGCAGTTCCCGTCACTGTTAGCAGCAACCTATTAATTCCGCCACTCCCCAAAAATACTCACCCAGAACATAATCGGGCGCGACGGGAAGCCAGAGCCAAGTCCCTTCAGAAGCGCTTCCCTCCTAATTCTCCCGCAGTCTATGTAGACGCGGCCGAATATGTAGATCATCGAGATTTCGCGGTAGCCATCGTAGATGGATTTCAAAAACTGGTCGCTAGTGCGTCCCTTCAAAATTCGACAGAATCCCTGGAAGCAGAGGAGGCGGCAATTGCTTTAGCCATTGTTCACTCCTCCGCTGAGTATATTTTTTCTGATTCAAAAACTGCAATTCGTAATTTCGCCACTTTCCGAATTCATTCTCCGGCTGCTAAAATTCTTGAATCATCTCTTCCGCCTGATCGCCTCATCACCCTCCTCTGGGTCCCTGCGCACTGTGGACACCCAGGCAACATGGCCGCTCACACCCAATCCAGAGCACTCGCCAACCGGGCTCACAGCGACCTGCCTTCGCTTCGAAGTGCCAGGGATCGACTCCTCAGCTATCACGATATCACCCTATTTTACCGAAACTCCCGCCTAACGTATCCCCCGCCACATAAATCTCTCTCCAGAAGTGACCAGGCTTTGTGGCGCAGACTTCAAACGGCCACAGTAACGACTCCTTTTCTTCTCTCTCTTTTTACACATGGTGAAACCTCGCCTCATTGCAATTTATGTCCTAGCACCAGAGCCGACTTTCAGCACATATTTATGAATAGCCCAAACAAACCCAAGCCTCCGTGGCAAGGGTCAGAACACCAGGAGCGATGGGAGGCTGCTCTGCGCAGCTCGCAACCGGGTTTACAGCTCCGGACAGTGAGCTGGGCCAGACGGGTCGCTGAAGCACAGCAGTGTCCGGCCACCTAGAGCGGCCCGAGGGCTCGTCGTCATCCTGACTCCACTTCCCCAACCACACCCCCCCTCAAATGATTCCTTCGTGAATCAATATAGTTGACTACCTACCTACCTGCGTTTGATATAAGTACATCCTGATTAACACATATTTTATTCGGCCTGTACGAGATCACTTTACGGGCCTCGTCTCTGCGTTATTTTGCCACTGCGGGGGACTGCTGTCACCTCGCCAAGCACTGATAAAGCGACACCACGTGACGTCTCTTTTTGTGCGGGAGAAATCTCAATGAGGAGCAAGTGGCCCAAAATTCGCATATAAATTTGCTTGAGTCTCGACTACATTGCTCCAAAGCGTCAAGTCTTTGTTCAACATTGATGAAGTGAAACGTAATGTGGACTTTGTAACAGTCAAACGAGAGCTGTCAAGATGTGCGGTGCTTTGCAGGATGGTGCGAGCTCCTCGGGAACACGAGTTTACTCCGCACATAGACAGTGTGAAGCCAATGCCACCTAGATATTTGTAGGCCTTCTCACAGTGTCGGCCACGGGCTCTGACGTTACTACATTTCAACAAGCGTGTTTCGCTGAAGCGGCACAGCTACACAGACGTGCCGACGCTTGCTCTCGTCGCTTGACAGACATGAATTTCCAAGCCCGACGAAAGTTTTCGTGGCGTGCTGATGTTTTTGTTGGCGATTTCAGAAAACCATCTTTTTGGGGCGAAGCTCCTCCAAGCGGCACCCGTTCGTCCCTTGTAGTAATCGTAGTGAGTAGCCATTCTTACATTTTGACCTGCAAGGTGGGGCCGGTGGGAGGTTTCTCCTATGCGTTATTGAACAGTCGAAAATTCGCAGCATGCGCATTAACTAAAAGCCGAATTCTCTTGCCTCTCATTCCCCATTAGCAGCCGTTGGCATACACATTGAGCACTATCTGACAAGAAAGGGTTGCTACGCTATACTCGCTGGGCGTAACCTCCTTGGTTTTAGAAAGTTTAGTGAGCGTTGAGCCGCAGTGCCATGAATACAGTGAACTAGTATATGCCATGAACTCGAGGTGGCTAAAGGTGGGAAGCCACAAGCTGAAGGTGGTAAGCCGTAAGGAAGTGTCCGTGTGCCGCCTCTCGTTTAGTCATTGGGATATCCGCTGGATGGCGGTGCATATGCGGAATATTTGACGAGAAGATGCGAGATGGTGGTACTTGGAGAGTTGAATAGATGGACGAACGGACACACAGACAGATGCACGCAGATGCACACAGACAGATGCAACAGAAAACGCAGGGATGGACGCACGAACAGATGCACGCACGGACGGGCGGATGGATACACGGACGGTCACGCAGATGGACGCATGGATGGACGGAAGCAAAAACGAATGGACAAACGGATGCTTCGCCCACTCTGCATCATTCACTCCGTGGATATGCTGCCATGTTTTTCCTTGTCCATGAACTGCGGCGTGAATATGTGCTGTGTTTTTTCCACTGGGTATTCGCAATATGTGTGGCTGGAAATCCGAACGCTTGAGCGATACTTCTGGAGAATTGTCGCGGCAATGGGGCCGGTGCTGCGAGTGCTCTCGTTTCCAAGGAAAACCGAAGAACGAAACGGAGGCGTGTCGTTCATCAAGCTGATGTTGACATCCATTTTCTTCATTGCCCGAAGGTACGTGTGTCCGTACTAAATATTTTAAGTCGTTCCAAAGACCCCATCGCCACCATGTTCTACTCCTGCTCCAAAGGAAAGGTGTCATGTGTTCTTCTGACTTGTTGGCTTAGGCCCTGGCATTAAAATAATAAACGCGCGTAGCAGAGCACTTTAGAAAAAGCGTTTTTGATTCATGGTCAGTAAACACTTTACAACTGGCGATTAGCACCACGGACTTGTATTACCTCTGTTGTCTTGGTTGATTAAAATGAAAGAAATGCTGCTGCATTATTTAGTGCATCCGTTTTGCGCATAGTATTTTCTTGTCGGTGTTACGACAGCTTTATCCCAGTCAGCACCTTAGCCTAAATGTTTTCCATGAAATTTAGATGCGTGTTGACATTTGAGGTATATCATTTATATTCTTATTTAGGTGTGTGATTTTCAATTCAACGTAAAATATTCAGGAACAACTACCAAAAATATACCGGTCAATGAACCGGCAGTGCAGTAGAAGTGCCCACGGGGGGGGGCAGCTACATGGTTGTAGAGACCCAGTACTAACATTTTCCCCAGGTCCCAAGTTTATGACCGACTAGGCACCACTGCGAGAGGGGCCAGAGCAAAAGAGGAAACGCTGCTTCTTGTCTCGGTCACAACAGATTTTTTTGAAACGAAATATTTTTTTCTCGTGCAATGATCATCGCCCTGATATTGTTCTGAATATCATATTAGTGGCAGCAGCACACGCTCTCCTCAATAACTGCGTGTCTCTGAGGACAGACGTTGAGAAAAGTACAAATAAAACTGCAGAAATTTCACAAATGAGTTAAGAAAAGTTTTTCTGTATGCTCTATATAATGTGCGTGTGTTTTTTGTGTGTGTTTTGTGTGTGTGTGTGTGTGCACGCGCGCGCGCGTGTGTTTGTGTGTGTAAGTAAATAAAGAATGAATAAAACTTACCGTATTTAGTTTGTGAATTTGTTGCTTCACAGAATTTTGCCAATACAGATCGACCACACGTTCGATCGCGTCAGTATTTGGCCTTTTTTGTGGAAGAAATGGCTCAGAGGTGAGACTCCAAATGCTTTAAAGTGCAATAGATGGCTTAAACTAGTGTTTTGCTTTTTACCCAAAAGGCGTAATAAAGCTGTTAAGGATGTACAACTTGAACAGGTTTTTAGAACTTCTGAGCTTTTTCTTACATCCGACCTTTGTACTTCACAAGGCACCTTCTACACTCAGCGGGAAGGAGTGTGCGTTGGCTCCTGTTTATATCCGATTTTTAGTGACATTCTGCTCGCGTGGTATGATAGAAATCTCATGGTTAACCTTCATCAGAGAAGCACAGGTAAAGTGTTCGGCTACAATTGACAATTTTTTAGTTCCTTATACCGCACCAACCAATATGACCTTCGGAGAACCACCGGTGAGATACTTCACGTATTTCGGCGTAAAATGAAGCAACTACAATTAACGTCGAAGCTTATTTCCGACGACAGGCTACGATTTTTATACCTGGAAATTCTTTTTTTGTTGGACCATGTCTGTTGGCGCACAAGCCAAGCTCAAAGAAACACCTTCTTTTTACGTCCACCTACTCGAAGCTAGTCAAGCGAAGCATCGCTTTTTCCTGCAAAAGGCAGCTCTAACTTGCTCTTGTCACCCCCAGATAGAATGCAGTTTTTCGCACCAAATTAAACGCCTTCAACAAGCCGGATTTTCTGATACCCTGCTAGCTTTCATTGCTGAAACATTTCTAACGTCCCTAAGAGTGCCTGATAAGGGACAAAGCAACAGGCAACTTAACAAGCCTCTGCCCCACCGCGGTGGTCTAGTGGCTAAGGTACTCGGCTGCTGACCCCCACGTCGCGGGTTCGAATCCCGGCTGCGGCGGCTGCATTTCCGATGGAGGCGGAAATGTTGTAGGCCCGTGTACTCAGATTTGGGTGCACGTTAAAGAACCCCAGGTGGTCGAAATTTCCGGAGCCCTCCACTACGGCGTCTCTCATAATCATATTGTAACGCACTTTTCAATAAACTCTTTTAATAAGCTAACGTAGGCTGGGCGAACTTGTGCCCGAGAATTATAGCACAGCTAGATTGTCTCGAGGATTGCCTTCTGCCTCTTCTTCTACGTTCTTCTTTTCTTTCAACCCGGTTCGCGCGCAGCTGGGTCCCGCAGGCTCGTGCATCGCAAACCATCTAGAAGGCACAAGTATTTGCTAACGCGCGTAATTTGAAGTCACATTGTGTCATTGCCCCCCTTTCCAGAGTGCATCGTCCCGATGCTTGTGTCAAACTGGTTGCATGGCAGTCATTCACAAACCCTCGTCGGGGATGTCGTTAACGTCAAAGAACGTTGTATCTTCAGCATTTCATTGCCTGTCGTGATATGGTTTCATCCTGACGACATGCACAGTTTCCGTGCGATGCCGCCGTCGGGATGAAATATCCTGTCCCTCTGGCGTAACTTCGTAGTTGAGCGAGCCGACGTGGCGGAGCACTCTGTACGGACCGAAATAGCGGCGAAGCAGTTTTTCTGACTGGCCACGTATTCGTACAGGAATCCACACCCATACTCTGTCTCCTGGTGCGTACTGGACGTCTCTTCTTCGCAGATTGTATCGATGCGTGTCGGTTTTCTGCTGTTGGAGAATGCGATATCGTGCCAGCTGTCTAGCTTCTTCTGCTCTTTGTATGTAGTCGTGAACGTCATAGTAATTCTCGGGCGTCTCGTCAATAGGTAACATTGCATCTAAAGGTGTCGTTACCGTCCGGCCAAAAACAAGTTGGAATGGCGTCATCCGTGTTGTCTCTTACATCGCAGTGTTATAGGCGAATGTTGCATAGGGTAATATTTTATCCCAAGTACGGTGTTCTACATCAACGTACATTGACAACATGTCAGCCAGCGTTCTGTTCAGTCGTTCCGTTAGACCATTTGCTTGAGGATGATATGCCGTCGTTTTTCTATGACTGGTGTGCGTCAATTTCAAGATACATTTCATCAGGTCGGCCGTAAATGCAGTCCCTCGGTCCGTGATCAACGCTTTTGGAGCTCCGTGTCGCAGTACTATGTTGGAGACGAAGAATTCGGCTACTTCAACGGCTGATCCTTTAACTAGAGTCGCTGTCTCGGCATATCTGGTTAAATAGTCGGTCGCAACTATTATCCACCGTTTTCCCGATGACGACGTAGGAAATGGGCCCAGTAAGTCCATTCCCACTTGTGTGAATGGGGCTTCTGGTGGTTCTATCGGTTGAAGGAGACCTGCTGGTTTTAGCGGTGGCGTTTTACGTCTTTGGCAGTCTCGGCAGGTTATTACATAGTGTCGTACATAGCTAAGCAACTTCGGCCAGTAGTATTTAGTGCGGATACGTGCTAACGTTCTGCTTACTCCTAAGTGTCCAGCTGATGGATCGTCGTGGCAAGCCTCCAAAATCTCTGGTCGCAGAAGTGAAGGGACGACAAGCAGAAATGTCGCTGTATTGTTGTCAAAGTTCATTTTACACAGGATGATGTTTCGTAGGACGAACGCTGACAAGCCGCGGACAAAAGGTCGTGGAACATCGACAGACTGTCCTTGTAGGTACTTTATCAAGAGGAGTATCTCAGGGTCAGATCGCTGATGATGTGCTATTTCTGACGGGGTCACAGCTCCCAAGAAAACAAAATATTCACCGTCCTCGGTGGAAGCAAAATCAGCAGGTTGAATCGGAGCACGTGACAAGCAGTCCTGATCACTGTGCTTGCGACCTGACTTGTACAAAAGCGTGATATCATACTCCTGTAATCGCAAGCTCCATCGTGCTAGCCGTCTACATGGGTCTTTGCCATTAGCCAGCCAGCATAGCGAGTGATGGTCGCTTATAGCTCGAAAAGGGCTACCATACAAATATGGTCAAAACTTGCTGATAGCCCATACCACGGCAAGGCATTCTTTCTCGGTCGCTGAGTAGTTCACCTCAGCTTGCGAAAGAGTGCGACTGGCATACGCAATGACTCGTTCTTATCCGTTTTGCCATTGGATGAGCACGGCCCCAAGACCTAAATGGCTTGCATCCGTGTGGATATCGGTTTCCGCTTCCTCGTCAAAATGCGCCAGAACAGGATGGCTTTGAAGGCACTTTCGTAGTTCATTGAAGGCATCCTCTTGTACGGCAAGCCATACGAAAGGCATTTCCTCTTTTGTCAGCCGTGTCAGTGGTTCAGCAATTCGTGAAAAATTTTTAACGAACCGTCGATAATAGGCGCAGAGACCTAAAAATCGCCTAACAGCCTTTTTGTCTGTTGGCTTCGGAAATCTTTCTACGGCCTCAGTTTTTGCAGGGTCTGGGCGGACGCCTTCTGCACTGATGACATGGCCGAAAAAAGGAGCTCACGGAAGCCGAAATGACATTTTTGCGGTTTTATCGTCAAGTCCGCTGATTTGATCGCAGTGAGCACGGCCCGGAGCCTTTCCAAATGTTGCTCAAAGGTAGCAGAGAAAACTACAACATCGTCGAGATAAACCAGACATGACTGCCATTTAAGACCACAAAGCACTGTGTCCATCATCCGTTGGAATGTGGCGGGTGCTGAACAAAGGCCAAAAGGGAGTACCTTGAACTCGTATAAACCGTCTGGTGTCACAAACGCTGTCTTTTCGCGATCTCTTTCGTCCACTTCTATCTGCCAATACCCACTTTTAAGATCCAATGAGGAAAAATACCTGGCATTTCGCAGCCTATCCAGAGTGTCATCAATTCTTGGCAGAGGATAAACATCCCGTTTGGTGACGGCATTCAGCTTCCGATAATCAACGCAGAAACGTAAGGTTTGGTCTTTTTTCTTCACAAGAACAACAGGTGACGCCCATGGACTTGATGAAGGCTGGACTACATCGTCTTTGAGCATTTCTTTAACCTGATTACCAATAGCTTCTCTTTCTTTTGGTGACACTCGGTAGGGATGCTGGTGTATTGGCCTCACTGACTCGTCGACAATGATGCGATGTTTAGCGACAGGAGTGCGTCGAACCTTAGATGACAACGAGAAACATTCGGCGAATTCCCTTAAAAGACCCTCTATTTGCTCTTTTTCGCTTGGTAGTAGGGCTGGCTCGATGTCGATGGCTGCAAGGACAGACTCCACGTCTTCGAAATCAGAATCATTGGTTTCAAAAGTTCGCAGCTCCGTAACCTGGACGAAATCATTCAGACTGGCGATGACGGTTCCTTTTGCAACGTGCTGCACCTCATTTCCAAAGTTTGTGGGTAGAACATTTGCACATCCGTCACGTAACTTAACAAGGCCTCGTGCCATGCAGATCCCTTTTTGGAGTAGTAAGGCAGTGTTGTTGTCAGCAAATCCTTCAAATTCACTGAATGCTTTGTTGTTTACTGCGACAGATATGCTCAATCTTGGCGGAACCATGACGCCATCATCTGCAATACAAAGGTCATATACGTTTTCTTCCGTTTCAAAGGTACCAATCGCGTGTCTAGTCGAGAATGAGACGGAAGATTCTCGCAAGGTATTTACAGCGCCATTAGCTTGTAAGAAATCCATGCCGATAATCACGTCTCTTGAGCATTCCGGCAGCACAATAAAACTGGCGACGTACGTGAAACCCCGTATTCCGATTCTTGCTGTGCATATTCCAGTAGGGTCGATGAGGTGCCCTCCTGCTGTGCGAACTTGTGGTCCCTTCCAAGGTGTCATCACTTTTTTTAGTATTTTAGAAAGTCCGCTACTCATCACTGAATAATCTGCGCCAGTATCTACCAGTCCGATGACTTCGTAGCCGTCAACGAACACACGTAAATCGGAAGCAACGTCACTATCGAAGCACCGGTTTCTGAATCGGTCGTCGTTCAGAGTCAGCAATGGAGGTTTTTCTGCGTTAGCGTCGACAGCGGCATTGCCTCCACAGGTCGCTGACTCTAGTTTTCCCGACGCGGGCTTGGGGAACGAGACCTTGGGGAGCTTGCTGAAGGTCGGGGGCTAGGCGATCTATACCTCCCCGTTGTCGTTGCCCGAGGTTGGTGTCGTTGGAAGCCACTTGAGGTTTGACGACCTGACAGGTATTCTTCAATTTCGAAGGGACGTTCACCATTTCGTGGTCGAGGTGCATTAACAGGAAAACCACGGAGTCCTGCCTGGCGGTAGTGGCACGTTCGGTAGAGATGACCAGGCTCCCCACAGTGGTAACACAGCGGTATCCTGTCGGGAGTGCGCCAGACATCGCTCTTCCTTAGTCTCCTCTCTGGCGTTGGCTGCAGGGTGCTCGGTGGCATCGGGTACTGCATAGGTGTAGCCGCCGCGACGTCCGCACGTCCTGGAGGTCCTCGTAGTAGCACATCAGCATACGTCATTCTCGTCTTCTGTTGTAGTGGCGGCCCTGGCTGTGCGCTGCTCGAAGGTTCGCGTACCACCTGCCTGACCTCCTCACGGATCACATCGGCCAGAGATGAAAGCATTGGAGCGTTCTGGTCAAGACGCTGCCTCTGCAGCTCTTCTCGCACAACAGACCGCACCAGCTCGCGTAGTGCTTCCATGCCGTTACCGAAGGCTGGTGGCAACATGTCCAAGGAAGTGACGATCGCATCCCGGTTGTATAACCTTGCTCGCTGTTGTAGCGTCCTTTCCATTGTAGTCGCCTCAGAACGAAACTCGGCGACGGTGCGCGGCGGGCTTCGAATTAGTCCGGCAAAGAGTTCTTGCTTGACGCCTCGCATCAGATGGCGCAGCTTCCTGTCTTCGCTCATATTTGGATCCGCTCGGTGGAATAAGCGAGACATGTCTTCCAGATACATGGCGACAGTTTCGTTACTGCGCTGATTTTTTGGCTGGAGCGCAGCTTCAGCTCTCTCTTTACGGTCTGTGTTCGGGAAAGCAGCGAGCAGCTTCCGTCGAAAATCATTCCATGACTGGAAGGTGGCTTCGTGGTTTTCATACCACGTTCGTGCGCTATCTTCCAGTGCGAAGTAAACACTACCAAGTTTGCGCTCTTCCCCATATCCGTTAGCCTTTGCGACGCGTTCAAAGTGCTCAAGCCAGTCCTCTGAGTCCTCGTAGCTTTCACCATGGAAAGGCTTTGGTAGCATTGGCTGGTTTACGACAATATTGGCTGGAGTGATTTGAGCTGTCATGTCGGTTGCGTACCCGTTCACAGCCGTTGATGTTCCAAGCGAAGTCGATAAAGGTGAAAATTCGGGACCCTCACCACGTAGGCGTCGACAGCAGCGCTGATGAATAGGCGTCAGCTCGTTGGGTCGAAATCGCTGTGGTTCTGGACTGTGCTCCGTCACTCGAGAGGGGCTTGGCATCACACCCAGCACTTCCACCAGATTTGTAACGCACTTTTCAATAAACTCTTTTAATAAGCTAACGTAGGCTGGGCGAACTTGTGCCCGAGAATTATAGCACAGCTAGATTGTCTCGAGGATTGCCTTCTGCCTCTTCTTCTACGTTCTTCTTTTCTTTCAACCCGGTTCGCGCGCAGCTGGGTCCCGCAGGCTCGTGCATCGCAAACCTTCTAGAAGGCACAAGTATTTGCTAGCGCGCGTAAGTTGAAGTCAAATTGTGTCAATATGGTGGTTTTGGGACGTTAAACCCCACATATCAATCAACTTAACAAGCCTCATTCAAGCACGGCTGTTATTCCCTACTTACATTTCCCAAAGGCTAAAGAATGTCGCTGGCAAAATAGGTTTAAGAATTGTGTTCTGCACACACGACAAGCTCGCTGGGCTACGTCGCAGCGTCAACAGCGAAGTAGCTAAGAAAGAAGAATGCACTGAGAAACACGCTACACACTATGTTGAATGTGTTTTAGTGATTGCATAGAAGGTATGGTTTACTTTTGGGCTCTGTTACATTGGCCAAACAGTCCGATGCATAAATGATTGGTTGAGGGAGCACGCTTACTCCATAAAAGGCTCCGTTTCCAGCCACTTTGCGGACCATTGTAAAAATTGTGGTTTTCTGCCAATTTTTGACAAGTGTGTGATCATAGGTGAAATAAAAATCGGCGCGAGCGCGAGACTGGTGAAGTATTCCACATTCAACAACTTGATGCTTCTTGTGCTAGCGTACCCGCGATATTTCTTTTTGGCTATAAAATTAGGTATCAGGGGTGCACTGATATGACCGGTTATTGATAATGTACGCCGTAAAGCGCATGAGTGTCCACGCTGATTATGTTGCGTGGTTATGCACAGATTCTCTTTCTTATATATTGCAGTTGGTTTGAAATAAAGTTTGGTTAGTTCAGCGCTCTGTTGTCGTCTCTTCTCCCCTCCTATCGTTTCGGCTGTTTAGCACTTTCTTCGTCTACTGCGGAAATGCTGCCGCAAACGCTTTATCTTTTAATGGCATGTGATTGTGGCAATGGATTCAGAGACTCCCGTACGCGTGCTCGCTCGAGCAAAGCGAGTGGCGTCAAGGCGGCAGTAAGCAGGCCAGATAATCTTCGAAGGGGGCATTGGCGGCGCGCGTCAAAGCAGCGCTGATAAAAGGAGATAAAATAACGAGCGCGGCGTCAAAACAGCCTGTGGGGCATTTTTATCGGTTATGGAAGAAACGATGCATGAACACGTCAGCGCCGCCAATCTATCGTCATTTCAGCAATGCCGCAATGTCAGCGTGATTGTCGCGCTATATTCAGGCCAACACAACATTGCGCCTCCAACACGTGCGTTCTGGTGTTTTTCCTTTTTCGGGAAGGTTCTTGCGTTCCACCGGCAGCATTGAAATTTCCACTTTCAAAGGCAAAAAAATGTGGACGTGCAGAGTGCTCATACAGCTCATTTCGCTTTATCAAATGTTGTGGATAAATAACAGCCAAGTTATCACCAGTGGTTCTCGCATCATGGTGCCAACGCGGCTATCAGTGCTAGTACGTCGTGAGCAAGGTGAAATTGAATAAGAGGCTTCATAGCGACGCGATGGCATAACATTTTCTCGATGCGTGTGTGCACAGTGTGCACGATAGTGTTGATTGAAATAATCATGCGGCTCACTGGTGCTTCGGTGTGAGAACTGCTCCTTGGCGAGAGCAAACTCAATATACGCACTGCTCTGCCATTGTTTTCGGTGGTTTCTCTGCCTAGCAATGACCTAGCAATGTTAATTCCACCTAGCAATACCAAGCTTTTACATTTCACGAATGCACTGTTAGTCACAACCCGAGCATTCTCTCATGTCTATAACGTTTCAAGTAATGTAGGTAACATTAGATTTCATATAGTAGGCGTAATCACTCGCTGTGATTTTAACTAGAACGTGATCCTGAAGTTGTTTGCAAATGTTCTTCTTGGTCCACATCAAGACCTCATATAGAGAGTAGAACCTATGTTTCTTATTGCATGTACTAACGTGGCCCTTAAATTCCTCTAGCGCATATACATTACTTTTGGTATTTTGAAAAAAGCTATTAGGACGGTTGTTGCTTGCCTGTATTGCATAATACTTACGGAGCATATTAATAATGTTTGGGGGGAATTCGAGCAATTTGTTATAGCCTTGACGAAGGCATTTCACGTGTCGAAATGCCGACTCGGGCAAATAACCTTTGTTTATGATTTTTTTCCATTCTTCATGAAACACTGTGTTTCCCAACGAGTGCGAAGGAAAGCTGAGAACAGTTGTGTCTCTTATCTTGGGTAAGCTTAGCCTAATACCTATCGCTAATTTTCATATACTTGGCGCTTTCATAAGCCCAATGCTAAATCAGGTCTATATTGGTGTTTACCGCTCAAGGTGTCAAATATTAAACCTTTTTTTTACACGTCTTCGCTAAGCAGTTGAATAGCTGGAATTGTTGTCGGTATGCCGGGTCCTGTTCACAGGATTGCTACCAAGCGCGATCATATCAGTGATCGTACTCACACAAACGTAACGGCACCGTGGCGTCGTGGCGGCAACCATAGAAAGGTGACGAGTGTCTTCGGACGACCATCCACGTGTGTTGCGAATCCTGGGCAATGACGCATCGGCTGTTTGTCTCTCGCTCTCAGGAAGGTACCCTTTGCATCGCCGTCTAAAATAGGCTTGATCAAGAAGCCCTTGAATGTCACCCCAAACCTGGCGGTGAGGTTAACTGAAATGAAGGGGAAGATACGGACAAAGCAAAAAAATAAATAAACTGGTATGGCAAAGTAGTGTCATCGCGACAGAAAACAAACTGAACATGCAAGAGTTAAAGGGACATAGCAGAGAAACGTTGACTCGTTTTAGATTGATAAACTGGTCTCTGACAATTCTAATAGCATAAGGTTCTTTATCACACGTCCAATGTTAGTGGGAAAAATCAAGATTTTCCGCAATCTTAACTTTTTCCCCAACGTCCCCTAACATGCTCTTTCATGTTTAAATTTTGCCCCGTCTTCTCTGCCCGTGAAGTAACGAATTTTCATAATGAATTCTTTGTATTTTAGCAATAACGGCTCGACGAAATCTTCTAAAACTTTGTACGCTAAGCCTATGGCACTTACAGATTATAATGCGCTGAAATATTATCGATTAGACGCCACGTAAAGCTCAGTAGATGCCTTCAAATTTTAACGTCACAGTTTTTGGAACGGGAATCTCAAGGTGGCTTTTCCAGCAACAGTTGATTTTCGCAAGTTTTTTTGCTGACCAAGTTCCGTGTCGTAGAAGAGTGTTGTTTCCGGGAATGAGAAATTGTACTTTATTAACACGCAACAAAACGTTTCGCTCTTTAGTGTTTCTTGAACAAACATTTGCAGTCAAAAGAAATTTTCTTCACTTCACGAAGATTCATTTTTCATCTTGAACATGAAGCTTGAGCGAGTTGGTAGGGATTCATTCTTCAAAATGTGTGCCGCATCAATATGAATTTTTTTCGCAATCCGTAGGATAAGCATGCAGGCTAAACCAAGTTGTGATACGATGCCACGTTCAACGTGAAGAATGGTAGCTACCTTTTTCAAAAAACAAGGAATCGAAATGTTTGCACAGCGCAAGGCGCACGATGATTGATTGATTGATTCGTGGGGTTTAACGTCCCAAAACCACGATATGATTATGAGAGACGCCGTAGTGGAGGGCTCCGGAAATTTTGACCACCTAGGGTTCTTTAACGTGCACCCAAATCTGAGTACGCGGGCCTACAACATTTCCGCCTCCATCGGAAATGCAGCTGCTGCAGCCGGAATTCGAACCCGCGCCCTGCGGGTCAGCTGGCACACGATGATATGAAAGAAGATGCAACACGGGCGCTGACTTTGACTAAATTTTATTGGCAATAACGCTGAACGCTTAGTTAAGCTTAGTTTAACCCTTAGTTTAACGGGAACTGAGAAAGGAATCCATTGTTCACGTATTAGTAAGTATAGGTTCAAAATTCCGAAAACACCACTTCTACCTCGACATAAGACTTGGTAAGGGAGAAAACGTGCGAAAAGAGAATGCGGGTGAAGAAGTCATTGTGAGATTCCCGAAGCAAGCACCCTGGCATAGTAGAGTTTCAAGGCCTCTACTACGTCCCACTTAACTTCTAGTTGATCAATACGAACTCTGCCGGGGTGGTCTAGTGGAGAAGGTACTCGGCTGTTGACCCGCAGGTCGCGGTATCAAATCTCGGCTGCGACGGCTGCATTTTCGATGGAGGCGGAAACGTTGTAGGCCCATGTGCTCAGATTTGGGTGCGCATTGAAGAAATCTAGGTGGTCGAAATTTCCGTAATACTTCACTACAGCATCTCTCATATTTATATGGTATTTTTGGGACGCTAAACTCCACATATCAATCAATCATCGATAAATACGAAGATCTTTGTCTTCAGTGGGTACGCTACCCCTACCACTTACTACACCTACACCTACACCTACAAAGTTTTAGAAAATTTCATTAGGCCGATATCACAAAAATACAAAAGCACATTTCAGAACTTGCTACATCACGCTAGATTTTGCCATAATTAAAAAATTAATTTCGTTCGGTAAATACGAAGATATCACAGTGAAAATATAGCACTAGAGTTCTCAGAGCATCGCTTATCAATCTAAGCCAAGCGATTATTTCCTGTTTAGTGTCCTTATTAACAATACACCCAGTTCTCCGAAGGGAATACGATAAAGATTTTCATACGATACCGTACCCGAACAGGATCGCGAGGAAATGCTAAATTGCATAGCGTTCATAACGGCGTTTACCACGCGAGAACACAGCGCTAGGAGAATAATGTTTTCTTTTTTTTTCTTACTCTTTGCAGCCAATAGCACCGTTCACCACTAGGGGTGTTTTTTTGTTGTTGTTGTTGTTTGTCGCGAGAAACGGGGTAAGAGTTTCCAGCTATAGTAGTTAGCTTCTAATGTTGAAAAATAATATGATGTGAACAAACAACGTTCTCTACCCGGCGTTGCCGTTTCACAGCAGTGTCTCAAACAGTGTAGCGGAATGTGCGCGTCAATGCCATTTCAATGCCCTTCCGGGGAATCATGAGTTGCCACAATTCCCTTCCTTTCAATTCCTCGGAATGAAAAAAAAAACTGGCTCATTCCCACTCTAGGAATGGCGGAGCTGTTCAATTCTGTTTCTTCAATTCTTCATTGTAGAAAATGATTGTTAATAGTTTTATGAGGTTAAGAATGAACAACCACATGAATACAGTGTAATGGGATGCATTGAGAACTCCAAAAGTACGCAAAAAGTGTTACCAAGGTCGAGAGGTAGTTGCTTGGTGGCACACCTTGTGTAGTAAGACTGCCATAATTTCCATAGGAGCAGTTCTACTGCCACATACAGTGTGGCAACAAAACGCTCTAGATCTGCTGGTATGCAATTGAAGAGTGAACCACCACTCAGGAAGCTTGTCCTTTGCATCAAATATGAAACACAAGGTGCTGCTCTACGACACACACGCTTGCCAAGCGTGCCTACCTAGCTTGGAGGTGGTGATAAGTCTGAGTTCACCTGTGCGCAGGTATGCAATGCCACGTATCTACGCAAAAGTTACTCACGTCTGCCAGGTACTAACTGGCCGTGAAACAATGATTAGGCCCCGCATAATGTATTCGCCCCTTTCTTGTGGGCCATAATGAGAACAAACGTGCGAGGATGATTTGTTTCTCCCTTCTGTATCTCTTGGGATAATACATTTGTTTGTACGCCAACTTGAGCCGTGGTTTCTCCTTTACGAATTGGCAGATCGTTAACAATTTACCACCACGCCTACCTTTGGCTTTGGCTAACTAAGTGTCAACCAAGAGAGAGCGTGTGGCCTTCAACTTAGATCATGTAGGAAGGCCTACATGACTAATTTGAGAATAGTATCATTGTAGTAGCAATTGATGGTGTAGAGAAATACTATCCAACGTCCTCTTTGCTTGGCGAAAAGAACTGGGACATAACCGAAGTCGTAGAAACGAAATTAGGTGACAAAACAAAAGGCATATCTCACGTAAAGTGAGGCTTGATATGCGATGCACGAATGAGGAATGTTCATGAGGAATGAGGAATCAGCAACTACCTATCAAGGCAGTTGCTGATTTGATTGTCGCCCCATTCACTTACATATGCAACAGACTCTTCTTGACGGGAATTTTTCCATGTGCCATGAAAATAGCTCGCGTAACAATAATTTTTAAAGGAGGTGATAAAAATGAACTTCAAAATTATCGCCCAATCTCTATTCTGCCGCTTTTCTCTAAGGTCGCGGAACGCCTGATATATAAGAGGGTATTTTCTTTTATAGCAAACAGAAATGTCATTTGTGAAGAACAGTGTGGATTCCAACCAGGTAGATCAACTCAGTCTGCTTTACTCCGTATTAAGGACAGCCTACTTCATAACTTTGAAAAAAAATTTTACACTGTGGGAATATTTCTCGATTTCCGTAAGGCTTTTGACTCGATAAAGCACGATATATTAATTAGGAAACTTCAACTGTATGGAATACGCGGGATTGCGCTTGATCTAATGAAAAGCTATCTTTGGGCCAGGAAACAATATGTACAGCTCCACAATTATAAATCTGATTTGGGCGTAATTAAGTATGGGGTTCCCCAAGGATCGATACTTGGTCCTCTACTTTTTATACTTTATATATATGACATAGTAAACATTCATCATCATCATCATCATCATCATCAGCCTGACTACGTCCACTGCAGGACAAAGGCCTCTCCCATGTTCCGCCAGTTAACCCGGTCCTGTGCTTGCTGCTGCCAATTTATACCCGCAAACTTCTTAATCTCATCTGCCCACCTAACCTTCTGTCTCCCCCTGACCCGCTTCCCTTCTCTGGGAATCCAGTCAGTTACCCTTAATGACCAGCGGTTATCCTGTCTACGCGCTACATGCCCTGCCCATGTCCATTTCTTCTTCTTGATTTCAGCTATGATATCCCTAACCCCCGTTTGTTCCCTAATCCACTCTGCTCTCTTCTTGTCTCTTAAGGTTACACCTACCATTTTTCTTTCCATTGCTCGCTGCGTCGTCCTCAATTTAAGCTGAACCCTCTTTGTAAGTCTCCAGGTTTCTGCTCCGTAGCTAAGTACCGGCAAGATACAGCTGTTATACACCTTCCTCTTGAGGGATAGTGGCAATCTACCTGTCATAATTTGAGAGTGCTTGCCGAATGTGCTCCACCCCATTCTTATTCTTCTAGTTACTTCGATCTCATGGTTCGGCTCTGCGGTTATTACCTGCCCTAAGTAGACATAGTCTTTTACAACTTCAAGTGCACTGTTACCTATCTCGAAGCGCTGCTCCTTGCCGAGGTTGTTGTACATTACTTTCGTTTTCTGCATATTAATTTTAAGACCCACTTTTCTGCTCTCCTTGTCTAACTCCATAATCATGAGTTGCAATTCGTCCCCCGAATTACTCAGCAATGCAATGTCATCGGCGAAGCGCAGGTTACTAAGGTATTCTCCATTGACTCTTATCCCTAACTGTTCCCATTCTAGGCTTCTGAAAACCTCCTGTAAGCACGCGGTAAATAGCATTGGGGAAATTGTGTCCCCCTGCCTTACACCCTTCTTGATTGGTATTCTGTTGCTTTCTTTATGAAGCACTATGGTAGCAGTTGATCCCCTGTAGATTTCTTCCAGAATATTTATATATACTTCATCTACGCCCTGATTCCGCAGTGTATGCATGACGGCTGATATTTCTACTGAATCAAATGCCTTCTCGTAATCTATGAAGGCTATGTATAGTGGTTGGTTATACTCTGAGCATTTCTCTATTACCTGATTGATAGTATGAATGTGGTCAATTGTTGAGTAGCCTGTTCGAAATCCTGCTTGTTCCTTTGGTTGATTGAATTCTAATGTTTTCTTTACTCTGTTAGCAATTACCTTTGTAAATAGCTTGTATACTACAGAGAGCAAGCTGATCGGCCTGTAATTCTTCAAGTCCTTGTCATCTCCTTTCTTATGTATTAAGATGATGTTAGCGTTCTTCCAAGACTCTGGTACTCTTCCCGTCAGGAGACACCTCGTAAACAGGGTGGCTAGTTTTTCTAACACAATCTGTCCTCCATCTTTCAGCAGATCTGATGTTACCTGATCCTCACCAGCAGCTTTGCCCCTTTGCATGCTCTCCAAAGCTTTTCTGACTTCTTCTATCATTACTGGTGGGGTGTAATTTGGGATACTGCTAGTTCTGATAGTACTAAGGTCGTGGTTGTCTCGGCTACTGTACAGATCTCTGTAAAACTCCTCCGCTATTTTAACTATCCTATCCATATTGGTAGTTATTTTGCCTTCTTTGTCCCTTAGTGCATACATCCGACTTTTGCCTATCTCAAGTTTCCTCTTCAATGCTTTGACACTTCCTCCGTTTTTCAGAGCGTGTTCAATTCTCTCCATGTTATACTTTCTTACATCGCATACCTTACGTCTATTAATCAACTTCGAAAGCTCTGCCAGTTCTATTTTGTCTGTTGTACTTGACACTTTCATGATTTGACGCTTCTTAATTAGGTTCTTCGTTTCCTGGGAAAGCTTGCCAGTGTCCTGTCTAACTACCCTGCCTCCAACTTCCACTGCACACTCCGTAATGATACTCGTCAGATTATCATTCATTGTATCTACGCTAAGGTTGGTTTCCTCACTAAGAGCCGAGTACCTGTTCTGCAGCGACACTCTGAATTCCTGTACTTTCCCTCTCAGTGCTAGCTGATTGATTGGCTTCTTGCGTATCAGTTTCTGTCGTTCCTTCTTTAAGTCTAGGCGAATTCGAGACCGTACCATTCTATGGTCACTGCATCGTACCTTGCCAATCACTTCCACATCCTGCACGATTCCAGGGTGTGCACTCATTATAAAGTCTATTTCGTTCTTATTTTCGCCATTAGGGCTCCTCCATGTCCACTTGCGGTTTTCTCGTTTTCGGTAGAAGGTATTCAAAATCCGTAAATTATTGCGTTCTGCGAATTCTACTAGTAGCTCTCCTCTGGCGTTTCTAGTGCCGATGCCATAATCTCCTACTGCCTGGTCTCCAGCCTGCTTCTTCCCTACCTTTGCATTAAAGTCGCCCATCACTATAGTATACTGTGTTTTTACCTTACTCATTGCCGATTCCACGTCTTCATAGAAGCTTTCAACTGAAGCGTCATCATGGCTGGATGTAGGCGCGTAAGCCTGTACTACCTTCATCTTGTATCTTTTATTCAGTTTAATTACGATACCTACCACCCTTTCATTAATGCTATAGTATTCCTCTATGTTGCCAGCTATGTTTCTGTGAATTAGGAACCCCACTCCCAGTTCTCTTCTGTCTGCCAAGCCCCTGTAGCAAAGGACGTGCCCATTCTGTAGCACCGTATAGGCCTCATCTGTCCTCCTAACCTCACTGAGCCCTATTATATCCCATTTAACACCCTCTAGCTCCTCGAATAGTACAGCTAGACTTCCCTCACTAGATAAGGTTCTAGCGTTAAACGTTGCCAAGTTCAGGTTCCAATGGCGGCCTGTCCGGATCCAGAGATTCTTAGCACCCTCTGCTGCGTTGCAGATCTGACCGCCGCCGTGGTCAGTTGCTTCGCAGCTGCTGGGGACTGAGGGCCATGAGTTATATGACGTAAGCATGTGGGAGGTAGTGGCCAGATACTGCACCAGGGTGGCCAATCCTTCTCTGGTGAGGGAGTGCGTTCTCGGCGGTGTTTGCCGGTGAGGCCGCACCCCAGGCCTCTTAATGCAGTTCCATCAACACGCGGATTTTTTTTTTTTTTAATCCGGTTGGGAACTGCGCGGTACCGGGATTTGAACCACGGACCTCTTGCATGCGAGGCGGATGCGCTAACCACTACGCCATCGCCGCATTCAGTTCACACCAAACATAGTCATGTACGCCGACGATACCAATGCCTTCTTTTCTGGTTTAGATCTTCGCGATATTGAAATAACTGCAAATTCTTGGTTGGATAAACTAAAATCATGGCTTACAGTCAATCAGCTAGAACTAAACATAAAAAAAACTAAATTTATGCTCTTCAAGCAAAAAAATAGGCCTGTAGATTATGCTATCTCTCTGATTTTTAATGGAGAAAATATTGCGCAGGTAAATAAAATTCAGTTTCTGGGTGTGTGTTTTCAAAGTGACCTTAGTTGGTCCCACCATGTGGACAACCTGCGAATAAAAATATCAAGATCGATCGGTCTAATTCGACGCTTACAGCATCTCCTTCCAGGGAGAGTTAAACGGCAGCTTTACTTTTCTTTTATCTACTCGCAAATCATTTATTGCATTTTAGTCTGGGGTACGTGTAACAAAACAAATACAGAAAGTATAATTCTTCTTCAAAAACGCGCACTATGTTTGATAAGTACCTCGGTCCCCACTAATACGTCTCTTTTTTATATGTATAATGTACTCCCGTTCCCAGAGTGCTATAGGATGCAACTAGCCATGTTAATCTTCAAAAAAATTAAAGATAATTTCCAGATTTTTTCTGATGTGTACTTAAGCAGAGATCTTACGTATAATCTGCGTACTGTTGCGTTGGTCGGGCCAATGTGCCGGACTAACTATGGTGTACAGTCAATTAATAACCAAATCATTCTACTGTGCAACAGGATTCCTGAAATAATTGAATACGCTAAGGAGGCTAAAAACATAACACAATTTAAGAAGCGTATTTACGATGTAATAAACAGAACACAAGTCTACAGTGTATGTAAAGGAAATATGTAATGTATGTAATATTTATAGTATTCACTGTTTTTCAACTTGTATTGTATTTCAAAATATGTTATGGTGTTTTGTACTGTCCTGCTCTACCTGCCCGAGGTGCCTCACGAAGAGGGGCCAAGTCAGGAGACACACTCTCCTTTTGCCCCCTTCGTGGGCATTTCTGCGGAAATGTCCGAATAAAATAAAATGAAATGAAATGAAATGAAATGAAATGATATGTCACTTTAAATCAGCGTAAAGTTACGAAGTGGACATAAATTATGCCGTACATGACTTCCATGTCTCGATTATTATGTTTGGGCATTTCATTTACCTTCGTCATCTATTTACGTCACGTGATGCCAACTTTGGTGTAAGTGGAGCTGACAAAACGGCCTCGAATGTGCAATGAACGTAGCATGTAGTGATGTTTTACCCACATGCCGTGATCATTATGTTTAAATGTGTCATTTACCTTCGTCGTTTATTCATGACATGTTATATGAAATTTCGCATATGCAAACCCACCGAAACGGCCACGAGTGCGCTATGAACGTAGCATGTAGACATGTTTCACGCAACAGCATATCATGATTATCATGTTTGGTTGCGTCATTTATCTTCTTTTTCAATTCCAGTCACGTAACACCAAATTTGGTATATGTAGGAACCAGCGAAACGGCGGCAAGCACGCTATGAACTTATCATGCGTTTTTGTTTCACATGGTACGCATATAATGGTTACCACGTTTGGACATGTCATTTATCTCCGTCGTCCATATACGTCACCTAATACCAAACTTCTTATGTGTAAAACTAGAGAAACGACCGCTAGCGCGCCATGAGCGTGGACTGTTGTCATGTTCTCATATAACACGCACGTCATGTTTATAATGTTTGGACATGTCATATATCTTTGTCGTTCATTTGTGTCACGTAATAGAAAAATTGGTATATGTCAAGGTAGCGAATCAGCCGCGAGCACACCTTGAGTGTGGCATGTAGTCAAGTTGTTACATCTAACGCGTGTCATGATTATAATGTTTGCGCCAGCCACAAACCTTAGTCGGCCATTCACGTCCAATAATATCAGATTTGGTATATATGAAGCTTGCGAAACGGCCGTGACCATATCATGAGCACGGCATGTAGTCATGCTGTTACATGACACGCATGTCATGATTACAATATTTGCACGTGTGATATACAAACGTTGTTAATTCACATCACGTAAAACCAAAAGTTGTATATGTCAATTTAGTGAAATGACTGTGAGCCCGATATGAGAGTGGCATGTAGTGAAGTTTTCACGTGACACGCATGTCATGATTATAATGTTTGGACGTGTAATTTACCTTCGCCGTTGGTTTGCGTCATGTAATATCAAATTTGGTATTTGTGGAGCTAGCGAAACGGCGGCGAGAAAATTATTAGTGTGGGATGTACTCATGTTGCTACATGACAAGCATCTTGTGATTATCATGTTTGCACCAGCCACATAGCTTCGTCGGCTATTCACATCCCGTATTACCAAATTTTGTACATACGTGAAGCTAGCAAAATGGCCGTGACCGCATCGTGAGCGTGGAATGTAGTCATGTTGTTGCATGACACGCATGTCTTGATTTCCACTATAGGGTCTGTCACTTGCGTTCGTCATAAAGTCATGTCTTACCATACCGGTTTTTTAACATGATTGATTGATATGTGGGCTTCAATGTCTCAAAATACTTGCAACATGTAATGTACAAAACCCCTGCAAGAGGCGCAAGACTATTACAAGTAACTCATAACACTTATGACGTACGTATCATAATATTAACGTCATGAGTGGTCAAATATGTTCTTGATGCAGTCATGTTATGCCATACCAAATTTGGTATCGATACCAATATCGAAACGGCCAGGAGAGCTAAATGTCGTAGGTGGCTAGATAGATAGATAGATAGATAGATAGATAGATAGATAGATAGATAGATAGATAGATAGATAGATAGATAGATAGATAGATAGATAGATAGATAGATAGATACCCTCAAAATCGCCAAAGTTCGCCAAGAAATGCTTCGCATTTAAAAGAGATTTTTTGGAGCACTGAGAGTGCGAAAGGACAAGCTCTCGGTTCTAAATTAAGGAACGTCTGATCTCCTAGGCTTGATGTCCCGAATGCTTCCTCTTCCGAACACGTTCAGCAATCGGGCACTACTTTTAGCACCAGGCCCGCGTCATACCTAAGTGCTCAAGAGTTTATAATACCTGCTTAATAAGTACCTAAGTGCTTAAAATTCAACAGCAATACAAGGTGCAAAAAGAACTATATAGATAGATAGATAGATATTTTGGCTGTATTCATCAAAATTTTGCAACGAAATGTTATGAGCGAAATCAGTTATTCGCCGTTTAGTTTTGGAACCCAAATTTGGACTGGATGGCTCTTTCACCGGATATTTCTAAAAAAATTAGATAAGGCGATTGCCGACTGGCCGTAACTATGATGTGCTTCACAAGCAAAAGCTGCTCAAGCATGGGCTGCTGGACGGAGGAGCCTGTGCAGTACTGCATTATGGTAGTACTTCTCTCGCCGCGTATACAAGTGGCGGCGGCAGCGCTGCCACCGGGACCTTCGCCTCCCCGCCCTGGAACAGAGCGAATGGAGGTTTAGTACGGAGTGAGGTCTTTCTTCAGGAATCATGGAGCCGCCACCGTGACCTTGATTAAGGGAGGTTTTTTGCTTCAGGTGGCTTGCGGAAGCAAAACTTTCAAAAGTTTATTAGGGAGTTTTAGTGCTGGGTACGCATTTTCTTGGGGCGTTGCGGGCTTGGGAGCGCGCGGCGCTGCGTGCCCAACCCATACCCAACCGGAATGCCTTTTAGTTGGCGCCACGGTGGCACACACGCAAACGCAAGCCGCACGAAGTTCACACGTGCTCGCAGAGCCATAGCGTCTTGTCGTCTAAGTATTATTTAAGTTTTTTTATGATTTAAAATGTTAAATAAACATACATAGTGATCAGGACACATTTTTTATTGTGTATAGTAATCTGGTATACGCAAAAAAAGTGAAATATACAAGGTTACTGTAACGACAGTGTCGACATCTTGTGACACTTTGTGCAACCGCAGTCATGAAAATGTTAGGTTACGCGCAATGTTTTTGAGGTGAAAATGAATAAAAAAAGTTACTCAGTTGTAATTTTGAAGCTGTGCAGTTTTTGCACCAGATGTACAATGCACAATGTTTCTGCAATAATAAAGTTGTGGTTGTCTGTTTGACTAAGGCCGCGCTAGATGACGCCACCTATTCAGCTGGTTGGGGGCTGGCGTATGCTTTTTATTTTCTATGTTCCAGGCCATCATAGCTTTGGAAATCTGGCTGAAACCGTGTAATCGCTATAAGTGCTCGCACTTTGACTTATTTTAGCTCGACGGCTAGAGTATCCGCAGTGCAGATACCGTGAGTTCTTGGAAGGTGGACCGCGCGGGCGCATGGCCCCATCGCCCCGGCGATCTTCCGATGCATCTGTTTGGGGTTTCGCGCATGCGCAATACCGCCGCCCCAACTTTCTGCGCACGCAAGCCGCTTGGGTACCCAGCTCTAAAACTCCCTATTCTCTCTTTCTGTTTGTACGGAGCGGGAACGCTAACAGGTCGTCCTGTACGAATGTGTGCTGCGCTGACCTAGAGACCTTCGCCGACAGAGTTTCGGGCGCAAGCACTCATGTGTCTAGACAGGGGCCACAATATTGCAAAACAGGGGAGAGGGCAACAGTAGGTGAGCTTACAGTGAACAAAAGCATCGCGCCAGCGTCAATACACGTCACAGCTTAGAGGGCATTGTTTTTTAGCGGTCATAACATTTCACGCGCCTCCACAGCTCGTTATAGCTCTCGTAACTAGGCGGACTTTTTCCCGATCTTGACTGCTTTTTCGGACGATTGTGTGTTGCCATGGTTCGGGCAAGGGCAGAACGAAGCGAATCAGAAGTGTCCCGATGTTCCTTTTTAAAGACGATGGTCCTTTTTGGAGACATATGACACAGAAATTTTGGTCTGCCTGTCTGTACATTTGTCTCTTTTCGGCCCTTAAATATACTTCAAAAATGGCAGCATATGCACGGAGTGAATGAAGAAGAGTGGGGCGAAAACACCATCCATCGATTCGTTCCTGCTTCCGTCCGTCCATGCGTGCATCTGTGCGGCCGTCCGTGCGTCCATCCGCCCGTCCGTGCGTGCGGCTAGTCGTGCGTACGCACGTCCATCTGTGCATCCGTCCCTGCGTTCATCCGTGCATCCGCTCCTGCGTCCGTCCATGCGTCCATCCGTCCGTGCAGCCATGCGTGCGTCCGTCTATGCATCTCTCTGTGTGTCAGTTCGTCCACCTATTCAACACTCCAAGTACTACCATCTCACATAATTTCATCATATATTCCTCATATAGAAGCAACGTCATCCAGCGGACATTCCAAGCACTGATTGAGAGGACGCACACGCACACTTTCTTACGGCTTGTGGTTCATTTCTACTTCCCACCTTTAACCACCTCGAGTTAATGGTATTGACAAAATGTGACTTCAAGTTACGCGCGCTAGCCGATACTTGTGCCCTCCAGATGGTTTGCGACGCACGAGCCTGCGGGACCCAGCTGTGCGCGAACCGTGTTGGCAAAAAAAAACCGTAAAATAAGAGGCAGAAGTGAATCCTTGAGACAAACAAGGCGATTTCGTTCTAGCTTTGTTATTATTCTCGAGCACAAGTTCGCCCTGCCTACGTTAGCTTAATAATAGTTTTCATTGAACCATGCGTTACAAATCTGGTGGAAGTGCTGAGTACGATTCAAAGCCCCTCTCGAGTGACGGAGCAGAGTCCAGAAACACAGCGATTTCAACCCAACGAGCTCACGCCTGTTCATCAGCGCTGCAATCGACGACTACGTGGTGACGGTCCTGAATTTTCACCTTTATCGACTTCCCTTCGAACCTCAGCGGCTGTGAACGGCTACGAAACTGACATGACAGGTCAGGTCACCCCAACCAACATTGTAGTTAAGCAGCCAATGCTACCGAAGCCTTTCCACGGCGAAAGCTACGAGGACGCAGAGGACTGGCTTGAACACTTTGAACGCGTCGCAAATGCTAACGGATATAGGGAAGAGCGCAAACTTGGAAGTGTTTACTTCGGGCTGAAAGATAGCGCACGAACGCGGTATGAAAACCATGAAGCTTCCTTCCGGTCATGGGATGACATTAGACAGGAGCTGCTCGCTGCTTTCCCGAACACCGACCGCAAAGAGAAAGCTGAAGCTGTGCTCCAGACAAGAAATCAGCGAAATAACGAAACTGTCGCCATGTATGTGGAAGACATGTCTCGCCTATTCGGCTAAGCCGATTCAAATATGAGCGAAGACAGGAAGCTGCGTCATCTGAGGCGAGGCGTGAAGCAAGAACTCTTTGCCGGACTGATTTGAAGCCCGCCGCGTACCATCGCCGAGTTTCGTTTCAAGGCGACTACAATGGAAAGGACGCTACAACAGCGAGCAAGATTATACAACTGCGATGCGATCATCACTTCCTTGCACATGTTGCCGCCAGTCTTCGGTAACGGCATGGAGGCACTACGCGAGCTGGTGCGGTCTGTTGTGCGAGAAGAGCTCCAGAAGCAGCGCCTTGACCAGAACTCTCCAATGCTTTTGTCTCTGGCCGATGTGATCCGTGAGGAGGTCAGGCAGGTGGTACGCGAACCTTCGAGCAATGCGCAGCCAGAGCCGCCACTACAACAGAAGACAAGAATGACGTATGCTGATGTGCTACTACGAGGACCTCTAAGACCTGCGGACGTCGCGGCGGCTACTCCTATGCAGTACCCGATGCCGCCGAGCACCCTGCAGCCAACGCCAGAGAGGAGACTAAGGAAGAGCGATGTCTGCTGCACTCCCGACAGGATACCGCTTTGTTACCACTGCAGGGAGGCTAGTCACCTCTACCGAACGTGCCACTGCCACCAGACAGGACTACGTGGTTTTCCTGTCAATGCAGCTCGACCACGAAATGGCGAACGTCCCTTCGAAGTTGAAGAATACCTGTCAGGTCGTCAAAGCTCAAGTGCCTTTCAACAACACTAACCTCGTGCAACGACAACGGGGAAGTATAGTTCGCCTAGTCACCAACATTCAGCAAGCTCCCCAAGGTCTCGTTCCGCAAGCCCGCGTCGGGAAATCTAGAGTCAGCGACCTGTCCAGGCAAGGCCGCTGTCGACGCTAATGCAGAAAAACGTCCATTGCTGACTCTAAACGACGACAGACTGAGAAACCGGTGATTCAATAGTGACGTTGTTTCCGATTTACGTGCGTTCGTTGACGGCTACGAAGTCATCGGACTTGTAGATACAGGCGCGGATTATTCAGTGATGAGTAGCGGACTTTCTAAAATATTAAAGAAAGTGCTAACTCCTTGGAAGGGACCACAAGTTGGCACAGCAGGAGGGCACCTCATCGACCCTACAAGAATGTGCGCAGCAAGAATTGGAATACGTGGTTTCACGTACGTCGCCAGATTTATTGTGCTGCCGGAATGCTCAAGAGACTTGATTATCGGCATAGATTTCTTACGAGCTAATGGCACTGTGCTTAACTTGCGAGAATCTTCCGTCTCATTCTCGACTAGGCAAACAATTACTACCTTTGAAACAGATGAAAACGTATCTGATCTTTGTATTGCAGATAATGGCGTCTTGGTGCCGCCAAGGTCGAGCACATCTGTCGCAGTAACCAATAAAACATTCAGTAAATATGAAGAATTTGCTGACAATAACACTGCTTGAATACTTCAAACTGGGACCTGCGTTGCCCGAGGCCTTGTTTGGTTACGTGACGGATGTAAAAATGTTCTACTTACAAACTTTGGAAATGAGGTGCAGCACGTTGCAAAGGAAACCGTCATCGCCAGTCTGAATGATTTCGTCCAGGTTACGGACCTGCGCACTTTCAAAACCAACGAGTCTGATTTCCAAGACGTGGAGTCAGTCCTTTCAGCCATTGACATCGAGCCAGGGCTGCTACCAAGCGAAAAAGAGCAAATAAGAGGTCTTGTAAGGGAATTCGCCCGATGTTTCTCGTTGTCATCTAAAGTCCGACGCACTCCTATCGCAAAACATCGCATCATTGTCGACGAGTCAGTGAGGCCAATATACCAGCACCCCTGACAAGTGTCACCAAGAGAAAGAGAAGCTATTGGTAATCATGTTAAATAAATGCTCAAAGACGATGTAATCAAGCCTTCATCAAGTCCATTGGCATCAACTGTTGTTCTTATGAAGAAAAAAGACCAAACCTTACGTTTCTGCTTTGATTAACGGAACTTCAACGTCGTCACCGAACGGGACGTGTATTCCCTTCCACGCGTTGATGACACTCTGGGTAGGCTGCGAAATACCAGGTATTTTTCCTCAATGGATCCTAAAAGTGGATATTGGCAAATAGAAGTTGACGAAATAGATCGCAAAAAGACAGCATTTGTGACACCGGAAGGTTTCTACGAGTTCAAGGTACTCCCTTTTGTCCTTTTTTCAGCACGCGCCACATTCCAACGGATGATGTACACAGTGCTTTGTGGTCTGAAATGGCAGTCGTGCCTTTTTTAACTCGACGATGTTGTAGTCTTTTCTGCTATCTTCGAGCAACATTTGGAAAGGCTCCGAGCCGTGCTCACTGCGATCAAGTCAGCGGACTTGACGATAAAACCACAGAAATGTCATTTTGGATTCCGTGAGCTCCTTTTTCTCAGCCATGTCATCAGTGTAGAAGGCGTCCACTAAGACCCTGCGAAAACTGAGGCCGTAGCGAGATTGCCAAGGCCAATGGACAAAAGGCTGTTGCGCGATTTGTAGGTCTCTGCGCCTATTATCGACGGTTCGTTACAAAATTTTCACGAACCGCTGAACCACTGACGCGGCTGACAAAAGAGGAAAGGCCTTTCGTATGGCTTGCCGAACAAGAGGATGCCTTCAATAAACTATAAAAGTGTCTTCAAAGCCATCCTGTTCTGGCGCATTTTTACGAGGGAGCGGAAACCGATATCCACGCGGATGCAAGCAATTTAGGTCTTGGGGCCGTGCTCATCCAATGGCAAAACGGACAAGAACAAGTCATTGCGTATGTCAGTCGCACTCTTTCGAAAGCTGAGGTAAAGTACTCAGCAACCGAAAAAGAATGCCTTGCCGTGGTATGGGCTATCAGCAAGTTTTGACCATATTTGTATGGTAGCCCTTTTAGAGCTATAAGCGACCATCACTCGCTATGCTGGCTGGCTAATGGCAAAGACCCATGTAGACGGCTAGCACGATGGAGACTGCAATTACAGGAGTATGATATCACGCTTTTGTACAAGTCAGGTCGCAAGCACAGTGATCAGGAGTGCTTGTCACGTGCTCCGATTCAACCTGCTGATTTTGCTTCCACCGAGGACGGTGAATATTTCGTTTTCTTGGGAGCTGTGACCCCGTCAGAAATGGCACATCATCAGCGATCTGACCCTGAGATACTCCTCTTGATCAAGTACCTACAAGGACAGTCTGTCGATGTTCCACGACCTTTTGTCCGCGGCTTGTCAGCGTTCGTCCTACGAAACATCATCCTGTATAAAATGAACTTTGACAACAATACAGCGACATTTCTGCTTGTCGTCCCTTCACTTCTGCGACCAGATATTTTGGAGGCTTGCCACGACGATCCATCAGCTGGACATTTAGGAGTAAGCAGAAAGCTAGCCCGCATTCGTACTAAATACTACTGGCCGAAGTTGCTTAGCTCTGTACGACACTATTTCAGAACCTGCCGGGACTGCCAAAGACGTACAACCCCACCGCTAAAACCAGCAGGTCTCCTTCAACCAATAGAACCACCAGAGGCCCCATTGACACAAGTGGGAATGAACTTGCTGGGCCCATTTCCTACGTCGTCATCGGGAAAACGGTGGATAATAGTTGCGACCGACTATTTAATCCGATATGCCGAGACAGCGACATTGCTAAAGGATCAGCCGTTGAAGTAGCCAAATTCTTCGTCTCCGACATCGTACTGCGGCACGGAGCTCCAAGAGCGTTGATCGCGGACCAAGGAACTGCATTTACGGCCGACCTCATTAATTGTATTATGAAATTTACGCACAACAGTCATAGGAAAATGACGGCATATTATCCTCAAGCGAATGGTCTTACCGAACGACTGAACAGAACGCTGGCTGATATGTTGTCAATGTACGTTGATATGGATTGATATGTGGGGTTTAACGTCACGAAACCACTATATGATTATGAGAGACGCCGTAGTGGAGGGCTTCGGAACTTTACACCACCTGGGGTTCTTTAAAGTGCACCCAAATCTGAGCATATGGGCCTGCAACATTTCCGCCTCCATCGGAAATGCAGCCGCCGCAGCCGGGATTCGAACTCGCGCCCTGCGGGTCAGCAGCCGAGTACCTTAGCCACTAGACAACCGCGGCGGGGCAATACGTTGATATAGAACACCGTACTTGGGATAAAATATTACACTATGCAACATTCGCCTATAACACTGTGATGCAAGAGACAACACGGATGACGCCATTCCAACTCGTTTTTGGGCGGACGGTAACGACATAACTGAATGCAGAAAGAGCGCAACCTAGAAGTAGTTACTTCGTAACTACGGAAAAAACAAGGACAGTTATGTCACGTCATTCACGTCATGTAATACCAAATTTGGTATATGTGGCACTAGAGAAACGTGTGCGAGCAGGCTATGAGCGTAGCTTTTAGTCATGCTTTACATGATAAGCATATTATGACTATCACGCTTGGACGTGTCATTTACCTTCATCGTCTTTTGATTTCACGTGATGCCAAGTGTGATAAATGCCGAGCTAGCGAAATGGCCGCGAGCGCATCAAGTAGGGCCCAATATACACCGAAGTGACGTTGACGCGCAGGCACGCCGGGCGCAGCGACGCTTCGCTAGAAAAACGCGAGCACCCAGAGTCTGACGCCAGGCGCAACCGACATAACCATATAGTCCGTCCGCGCAGCCTTGCGGCAAGTGGCGCGAAATCCAACATGCTGCATTTTGTGCCCACTACCCAGACAGCACTGCGTCTGCCTCTCTTCGTGATGGATGGACGCCGGAAGTGCTCAAACGCGCATGCGTTAAACAAAGCAGGGCGGCGCGTGCTTGCGAGGCAGATCAGTGCCTTGCGTGGCATCACCGGCGTACGTGAAGCGACAAAACAAACGCCGGTGCACACGTGGGTCACGTCAATGTGTATTGGCGCCTTGAGAGTAGCTTGTAGTCATGTTATTACACGAAGGGAGTCCCATGATTATCATGTTTATACGTCACATACCTTCGCCATCCATTCACGTGACGTAATACCAATTTTTGCATATGTGAGCTAGCAATACGGCCGCGAGTGCATCATAAGTGTGGCATGTAGTCATGTTGTTACATGACGCGCATCTCATGATTATCATGTTTGCGCCAGTCACATACCTTCGTCATCCATTCACGTCCCGTAATACCAAACTTGGTGTATGTGAAGCTCGCGAAACGGCCGCGAACGCATCACAAGCGTGGCTTGTAGTCATGTTGTTACATGACAAGCTTGTCATGATTTTCATTTTAGGGTATGTCGCTCGGGTTCGCCATGTAGACAAGTCAAACCATACCACTATTGTAACATGTCATGTGAACGAAACTAGCGCAAAGGCTGCAAGACCATGAAATGTAAATTTTGACTCTCATGACATACGTGTCATGATTTTCATGTTATGACCAGTCATTTATGCTCGCCAAACAGTCACGTTTTGACATTCCATGTTTGGTATCGATTTCTATGTTGAAATGGCCAGGAGAGCTAAAAGTCGTAAGCGGCTAGATAGATTGATAGTGTTACGACCATCATGATTATTGAAGTTTTTCTGCCTTTGTGAAAGGAACGAAAATATTTCGACGCATTCCAAGCATGTGTGTGCCATCAAGACGGGTTGATTTCCTCTCAGCAAAACCTGAACGATGGGTTCGGGACTGGTTCGCGCAAAGTAAAACGCACGAGCCAAGAGATGCCATTGTGAGCTCGACTCAAGAAAGGCCATTGTGTTTGCTGCAAGCAATGCTTTCGAGGCAGACAAAGAGGCAGCTGGGCCATTTTCAAGGTCACCGAAGATCTGGAAATCTCGGAGCCAGCTAGTATTTGCAGTTCAGGCTGCAAGATAAAGCCAAATTGGTTGTGGCTGCATCTTGCGAGGACAAGTGGAGCCCCGGGATATGTGCAGCTAAGCCACAGCTTCCAGCAAACAACCAGGAATGGAATGTGGGGAGAAGAAAAGGATAATTCACTCTCTGCTGCAGCCCTTGCGGGAGCCCGCCTCGGTGACGAGGGATTAGTTGACTACTCTTCCTTCCCCCCCCCCTCCTTTCTCCATAGTATCGGCTGAATGGGGTGGCATATTTTGACGGTATGCTGGCCCACCACTACAATATCCTACCCAAACAGTCAGGCAAGTTTGACACGTGTACTGGCAGCCAGTTTTTCAAACCTCACTCAGCTGCCAGAAGAACCTTGGAAACCAAAATCATCGGACGTGCGCGAAACTTGGTGACGTGTGCGAAAACGTTGGTGCAGTGCTTTGGTGACCATATTTGGGCATCCTGTAGTCTCTGCCCTATCCACATGCATTGTGTGGTGTCTTTCTCCTCCTTCGTGGGTGCAGCACCTAGCCCATGGAGCACCCTATTGGCGGGAGCCGCGGACAATGCGCCCATGGTTGGCAACGTGGCGCTATATAAGCGAACGACTTTTGCATATTTGGAGATCTACAGTTCAACAGCTCTCTTGTACAGTTCTGATCACTTGATCACCTCCTTTCTTATTCTCAGTTACTAACCATGTATATAAATTGTTGTTGTTTTTACGACCGCCTCATCTAACTTGTTCGACGATGGATCCTAGGATGGGGGCGCGCTACCAAACTGAGACCCGGAGAACCCGGAGTTTCAACAATAGTTAAATACACTCAGTCACCGAAATATGCTAAGAAATGCTTCTCATTTAAAAATGTTATTCAGTGTGCTATTCCTACATAAAAATACTTCTCGATGGGGAAGAAATGCAAGGAACATCCAGCTGCTTAGGCGTAAATGCATGTTAAACAGCCCGGATGTTAAAAATTACACAACAGCCCTCCACTATGGCATCCCTCAAATTCAAATCATGGTTTTGACGTGTTAAGTCCCATTATTATATGTTATCCTCTATTTAAAAATAATTGTTGTTGCGCCAGAAACGTATTTCATCCGCTCCACTGCTTTCATGTACACAGAAAATCATTGAAGCATTTACGCTGGTTCAGTGTTGAACGCGGTATAAATAAATATTTAAAACGCGCAAGTATTTTATGACAAACACACAAGAGCAATGCAGTTGTTGCACAAAATATATAAATATTTCAACCACGCACGTATTTCATATACAGCGCACTAAAGCAATGCGGTTGTTCATGGCAGGATGTTGTGATGCGAATTTGCCTATATATTTATGTCAACGATCACCGTGCCCCGCCATGGTGGTCTCGTGACTAAGGCACTCGGCTGCTGACCCGCAGGTCGCGGATTGAATCGCGGCTGCGGCACCTGCATTTCCGATGGAAGCGGAAATGCTGTAGTCCCGAGTGCTCGGATTTGGGTGCACGGTAAAGAACCTCAGTGGTGGAAATTTCCGGAGCCCTGCACTACAGCGTCTCGCATATTTATATGTTGGTTTTGGGACGTTAAACCCCACATATCAAATCAAATCAAATCAATCGATGATCACCATCAGACGATAACTGTTAGACGCCACTTTGAAGAGAGGACACGCTCCGCACAAGTACGATGCCAGAACGGAAATTCGGTACAAAACACGTTCTAGCCAATTCGAGAACCTTTCAGCAATTGGATGTCGCCTTCGTCGACAGAATAGAAATCAACGTATGCGAAGAAAAAAATGGCGGCATATCCACGAGGTGAATGATGGAGAGTGGGGCGAAGCATCCGTCCGTCCATTCGTTCTTGCTTTCTTCCGCCCATGCGTCCATCTGTGTGACCGTCCGTGCATTCATTCACTCGTCCATGCGTGCTTCTGTTCATGCGTCCGCACTACCATCCATGCGTCTGTCCCTGCGTTCGTCTATGCATCCACCACTGCGTCCATCCACGCGTCCATCTGTCCATGCAGCCATCCGTGCGTTCCTCCGTGCATCTGTCTCTGTGTCCATTCATGCATCTATTCAACACTCCATGTACCATCATCTCGCATCTTTTCATCATATATTTCCGATATAGAAGCACCGCCATTCAGCAGACATTCCAAGTACTAAATGAGAGTTGGCACACGCACACTTTCTTACGGCTTGCTCTTCTTGTGTACTTTCCACGTTTATCCACCTTGAGTTCATGGTATATACTAGTTCACTGTATTTATGGCGAGTATAACCTAGCAACCCTTTCTTGCCAGATAGTGCTCAATGTACATGCCAATGGCTGCTGATTAGGAATGAGAGACAGGAGAATTCGATTTTAGTTAATGCGCACGCTGCGGCGCACAGGAGAAATCTCCCATCGGCACCACCTTGCAGGTAAAAGCGTAAGACTGGTTACGCACTACGACTACAATGAGGGACGAATGGGTGTGGCTTTAAGGAGCTTCGCCTCTAAGAAATGAAAACTTGGCTCCAAAACAATGCAGTCACACATCCACCAAAAAGACGCAGAATCAGCAGCATGCACATTTCTCGCGAGGGTGTTGCTGAGGCGAAGACTGCTGACTCCGCTTATCGTTGCGTCATCTACGAGATGACTGATAACGGCCCGAACATTAACTGGACACGCCGGGATTGCGCTTTTCAACACTCGAAAAATATCGAGTAAAAAGGGTGTCTTTTTGTCCCACAACAATAATCGTCATAAGGCTTGCGTGCGCTTCCTTTCTTGAAAACTTGGCGCTGGCCAATTTCCTATTGAGAATGCAATGTAACCCTTATGATGGGCGTGTCGATCGTTAGCGGAATGTACCGGGCACGGGGCGATAGCACAAGGATGAAACGCAATATAGATGACGATTATTGTTGTAGGACAAAAAGACACCCTTTTTACTCGTATTTTTTGAGAAAGAACGCGCTGCGTGGAGAATGTCAGCACCTGTATATTCTTACACGGTTCTCACAAGTGTGGTGAGTTGATGCGCTCGTTCCTTTTCCACTACACGCTCGGGGCACTCTAACACAACGCCTGCAGAATACCATTCACCGACGTTCTTGCGCAGAACATCAAATAAACGCTTGAACGCAATAGCGTTAGAGAGCTCACGTCAGAAAAATCCGGCCGTCGGCGTCGGCCCCGTTAGTTGTGGGCGAAAACTCGTCTGTGCGTCTGTGAGCAAAAAGGCAAGTGGCTGAGATCGCTGCGGGAGACTACTTGTCCACGCGTGCGCAAGCGACCACACTGCAAAAGCCACGCATTCGAAGAAAAAGAAAGCGCTCAAGGTCAGGAGGCTCAGTAGTTTCTTTGCCGCTGCCAACCCTCCCTGCTTACCTTCTCGCGCTTTCTTCGGGACGAGAGAAGAGATAGTGCAATTGCAGCAGGCGAAGAACCATTGT
Source organism: Rhipicephalus annulatus (assembly GCA_013436015.1). Taxonomy (NCBI): domain Eukaryota; kingdom Metazoa; phylum Arthropoda; class Arachnida; order Ixodida; family Ixodidae; genus Rhipicephalus; species Rhipicephalus annulatus. The sequence goes on along the minus strand of WOVY01014561.1, from coordinate 494,414 downwards.
AACTCCACTCGCAATGAACGCATTCTTCAAATTTTGCCGTTGTTGAATTCATGTGGCAATGAGCTCTTTTATTGAATTCATTCCATGGTTACTTGAAAAAGTGTTTCAGGGCCCCTTTAGTGCGTTTTGTTTTAAAAGTGTCACTACGAAAACTAGCCCATCCGGTGATTTGTAGGCGCATTTTGGAAGCCTCAAACTACGTCAAAAAAGGCCGGGTTATTGAAGGTATTACCGCTAAAAACGCACAGGAACTTTGAAACAGCTTTAAAAATGAACAATTACGTCCATCTAGCGGAAAACATATCATGTTTTTTTTCAGAGGCATTGATCAAGCAAACAGCAAACGCTAGATAATGCTCTGCTATCTGTCAGGCGTTGTGAGACTCTCTAAGGCCTCCGAGATGGCGAGCACGTGCCAAGAATCTTTATTTTTTTACTTATTTATTTATTTACGAATACTGTTGCCTCATGTTTGAGACATTGCAGGAGTGGTTACAATAAACGAACAAAAACAGCACAAATAAATAAAAAACATAAAATTGCATAATTAGACACCTGTTCAAAAACAATAAATGATAAAAAAAGGAACAACAGCAAAATTAATAACATCAATTTAGATAATTGGACACTTGTTCAACAAACAGCGCATGCGGTAGTCGTTTCAACGTAGTGTCCAGATTATTCCAAGTGTCAACTGTGCACGAAAAAAAATGGTATTTATAACAATAGATAAAACATCTGAATGGCACAATGTTTAACGGATTGTATCGGCGAGTCACCTGGGTAGGATGATTGGTGAACAAAATGGGTGTGGCTATGCACATGGCATTGTGCACGATGTTATGTAGCATGGTAAGCCGATCACACATACGTCTGTGTTCTAAACAGTTTAGCGATGAAGCATGGTAGTGCTCAGAAGGGGAGAAATCACGGTCACAACGGTTAAAGATGACTCTAATCGCTTTTCGCTGGATGGCCTCAAGTTTATTTATGTCAATTGCAAGATGTGGTGACCACACAACCGACGCATTTTCAAGAAGAGGCCTGAACAGTGCTATGAAGGCTATAAGCTTGCATTCTCTCGTGGCGCCCTTAAGCGTTCTTCTTAAGTAACGTAATTTCTTAAGCGATTTTGCAGAAATAAGGTCGATGTGTCTGTGCCAGTTCAAGTGTGGAGAGAATACAACACCAAGATACCTAAATTCCTGAACTTTTTCCAGTGTGTGATTGGAGTCGCCATATCTAAATTGCAATGGCTCCTTTTTAGTTGTAAAAGTTATTGTCAAGTTTTTTGAAAGTTAAGCTCCGTTTGCCAAGTTCTACTCCATTCGCAAAAGGAAGAAAACACATCATTCAACAAAACTTTGTCAGTGACGCTACGTGCATTGGAATACAATACACAGTCACCGGCGTATAGGCGAAGCTTAACTGGAGTGTTAATGACCACCTGAGCGACATCGTTAATGTAAATTATAAATTAAAGGGGTCCCAAGACAGAGCCTTGTGGAACACTTGAGGAAATATGAGCTTGTGACGACTGTTCATGGTTTTAGCGAACAAACTGACTCTTCAGGTACAAATAATCTGTAATCCAATGAAGTAATTTGTCAGCGTTTGGGCCTGTAAGAAGGTTACCAAGCTTGAGCAGAAGTTTTTTACGACATACCTTGTCAAAAGCTTTGCATTAATCAATAAAAATGGCATCGACTGGTTCATGGTTAATAAGTGATGAGGCGATGCCATGTGTAAATTCGATCAATTGTGTGACAGTCGAAAAACCACTGCGGAAACCATGCTGATGCTCTGAAAAGATATTGTTGTCAGTTAAATATTGAATAATGTGCTTGTGAATGATCTACTTGTGTAGCTTGCAGCACGTGCATAATAATGAAATTGGTCTGTAGTTAGAAATTATTTCCTTCTTACCCGATTTGAAAATAGGAACAACATTAGCGATCTCCCAAGTTCGTGTGACCCGTCCGGAGTCAAGCGATTTCTGGAATATAATTATGAGGTTTCGTGCACACCATTCACAGTACCTTTTCAGAAAAGCGTTAGGGATACCGTCCGGGCCTGCACTTTAGTAATATCTATGTTGAGTAAGAGATCATGAACTCCAGAGCAACTTAACTCCATATCCAAAATAGCTACCGACACCGAGGGTGTGACAGAAGAAGGAACATTGCCGTTATCAGCAGTAAAAATAGACCTAAAATAACTATTGAAGGCCTCCGAGATCGCCTGAGCATCTGAAAATATTTCGTTTTCAATAATGAAAGAGCAGGTTCTCCTGGAGGGTGGAATATATTTTTTCCAAAATTTGGTCGAATTTGCCCTAATGAACGTTGACAGCATGATATTGTAATAGATATCTGTAGCTTCTTGCATTTTATTTTTGAGTGTTGCCTTTACGTACACAAAGTTAATTGGTGGTTGTGATCGGAGCGGCATCCGCGACGTAGTCACTTTATGCGGCGAATAAACTGTATTGTTTCTCGGTTATACGATGGGTGTTTAGGATTGCGCTTCACGCATTTGTTTGGCACGAATTGAGATATGCAGTCGGACACAATCGTGCCAAAGTGTTCCACCAACTCATTTATATCACAACTGTTGCTAGAAAGAAGAAAATTTGCATAACAATCTGCTAGCAGGGAAAGTACGCCTTCATCGTAGGCACGTGAGAAATCAGTAAGAACTTTGTATTCTGGTTTCTTAAGTTCGTAGTGATTAGAAAATTGGACAAAGACTGCATTGTGATCCTGGATACCTTCTACAACCTCGCACTCTGAATAATCATTCAATGGGTCTGGTGTAACGAAAACAAGGTCCATGATTGAACCACCTCTGGTGGGACTGAATAACTTGAGTAAAACTATGGGATACAGCGAAGTCAATCATTGAATTACAGATAACTTTGTCACGGCCGGTCGTGGTGAAGGACTCCCAGTTCACGTGGGGTATATTGAAGTCCCCGCATAAGATCAGTTTTCTGTCAAGAAGTTTCTGCTTAACTATATAGTCCGTGATTGCCAATATGCAATGGTCATCTTCACTTGGTGGCCGGTAAAGAGTTCCGATCACTATAAACACGCCGCATACCCTGATCTTACACCAGACAGACTCTGTTTCGAGAAGATCAGGCAGTGTTGTATATTCAATGTCGTTTTTGATAAAGAGCGCAACGCCCCAACCTCGACCACTTGACCTGTCGTTTCAAATAACCGAGTAACCAGAGGGCAGAAATTCGTTTTCAGAGATGGATTCATTAAGCCAGGTTTCAGTGACACATGTAATTGACGGACTATGACACTGTACTAGGCAACTGAAGTCAATCAACTTATTTACAAGGCTGCGGGCGTTAAAACAGAGAAGCGTTAGGTTTTCTGATTCATTGTGTCTGGTGTCAGTTAATTGCTTTCTTTGCCTTCTTTTTGTCTTATCTCTGCTATCGTGCACCGGGATTCTCTCGTCATGCGCCTCATCCCAAGTGAATAGTTCTTAACCAATCTTTATTTTGTTCGAGAATATCTTGACCCTTGTCCCGCCCTCCGAAGTTTCGCAGTGCTTTGCCATAGTTCCTTGCGTGCTTGCCTTGTTGTAGGGGAGTAGTCGTCCGATACAGAGTAGCTTTGCCCTTTAGTCTGAAGCAATGTTTTAGTATGTTTCTTTTCTCACGGTGATCGAACAGTTTGATAATAACCGGTCTATGCTTGTTAGATTGATTTCGACCCAATCTGTGAATTTTTTGTGCCGAAGCAACTTTTATACTTAATTTATCAGTGAACACTTCCTTCAACACAAGCTGCGAGAGTTCTTCATACGCTTCTTTTGGTTTTTCAGCTATACCAAAAATAAGTAGGTTGTTACGCCTGCAGTAATCTTCTAGGTCAACAAACTTTCTTTCTAATACTGTAACTCGTAAATCTATGTCATGCATCAAATTCTTGTTTCAATTTATCGCAGATGTAGCTTCATCAACTTTCTGCAGTTTGACCTCAATATCCCCCAGCCTTTGTTGAATATTTTTCTGGCCCTCAAGCAGTTCAGCTAGAACCTGCTGAGTGGTGGGCCCTGGATTAGGCTCGACGTCACCACATAGTATAAGTATGGACAAGACAAAGTCACAGGCAGTAAAGTACATTTCAGTAAGTCTGCTTGGGCACGTCAGCTGGACAAGGCAAAGTCATTGGATTTCATTGTGGAAGCATTGTTACTAACCTGCATGAAAAACAGGAATGGATTTAACATGGTGCTCACTGGATGCCATCCGACGTACCCACTGAAGAAATCCGAAGGAAATAGGGCGTTTATATCTTGGCTCGTTCTTATCGACGAGGTTACGCACGGGTGTCCCCAGTCGGCGCCCAGACTTAGGAACTCCTCCGCGTAGTCTCAATGAATTGCTCGTGGAACAGGCTTGGATACAGTGTTCGCTGTGCTGGCTTCGGTAGTCGAGGCGATCAGAGCAAGCTGCATGAAAAACAGGAGTGGATTTAACATGATGCTCGCTGGATGCCAGCCGACGTGCCCACTGAAGCAATCCGAAGGAAATGGGGCGTTTATATCTTGGCTTGTTGTTATCGACGAGGTTGCGCACGGGTGTCCCAAGTCGGCGCCCAGGCTTAGGCATTCCTCCACGCAGGCTCCATGGATTGCTCGTGAAAAAGGCGTGGATACCGTGTTCGCTTGCTGGATTCGGTAGTCGAGGCGATCAGAGCAAGTTGCATGAAAAACAGGAGTGGATTTAACATGGTGCTCGCTGGATGCCAGGCGACGTGCCCACTCTTGAAGGCCATGCGACGTTTGCTTTAGATCAAAAACCTGTATGTGCCATTCGCGTGCGCGCGCTGGTATGATCTACTGTGTGCGTGTGTGCATGCGTATGTGTACATGTAACAATAGAGAGAGAGAAAGAGAAAAGGAATGTAGGAAAGGTAGAGAGGTTAACTAGACTATGCGTCCAGTTTGCTACCTTACACATGGAGGGGGAGAGGGGAGTATAAAAGAGAGAGAGAGAAGGATAGACACATGTCACAACACACACACAATGCCGAGTTTCACTCGGTCCCTCAATTAAGTTGCTGCCAAGTATCTCAGGAGGGCTCGTGTGGCTTTCTGTACTGATGTGCTGCACGACCAGGCTCCTAAGATTTTTTCTTCTATAAATGGCCGGTCATTGAGTCTATTCAAGGCACACTGGAGAGTCTGGCGAACTTCATCAAATTGGGCCCAGTGGCACAAGAGATGTTCGATAGTCTCTTTACAGTTGCAGGTTTCACACATGGATGAATGTGTCATGCCAATGCGATGGCTGAATGACTTAGTAAACGCTACACAAGTCCACAGCCGGCACAGCATTGTAGCGTCACGCCGAGAAATCTTGGATGGCAGTTGTATCTGGAGTATTGATTGAAGGTTCTTAGGGCGATGATTGGAGTTAAGTGGAGAATTCCAGTGCGCAAGCGTGGCATTTTGCGCGATGTGACGAAGTTCTCTAGCTGCGTCTACTCTTGACCAGGGTATTAACAGTGTGGGTGCTCCATCGCGGGCACATCGGGCAGCGTCGTCGGCGAGGCGGTTACCACTGATGCCACAGTGGCCCAGCAACCATTGTAAAACAATGTCATGTCCTTGATCAGCGACGCAATGACAAATTTCATTAATACGATACACCATCCGGTGGTAGTTTCCACGTCGTAGACTTCGCACGCATTGAAGAGCTGCCTTGGAGGCGCAGAATATGGCCCATCTACTAGGGGATTCTTGCGTAACAAACTCCACAGCGGCTCGAAGAGCGGCGAGTTCGGATCCCGTAGATGTCGGGACGTATGATGTCTTGAAGTTGACGATGATTGATCGAGATGGTATGACAAAGGCACCTATCGAGCTTCCCGACACCGAACCGTCCGTGTAAACATGAATTCGGTTAGCATACGACAAATGCAAGAGGTCCAGTGTCATCTGCTTGAGGGCTGCAGATGACAGGCTTGCCTTTTTTGATATCCCCCGCACTTCAAGGTGCACAGTGGGTTTTTCATGCACCACTCTGGAGATAGTGGTATGGTTGCGGGTGAGAATCTCCACGAGATGGAAGATATATTAATAAGTATGCACTTAGCGGTAGAAGGACGCACTAGGGGCCGGATTTCGCTATAGCGTTCAACTCTTAAAAGCAAAGCTTAAGGGACCCCCCAATGTTTTGTTCACTCTCTCTAGACGCAAGACTATCAACTTTCGACGCTATTTGCAGTTTAACATGCACATACAGGGCCAATTATTTTTATGCTTTCCGTATGCCTTTTATACGATTCACCTCACTCTCTCCCGACCTATTGAGGTGTGCTTTTAAGGAGAGACAGTTTTGGGCGGCACCTTTCTCTACTTTTTTTGTTATATTCTCTTAGAGAGAGAGAACATGCGTTGGAGTGGGCCGATGGTCAAGGACGCTTCCAGCTGGGACCTTCACATTTATATCTTACATTCGTCGGGACGACGCTACCGATGTCGGGTATTTTTAAAGCTCCCGAGTTAAAATTGCCCATGGGCGTTCTCGTCGTTCTTGAATAGATAATAAGTGTCAATCACCTTGGGCACGTACCCGCATTTCGATGGCAAATACCTGCTCAAGGGTATGTGTCACTGTCCTGGCTAGACGTGCTCGACGACGTACGCGACGGGACTGTGACAGTATTCATGTCTTCACCGGTGCGTCATATTTGTGCAACAATTCTGCCCTTCCATCCAAATTTTGGTTCACGCCAAATTAAGGGGTGAAAACCTTAACCCAGACATAAGCGGCTAGATCCAGAAAAGAAAAATGGCAGCATATCCACGGGGTGAATGATAGAGAGTGGGACGAAGCATCCATCCGTCCATTCGTTCATGCTTCCGTCCGTCAATGCGTCCGTCTGTGTGACCCTTCGTGTGACCATCCGCCCGTCCGTGCGTGCGTCTGTTCGTGCGTCCGTCCCTGCATTCATCCGTGCATCCGCCCCTGCGTCCGTTCATGCATCAATCCGTCCATGTAGCCATCCATGCGCCCGTCCATGCATCCGCCTGTGTGTCCGTTCGTCCATCTAGTCAACACTCCCAAGCACCACCATATCGCATCATTTCATCATATATGCGTCCATCTGTGTGACCGTCCGTGCGTCCATCCGCGCATCCGTGCATGCGCCTGTTCGTGGGTCCACACGTCCATCTGTGCGTCCGTTCCTGCGTTCGTCCATGCATCCGCCCCTGCGTCCGTCCATGCGTCCAACCATCCGTGCAGCCATCCATGCGTCCGTCCGTGCATCTGTTTAGGTGTCCGTTTGTCTATCTAGTAAATACACCAACTACCACCACCTCGCATCTTTTTACCATATATTCCCATATAGAAGTACCGTCACCCAGCAGACATTCCAAGGAGTAAACGTTCTAGAAGCAAGGAGGTTACGCCCGCCCCGCCGCGGTGGTCTAGTGGCTAAGGTACTCGGCTGCTGACCCGCAGGTCGTGGGCTCGAATCTCGGCGGGGGCGGCTGCATTTCTGAAGGAGGCGGAAATGTTGTAGGCCCGTGTGCTCAGATTCGGGTGCACGTTAAAGAGCCCCAGGTGGTCGTAATTTCCGGAGCCCTCCACTACGGCGTCTCTCATAATCAAATTGTGGTTTTGGGATGGTAAACCCCACATATCGATCAATCAGGTTACGCCCAGCGAGTATAACGTAGCAACCCTTTCATGTCGGATAGTGCTAAATGTACATGCCAATAGCTGCTAATCGGTATTGAGAGACAGGACAATTCGGCTTTTAGTTAACGCGCACGCTGCGAATTATTTATTGTTCAACAACGCACAGAAGAAATCTCCCACCAGAACCACCATTCAGGTCAGAGCGTAAGACTGGTTACGCACTAGAACCTCGACGAGGGACAAACGGAGCTAATTTCTTCCTCCTCGACTAGCTTCTACACTAGCTAAGGAGGAAAGATGTTTCATGTTCGGAATGGGTCCCCTCGATGACTCGAGTGCACGGTTGCAGCGCGAAGAGTCGTAGTCCGGTGAAGAGTCACTTTATTGCAGCCTCCGGCGTTCGCCCGAGCCCAAGCCATGAACCGTGAGAACGAAGAAGTCTCCTTTCTTTCCCGTGCCCGGATCTTCCGCGTTCGCCTTCGCGGAACCGATCGGCTTTGCTAGCTGACGGGTCGGGAACTGGCTCCGTGGTCTACATCAGCCACATTATTTGCGATACACCCAACACGCTGGTAATTGGTGCCTCATACTGAGTAAAGGATGCCGCTTTAAGGAGCTTCGCTCCTAAAACTAAACGCATACGCCGAACGCCAAACACAGTCGCAACAAAATATCAACGAGCAACCTTTCAGAGCTTTTTCCGAGCACTCTTTGAGTAAAGGCTACAAGAAAGCTCGCTCAGTACCCACTATGCCGTAAATAGTCATAATTTCTGTGGAGTAGGCCCGCATTTATGATCACGACGATACCCTAAATATGGTTCATACCATCTCAAGGGGGTTGGCAAAGGACTGATTTAATGAGCTAGACATTTTCAATATTGTATATTTATGAGAAAAAATCGTGTACTGTTAGGAAGGAGGTGTCGGTACATGCCGCCGCGTCCATGACTGTCGCGACCGTGGGTAGCGTGGTCCCGGCTGGAGCCCTCCGAGTGCCGGTAGAAGACGAGTCGTGGAGCCGGCATAGATGAGAAGAAAATGTTTATGTACAATATTTACATGTTGAGAGTAGCGCAGAACAGCATGGAACAGGTGAAGCCCACCCGAACGTCTCTGTGCTCGCGTTTTTATACATTGCCTTCCTAGGATTCACTGCGAGAGAGGGCAAGTCAGTTCAGGTCTCTCGAATAGGATTGTACTCCTCCACTCCAACCCTCTGCATACTAGTGCGCCAAACCAGTTTCTAGAAGAGTGCAAGGACACGCACACCCGGCGGCAAAGGGAAGAGCAATACGGCAGCACTGGCTCAGCTAGCTCCTTGCCAGCCCCGAACACAATGCATCAAGGCGCGGTCGCTGGCCCAGGAATGTAGAAAGCGTGCTCTAGACACAAGTCCAGATGCGAGGCGCATTGTTCGGTGCACCACCCAAACGCGGAGGGGGAAGCATAGGCTGCAAAGGTCCCTCTGGGTAGTAAGGTGGAAAGGGGTTTAGGTCTGCGGGCCCAGCACACTCACCGCACCACCATTGTAACTTTAAGCCGCCCTGGAGTGTCGCTTCCGACTTAACAGTACGCAAAACGAAAAGAGTGCAATAGAAGTTTTTTTCCTCCTGTTCAGATCAGACAGTATAGTTATTACTCTGACTACAAATCAACGTGATTAAATATAATTCATGCCTCGCTGCGGTGGTCTAGTGGCTAAGGTACTCGGCTGTTCACCCGCAGGTCACGGAATCGTATCCCGGCTGTGGCGGCTGCATTTCCGATGGAGGCAGAAATGTTGTAGGCCAGTGTGCTCAGAATTTGGTGCACGTTAAAGAACTCCAGGTGGTCAAAATTTCCGGAGCCTTCCACTACGGCATTCCTCATAATTATATGATGGTTGTGGAACGTTAAACACCACGTATCAATCAAAATAATTCACACTAATAATATTCACCACAGAAAGGAAGATTGCTCTTTTACATGTTAAATTATTGGTGTACTAATGAAACACAGTTAGCCAGTTCAAGCCTCATTTCTTTTGTTTTGAAAAGGTAAGCACAAATGGCAATAAAGAACTTCTTGTCCCTGAAGCCCAAAGTCGAAGCACTGAAGGACTTATGCAGTATTTTTGTCACTCGACGAATTCAGGCCCAGGTAAAAAAGGGAATAACAGGAAGTCTTTATCTTTGTAATGAGGACCAGCAAGGTAATTAAAATTTATGTGCTGTTGTTTTGGCTTCTAAACAAAAGTTGCACACAGGAAACCAGCCCTGTCTGAATACAAATTTAACGGGAAGACACGAGAACGTAACTTAGTTAACGCGACTTGCAGTTTTCTAGCAGGGCACCACTGAATTTTTTACAGAAACTATAAAGGACCAAACTCGGTCCATGACGTCATTGATTCTGTGGCATATAGATGAAGCGAACATTTTCTGTACGTTTGCGCACTTATTGTGTTCACTTCACGAAGGACCGAAAGTACTCGACCATTCAATGCCACTTGTACTAGAGAGTCAGCCATTTCAGTTCTTTCTAATCCATAATGACCAGTTACCCGTGCTAACTTTATTAGCTTCAGCTGGGGGGAGGGAATCACATAAGAAACGTCGATAAGGTTGTTGATTTCGATGACGCTGTGAGCGACCTACAGACACACAGGGAGTCGGAAATTATAACTGCATTATGGACAGTCACAGGTAATTGTCGCAGTGCTAGATGAATTGCCAAGTGTTCTGTTTCGAAAACAGGGGTAAAAATCCGTAGCTCTAATGAAAAAGAAGAGCCACGAAAACGAGTATATTTGCCCACACCTGTCCTTTCTTTCATAACTGAAGCATCTGTAGCTCCAATATTTGTCGTTGCTTGGAGTGCAGCATAATTCTGCGAAATTGGCTGTTTTAGACCTTGTAGGATTGTAATTTGGGCTTGTAGGGGGAAATACTACCATATTCTTTATTAAGATTCGGACTTGAAAAATTCGCTGCAGGCACATTTCGAATTATCACATTTATCCTATCTACTTCTTTCTGTACAAAATAATCTGAGGTGTTGTAAACTGTGGCCAGTGGGCAGAAAAAAAGGAGTGCGGATCATTTATAAAAACATATTCAGATCGTCTGAGCAGATAGCTGTCTGAGAAGAATGCCTGAACCTTCAGGATATGGTCACGACCAGGAAATGTAGGCGATCGCACTTCCTGGTGCATAACATTGTTACTTACAAACCTAGGAAGTCATAGACACAATCGCAAGGATTCTCGTTCCAGCATAAGCAGATGCTTGAATTTATATGCATGGCAAGCTGAGAACATTACGCACCCAAATTGTAAGATTCATTGCACATATATTTTGTATATCATCACCAGTGTGGCCCTGCGTAATACTTTTCGACAGGTGCTCAGTATCGCATTACGTTCTTCTGAGCAACACGGTATGGGTTCTGCTGGTCGGGTCTAGCCGTTTCTTCCGTGATGATGCGGTGTTTGGTTAGCGTCGTCTGACGAACTCGTGGCGTTCAGGAGAAGCAGTCCCTGAACTGGTCTTAAAGCTTCATAAGATGGCACCTTCCAGTCAGCGTTAATCCCAAACCACATAAGCGCGAAAATGCACGCGACAGCGACGAGCGACGCGACGTAGATTGTCTTCGCGCGATCAGTCGCTAGCGCAGGCAAACCTCATTCACGCGACGGCTTCGGCGAGCGAATTCCACTATTGCTGGCATGAGGCCGTCTACTCGCGCCAAGAAAACCGCGTAGCGAGCGGTATGCAATTTAAAAATATGATATATTGTTGTGTAATGGAACGGAAAGTGTTTATTATTGCCTTGCAGCACTTTTTATATGCACATGTGTAATAAACATTGCGTTATTTCTTGTTGCGCATACGTGACTTGGGCAGGGTCACGTGCACCTATGTAGTCTTCGTCTTTTCCGGTTTTTCGCTATTGGCTGCTTAAGCCCAGCACTTCCGGGCGATGAGCGACGGTTTTCAAATCTGGAGAACCGAGCGATTGCGCGAAAACGAGCACGCGACACGTTGCGCGAACGCCCTGTTTCGTCGCCCATAGCGTCGCTCGTCGCTGTCGCGTGCATTTTCGCGCTTATGAGGTTTGGGCTTTAAGCTTCAATAGTATGTGCATAGGGTGGTGCAAGAGCCGTCACCTCCTCTTGCATAGCAAGACAGTCGCAAATGTAGTCGAGCTCCTCGACGTTTGCCACCACAGTGCCTTTACCGATGCGTCGGCATTCATTCGTAAACTTTGTTAGTCGCACTTCTGTTTTCCCATCGACTAAGGTGATGATACCACGAGTGATGGCGACACCTTGACGGAAGAGATGCGCAGTTGCATTCTCGGCTAGTGCTTCTTCGCTATACTGCGCACCGCAGCTCACTGACACAAGGCTGCATGATCGTGGCGGTATACACATGTTCTCGTCAACGATACGTTACACCTTGCGTCGTTGTGGTGCGTCATGAGTGGCGTCTTTGTCAGCTGAAAATGTTACCACGCCGTCGCGTATGTTGACAACGCGCACCGTCTTTACCTAAGAAGTCCATTTCTAATAGCGATTTGCAGTACTCTGGTAGAATCACGAATGTGGAAACAAAAGTAATATTTCCGATGGTTACCGCCGTGTTCACAAACGTTGATTGATGTGTGTGGTTTAACGTCCCAAAAGCACCATGTGACTATGAGAGACGCCGTAGTGGAGGGTTCCGGAAATTTTGACCAACCGGGGTTCTTTACGTGCACCCAAATTTGAGCTTAAGGGCCTACAAAATTTTTGCCTCCATCGAAAATGCAGCCGCCGCAGCCGGGATTCGATCCCACGACCTGCGAGTCAGCAGCCGAGCAGCTTAGCCACTATACCACCGCGGTGGGGCTATTCACAAACGCTCCGAGACTCAACCCTTCACTCGAAACGCTCCATGAGACGCATTTTCGCATTCACTATTCGCCCTTCAGTTGAAACGCTTCCTTCACAGGAGGAAATCTCAAGCGTTTCCTCGATATTGTCAAGGAAGCAATCGAGCTACTTTGAATCGTCCCTCGAGGGACGTTTCTATGTCAACATCGCGTCCAAGGCGGAACCCGTCCTCGCTTTAACGGCGGTTTTTCATCAATGAGGCTGCCACCGCCGCGTTCTTTCAACAGTGGCGGTACGTGACTACTATATGAATGCGGAGCTGTCTTCGAACGGTTCGGCAATGGCTACTGGGGCACCTGCACTTGCGAGCATGGTGTCCAGGAAAGCGCTTACCGGTGTCATGATGTGTTGTGTTCGCTTCATGAGCCAGTGGATTACCTGCCTTCGGGTGTGCATATACTCGGCGTGCGAGTGTTCCAGGACTTACTGCGGACGCCAGTGCTCTCAAGTGTTTAAAGGAGGCTCGTACACCACGTTAGTTCAAGCGTGGGCCGAAAGCATGACAAACGAGGAGACAGGAAACCTAATAGAACGCTTTCGATGCGCTGCATTCACCGTATTTCTGAGCGGCGTCTTCTTCGGTGAATCTTTGCTATTTTAGCCGAAATATATGGCGAAGGACACCTTCGTTATAAGATCATCTGTATCAGGAAGGAGGTACATTCTCCTGTTTCTTTTTTCGTTCGTCTTCACCCTGCTTAGGTAAGATCACTATTCAAGACAATATAGGGAAAACAAGACACAATGCAATAGGGCCCAATGAGTGTGCAGTTATTGCTACAACGCATCAAGCTATAGCATAGCTTCGATATACAGTGTATGCAATTCACAATACCAATGAACAACCCAACCCATCTTTAGGGATTCAAGCAGAGGTTCGTGCTCTGTGAAACGTGCATCTACGCAAGAATGCATGGAGTGTCGTATAAAAACGCCAACACCTGAAATAGAAATACAGCATTATAAGGTGTTCTTTTATGGTTGAACCCCCTTCTCTCCCGAAGAGATATTGCTGTCTACGTTAATGATTTGTGCAAATAGCTAATGGAATATAGTAACCATATGCCTGATCAGCTGCCCGAGTGCCTGAGCCAAACCTGAGTCAAAACAGCCAAAGCTCAATAACTCAACCGTATCTGTTTGTTAACACAATAAATATTATTGATTGTGTGCACCACGAGAAGTAAAAAATTGCGGCTTTGGTGTCCTAGCTATTACTTGTTTTTAATAATATTTTTCGCCTCTTTTGTGCTGGGGCCACGCTGTCAACAGAAGAACACACAGGAAAGTTCTTTTAAAGAGTGCATTATCAGCAATTCATTACAAAATTTGCACGACTGTATACAAAAGGACAAAATATGCAGTGAATGCATGCAGCTGCATTGCGTTAGACATGCTAAAGTGTCTACTACCTCGATCTTATTTATGGAGTCCTACGAGCTTGAACTTTATTTTGACAGTGTGTCAGCTGCATATGCTTCATTGGTGGACACTTTGCAGTCGCTCTCTTGTGCTTGCCACAGTGTTCTTCATCAGTCACATGTAATGACGGTTCATTTTGCCATTCAAAATTTCTGCTTTTTTCATTCATTACTACAAAATTACCGTTATGTTTGTCTTTTTAAGATGAGATGGGATGACAAAAACCACTTCTCAGTTTCTAAAAGAAAGTAGTTCTACCAACATCAAACTTGATTTATATACAGCAGCACCACTACCCTTCCACGAATTTGAGTTGGTGTGGTTCCAACGGGCACACATCCTAATGTTGCAGCAATAGCAGATATTTTATTTACAAGATTCTGACCAGATGTGTCCGTGGAGACTGCAATACTATTGAGCATTTGTTACCACTTTGTTGCCTTGGGCTTCGTTAGGTCAGCAGATTAAAATACTCTGCTTCTTGATGACATGTTTTTCAAGGCTCAGAGAACCCATGTGGTTGTTTTTAAGACAGAAAAACACCAAAAGTCGGCAGTGATTTCAATTTTATGACTTCAGAAGAATAAAAAAATTATAAATTATGTACTGCCGAGGCTTTAGAATGAAGCACAAAAACACACCTATTTTCAAGATGTATTGCATGCAATCATATTCTACAAATAAAATAAAAGCCCACACATAAGTGCAAAGGTCATTCGTGCATTAACGAATGTGCTTCTGAGCTTGCAGATAAAGGAGACAGGACAAAAATTTTAAGATATGGCCACTGTGTGCACTTGGAGACGGAAGCTATAGTGATATAAAGGTTACGTCTATTCAAATCTGTCATATTAGAGCATCCACAAATGCAGTGCGAAAAGAAGATGGAAAGCATAACTGCTTACTCGGGAATCTTTGGGAGTTTGAAATTTTAAAATTGAAACACCCACTCTCAAACACACGCTGTTAACGGACTATATATGCTGCTAATCGAAGAAATCAACTACCTTAAAATGCTGTTTTCGCCATTAGTTGAAAAAAGGCACATAATCGTTTTTCATAACTTGCGTAGCAGTCTAATTTAAACGCTCAGCGACGAGTATACCATGTTACCTTTTTAACGCTACCCTGGTATAACCTTGAATAGCTGTTGCGAGCATTGTCTTCAAAACTTTTTATTGCATGCAGAGGAACAACTACGAAAGAGCCACGTTGAAATTCGCATTAATCGAGAAAAATAAACAAAACACAGACCCCTGAAAACAGGGACTGTGCTCGTACTCCAGCAGTGAGAACAAATTTACGTACATGTAATCTTTGAACACAATGCGCTATGAATTGTAAAAGCACACCAATGTAATATCATATAAAGTAAAATTACTCACTCCACCGCGTTACCCGTTCGATGGCTACACTGGTGATCAGAAGGCTGTCAGCAAAGCGAAAGTAAACAAAGCAACAAACCATGTGTTGTGCTTCCTGTCATCACTCACGTAGTTCCTTAGTCACCCCGGCGAAGGTAGAGACTCAAACAACGCACATGCCGACACTACCGTAAATATAAACTTCAATTATTAGACACATACGAGACGAAATAAACTGAGCACGTAAAAATATTCAGCAGCAGACGAAACGCCATCAGCTGTTCGTTCAGCTGCCTGGGTGCGACTGTTGCCAGACTTGAAGCGGGGGTTCCGATAACTCTACCGGGTCAAGGCTTAGGGAAACCATGCTACCACTCTAAATGCATGTATTTTGCTGAAATGTGAATTTTTAAAGAGAATAACTAAGAAAACCGTTCTTTTAATACACAGAGACAGGTATTTCTTAACACAAATGACGAATACTCTCGCTATCAAGCGCTTTTCTCGGCCCATTCAGTTCACTCAAGTGAAGGGAGCATTTCCATGGCCTCCCTTGACGAATTAAGTGCGAAGGAGCGTTCATAAAATGCAGCGGCTTCTTGAGTTGAGGAGCACGCTCCACCATGATTTGGTCAAGTCGACTCGAGCCCTTGAGTGAAGGAGCGTTGGTGAATACGGGCCTAAGATAACATCTTTTCGATTTTGCTATGCAGCAACCACGTGGCTTTAAGGGCGCAGCAGCATGCATGCCTTTTGAAGCGAGTGAGTGGCTTTACACTGTGAATTCATTATGAAAATCTCATGTTTTGACACCTGATGGTGGTGTACGCTTGTATCACGCAATAATACGGTGATAGTTGATGTATTGGAAGCATGTGTATAGGACGCGTATAATTGTAAAGCATGAAAGTTACTTTCACTGCATTTGCAAGCAGATTATGTTTTTTACGGCTTTCGCGACTTCATCAAATTTATGTGTGTTAAGTTTTTTCTCAGCAACTATCGTGCTGCATTGAGCCAGTTTTTTTTCGGATCGCTGCGAAATTGTACCACAAATTGGTGCAATCTGCCAAACTCACTTTCGACCGCAATGGGCACTTTGGAAGATGAACTCAGACTATCTCAGAGATCATGAACTCAATAATAGAGATGAAGAAGCGATGAGAAACTTTTTCGACAAAGGATTACATCTATTTGCTGCTTGGGATCCGCACAGTAGCCCAAGAGATCAGACATGTCAAATTGTACCATCGAAAGAACGAGGAAAGGAGATAGTGTAAAGACTCTGTAACCTTCACGAGATTGAGTATGAAAAACCAGGAGCATGCATAAATGAAATTTTAAACTAGAACAGCAAGCGACATAAACAAAAGAGGCTGCTCGTTACAGAGGCGCACGTGTTTGACCTCAAACAGCTGGGCTTTGCACTTTGAGCAACCAAAGCGCAAAGTTTTACTTGATGATTGGAATCATGCGAAGTCCAAGTTAATTGCAGATATGTGTTCTAACGGTGCTCTTCGAACATGTACATGGGCATTATCGTGGAATTTCAGAATTTCTACAATTGTCGCTTAGTGCTCTTCCTGAGTACTATGTTGACGAAAGAAAATCGCATTTGGTTTTTTTTGTTAAGCCCATTGACCGAAGATGATTGCGCAAATCAATGGTGACCCCATTACGTCGTAGGAAATGGAACAGGTGATTGACCACTTGCCAAAGCTTTAGACCATGTCAGTCATTCCTTTCTTCTTTCCCTTCTGAAGCATGTAAACGCAGTGTCTTTTGTGCTGGAAGGTGTTAAACTTTGTTGCAATTACTGTTCAACTACGCTAAATGATAATGGTCATCTGCCACAGCCGGTATCTCTTCGTTCTTCTATAAAAAATGCTGTCTGATTCCTGTACTGCTGCTTGCACTTTACCTTGAACCGCTATGCCTTAGCGCAATATGACTGAATAGTTCACGTGACTTCAATGTATTAGTCAAGGATGTTAAGGTTTTGGCTTGTGCAGACGACGTAGCTTCTCTTTGTTCGGACAAACGAAGAGTTGAGACTGTGTTATCTTCAATATGTAAATTCGGCAATGTATCAGGAGCACGTTTCAACTCATCTAAATGTTTAAGATTATGATATGGATAGTAGCGTAGTACTCCAGACAAGCTCGGAGAGAAATAATTGAACTCGTATTCCACCAACAAACCTTTGTGTGCCACTAAATAAGTACAGATTCAGTGCACGGTACTGGAAAGAACGTGTTCCCAAACTTGAACGACAGGCCCACACTTTTGATCCGCATCGCATTTCCTTCTTTGGGGGAGTTGCAGCTTGCCATACATTTTCAGCTAGAAACCTTTACTACTTGCAACCTATTCACTGCATTCGATCTTAAATACAGCATTTTCATCGGTCTTTCGCAACAATTGTGTGATCTTCGACTTTTAAACCAGTGAGATGAGACGACCTATTCAGGCGTGTAAGAGATGGAAGTCTAGGATTAGTTCATTTATATGTAAAGCAAGTTGTTTTGTAGTTCTGCGTTTTTCGAGATAGGTCCCATCACAAAATTCGTTCATTCTTGCAGATAACATTTGTTAATGTCTTAACTTACTTGATTGTTTCTTCAGATTTATTTGTACGGCCCGTGCTTGTGGAAATTTATGCAGATTTTTTATCACTATTTCATTTTTGAAAGTCTCTTTTCATATAGAATACTTATACATTGTATAACGCGGAAAACTGTATGAAGATTTCTTATTTATGTTTTTTTCTAATTCCCCTCATTTTCTCCCAACCTTACAGGACATGATGTACGAAAACGAGTCCAAAAAATGTGTGTTTATCTTGATACGAAAACTTTCTTTCATGAATTTTATACAGATAGGCTTTTGGTTAAACCATGGTTGGCATGGACGTTTATTTTTGTTTCTTCAGTTAATTGTCGCCTCTGCTGTAATAGAACACTACTTTATTAGCTGCAGCTATGTCATTCTGTTTTGGGACAGACTTCAATGAATCCATAAAGAGATTTTATTATTAATTCACATGCCATACGTTACCTTCTCCCGAATGCGTCTATTAAGTGCCCTCCCCTTTCATTTCCTTTTTTTGGAACTACAGAGTCTGTGAAAAATGCGCATTCAAAACCGTACTGCAGAACCAACCACTACTTCAATTATGCATTTCATGCGTATGGTTTTTCATTCGAGGGGCATTTATGAACAACTATATTCAACCAAGCTGGCACCACTGCTTGACGGGATGCTCATGCTTACCAAGCTTTTCAAAAACTTTAGCTCTTTTTTTTGAACTTGCTATGAATATATGTATGTAAGCCTTTGATTGCTTGTACAGTACTTATGCGATTACTGCTGCTGAGTGGCTGCATCACCACCCCAAAGCTAATGTTGTCATTTAAAATACGCTTTATAATAAATACTATTAACGAAAAGCAGAGGCGTGACGGTGAGGTATCACCTGCTTGCCACGCAAACGACATGGTTTGATCCCCTCTCAGACCAATTTTTTTTATTTATTTTATTTGCATCCTTCTAAATGTCTCGACGCAAAGATGCTCAATTTTTTGTTCATGCAGAGATGATAACTTTTCGCCCACAACTAACGACGCCAACTCCAGAATTTCAGCGAAGGGAGTATTTCAATGCTATCGCACTAAAAGGATCTTTTTGTGACTGAAAAACCGATGAGGATGCAAATAAATTGAATTTTAAAGAATTGTGTGTCTGAGTGGGGATAAACCTCTGGTTGCTTCTATGACAAACGAGTGTTCTACCACACAGCCATGACTTTTTTATTACTGCTTTCTTCACATCATACAATAATAATACAGGGCATGAACAGTGCATACAGTGGTAGCAAGCAGTAGGGTTCACCTAGTCTTTAGAATTTCTTTAAACAGATAAGTTACTCAGCTGGTCCGAGACACTCTGGTACTGGCTTGCTAATATCATGTCTTCAGTAAAGTTGGTGACCATTTGTCGAAAACATTCACGAATAGGCCGTGCATTGATGTCCGCATAGCACACTGCCATGTAGTTTTTGCAAATAAGCTTACGCCAAGAAATATATGAGTATCGTAAGGCCTGCCATCGTCTTCACCATCTGGCAAAAACCTGATTCTGTAGGCATCTAGCGGTGCATCTTTTTTAATGTTCTCTGCAGAATGTCGCAGAAGAAAATGCCATACCTACAATCCAGAAAGATATGTTCGAGGTTTTCGGGTTTATGACAGAAAAAACAGTCCGTTGGCCACGGTACAAACAGACCTCTCTCTCTCTACCTCGTTTTAATTTCTAGAATTCATGTATGGAGCCTAAAAATGATTTTGAATGAGATAGGAGAGCGAATTTTATTTTCTCACTCCAGTACATTTTTGCCACGGCCGTAAGCATACAAACACTTGTATTTTCATGCCGATAAGGCAATGTTGGCACTGGCCCTATACAACCTTTGTCATTGTTCTTCCACTAGATACTCGCTACAAAAGATGAGCCAACAAAAAATTGCATGTTCCGAATACTTTCTTTAAATAACCATTAAGCGCCGACTGCACACGATCTGAGGTGACAAGTGAAGATGGCATTCTTCCGAGCCTCAGCTGAATAACTACACGCAGAAACTAATCTCTTGTGTCTCGCAAAAACATAAAACGACTGACGACATGCCTCGAAATGAAATGTCACAGATTGGGATCATTGTACCGAACACGACGAAAAAGATTAGTGAGACTAGATTGTTCCCACACTGATCCTCATATAAGTACTGCAAAGATGCGGTGCAGCTCCTGCACATTTGCACGCGAGCAATGCAAAACCTACAACGTCTATCAGACCTTAGATACAAAAAAAGATTGTATATATTGGCCCGCGAAAATGTCGGACGGTGCGATTCTCTAAATTTATCCACTGCATAATTCAGATAAATGGCTTGCCTCCGCCAGTACAGCTTACTACCACGATGAAATTTCATTGGTACACCCAAATATTTAGCTGACTGTTTCACCACTGGCAAGTTGGCATAAATGTCTGCAGTAAAAAACCTATCCCGAGCCAATATTCTAAGTATTTTCCCCAGTTAATTAAGCTGCCACTGGCCGTACAATTCTGTTTCGCTGTACAGACAACTTTGTTATTACTGTCGCAATCTAAAGATAAAACTGCCACATCATGAGCATGCCCAAGATATCGTACTTCATCCTCATTCATTAAGAATCTATGAATGGCACTCCAGCAGAAGGGCTCTAAGTGTAAACTGAAAAGCAATGACCAAAAGAGGCAACTTTGACTCATGGAGTGTTGCAATGTAATGCGCGCCCCCACCAACTTGTCAACAATTTTCACGTTATAGAGCCCTTATGTGCCATAGCCACCCCCCTTTATTAATAGAGGCTACGTTTACGAAATGAAAACACTCATCAGAAGAACATGTGACACACACACTTGGAAATGCAGTGAAGGTAACACTCATGCTTTGGAAAGCACGCGTCCTGTATACATGATTCACAACACAACATAAAATATTGCCGTAATAATGCGTGGTACAAGCGTACATTGCCATCGCGCGTCAGAACATGAGATTATCATAGCATCTTAGTTTAAAGCCTCTCACCCAAAAACAAAAGGCGCACACACTATTAAAGGCCACGTAGTGGCTGCGTGGCAAGTTTAAAAAGTTTTCATACACGACGTACGCACAAGTAACAAAATCTAGATATCGCGTTCAGCTCTTAAAGGCGAAGCCTCAAGCGCCCCAATTTCGTAGGGGCGAAGCTCGTTAGAGCGTGCATCTGTCGTCACCTGTAAGTATGCATATACGTAGTAACCATCTCACAGCATATCCACGGAGTGAATGATCATGAGTGGGGCAAAGATTCTAAGGTTTTTATTGCCAAACCATGAGCGCGTTCCTCTGGTCACCACTGTACTGACAAGTAGAGCAACGTGCATGATATTGCCACTGTGCCCAGGGTCGCAGAGCCCAAAGAAGTGTGGTGGCGGCTTTCCCCGCTAAGAGAAGTTTCCTAACTGGCATGTCTCCATTTCCAGAAGCTGTAACTCCTCGGCTCACTGTGGCATTCGCGATCGCTATTACCTTTCCGTCTCGTAAGTCGGCGAAAGCTTCGTGATCAATTATACCTTCCTCTGCTTTAACTAGTGACACGACGTATGACGCCTTTCTTTTGCTTTCTCTTCCAGGGGCAAACTTCTCTTGGTTAACACACAACGTAATTTTCGCTGATGTGGAAGGCGGCCTGCCCATAGGACTGGGGCCCGCCAAGTCTCGGGGAAAAGCGAGCAGAGTTGCCGAGGCTGATGTCAGGAACGTTTCTTAACACTATTTACATACTGAAGGCAGCGTAATACTACATGATTGATAGTAGTGGCACTTTTTACATAAAGATAACTTCACAAAGCTTCTCAATGAAAGCTTTATGGTAGATCATGGGAGCTTGTTTGGAGCGTCTTCACACTCGCGTGTCAAGAATTAGTCCTCCCAAGATTTACTGCAAGGGAAAACAACTGGGTTCAGTACAGTTCAGTGAAAAAATCGTCATCTTTGCCCCCGAAATGGGAATGTCAAAAACCGACTCCTTCCAAACCCAGTAAAGAGAAAAACGGCACGCTCAGGTCATCATATGATGAGCGAGAGGCACTACACATTAAAAATTTCAATACTATGCACGACGCAGCACAGTGCAACTATGTTGTGTCCCACGCACAGATGAACTATGTAGTCCGGATCAGTGTTGGCTCTTGATAGGTTTTGAGCACCGGGCCAGCCACAGCTTAATGGAAACGAATACATGAAGGCACCACAGTGCGTGGGAAGCGTACTTGAATACGAAAATCGACCACCAGGCTAATTGCTATGCCGTTGCTCTATAGGGCGTGTCCAAAGAGTTTCTGACGAGGGGAGTCGACAAGCCTAAAAGATTTGAAGTACGATTGTCATGTTGTCACTGCTTTTAGTGCAACGCGGGCAGCGCTGATGCGGAAAAAATAAGGATATGCTTAGCCGCAACCATCCCAGGCTTTCTCATCAACCATCAACCATCCCATGAGCGTCTGCGGCGTCAAGACACAGACGCTGATAATAGCATCACCTATTCCACCTAGGTTCTTTAGTTCCCCTTCTTGCGCGACCAACATTCAGCGGCCTTATGCGCCTGAGCCTCTACAAAATCTGAGCCTCTACGATATTTTCGACTGCCTAGGAAAGTTGCTGTATATTTCGGCGATTTCTTTGCTTTCAGAAAATCTTTCATTCCGCGAAGGCGCTTCACACATTACTCGGCAATCGTTAGATTTCTTGGTCATTCAAGCTTTTTTACAACTTAGGAAGCTCCAGATAATGATCAAAATACCCGGAGAGCCTCGAAGCGCATTGCTTGGCAGTTTTTCTACGAACCTTGCATTACAAAATTTATTACGGTAATCACGCACTGTGTCACGCCCGTTTTAGCGTGTCGTAGTCAAATGCAGTGAAAGGGTTCAAGCGACCTATTACAGTTAATGCTTCTCGTCTCATAGACAGGCCTAATGAAATCGCCCATTCATGCCGCTGTCATTTCTGACAAATTGCGGCGTGTTCGATGCACTGTAGCTACACTTCTAGGTGATCCCGCGCCTTCCTGCTTCATCAACTACCGTTGCAATGCCATTACATTTCCTCTTTCAGAGCACTTAGCTACCACCATAATCATGTTTAAAGTCTCTAACATGCAGTGTGCGGCAATGGGTGTCTGGCACAGTGCATCTACTTTGCACACCACTCGACGGCAACCACTCGCACATCGCTGTCGTTGAGATGATGCGACGTCTCACTGTGTCTGATGTGGTTGAGACACTACGGGCTTGCAATGCCACCAAGTTGCCACAAAAACGGCCTCTTTCTTGTGCGGTGGATGGCCACAATCGTACTCTGCCTCAGATGAGAACAACATTAGACTGCACCAGAGCGCCTCACCTTTCCTGGTTCGGTGGTTCACGTAGTCACCGACTCATCCACAAGTCTCGACCATGACCGCAAGCATCGTCTTCGCTTGGCGTAGCTTGTCTGAGTTAGCGCACAGTCCACCCACGACAAGTTGAGCACTGCTACGGGCTGGTAGCCACCAGCAACTCTTAATCTGCCACCGTTGCCTGACCTCCTCGGCCCGGCATGCAGCTTGAGCGTTCCGACATTTCTCGTGCTCTCTGACAAGTAGCACCGCCGCGCACCACATGCACACTTTCGTCTTATGGCATCTTCCGAAATCAGTTTTCACTAAGAAATGCCCAGACTCGTCACAGGTTTAAAAAAATGTTCCCTTATCCTAAATAGCGGCTTTGCCTCTTCACATTTTCTTTCTCTAGTGGAGGGGGGGGTAGTGAACCGATAACTTCTTCCGGTTAACCTCCCTGTCTTTCACTCAACCTCGTTCTTACTTTGTATCCCCGGTTTTCTTTACTTCTCTGGGCGTTACTAGTAGTATGTTAGGATGTTCAGTTTCACTTCGTTACTTATTAAATATAGAATGGTTCATTGTTAGCAGTATGAAGACAATTTTTGGGCTAATACTAATTGTTACCTTGCCAACCTGGTTGTCTCTGTATCGGTCATGCACTGTCTGTGTTATCGTGTCCGCGTGTTGACTGTGTTATCGTGATCCGTGCGTTTATCACTGAGACTGCCCCACCCCTACCACCTATATAAAGACTTGCTAATAAACGCTGCCATTCTTCTTGTTCCCGCCAACATGCAGTAGCCTCTGCCCTTTATAAGACACCCGACACGTTACATAGTGTCAGAAGGGTCAGCGACAACAACATAGCTTCTCAAGGCTCCACCCCCCCTTGCAAGTGACCAGTAACCTCTCGGAAAATCGGAGGCGCTTCAGGCAGAAGTTCGACCTGTACCTGCAGGCGACCACAACAAAGCATTTTCGAAGTGAAGCTGCGAAAGTGGCGCTTCTGCTAAGCGTAGCCGGTGATGAAGCGCTCGACGTGTTTAACACGTTCAAGTTCGAGGAAGACGAAAGCAAGAACGACTACGCAACGTTCGCTGGGCAATTCGAGTCCTACTGTGCTGAGGTGAGCAACGAAGTTCACGACCACTAAGTGTTTCGGTCAAGGAAGCAGGTGGAGGTAAAACCTTTCGACAAGTTTGTCCACGATCTCAAAAGGCAAGCTGCGCAATGCAACTTTGGAGAGCAGCAAGATTTTCTGATGAGGGATCAAATCGTGTTTGGCACGAATGACTCGAAGCTGCGAGAAAAATTGCTTCGATAAAAGTCCTTAACGTTGCTGAAAGCGGAAGAACTACGCAAGGTAGCAGAATCATTGGCACAGCGTAAGGAGGTCTGGAACGCCACGGAAACCCACGTCGATGCTGTTTCAAGGCAAGCGACAACATTTTTAGGCAAAAGTGAGCAGGATTGCAAGCAGTACCACTGCAAAACGTGCAATCGACGGCACTTGCCAAGAAAGTGCCCAGCCTACTGTAAAAGATGCAATGAATCTCCAAACTTCGCCACTTCGCGGTTTGTTGTCGAGAAATGTCTTGTGTGAGCCAAGTAAGCAAGGACAGCAGTGACGACGACTTTGACGTTCTAGAAGTTGGAGCTGACAGAGGAGGCAGCACAGATGGGAAGGTGGAAGCTCAAACTGCTGGAAGAAACATCGCCTTCAAGGTGGACACTGGTTTACAGGCCAACCTCCTACCAACGTCGGTGAACCGCAAGACTCCAGGGGCGGAAAAGGTAACGCCCAGAGGTGCGGTGCTGCAAGCTTACACCCGGGGCGCAATTATTCACTACGAAATGCCGCAACTGAAAATCACTCTCGGTAACTCTTCCACCACAGTGAAATTTTTCGTCGTAAAATGACCGCCAAGCCTAAGTGGGACTGGAGGCAAGCGAAGCGTTGGGGCTCGTTCAACGGACGGTGGTCCGTGTCAAGGCTTCAGAGTACGAAGCAATTAAGGATTAAAAACACGTGCTCACGGGGCTAGGCTGCCTAAAGAAGCCCTACAGCATAGTCATGAAGCCTTCGGCAACGCCAGTCGTCCAACCAGCCCGGTGGGTTTCCCTGTCTTTGCGAGGGCCATTCTGAGCCGAGCTTCGAAAAATGGCGCGTGCAGGCATTTTCACGAAAGAGGATGGCCCCACAGAATGGGTAAGCCATTCAGTCTTTGTTAAGAAAAAAGATGGCAGGCTTCGTATTTGCATGGACCCAAGAAAAATAAACAAGCATGTCAATAGGCAGCATTATCAGCTCCCGAAGTGCGAAGACATGGAAAAAGAACAGGCAGGTGCAGCCTATTTTATCTGCCTTGATGCAAATTTTGGTTGTCACCAGAATTCGCTAGACGAGAAAACGTCCAAAAAATGTACATTTGCAACACCCTTTGGAAGATATCGTTATCTGCGGTTGCCGTTCGGCATTTCGTCAGCCCCCGAAGTTTTTCAAAAACAAATGAGCGAAACCTTCGATGGCCATCGTGGTGTACACGTGTTCAACGACGACATTTTGGTGTGGGGGGCAACCAAAAAAGAACATGACCAAAGACTAGTGGCAGTCATGAAAGCGGCTGAAAAAGCGGGCTTCACATTCAATGGGGAAAAATGCCGGTTTGGCGTCATTGAAGTGAAGTTCCTAGGTGACTTTATCACTCGCAAAGGCATATCACCAAACCCTAAACTTGTAAAAGGTCTGATTCAAACGTCCGTGCATAAAGACAAGTCAGATGTGCAGCGCATGCTTAGTGTTCTAAACTAGTTTGGTAAATATATGCCACGCCTTCTCAGCGAATGGCTTCTCTACGAGCTCTTATCAAACTTCAAAACAGTTCGAATGGTCTGACAACCACATAAGGGAGTGAAAAAGTGCTGTGCAGATTCTAAGCACAACACCAGTGCTAGCCATCTTTGATCCAAGGAAGCAATCAAAGATAACTTGCGACGCTTCAAAGACGGCATTGGTGCAGCGCTTTTGCAGTCTCACAACGGCCACTGGTGGCCAGTGGCATATGCATATCGTGTGCTAACGGACACAGAGCAGGGTTATCGGCAAATTGAAAAAGAGGCGCTCAGAATTTATTTCGGCTGCGACAAATTTTAGGTTCATTTACTGACAGAAGATTTCATCGAGACGGACCACAAACCTCTGTTGTCTACAGCTGCAAAATGAATTTTCGACATGCCCCCGCCCCCATCGGCAAAGGTTCTTTTTGAGACTTCTAAACTATGATTTTGCTTTACAGTATGTCCCAGGAAAGCACCTTATCCTGGCAGACATGCTGTCACGATCATCTCCGACTTCACAGGACGACACCAGTGGGGCTATGGACGACATCAAAGTGCACGCAGTTGCAGTCCTGGGTTACCTGGTCACTGAAGAGACGCGCTAGAAACTAGTGAATGAAACGGCAAAGGACGACTACCTGCGGACAATCATCTCTTGCCTCTCAACTGGCGACAAGATCGAAAGCGAGCTAAAGCCGTTTTCCTCTAAACTTTCCCTTGTAAATGGCATATTGCTAAAAGGCGCGAAAGTGATAATACCAAGACGCATGCACCGTGATATCCTGGGAAGAATTCATGCGGGGCATCTGGGTCTTCCAAAATGCAAAGAAAGGGCCCGTCGTCTTGTTTTTGGCCTGGAGTTAGCCGTAATATTACTACTATGATCCAGAGTAGCCCCATGTGTTGTGAATACGCTTATAAGCAACAGCAGGAGCCACTGCTGATGCGCCCAGTCCCTGCTCGCTCCTGGTAATGAGTTGGCGTAGATATCTCTTCTTTCGCGGGAAGTTCATAAATTGTGGCATTCGATGCACTAGTAACTTCCCTGAAGTCGAGAAACTTGCCGATGCCACTGCGATGACGACCATCACGGCACTGAGTCCCATGATCGCACGGTACGGGGTACCCATGGAAGTGTGCACCGACAATGAGCCACAATTTGTGTGTCACGAGTTTGCAGCCTTTGGAAGGAAATGCGATTTCGCTCATGTTACGTCCAGCCCTCGCTGCCCACAATCCAAATGCTTAGCGGAAAAAAGGGTCCAGGTTGTCAAGCGCCTAATGAAATGAGCGCACGCACATGAGGACTTCTGGCTGGGTCTGCTGGCCTACCGCTGTACGCCACTGAAAGACGGCCGATCGCCAGCGGAACTTTTGCAGGGCAGATGCGCAAGAGCTATTCTTCCTGATTTTTCTGCAGTTCCAACAACCGTCGTGAAGAAGCACCAGCAGAAGAGCAGCGGAAAGCCCCTACTGCCTTTGGCTAAAGGATCGGTCATGAGGTTCAGGGACAAAACATGGACACAGAAGGCAAGTCGTCGCAACTGCTGCTCCCAGGTCCTACAAAGTTCAAACCGATGATCGTCGGCTGTTCAGGAGCAACAGGCGTCATCGTCTGCAAACTGGTGATATGTGTGCTGTAAACGTCAGCGACGATAGTTATTCCGAAGGAGAGTCAGATGACCCCGCCTCACCAACTCCAGATGTCTCGCCAGCTGCCCCAGCACAATCACCAGGCCGCTCGTTTTGACATCAGTCCACCACCGACAGCATAGCACCCGCATGTGCTGCGTGCGACGAGTCGCCATCTTCTCCACGTCGTACACTGGGCCCAAGAAGGTTTGCCCGTACAGTGAAGCCTCCAAAGAGACCTCATTACGATGCCTCTTTCAATCATCTGCACTGAACTGTTGTTTTCATTACCCACCAGGGGATGTATCAGACATGCGCTGTCTGTGTTATCTTGTCAGCGTGTTGACTGTGTTATCGTGGTCCGTGCGTTTATCACTGAGACTGGCCCACCCCTACCACCTATATAAACACGTGCTAATAAACGCTGCCATTCTTCTTGTTCCCTCCTATTCTTTTTGTAAACCCTCCTATTCTTTTTGTTCCCATCAACGTGTAGTTGCCTCTGAGCTCTGTCAGACTCCTGTCACGTTACAGTCTAGGTTGCTGTACAAATCAATGTTGAACACCTTTACCTAAACAATATTATCATATTTGTTAAAACGTTTTGTTTTTATGCCCTAATTCAGACTGATTTTAGCCTATGCACATTTGTGCTTTCACAGCTTTGACGCTTCTTCCGCTCGTCACAGTATGCTTCATCTTAATAAACGGTATTACACAATGCACCATCCATAATACACTTTTCTATGTCGGCTACTTCACGCTTATGATTAACTTCGATTGCTCTGAGAGCTCTGATTCTTCTGTCGCATTTGAGGCTTTCCTTGTTGAACCTTTCTACATGAGGATTTTAAACTGCTTGAAAAGCTTTCCGGGGTGATGTCTAATGACTTTATTCTCGATATTCATGGGAAACTCCGAAATGACGCTAGTCAGAATACCGTTCATTGTGCCGATGTCGGTTTTCTCGGTTAGAGCCGTGAATTATATTTTGAAGTGAAATTACTAATTATTCTATCTTCTTTCTCAGCACTAGTTCATAAATTAGTTTCTTGTGTGTCATTTTCTTGCGTTCTTTTCTCAAGTTTGGGAAAATATTAAACCTTAGCATATTATGGTCACTGCATCAGATCTTACCAACTACTGCCACATCCTGCACTATGCCCTAGTGTGCACAAAAAATGAAGTCTAATTATTTGGAACAAAATTCAAGAAATATTGTTGTCCTTAGACGCCATCACTGTCGTCACTTGCCGTCAATTTCCATAAATGTAGTTCTTGGACCAAAGCACAGGTGTTACATATGCTGCGCACAGAGCGTTCCTGTTTCACTTTCAAACAGGCCCTACTTTGCCCATGCATGTCGACGACTGCCACTGACATGGACGGATGGTCTGTTGGTCCGTTCGTTCATTCATGCGTCTTTCTGTACGCATGTCCAAGCATCAGTCCACCTGTTCGTTCATCCTTCTGTCAATTCCTTCAAGCGTGCATCAATCCATTCATCTGCTACTGCAACTGTCCGTCCGTGCATGCATCCGTGCATTCGACGGTACATGAATGCATGTTTCCACCCATCCGCGCATCTGTCCTTCCATCCATCTGTCCGTGCTTGCGTCCGTCTGTAAGGTCGACAGATGAATTTAATATAGGGTAATTCTGCTGATCATAATTTCGTTAATAGAGCTTCGCTCCATCATCAGCAACTACTTCATGAATCTGCAGCGATGTTTATTTTCGTCAATAGGACTCCTCCAAGTTCACTTGCAGTTAGATGATTTGTTGTAGAAGGTACACAATATCCTTAGAATATTAGGTTCTGCAAATTCTTTTAGTAACTCATTTCTGAATTTCTAGAGACTATGATATATTCTTTCACTGCATGGTCTCCAGCTTGCCTCTTTATGATGTATTTATATTTTGGAGAGTACTTCCAGTCTTAGTCTTTTATGCAGACTTTTGACAGGGTTGGGCGTTAGAATAAACATGACAACGTCAATGAATTACAATATAGTCATTCCAAACACTCCGTATAAATTGTTAATGAGCGAAAGCTATAACGTAGGGCCCTAGTATTTAGCAGTGGGTGCAACCTGTCACTGCACTGAAGCCTATCACAAATATTGGTTAGATGTTCTTGCAGCACACCGAAGCAACATTGACCGAGCCAACGACAGCGCTTGTTCTATACATTATATCTGAGAAATTTCAAGACATCCTTGTGAGGTGATGATCTAACAGGACACCATATTCAAGCTCTTGAATAAGCTAAACACTACGAAAGGCCAAACTGCCCAGTGACTGCTGGAGGTTCTCATTATAGCGTTTCAGTGCTTCACCAGTCCCCACGAATCACCCACGAGTCTTTCTAACGCCACCCAGGGTGAAATATTCTTTTATATATGACGGGAACCGTCCAACGAAGACATTACTGCCAGCTTCCTCCCTCGGGGAGTGGGAGTCACTCCTACTATTCACTGATTACCGTGCTCAGGCAGAAGCAGTTGCCTGGGTGGAAATGGCCATGGCAAGCTACTGGCCACCACGCTCCGCACCACTGGCACACTGTAGTCAAGGCAAAGTAGCCCTTCGAATCCTTCTAAAGAGCGACTTTGAAGACGCAAGTATCCTCTTGACACCGGGGCACAAATCCCTAGCGGGGAACCAAGTGGCGCATGCCGCAGTCCGAGAGCATATACACCGGGTTTCTCCGTGACAGTACTCGGACTCGTGAAACGAAGAGCCATTACCGAGAAAGTACTCTGACACACTTGAACCATACCGGAAGCAAGGACGCCACCATCTACCTTCTAACAAAGGGTTGAGTAGAGATCAAGCGGTGATTTGGAGAGGGCTACAGGCAGATACCTATCTACACGGTACACTACGTCACGCAATGTCTCCCGGCAGCTACAGCAGAAACTGTCACTACTGCCCGGACTCTGTAAACACCGTGTACCACATTGTATGGGGCTGTCGAAACAACCCGAGTGTCCCACGCATGGAGGAACACAGCGTACAAGAAAATCCAGAACACCTGTGGGAGGCATGGCAGGATAAACTCCGAGAAGCAGCTCTGGCTAGAGAAAAGGGCTCGGGCGTCGGCGACTAGCCATGGCTACCTGGCATGAGCAAGTCACCCAGCTCTGGATGAAAAGAACGCGCGCTTGGTTGCAACATGAATTGAAATAAATTGAATCGAATTAGGTTTATTGCGCAACAAGGTTGCCAGGATACCAGGCAAAAAAGCTGCACTGAGCAGCTTGAGGAGAACCTGGCCACCTCACACACTGAGCGGTTGCAGCTGTTGAAGGAATGCCCTATACCTTATGCGTGAACAGAACAGCAGAAACAGTAAGCAAACATGGCACTAAATAATGAACAAGGGTCTTGTATAAACCTTCGGAAAACCAAGGGGAAAATTCTCGTAGTGATGAAGACAGCAAAAACAAAAAGATAACTGGTGAACTTACGGCAACACAAGAAATCATACAAATATATCACGTAGGCTTTTTAGTGACAGAGTGACTACATCAAGACCGTTTTCTTCGTGTAACTGATTTAAAAATGTCGTTAAAACCGTAGCATTTGGTCAGTTCGTATGCCGTTCTGGTTTGGTTAACAATACAAGGTTCTAAATGACAAAATTTATAAAAGCAATATGTTGCTGTAAGGATGCTAGATTTATTAAAGAGTCATCATTCTTAGCTTTGCCCAGTCTATATATGCGACAAAGACTATTGTGTACAAAGGTTCATTTTTCATGGTACTAAGCTTTGTAAACAAGAAGCTGTCCAAAAATATGGCATCCTGGAAACAAGGCGTATAGCCCTTTTTTTGAAGTACCTTAAGTCGCTCAACATTTTCGACTGTAGTGGTCTCCATGACTACAATCCTATATTGAACAAAAAGAGAAACATTGAAATACATGAAATTTTGTTAAAAAGATGTGGAAAGATAACTGCAATGGCGCCGAGCCCCTAGTGCTCTAGAAAGTTTACTAATTCACTTGGCCCTTTCATGACGTAGTTTCATAGAAATATACGCCAATTGATTTGAAAGATGGCAGGATTTTCATTTCGATATTGTTTTATTTATTAGGACTTCATTGAAATTGCCCAATACGCAGATGAAAAATAATTGCTTTTGTTTTTCCAACGTTAATTTTAATATATTTGCTTGTCACCCACGTGTGTATACTTGCAAGCGTCTTATTGGCTCGATTTGACATTTCAGTACCCGAGTAACTATCAAAAAACATGCTTGTAATGTCTGCATAAATTACGCACTTTGCCGATGAGTCAAAATTTACGGTGTCGTTTATGAACAATATGGAGAAGTACGGACCCAATATGCACCCCTGCGGGACGCCTATTGTTACAGACTTCAACTCTAAATAGTCCCCAGCCATATCTACAAATTGGCATCTGTGTTAAAGGTAGGGTCTAATTACAGAATGAGCTACCCCTCAGATACCATAGTGATCAAGTTTTTTAAGCAAAACATTGGCTAATGAGGTCAAGGGCCTTTGAAAAATCAAGAAAATTACCAAGCTCCACTTCGAATTCCTCAAACTTTTGCAGTATAAACTTTTTGGGTCATAAGGGCTAATTCAGTTGACCTCTTTTTTCAAAAACCAAATTTTGCATGACCTGTGATAATAAAGTCATCGGTGAACAAACAAAACTGCTTCAATTTAACTTCCTCGAAACCTTTCAACAAAAAACTGGTAGCACTAATACAGGGCAGTAAAGTTTATTTCTATCTCTCTCTCTCTCTCTCTCTCTCTCTATCTGAAAGGCCGTAATTTCCCACTCGCATATCTTAACGCTAAAGTCAAGTTGGTCAGAGAAGCTCCAGCCTAATTAATAAACTTCTTTGTACGTGTAGTGCTCTCCTTCTCTCCTATATTTCTTTTTTTATCCCGATTCCCTTATCTCCAGTGCAGGGTAGTAAAACAGATGCTCCTCTGGTTAACCATCCTGCCATTCTTCTAATTAATTTCGCTTTCTCTTTTTAATAAGGTTAGACTCACGTTCGACGTCAGTTTACTACACCGTTAATTTAACATGCCGCACTTTGTGCAACCTATGATCACAGTAATCGATGAGTGCTATGAGAGGTTAAATGTGTTACAGAATGTGCTAGGCACAGTTGTTTTCCTAGAAGCACAGGTGGTCAGAGACGTCGCAACTGAAGCCAAAGTGCCACTGGAGGAATTCCGGCTGAAGACGGGCGTTTGTCACCGTAAACGCGCACTCGCAATGATCAGGTTAAAGCTGTTGTGAGCGACGTTGTTGCAAGCGTTTGACGGCGCGAGCTAACTCGGTGGCATGGTTTGCAGGATCCGCCCGACACAGGCGCCTTCATTACCGTTCGTGGTTTGGTGTGGCTTCGATGGCTGCCACATCATCGACACACAGTTGTAGCCGAAATTCAGCTTTCCGGGCCTGTTTTTAAGCACACTTTCCTAGGGGAGTCCGTGGCATACCCATGTGGAAGTTTTCAGTAGAAACTGATGCACCCGTACTGAGCGCCATAGCTGTCACGGCATTGACGACGTCACTCAAAGCGCAACCAATAAAATGTGTGCTTTAGTACGGTGATGATATTAACGAAACTGATAGTAGAGCCAATGGATACCACTCAGAACACCAATGCGGAATGGTTTTAGGGGTGAAGCTCCTTGAGGTGTACGCTTGTCCTGCGTCAGCGTAGTTGCCCACCCTTGGTACTTGTAGTTCCCACTAGATGGTTCAGCGGCACTCGCTCCACTCAAATTCATAGGAGAAGCATGCTTTAGAGGAATCCCGGATGAGCTTAGGCAGACAGACGCACGTACATTCAGACAGACGGATGAACGCACGAACGGACGGATGGATGGTTGGAGTGAGCTGTTTTATTATGATTTACTTCGTGCACATAGCATAATTTGCCAAACCTAGTGGGCAATGTATTATGGTTAATGATCTCCCGGAGCTTCGCTCACTCGCTATCATTCTCTTCGTGGACATGCTATGATTTTTTGTTTCTCCTAGCCATACGCAACTTTCGCCGTAAAATATTGAGTATACAGAAATGTACAGAGTTCGTCGTGAAGGCAAAAAGTGGGGCACTGTCCGGAACAGAAACTGGAGAAGAGAAAGAAAACACAGTCGCATCTTCTCCTGTCTTCTGCGCACAATTTTCTTCTCTAGTCCCTGTTATGTACTGCGCTCCACTTCTTGCATTGATAAGAAACTGTCACCAATTAGAAATGGCTGTTTTGCTATAGTAGTGGCTTCTAATTACGTAGATAATGTTTAGCAAAAACGCACCAATTCAAGCAGCAAACAGCATGCAGTGCAATAAAAAATTGCCGAACACCGCATAAGAGTGTCTTTTTTTCAGCAGCGTATATAAGCCTCACGTGTCCTCTTAAGTTCATCGAGTGCGTGAGGCGAGTAGAAAAGCTAAACTCGCTTTAATAGACTACGTTCTAGCGTTAAACTTAGCCAAGTTAGCGATTTTAGTGGTTGCCTATGCCGACCCAGATATTCCTAGCACCTTTCGCTGCGTCACAGATCTGACCGCCCAGTTCGTCTTTTCCTTCCGAGACAATTGAGGACTTAGGACAGAGGCCTATTTGGTGCACTCATGTGAAAAGTAATTGCCAGTTATTCAACCAAGATAGCCAATCTTGTTTTGGTAAGGGAGTGCATCACCGACTGCCGTCGCAGGTGAGGCCGCACCTTAGACATTTTTTGTGCAATTTCATTATCACGCAGATGTCAACTTTTGAATTTTTGTCAACAATATTGTACTGCACAAGCAAGAGAACAATAATAAAAAGCTGAGAACAGAATGTTCGGGCCTGTTGAATGCCTGCACACTTGTGACATAAGAGAAATTTACCTATTAATGAAAAAGGGGCTACCAGCTGTCATTTATTACACGCACGTGTAATTAAGAGAACAAATCAAGCGAAGACCACATAAAAGGTAACATTAGCCCAAATTTTTCACTGCATTCAAGTATGAACTGTTATTCATTGTTTTAAATAAAACGCGTCAAGTCGGTGAGATTGAAAACAACAGTAACGGCGAAATCTGGAAATGTATTCAAACACACCCAGTATTTAAAGCATTCATGGTGGTGGAGTCTTACGGAGAAAAGTTTTCTGGGCAAGCACGGAACAAGAAGGAAAAAAGAATTTTTATAGCATCAGTACATAAACACAGCAAAAGAGGGCACATAACGATGGTCACGCTTCAATACCTTTCATTTTGATTAGAAGTTATTGCACAACTTCGATCTGAGGACCTAATCGTAAGCTACCACCAAAGGATAATGAAGCACTGTGCTGTTTTGTTTAAGTTTTCTCGGCTCTTTCTCCAGCCTTGCTTGAAAGACACTGTCGGATTTAAAACAAAGTTTATTCACTCATTAGTTTGCCTTCGATTTATCGGGAACGGTCGAAAATTATGTGAATAAAAAAGAAATGAACAGTTAGCAAAGGAATCGACAAAAAAGACAGTTCTTTTAGAAAATTTGTAGCGCTTTTTTGCAATCATTGTGACGTTGTACAAACCAATGAAACAAATGTTTTGCATACATACTATAGTGCCTCGGTCAATAAATACTTCCAAATATGTAAATAAGGAACCTTGTTAAGCGAAGCACACCTAATTTGCACTGTTACCAGTATACTGTAGCAGCCACTACAATTTTTAACGAGAATTAGTTTTTATTAACTAAAATTATGCTTCTAACCTAACATCTGTTCCCGTAATCGTTAAAAGAACAACGAGGAACACGTAGGCATATTGAATTGACATTTTAAGCAGTAGTTTCAGCGTTTTACTATTTACGTGCTCACTTTTCTGGATGTCGCAAAAGACACGCATTAAAAAAAACAACGCGTGACTACACTACCATCTGCAAAAGGTGGGAGTTAGTCCAAATTTGCTACCTCGCCATGAACGCGTTTGAAGATGGTGGTTCCTGAAATGCCCCACAGCCTCTTTAATGTGCCGTTCTAAAGTTTGCGCTAAATCCTGCGCTCACGTTGTTCGTGTGAAGCCCCAGTTTAATTCTAAATTACTGAGTTACTGCCGCCCTTGGTTAGGTCTTGGTGCTGTTCTGAATTCTGCGCTTTATAGGAAGGACTAAAGCAGTATAATATTTAAAACTAAAGCAAAAAAGCAATTCGATGTAAACGGTAAGTATAAAAACATTATACAGGTGGCACCCACAATAGCTATGAAAACTAAGCATGAATATTTCACAAAGCACTGAAGAGAGCGTTTGCCGCTGCATACTGCTTGTACACCCACGTAATAAAATATTTGTTTCCGAAATAGTGTACGACAAAGAGTAAACTCAAGTTTACTATATATTTAACAATAGTAGCAGAAATAAAGCAGACAGTTGAAAACTTTTTGAATGAAGATAGCATAAAAAAAGCGATGCGGTAAGCCAAGATATCTTCTGTTAGGTGAAAGCTGTTTCTTTCAGGTCTTCAGCATCGGTACCATTAGTGGTATAGTTGAAAAGTTAACTGCGCACATATAAAATTCCCACTTACATCTGCATCACTCAAGTCTCTCGTGTGTGAATGTCACGAGAGAAAAAGCGAGTGAATGCTGCAGGCTTCGTAACGAAGCACACTCCAGGAAAGCTGCATCATAAAATGCCTGATCATCACCCTTACGCATTGTGTTACGCGGTGATTTACACTTTTTGCAGTTCAATGTGGGGCCCCTACGGACAAAAACACCACCTCACCAATTTGTGATGGGGCATTGCTCGACGAGCTGTTTTGTAGTTGATTGACATTGATCTTTTCTGGTGGCTTCATGCTTCATTTCTAAGTAAGCAATCGAACAACGCTTACTTAAACTTTTCGTTATTTTTCGACCGGAATGATAAGGTGATTCGTTAAAGGTTTTAACCACTCCAGGTCAAGTGGCAAAAGTTTACAGTCATGTCACTGATGCAACTAAAAAGAGGAAGAAATTGAGAAAACAAAATGTATATAGGTAAGCCCGCGATTGTCTACGTTTGTTGCGCTCGATTTTGTAGACTGCTGGAGCACAGTCAGGTTGCCCTGGCACATCATAAAGGACACGCTCCCCTCATCGTCTGCTCTCACTGGTGAACTATGGCGGAAAAATGAAATCATATCAATAGCTATTATTCATTCAGTCGATTACCCCGCAGGGGCGTCTGCATAAGCAGGCGTTTCGTGTGTAGCGACACCACGGACCCCAGCTAACGGGGGGGGGGGGGTCTCGACCTCCTCCCACACCTAGCCGTACGTGGCTGAGCTGTGTCTGGGAAAAGGGGATCCTGGGGGTTTAGCCGACACAAGGTAATTGGACCTTTAAGGTCCCCCGGCAAAGGCAACACATCCCTTTGGCCCCGGCTACGCGTAGACGGCACCCCTGGGCTAACCCACTCAGAAGAAACCGCCAGTCGCCTTTTCCTGTCTCTCTCTCCCTCCTAATCTTCGTCCTTTTCTCTTCCAATCTTTCCTGTCATCTCCTCACTTCTGTTTACTTCCATCTTGCAGACGGAAAGGGTTAACCTTGTGTATGTGCCCTCTCTTCGTCACATAATATTGCGTTATAGTGGCTTTGTACAACTGGCACTGGCATGCCTTTATAATTGTGCTGCCGCGTCCCCATGTTGGGCTTGATGGTTGGCGGCTGGCATGGCTGCCAAATTTTTATATACATTATGGCTTCTTTTTGGTTTCCTAAACTGTCTGATTGCTGTCCTCCTAAGAGGGGGCGCACCGAAGCTCCACTGAATCTATTTATAAAGCCAAAAAAGTTCCCTGCGCTTCTTTGTGATCGACTGTGAAACACAAGAAAAGAACGCAAGAACCATCTC
Organism: Rhipicephalus annulatus; assembly: GCA_013436015.1. NCBI lineage: Eukaryota > Metazoa > Arthropoda > Arachnida > Ixodida > Ixodidae > Rhipicephalus > Rhipicephalus annulatus. The sequence continues at coordinate 456,726 of WOVY01014561.1, read as the reverse complement.
TCCGTTCGTCGTTTCGAAATGACTCACCAGCACCCTTGGTCCAGGGTATCAGGCTACACGTATGACTAGTGGGGGCGTTCTTCTCGAAGTCCAAACCAAGACCCAGTATGAAAAGCTGACAAAACTCACCTTTTTGAAACCACGTCAGTATCAATTACACCACACCATTCCCTGAATAGTTCTCGAGGCGTAGTGTCTGATCAAGACCTAATTAACCTGACAGAGAGTGAGCTCCTTGAGGGCTGGAGCAAACAGCATGTAACGCATGTACAGAGTACTGGGCGTGACAACAAAGAAACCCCAACAAGACACCTCATTCTAACATTTTGCACAAGCACACTTCCAGAACATATCGAAACAGGCTACTTCAGGTTAAAAGTCCGACACTACAACCCCAACCCACGACGTTGTTTTAAGTGCCAGCGATTCGGCAACGGTTCTCAGAGCTGCCGCGGCCGTCAAACCTGTGCAAAGTGTCGTTCGAACGAACACGCTACAGACAAATGTGAAGAAGCCACTACCCACTGCGCGAACTGCCATGGTGGACAACCCACTTACTCTCGCACATGTCCTACATGGAAACTTGAAAAAGAAGTACTTAGACTTAAAGTAAATGAAAACATCTTGTTCAGGGAGGTGCCCAAGTGTCTGCTAATGCAGGGTCCTTTGTTCGTGGAGGTGGCACGAAAGAGGGCACTGCCACCAAAATCCGTGGTGCCCACACGTACCACACAATGTGGACGAGCGGCAGCGCCATTCACACCCTAAGCGGAAGTAGCACAGGCTCTTCTGCCAACAAAAGGCTTGCAGGCCTCCGGACTTGAAGCACCACGGCCTTCTGTCTCTGCAGATAGCCCTAAGACTTCCGCGCCTGCACGCATGAACCACGAGCGGCCATCCAGCATCTCGTTTGAGGTGATGGACATAACAGCAAGTCCAACGGTTTCTTCGGCGCCGAAGAATAGGCGCTGCTCTTTGGAGCACGCCAGAAAATTGAAAGCCATCTTTACGGGGCCTGACAAGGACTCCTGACTCAACGCAATACTTCTTTACGCAATACTGCACTCGTTCTAACTCATAATGAATACTCAAATAACACAATGAAACATCAGATGACTGCTCAGAAACATCGACGATATCCAAGAACTCTTACACAAACATTCACCAAAAGTTCTGTGTGTACAAGAGACACAGTTAAATTCCAGGAACACCAATTGTTTACCTAGTTATGAAATATTCGAAAAGGACCGCAATGATCCAATGGCATCATCTGGTTGTGTGGCCATTATAGTTGATCAGGGCGTAGCGTGTACACATTTACCAGTACAAACATCCCTTGAGGCAGTGGTTGTACGAACAGTTGTTTTCAACAAGCTTGTCACCTTACAAATTTTACACAGCTCCACAGCACCGTCTCAAAAAAACACGAATTCCAGTCACTGATAGATGAACTACCGGAACCTTATGTGGTCTTTGGGGACCTGAATGCACATAATGGTCTATGGGTTGACTCTCGCTGTGATGCACAAGGTCACCTAATCAAACAGTTCCTCTTTTATTCGGGGGCGTGTCTGTTGAATAGGAAACAGCCATTATACTTTAGCCTCGCCCACAAAACCTACTCTTGCATAGATCTCAGCTTAGTATCCCCATTGCTTGTACTCGTACTGTGTGTTTAGAAAAAGTTTTTAACAATTTAGAACACGAGGAACCCTACTATGAGACAACAGGGCGCAGCTTTTTAAAGCGGCGCCTCTTTATCCCTTCGACGGTAAGTGAAAAACAATACGTTCGGAAGTGACCACCTTCCGATCGTTCTAAGTTCACCACTCGAAAAAGGTCCTCCACAAGTTCGCAGGTGGCAGACAGAGAAAGCGGACTGGGAAAAATTCAGAGAAGCTACTCACTTTAGTTGGTCAGGCATATGCCAATTAGGTATAGATGCAGCTGTAGACTTTTTGACAGCACTTCTTATTGATGCTGCAACGAAATGTATTTCGCAAACTGGACGGTCTTCCAGGTGACGCATTCTTTGGCGGAACAGTAAGTGTCGCAATGCACGTAGAAAGCAAAATAAAGCATGGAAGCTGCTTCGAGACTCTCCGACAGCACAGAATCTTACAAATTAAAAGAAACATAACGTATCAAGGCAGGAGGGCGCCCTGACAGGCCAGAAGGGAAAGTTGGCACAGCTTTATATCAGGCATCAATTTATATACACAGGAGGCTAAAGTCTGGAACATGACTAAAAGAATAGCAGAAAAACAAGTACATTCACTTCCTCTCATAAACACACAAGGTAACAGCTTCGACGACCAAAAAACCTTTCTCGGCGCCCACTCCGAAAAAACGTCCAGCTTGTCACACTATAGTGATGCCTTCCAAAGATACAAAACAAAAATTGAAAAGCAGGAACTAGAACACAAATGTACAAAACACGAAGCATAGAGCAAAGCTTTTGGCTTAGCTGAGCTCAAAACATCACTAAACTCCTACAGTCTTTCGCCCCAGGTTCGGATCATATGGTGTACGAAATGTTGAAAAATCTACCAATAGAAACATAAGAAACCCTACTTTGCTTGTACAATGCTATCTGGCTCTCTGGTGATATCCCTATTTCGTGAAAAGAGGCTATAATTATTCCCAATTTAAAAAGAGGGCAAGGACCCTTCCTCTGTTTCGAGATATAGGCTCATTGCACTTACAAGCTGCCTTTGTATTCTTTTTGAAATGATGGTAAACCACCGACTTTTACATTTTTTTAAAACACACTATCTGCTCGAACGATTACACTGTGGCTTTCGAGAGGGTAGATCCACCACCAACCATCTGGTGCATATCGAGGCAGAGAATCTAGACGCTTTCCTCCGCAAACAATATTTTCTCTCCGTGTTCCTCAATATTGAGAAGGCTTATGACACAATATGGCGCTTTGGCATATTAAGAGACTTGTCTCACCTCGGTGTGCGCGATAGAATGCTTTCCCTAATCGAGAGGTACTTGTCCAATCAGACATTTCGTGTCCGTGTGGGAAGTGTTCTCTCCCAAACATTTGTTCAAGAAACGGGAGTACCGTAAGGCTGTGTAATTAGATGTACACTTTTTTATTATCAAAATGAATTCCTTGCACCTGTCTATTCCCCGCAATATGTTCTATCGTACATATGCTGATGAAGTCAAGCTTGGCTTTAAGTCATGCAACCTGGCAATGCGTGAGTGGCAGGTACAGTTAGGTTTAAACAAGGTATCCGATTGGGCAGAAGAAAAAGTATTCTGAGTGAACGCACAAAAAAGCACGGGTGTCTTGTTTTCCTAAAAAACAGACATGAACTCAGAACCTGATATTTAACTGAATGGTCAACGTCTGTCTGGTAATGCCGAGCATAAATTCTTGGGCCTAATCTTGGACCACAAGCTGACCTTCATACCGCACATCAAGTATTTGAAAACAAAAATGTGTAAAAGCCTTAAATTTTCTAAAAGTGTGGTCATGTACTACGTGGGGTAGTGACAGGCAATGCCTCATGAATTTGTATAGAAGCCTCATTCGCACCCGGTTAGATTATGGGGCCGCTGTTTATCAGTCTGCAGCTCAAACTGCCTTGAAGATGCTGCATCCCGTGCACCACTTTCTACGAGTGCTTTTCGCACCAGCCCCATAATAAGCCTTTCCGTTGAGTCAAATGAGTGGTCACTTTATGTGCAGAGAACCTACATGTCTTTCGTATATTTCCTTAAGGTGAAAGAAAACAAAAAGCACCCCTCATTCTCCACTATCACTGATTTGTCGAGCTTTATTCTGTTTGAAAACAGGCCTTCGATGAGGCAGCCCTACTCAGTTCACCTGAATTGTCTTGCTGAGGAAACTGGTGTGTCTATTGAACACAGTTCAATTGTTCCTGTAGCATACCGGCCACCGTGACAGTGGCATACTATAGACTGCGATGTGTCTTTCCTAGAAGTTACAAAACACGCACCCGTCACCCCTATCCGAACATACTGCCTCGAACTTCAACACAAATACGCACCTCCTTAGTTCTTTACAGATGCCTCTAAGTCTGACTCCTCTGTGTCCTACGCTCCTGTCGTCCCATCCTTCTCGGATGCCGGCCCTTTACATCCAGACACAAGTATCTTCACAGTGGAAGCTTATGCGATACTTGTGGCCGCTAACCGCGTCAAACAATTACAAGTACAAAAAGCAATCATTTATACGGAATACCGCAGTGTGGTAACAGCTCTTCAAACTCTTAAAAACTAAAAAAAAACTTTTCCTCATTACACACTACTTCATTTTATGCACACTTTACACACTCAAACTACATGTTGTAGTGCGCTGGGTGCCAGGGCACCGTGAGATCCAAGGCAACGTGATGGCGAATCAGCTTGCTGAATTTCTAAACGAAAGCACTGCCACTACACCCATATCAATCCTGGCCCTTCATCTTAAACCGTCTCTCAAACTAAAGCTCAAGGAATACTGGCAGAGTGAGTGAGATAGACACACAAAAAACAAACTACACGTTATTAAGCCACACCTTGGTCATTGGCCACCAGTATCAAAATCACGTCGTACAGAGATAACACTAACGAGGCTCAGGATAGGACACACATACACGACACACTCATATACTTTGTCCGGTAATGATCCAGTATTGTGTGAGAGACGTGGTGAAGCACTAACAGTTCTTCACATTTTAATTCAGGGTGAATATTTTGACACTCAGGAATACAACACTTCCTATTACCCTACCAACAACATATACCATACACCCTGCAAAGCTCGTCGTTGGGGCATGACTTTTCACTCATAAATCGATGCTAGCTTTTTTAAGGGATATCCTCTTCTACCGTGTAATATAGCCAGGCTTTGCGCAGCGTGACCTCTCAAGAGAGGTTGCTGCGGCGGTGGCTACCTTGAAAAGCACTTGCCTCATGGCCCTTGAGCAGAAGGGCGCTGATGGGGCATTTGTACTAGTGCCAAATACTTTTACACATGCTTTTATAATCCAAACTTTTTGTCACCCATTTTAGATGCGGAAGCATCTTATACTCGCGCCTTGTAGTGCGCCGTCTGCGCCGTCCGCACCGCTTCTCGAACATTCGACAGCTGACGCGCGCGCATGCGCCGTCGCGCCGTCGCCCACCATCTGTGCCGCGCGCTCGCTGAAACGCGCAACGCACGACGACTGCAAACACCACCAGCCGACCACCATTCGCGGAACCTGCAGCGACCACGTCTTTGCGAATTTCGACCTACGACCGATGCAACCCGATCCACTCACTCTTACTTTACCGACCACAAAGTCATCGTCCTCAAAGTTCGTCGCAATAAATAAAACACTGCCCTTTCGCATACGTGCCGTACGTGTTCACTCATTTAACAGCCCATTTCACAACCAAGTTAACCAATTTAGCCATCGACCCAAGTAAGTCGCAATTTAACACCCGTTAACCAATTACATGCTTCCGCATCCTCCTCAGTGTTCCCCCGAGGGAAGCTGCGGGCAATTTTTTTACTATACATATCACGCCAGGGTCCTCATTTTAATAGTTTTGTTGTTACCCCGCGTCAGTGCGAGGAATTTTAAGGCGCCTATATAGTCACGCACCATTTTATTGTCCACATCTTTAGTAACTGAAATGGCACTCTTAGGCTATCAACTGGCCATTGTGCCATAAAGCATCACTCATCGTCATCATATTCAGTTGATTATCCGGCACCACTACGAGCTTGAGAAATAGAGTTATTTTATTTATTTATTTATTTTATTTATTCAATACTGCCAGCCACCCTTTGGCAGCCAGGGCAGGAGTGGTACAGTGCAGAGGTTTGAACACAAAATTTACACGCCATCAGTAACACGGTCCGTGGTACACAGGGAAGCAATAATGCAGTAAGCATACAGATTGTCACGACACGCAAGCCTACGCAATCAGTAACAAAATCAGCAACACACAAGCGTACGCAATGAGAAAGAAAATCAGCGAAACACCCAAAGTACACTACGCGTATTGAACAGGAAGTGTGAAACAAAAATAATCGAATGTTGCCATGTAAAGATAAAAAGTATTGCGCAAACAAACAAAAAAAAGAAAAAAAAGACAAGCAGTGTGCGTTGTGGCATGGTAGTAAGATAACACGTGAAATACGTTAGTTCAATAGAACAGGGGAACTAGACCAGCACTTCCAATCATACACAATTTTGAATAGCCGTTGAAAAAGCATTTTGATTAGTTAAGTTAGTAACGTCGCGTGGCAAAGTGTTCCATTCTGCTATCGTTCTCGGGAAAAAGGATAGACGGTGAGCGTTTGTTCTCGTGAGAGGCATTAGGATTGTTTTGTTGTGCTTGTTCCGGGTGGGGCGTGACATGTTGAATTCGAGATAAGTATTGAAGTCAAGCTTAGAATAACCATTGACTATGCTGTGTAATATTTTAAGTCGATGTAATTTACGGCGGGACTCTAGTGTTGGTAGGTCAGAACGCCTGCGCAGTTCTGTCACGGATACTCGCCTGCTGTATGCGTTGTGAATAAATCGCAGCGCTTTCTTTTGTACCCGTTCGAGCATCGCTGAATCCGTCTTTGTGTGTGGGTCCCAAACAACGTCTGCATATTCGAGCAAGGGGCGGACCAGCGTAGTGTACGCAACGGTCTTCGTTCTGCTTGTACAGTGCTGAAGTCGGTGTCTTAGAAGCCAAAGTCTGCGCAGTGCTGATAATGTAATATTTTGTATGTGTTTGTTCGAGGTGAGGTTTGATGTCATGGTTACACCCAAATATTTGAACTCGTTAACAACCTCTAATTCAACATTGTTAATTTGATAAGCATATTGAAATGGAAACTTTTTGCGCGTTAATGTCATTTGGCGGCACTTTGTTGTGTTTAGGCTCATGTTCCAATCGGCACACCAATCACTAACAGCTGTTAAGTATTTGTTGAGAACTTTCTGGTCATTTAACTATTCAATAGGGAGATAAACAACGCAGTCATCGGCAAAGAAACGGAAACGCACCGGACAGTCGAACTGTAAATCGTTTAAATAGATAATGAAGAGCAGCGGACCTAAGACGGAGCCCTGTGGGACTCCAGAATCAACTGATGACAAGTGAGAGGCAGAGTCACCTATCTGAACGTACTGATACCGGCTTGATAAGTAGCAGTCCAACCACTGAGTTATTTTCTCATTTTTGACCAAGTTTCGAATTTTCAACATCAGGTTGCTATGGGGTACTCAATCGAAAGCTTTTTCAAAATCTAAAAATATAGCGTCAATTTGCCCCCCCCCCCCTTATCTAAAACTTTTGAGATGTCGTTAGTCGTGTGTATTAGTTGTGTAACCGTGGAAAATCCACGCCGAAAACCATGTTGATTGCTCGTAAAAAACATGTTGCTCTCAAGATACGTTACGAGGTGTTTAAATATAAAGTGCTCCAAAACTTTACCGGCTGTACACAAAAGGGATATGGGGCGGTAGTTTTTTACAGAAAGTTTATCGCTGGATTTATGCACAGGAGTAACTTTTGCAGTTTTCCAATCGTCTGGAACCACACCGCTTAGTAGACTTTCGTTAAATATAATGTAAAGGTATTTCGAGCACCACTCCGCATACCGGTAAAGGAATGCATTTGGTATTCTGTCGGGACCTGCGGACTTTTTAGGGTCAAGGTTGAGCAAAGCCGAAAATATTCCCGGCTCGGTAATAGTGATATCGGGAATGTCAAAGCCAGGAATATTGAAATTAGTGCAGCACTGGGTTGCACGTACAAATACAGACGAGAAAAAAGTATTAAAAGCCCTTGCTATCGAGCAGGCATCGGAGACTTCCCTGTCGTTTATTTTAATTTTGCCGACTGGGTCTTTCTTTTGGGTGATGCGAGTCCAGAACTTCTTAGGGTTGGTGACAAGAAAGCCGTGCATCTTAACATTAAAAAAGTGATACTTTGATTCTTTGATTTTTTTCCGTAGGTCAGCCCTTAAGAAAGGTAACACGTTAGGCGTTTTGGGCGCTCGGGAGAGACGCTTAACACGACGTTTTAAGTGAATTATGTCACGCGTAATCCACGGGCTTTGGCGGTTAATCTTTCTTTGTTTTTGTGGGACATATTTGTTAATACAAGTATGCACGGCCGTCTTGAAGTGCAACCATAATCCGTTTACATCGAGATACCCGTTATTGTGTTTGCTCTTAAAGGTGTCGAAATCTAGTTCGAGGAAGTCCAAGATACTTTCATTATCAGCACTGTTAAAATCTCTAAATGGCTTAATGATTGCCCGCGAAGTTGAGGGCAACATATGACTTTTAAACTGTACTAATTCGTGATCTGAAATCCCGGGCAGAACATTGACATCAAAACCAAGCCGTTGAACGGATTCAGAAAGAAAGACAAGGTCAAGTAGTGACCTTGAGTTTGTCGAAACACGAGTAGGTTCATGCACAATTTGGCCTAATTTACAAGAAAAAACAACATCAAGCAGTAGTTCGGAATGATCGCAGGTAGGAACGGCACACATCGAATCCCAGTCAATTCGGGGCAGATTAAAATCACCGCAGAGTACCATATGCGTGTAGCGCTTGGCATACACGCCTACATAATCTGCAAATGCTTCAAGTACTGTAATGTTGGAATTTGGCGGTCTGTAAAATACACCGATAAAGATGTTGAGTTGCGGAGGGTGAAGAACAATGCAAGCCATTTCAATGTTTTTGTGTTGGGGAAGGGGGGTATAGTCCAGGCCTTTTTTTATTATTAGTGCCACACCCCCACCTTTTGAAGCCCGGTCACAGCGATAGATTTCTTGGGAGCTCGGTATCGCTACCGAGTCTGGAATTTCGTCACTTAGTCACGTTTCTGTTACAGCCGTGACGTCGGGATCGTATACGGTGAGAACGCTTTCCAGATCATCAGACTTGTTTAAAATACTTCGTGCATTTATATTCAAAACAGAAAAGGGTTTGGAATTCGTGAGCGAAGGCACATCAGAGTCGTTCTTTCCTTTGCTATTAGCTCGGTCGTGGTTTGGTTGCAATCGTCACTGCGGAGAGAAAGGGACTCTCGCTCCAAGAATGTCGTCCCACACAAAAAGCTTACCATCGACTTTGATCTTGTCGAACGACTGCGTCACTTTTATCCCCTTCTTTCTTAGTTCAGCAGTGCTATCCCAAAGTTTTTTCCGGACAGCCCGGACGCGAGACGAAAAGTCTTCAGATATGCCATATTCCGTGTCTTTCAAGTTTTACAGTTTTTTAGTATCCTCGCCTTGTCTCTACCGTCCACCAGCTTGAAAATTACTGGTCTACATTTGTTGTCCTTTTTTCTACCTATCCTGTGAATACATTCTATTCCGACGTTCTTCACTTTTAGTATTTCACCAAGAATGTCGTTCGATACTATCTGCTCTAGCAACTCCACCTTTTCATCCTTCATCTCTTTGATACCGTACACTATCAAATTACCCCTCCGACTGCGGTTTTCCAAGTCGTCGATTTTATAAACGAGGCTGTCCACTTGTTGTTGTAGTTTGTCTACTTTAATGGTGTAACTTGTTACGGTGCCAGATAGTTCATCTAGCTTTCTCTCAATTGCTGAGAGCTTATCACAAGTTTCGCTCAAGCGTTGTGTGGCGGTACCTGAACTTTCTTTGAGTAGACGAATTTCATCTAAAATCTTCTGAAACATAGCTTCTGTGGGACCAGGGTTCGACTCAACGTCCCCAAAATGAGGTAGCAGGTATACAAAACAGTCATACACTGCAGAAAGAACAAGTAGTAGCGACCGTGGGCACGGCAGAAGCACAAGGCATACATCATCACTACGATATTCAAGCTCCGGACGGTAGTCTCTCACCTGAATAACAAGCAAGAAGGGGTTCCTGAGAAACATGCTCTCGGCGCCTCTGTCGTGCCCACTGGTCGGTGCCGGCTGAGCGCTTCTTCTTATATCCGTTGGTATCGATGACGTGGCTGATGGTGGTACTCGATGCGCCGCCAGGGACGGAGTAGTAGTGCGCAGGCTTGAAGAATTGGTGTCGATCCCGTACACGTGCGGATACATGCTCCACGCAGCATGTCTTGCTGGTTGCGTTTCGGTACAAGGGAACGCCGATGCGCACATGGCACGAACATGAAGCAGCACCTGAATAACAAGCAAGAAGGGGTTCCTGAGAAACATGCTCTCGGCGCCTCTGTCGTGCCCACTGGTCGGTGCCGGCTGAGCGCTTCTTCTTATATCCGTTGGTATCGATGACGTGGCTGATGGTGGTACTCGATGCGCCGCCAGGGACGGAGTAGTAGTGCGCAGGCTTGAAGAATTGGTGTCGATCCCGTACACGTGCGGATACATGCTCCAGGCAGCATGTCTTGCTGGTTGCGTTTCGGTACAAGGGAACGCCGATGCGCACATGGCACGAACATGAAGCAGCACCTGAATAACAAGCAAGAAGGAGTTCCTGAGAAACATGCTCTCGGCGCCTCTGTCGTGCCCACTGGTCGGTGCCGGCTGAGCGCTTCTTCTTATATCCGTTGGTATCGATGACGTGGCTGATGGTGGTACTCGATGCGCCGCCAGGGACGGAGTAGTAGTGCGCAGGCTTGAAGAATTGGTGTCGATCCCGTACACGTGCGGATACATGCTCCAGGCAGCATGTCTTGCTGGTTGCGTTTCGGTACAAGGGAACGCCGATGCGCACATGGCACGAACATGAAGCAGCACCTGAATAACAAGCAAGAAGGGGTTCCTGAGAAACATGCTCTCGGCGCCTCTGTCGTGCCCACTCAGAGTTCAATAGGCGATTACTCTTTGGCACAATATACAGGCACTACACTTACAAGATGTACAGCCATTGATATACAAGCCACCCGAAGAGTGTCTAAGATAAATGCATCACCGATAGTGCTCAGCTCTTGTTAAGAATGTTGTATCACAAAACAGTAACACAAATAAAGCACCAAGCTTTATACAAACTTAACAATTATTAATTCCTACTCACATACAAATATGTTACGTCCCTCGTTCCATTCCTCTCTATATAGCACTGACTGCTTTACGAGACGACTGATAGAATACCCACCTTCAATGATGTCGTCCTCCGTAAAGTCAACGCGATTCTGAGTGAGCCTGTAGCGGCTTCTTCTAGATGTGTCCTCGGAACCATGTCTAGGAACCATAGTTGCACAGGCCTCACTCGGCGCACCGGATGATCTGGCAGTTACATATGTTATCGCAAGCACTGTGGATGCAGCGACACAAAGCACCAAGTGGAACGTATGCATTCTGCGTAGTCGCAGGGATTTCCTGATGTTCATATGGAGAACAGTGGCTTTGTGATGAGCATTTAGGGTCACTGAAATGAACAAGCAATGCGAGTAAGAAGTTAGATATATTACTTATGAAATGAATTCACCACGGCATACGATGCTAGAAATAAAGAACTAATTGTCACGCGCACAGCGCTCTCATACATTTTGGCTTATACTGGTTCCTTCGAGCACTTCAACATGCCTAAAGAACGAGTCACTTACGAACATATTTCTTATTATTTTGATTGATATGTGGGGTTTAACGTCCCAAAACCACCATATGATCATGAAAGACGCTTTCTTATTATTTTACCGTATAGATATGGGGGCTTCTACTTACTGGTGAAGCCGCCTCATTTTGAAATATTTTAAACTGTTAAGCAGAACATGTTGGCAAAACTGTGTTATTTTTATATGTTTCAAAGATTAACTCTCATCTACTTTTTTCAGTTACTGCGTAACTAGCAGTGATTGATGTTGCCTTTATATAAACGCAAGAATAGCACCAAATGTTTTATTTCTTGCAGTCTGACAAGATGCCCCGATACCAGACTCACTCGTAAACATGCCGATAGCCCAATTGTAAGTAATATGTAATATAGAATGAGTTTGAGAAATCCTTTTCCGAGGAGTGCCCCTCAATGGCTTACCAAGAGATACCTTGGCATGTGGGAACTAGTGACACAAAAATACTCCTCGCGTTGCTCCAACTTATAACTTTATTTAGTGTGATTATTTGAAATTCATGTGTGATTGACAACTCTATTCTGTTGATACGCTTACACCTTTCAAATCACCGCCCAGAACGGCATGTTGCGAACGTATCGTTCTCTCGCCGCGTTCACTGCTTGCTTCGTTGTTCTGGAGCTGCCTTTCATGGCGTACACAATGGTGTATGCGAACTTCAAAAGTGCGTCACACGCTGCACGTTGCTTCAAACGGCCTAAAAGTCGGTGTGCACATTACTGCAGGCTTCCTAAGTAGATAAATCTTAATCAATTATTTCAAGTTGCTGCATATTGTTGCGGATGGTGGTTTTGCTATAGACAGTACCATGTTCGACGATCGTTAGACCTGATCATAGTTATAGCACGAGAACAGTACAATGAAACAGGGATGAGAAGGAGACGGGCGCTGATTTCAACTCCCTCAGTACAAAGTTAGCGCTCGTCTACTTCTTGTCAATTTGTTGTCGTTCTGTTCTTGCACTATAACTATCATTATGTGATATCAGCTAGCCCAAACCACCGACTTCCAAAATTGTAGACCTGTCGCGTTTCAGTACCAACATGAAAGGTATTTTTTTTCTGCGCTCGCAATGAATAGAACTAAAAAAAAGCTACGCATGCCTTTTGGGTCGAAAAGTTTGTTCTTTTTATGCAATTACTCTAGCTTACTGGCGACAGAGCAGGAAGATAACTAGTTACAGAATAATTATCTTCAATTACTGAAAATCATAGAGAACAACGCATTTTTTCATTTTCTTTTGTGTGAGTGTGATTCTTAGTGCCTTGGAAGTATGTGACGCGAATTTCAGGTGTTTTTCACAGTCCACCTTAATACGTGACTGACGGGGATATTAATAGTATGGAAAGTTGAGCGAGTTGGTTCGAGAAAATTGTTGAAAACATTTCGGCGTGTATACACTGTGGACGGGAAACGAAAAACGGTAAGACAAACAAGCGCGAACTCACAACTCAGTTTATAAAAAGAAATACGCAAAACATGTATTGCAGTGTAGCTTAAGAGCACATGTGCGTAAAAAACAAGCAAAAAAACTCAATAGAATAGAAAAGAAGAAAATGAAATGTAACACCTTGATTGCGAAAATCAGCGCCACCAAGTACAAACGTCCAGCATCCTGCCTGCTTATTGGCACAGTATCGCGCTGGTACTGCCAGCGTCCCAGCACCAGCTCTGGGAGGCACTGTGTACTCTCCGCAAAATGGCTTAACAGGGTTAAAACAAGGGTGCTCGTTCACCGTAAATAACTAAATGAATATAGATGAAAAAATTTATATTGCACACATTCGCAGTAAAAATAATAAAAAATGAAAGGAAAAAAATAAAATGTCCAGCAGGAGGATTTGAACTTGTCACATTTGAATTCCAAGCTTAGTACTCTACCCACTATGTCCCGCCAGAACATGTTGGTTATATTGTAAGTTGATTATTAGTCCCAAGAACACGCCCTTCGACTTCATGTTTACAAGTCGCACAGTCAGGATCGATGCGATGAACCTTTCCAAATAACAAGTGCGTCTTGATTCGACAGTGACGACGGGCTACCGGGCACCAAATGACGTCCGTATAATGGTAAAAGCGCAAAGTTTTTTGATGAATCCACATCTCAACTCTGAAAAATCTAAAATAAAGTGGAGGAGCAGTTACAGGTGGTCAGCTGTCGCTGCCGATATTGTTTTCTTTGATAGCCGCTTCTCGCACATGCTACTGGTCAACATGTACAGAAAATTTAAAATGACTTGTTCGGCAGGTATGCGCACACGATTGAATATTCAGTACCTTCCTCGCGCTATTTGTGACTTTTGATGGCACTCTTTGACCATCAAATGGCCCTTGCGCCAAAGCACCACACATCATCAACTTTCCCGCGCTATTGGCCGCGAGATTGAGCACAGTCAACGCCTGGCGGCAAGTGGCCGAAATGGTGAATTATGAGTTGCTCTTTGCGTCGTCTGCTAGCCCTGTCGTGTTTCTGTGTGCCCGTACGTCAGGTGCGTTCCCAAAGTGTTGTTTGTGTGGTCATGTCAGTGCGAGTGTATCTTTTTTTTACGTTTGTCTGAAACGACGTACGAAAACATTTGGTCTTGTTCGGCCACTAGTGCATTGTAATAAGATCGGTGAATGCAACATTATAGAGTGCTGTTGATTGTCGTCGTATCCTCCATTCACCAGAATGAATTTTGGTGAAGTGCCTTGCAAATTGCTATTGGAATCCTGAAGCGCATCGCAAAATGCTTTCGGCATCCTGCCAAACATGAGGACTATTCAATGGTGTGTGAATGTAGCGTTTTAAAGCAACACTGTTGTGAAAAAAAATGCACACACACACACACACACACACACTCAAAACCATGCACTTGCGCGCTCTTGGTGAGCGTACAACTACGGCACTGTAGTTCATTGATCATGTGAGGAGCCTTAGTTGTGCCTATCTGATTGTGGTACCACTACACAGAAATACAAGAAAATTGGCAGATCGTATGTACAGTGGGAATTGATGATGTGTGAAGCATGAATGAGAAAGGTTGATACGTCACTTTAAAATCAGCACAAAATTACGAGGTGGAGGTTAATGATGTCGTACATGACATGTCTGATTATCATGTTTGGATGTGTTGTTTATCTTCGCCATCTATTCACGTCACCTGATACCAGATTTGGTATATGTGAAGCTAGCGAAACGGCGGCGAGCACGCTATAAGCGTGCAATGTTGTCATACTCTTATATGACACGCGTGTCAGGATTATCTTGTTTGCACCAGTCACATAACTTCGTCATCCATTGGTGTCATGTAACACCAAATTCGGTATATGTGGAGCCGGCAAAACGGCCGCGAGTGCATTATGAAGGGCCAAATATACTCAAATGTAGCCTTGACGCGTGCGCACGCGGGGCACAGCAATCCTACGTTAGAAAAACGTCACTCTTTAGTCAGACGCCAGGCGCGACCGGCACTACCAGCGTCCGTCGGCACGGCCAGACGGCAACCAGCGCGAAATGCGACTTGCTGCAATTCATGCCGATGCGTTAGGCAGGCAACACTGCGTCTCCATTTTTTCGTGACGGAGGGACGCCGGATGCGCTGAAACGCGCATGCGTCAAAGCTACAAAGCGCAACGCGCGCCTGCGACTTCACGGCATGACCAGCACCTGGCGTGGAAACACCGGGGTGAGCGACGAAATGACCGCCGACGAGCACGCGCACCACGTCACGTCAAAATTTATTGGCGCCTTAGGTGTGGCACGTATTCATATTCTCACAAGACACGCATCTCACGATAATCATGTTTACACCAGTGACACCTTCGTCATCCATTGTCGTCACGTAATACCAAACTTGGCATATGTGAAGCTAGTGAAAAGACCGCGAGCACATCATGAGTATGGCTTGTAGTCATGTTGTTACGCGCATGTCGTGATTTTTATGTTAGGGTCTGTCGCTTGTGCTCGCCATGCAATCATGCTAAATCATACCGATTTTACAACATTCTTTGTGAACGAAACCACTGCAAGAGTTGCAGGACCATGAAATGTAAATCATGATACCCGAGACATAAATGTCGAAATGTTCATGTTGTGACTAGGGAAATATGTTCTTCATACAGTCATGTTATGCCATTCCAAGTTTGGTATGATAGCATTATCGAAACGGCCGGGAGAGCTAAAAGTCGTAGGTGGCTAGATAAACAGATAGATAGAGAGATACGCTCAACATCGCCGAAGTTTGCTAAGAAAGGCTTCGCATTTAGTACTGTCACATAAACTGTGACACATCGTACTTAAACTGTACCCTTAACAGAGATACCGTGCTCAACCGTGCGCTTAGATTTAAGAACGCTCCAGAAAGCCCAGACGTTAAAAACTAATTCAGACGGCGTGCTTTTTATCAGATGTCGTATATTCAACTGAAAATTTTATCTTTTTTCAATTTATTTAGTACTTAGTGGCATTTTAGGTATTGATGGAAGGCTTTGGTTATTTTATGTCTGAAAAAAAAATATGCTTGTTTCATCAACGAGGACTTTGTCGTAGCCCTGTCATGCACATAATCTATGAATGAAAGCTTTCTGCTGAGCTCTTATATAGATATATATTTTTTTTACTTGGGAACGGTGCATGGTACTCGACAAATCGCATAGATATGCGGTCTTTCTACGATCTTCCTTTTCTCTTGTCTCTACTACACAGATGAAAAAGTTGTAAATGAGTAGTTCAGTCACGCTACAGCAGTGCGTAGCAGGCGGAACACAAGCTAACCATGTACTAACAACACAGCAAATGCTCGATTTAGTGCGAAAGCGTCAAGAAAGTCACCCACGGCGAGAATCCCTACGAAAGGCAGAATGCGCTTCATTCGGGGGTAATGTCAACGTTGCATAGGCGTCGTTTACCGATTCTGTAGAAAATTGCGTAGATATTAAGAATTAACTATAGTCAACGCCTTTTATCCACATACAATCGTCTCAGACCACACGCAACGAAGAACCGCTGCGTGTATTTGTATACGCGCCACCGACCGCCTATAAACGCTTGCGCGGGGGGTTGCTGCCACCTATAGCCCAATCTCGCCGCGTATAGCAGTATACAGCTGTCGTGCCACGGTACCAATTTGCAGTTATATCGATACCTGCAACTGAGAAACCGCCGAAGTAAATACTAATGTAATCCACTGAAAAATCTGACAGTGTTCTAGATCACAAAGGCGTACCAAATTACCAACTCAAAATTATTTGCGTGTTCTTAAAGAGGTACCGGCAACTGTGCTTGAAGGAAGCTTTAGAAGAAAGCCCGCGTTGCTGAAAGTACGACACATCGATCGCCGTTGCTCCTTGTGCGGACACCGCACACAAGAAGCAATGGCTTATTTAGGCTCAGGGTTGTCTGAACTATATTTTACAGTCATTCTTACACTTCATAATTTCGCCTACTTAAAGCAAAAAACGCCGGTAGCATCTACACCGACACAGCCCGCACGATAGGCCTAATGCTCACTTGAATGGGGCACTGGGTAAGGCCGCTCCCGGCGCAGCTGAGTTGCGATGCTGGAAGTTCCTTCATTTGAGCTTCGCAACATTTTTGTTACCTAAACTGTACTTGAAGTAGAAGGTCAATCGTTGCCAGACATGCATTTTCGCAGTGGCGATATCGAGCGACAGCTGTTTTTCTGGCCTCCGCTGGCAGTGTACACAGCGCGCGGACGTGCCAGCGTACTAAGAGATAGTTGTATCAATACCAACAACTAAAGCGCCGCCCAAAAAAATAATAATGCAATCTGCTGAAAACGTGTGCTAAGGGGACAGTTCACGAAGGCTTACCGAATCACAAACTGGAAATCGCGTGTTCTTACATATCAGTCAGTGAAGTGCGGGCTAAAGGTGGCCGGCAGTTTTTGGTGACAGCCTGCGTAGCTGAAAGGGCGGCGCATCGATCGTCAGCGCTCCTTGTGCGGATATTGACACAAAGCAAAATAGTTGATTTAGGTTCATGGATGTCTAAACTATACTTTAAAGTTATTGACACACTTTAAAATTGTGTGTACACCGAGTAAGAAGCGCCGGTTACGTATACACTGATGCGGCCTGCACGATAGGCCTAATGCTCGCGGCGCCAGGCACTGTCTAAGACCGCTCTCGACATGGTGAGTTCTATTGGTTGAAGTTTCTGCATTTGAGCTTCGGAACATTTCTAACGATAACCTGAAGTAATTAGATGGATATGCATGACCAGATATTCCTTTACGGTGTGGCGGAATTGAACGACAGCTATTCTCTTGCTACCGCTGGGAAATCTTGTGACGCGGTCGAGAGAGCTCCTTTACGTTTCGTCAACTTGGTGGCATAAACAATTTCATGTTTCTGTTAGAATTGGCGTCCACCTCCAGGATTATAAACACTGCAACATGGGATCGCTACAGCAATACATGACTGGTGCGAATATGGCTGGTATACGAGGGGGCTTGCGAACAACGTGCATTATTCGCTGCGATATGAACGTGCACCACAAAAATTACGTATGCTTGGGATTTGTAGGGGCTGCATCTATCCGTGCCGTTGAATCAAGCGTTTTACATTCAATGACACCGAAATATACCTCGGCACACGCTGCATAGATGTGCACGCTGCGCTGGTACAAACAGTGTGTGCTCCATCATTCACTAGCGCTTGCCAGTGAAAATTACAGCGTTTCCAACACTTCCCAGTGTGCACTAGTATCCCAGTGGTTAAGGCTACGCCTCTGAAAGTGCGAGTATTTATTCCCCAGTGCATGCAGTGAAGTATCAGTAAATACCAGCGTATCTCCAGCGTGTACCAATGCCAAAAAACGTGCTGGCATCACTCTTGGCATGCCATTTTTTGCAATAGGGACACAACGACACCAATTTTACATAGGTTGAATCTACTACGTGCATAATATGTGACAGTTAGGTACGGCTTGAACAGGAGAGCTCCTGCATTGTTACTGCATTGGATAGGCTGCTTACGTATTTTTCAGCACACTTTCTTATATGAAACGCTTCTACTAACTCTTGAGTTAACTTATCTTTGTGATAAAACAAAATCATGTTGTCACACCAAACTGGATAAAATTAGCAGCTGCTGCAGTGCTTAGCTAGGCGGGAGTGAATTGTAATGTTATTTAAGGGTAGTGTTACCGTAACGGCCAGTCTGACCTGGGTATACACGACCTCAAGTTAAGAATAATACATTAACTACTACCGTCCTGCACCTAACGAACTTTCCACATTCTTTTGCAACCAAACAATTTTTTCTTTGTCAATTTTTGTCCAGCTCACGACAGAGGCATCGAACATATTTGGATGCACTAAAAGCAACCTCTACACAAAAAATATTGATTATGTGCTTGACGTCTTTTGAAAACCAATAAACAGCAAAGCGTTTTTATGTACATCTTTTACTGCAGACGTCTGCTCTGGTCCACCCTTCAAAATCCTAGCAATCTTTTTGCCGGCTCTGCTTACAACATTTTCTGGGTATTCAGTCCTTTTAGGTGGTTGATATTACGTGAAATGCTAAATTCATTTTATGAATGCTTGACTTCAACAAAGCACTCATAAGACAAGAGACAGCGATTTTATTTCGTACATTTTTGGAATTGCCTGAGCTAAAAGAAGAAGAAAATTTACTTTCTTATGATTACACAACCAACATATGTGTCCTAATTATCGGTGCAGTGTTAAATCAACAAACTGGAACTGTTTAATACGGGCAACCTCATGTTTGAAGGTGAGTTCCATAACATATTCTCTAAACGTCTTTCCAAAGATTATTAAAAAACCGTCAACGAACGGAAAAAAGTTTTGGCCAGGTCAAGCAAAACTTTATGAATATTCTGGTTCATTGCGGCAAAGAAAATATCACTGAGGCTTATATAACCTCAGTTTTTGCTCTCTTTATACTAGTGCGCGAAAGCTTATACTATCAAGGACGTTATGTGCATATTGTGGCTTTTGCGAAACACTTGAGCATTTTATGCCAGAATGTTTCATATCCGTAGCATAACAAGCATTGCTCGTTAAGACGTTTAAATTCTTTGTAGCTATTTGTAATACTGTCGACGATTGTATCTTTCAGAGAGAGCATGCCACCAGAGCCCTCTAGTTCTGCTGACTTTATGAACCAGATGAAACTGGCCACCCTTGTACAGTAGTTTTGTTTTTCTTTTCGTTGTTTTTGTCACACACTTTGTTTTTTTTTCTGACATCTTTACCGCTCCAATTCCTATACTCGTTTCCTCGAAGTGAGGGTTTTTTTTTAGAGCGAAAGCTGTTGTGAGATCACAACACGGGTCATGCGCGGCGCCGCAGTTGTCCGCCACTACTGCTGGTGTCCGTAACGACTATCTCAGGAAATCATGAAAAACAAAAGCCTCAGTAAATCAAAAAGGTCCGCTGCGTGCCAGTCCAGTATTCAACCACTGAGTCACGCTGGTGCTTGGGACTTGTATGCAAACCTGACTTAAACAGGCTTGATGTCGGGATTGTAATAGCATCAATATCAGTAATAAAGTGTTTTTTTAACAGCAAAGGAACAACGAGACGTCACACAGTGCGAATAGCGTAATGAATGGGTCGCAAGTGCTCCTACCGGTTACAACTGGTTGTACTTGATGAAACAATAACTGGGGCGCGCACCCACTTCAAACATCATTCCTCATCGTCGTAAGCCGCTGTATGAACATTTCTTGCAAGTGTGTAGCGGATACTATGCTTCTGCGAAAATTGACGAAGGATAGCCTAGTGCAACGCTGGCTACCTAAGTTTTTTAGCAAAAAGCGCGATTGCCTACATTGCCTTGTCGTTTCCTTATCCTAACGCTGCAGACATTTTCGTAATTTTTGGCTAAGCACTAGGACTATCCCAGTATGCTTTTATACGCGATCTAGACACAACTTTTCTTGCCCATTGGCAATGGTCTCCAACACCACGAATTACTTTTGTCCAGAAACAATTAGACAGGATAACGAAATATTCAAGATGTGCTTGCAGTACAGTTTCGAATCGGAATCTTTAACAAAATTCTTTAAGGTTTTCCCAACTAAACCCTAATTGCATTCATACAATGTTGGTATAGCTGCCAGCAGGGTTATCTTACACACACAGAAACAAATGATATCATAACCAAAGACCCTACAGTAATGTATAAAAAGACAGGCGTAGGTGTATACTCACATTCACTTGCGTGGTGTTTTTCATTGAAGGGAAACTGACATGAACTTTGAAAATTTTCGGGCTTCTGCTGTAAATAAAAGCACGGTATTGAGGACCCAGGAAAAAGTATTCTGGTGCCTCTAAACGCATTGAATACATTTTAGGAGTGAAGCTCCTTGTTAAGAAAAAGTTTATTTACAGCATGTACAGAACACAAAGGCTTCATACCATTCCAGTAACAGGGCAGATACACTTCTGCACATCTATATTTCACGACTAACATCACTACGTTACAGTGAAGACATTTTCTCTAATATACATGATTATGTTGGCATACATGTACACAAAAATTCAATGTGATATAACGATACAAGGGTATAACGATACAATAGATCCAAATGAAACACAATTTGTAACAAATGAAATCATATACAACAACTCAACGGGCGCTGCTTAGCACCAAGTCGGTCGAAAAATGAGTTGTATCCTTTCGTGTTCCACTTTGACGAAAGGGCACGACCAATGCCGCAGAAACTCTTGCTCCCCAAGGAAGAAAAGCTCTTCGGAGAGGAACGCGAGGATGTCTCGTCTCAATCTCCCCAGTATCGGCCACAAGGCACGCCGGCGGCAATTGGCAGCTACGGCCTCACATCGGTTTCTCTAAAGGCTGAACAGCCCCGCAACTATTAGGAGAGCGGAGAAGCGGCTACGCGGAAATCGGCCGTTGGACACGAAAGTTCGCACACCCTGTCCCCGAAAACCAGCATTAACCGCACGCCAAAAAAGGCGGGAAACCACACATTCAAACGTCGCATGTCGATTGGTCTCTACCATGGCGCAGTTGGGGCAAGTGGAAGTGCGAACCACCTGCCATCGCTGCAACCGATCTCGCGTAGGGAGGAAGCCCCAGCCCAACCTCCAGACAAAGTCTCTGAGATGCCCTGGCAACACTGCGGCAGTTATTGGTTTCCAAGCACGGTTCAATACAGATTGACGATGCTGGGGCACCAAGGGCCGTAGAAGGGCGGCCATTGTGTCCACAACTTTAGAATCGGCCACCTCTATCTCTGGGCACGTAGCTTCCAAACGTCGGTGAAATGCCAGAAGGGCTCGATACAAAGATGGTAATTCAGTTGATTGGGGACCTTTGTTTATTTGGCTATCCGGCAAGAAGACACGTAGTGATGGCCCCAGATGGTAACGAGCCAGTGTCTGAGCGGGTTATGGCGTGGCTTGGGCGCTCCTCGTAGTACGTAACCACCAGTGGCACATGCACGAAATTGGCATAACATTTGACCTCCTAGGTGGTGCTGGTGAGATATTTCTTCTGTGTGTTTTTAACAATAAAAAAATAGTGCTCAATGTACATACCAATGGCTGCTAATGGAGAATGAGAGACAGGAGCATTCGGCTTTTAGTCAACGCGCACGCTGCGATCCCCATTAGCAGCCATTGGCATGTACATTGAGCACTATCGGACAAGAATGGGTCGCCACATTATACTCGCTGGGTGTACTCCTTAGTTTTAGAAAGGTTTAGCGAGCGTTCAGCCGCAGGGCCATGAATACAATGAACTAGTATATACCATGAATGAATTCGAGGTGGTTAAAGGGGGGAAGCAGATACGAAGCGCAAGCCGTAAGAAATTAAAAGCTGAATCCTCCTTTCTCTCATTTCACATTAGCAGCCACTAACATGTACATTGACCACTATCTGACAGAAAAATGTTGCTACGTTATACTCGCTGGGCGTAACCTCCTTGGTTTTAGAAAGGTTTAGCGAGCATTGTGTCGCAGTGCCATGAATACAGTGAACTAGTATATACCATGAACTCAAGGTGGTTGAAGGTGGGAAGTAGACCCGAAGCGCAAGCCGTAAGAAAGTGTGCGTGTGCCACCTCTAGTTTAGTCCTTGGAATGTCCACTGAATGGCGGTGCCTCTATATGGGGAATATATGATAAAAAGATGCGAGATGGTGGGACTTGGAGTGTTGAATAGATGGACGAACGGACACACAGACAGATGCATGGACGGACGCATGAGCGGACGCAGGGGCGGATGCATGAACGAACGCAGGGACGGGCGCACGAACAGACGCATGGACGGTCACACAAACGGACGCACGGACGGACGAATGCTTCGCCCCACTCTCCACCATTCACTCCGTGAATATGCTGCCATTTTTATTCTCGCTTTTTCTAAGCCCAATTTCGGTTTCGATTTCAAAGGAGCAGCTTCACAGCGACGTATCAAGTCAGGCTGACGTATACCTCTGTGACGTGGGGACAGAGACATTCGCAGATAATGGTGACGTACCAGTGCAGCTCTACCTTCTGCTGGAAACAGAGACGCCTGCATGTGGAGGCTGATGCTGGATATGCATCGCGATGTAGTGCTGAAGTAGCGGACACCGTGGGCCCAGCTTCTGGCCCCAGATATCGCTTCTTTGGCAGCGCCACGCCGAACTCAAGAAGGTACCGATGGTTCCCGATCCGGTAGCAGTCTGGGCCGAAATGCAGCGAGCAAATCCAACTTCGCTTGGCGGGCGTCTAGTCGCAGCTGCGGTCACGAGGCACAAAATCTACCCACACTTGTCCCACCGCTGGGTCGTTCGGTAAACTGTGCAGATAAACGTCGCCCACAGTCTTAGAACCACAGCCTTTGACGGCACAAGGAGTGGGTGGTATCGTGAAATAGGAATGCGCTGATCAGAAAAACAATGAAATCGCACTCCCATCTTTTCGCATACAACAGAGGGGTCTCAGCATTCGATCACTGTCGATGTGACCACGAAGTGTCGCAGCGAAATGGACAGCGCCCAGCACGACTACGAATGACGCCGGTCGGCGGCACACCGCTAGACAGGCAGTGGAGAAGGTGCGCTGGTCGCGCTTTCTTCCATTTTATTTTTGTCGTTACCCTAAACACGCGTGCATTTACATAACGTCAAAATTTTCTGTGCACCTGACTCTAAACGTCAAGCGCTGTGCCTGACGGTGGAGCTGCCTTGCAGGAACCGGGAGATGAAAACTTTAATATAAATTAAATGTTTTATACGGGTTTCACGGTTCTGGTGCGCAGAGAACGTAAACACTGCATTCCAAGGAAACGAAAAACGTCACTTTTGCCAGACCTCAAAATTTTGTCAGTACTCCTTTGAGACTACTGGACTTCACGTGAACCCCTTTTTTCAAGCTTAACAGTCGGCAATAAATCTAGAGCTGCGGAAGCTATTTTGAACTCCCATAATGCAATCAAAATCACTCATTCCCGCTCAGGATTTACGTCAATTACGGCGTCATCAGATTATAAGGCCTTAAAGACGTTCCTTATGTTATTCCCCACCTCAACTGCAGCTACTGATATAAGCATAAGTACCTGGCGATTTCGGACTGTAGTAAATGAAATCGCCGATTATCTAGCCCGAGCGCATTAAATATTCTAGTACTATCGGTCTCTCTAGAAGTGGCGCTGACAACGGCGACAAAATACAGAAAGATTCGCACCGTGGAGACGTTAGGGAAGCAATAAGGTCGTCGACAGAATTTGCTCAACATTTTTGTGGAAAATCCAGGGGTTCCCTACAAGACAGTTAGAGGTAATAATAACCAGGTCTTCATTTCGTGTCCACCCAATATATTTCTGTTCACACAGGGCGGGTCTGGCGATACCACCTCTGTGCAACTTCTGTTCAGAATCAGAAACAATAGAGCACTAATTTTTGTCATATCGCCGATACAGATTGCTAGACATTTAGTTTAATCCCATTCGCTTGCGGGGGCTGAACTTCATAGTTGGAAACGTATTTTCCATTGGTGCTTCCAGTCTGAGCTTCAGCCACAAGAACATTTTTGGCGCCGTTTTTGCTTTTCGTAATGAAACTAAAATAATCAAGGTTTCACTTTCTCTTTTTGGGCACTTTATTTAAGCAGGAATTATTTAAGAAAAAAGAGGGTTTCATCAACCACGCTACGTCCAAGATAACGAATGTATTGTATTATCTGAACCAGTGAAATAGAATTATTGCACTACTTCCGTTATACCTACGGTTTTTATTAGGAGGTTAGAAGGCGTAAAATTCTCACAAATTTACGCTACCATTTATTGGCCGACCTCCCTGATTGGTTATGAGCCATGGTTGCGCATTATGAATGCGAGCCTACTACCCATAAATTAGGATCAATAATGACGTAGTAGGCATGCTTAGTTAACAAAACAAAGGACATTAGCTACAACTAGCAAAGAGAAAATCGGGCGGCGCAATTGCCTGCAAATTATGCAAGGCTAGATCCGCCGGCTACCTACAACATCCTCAACCTCAATTTCAACCTCATGCCACTCTTCGTGCTTTCGCTGTGACAGTGCTGCGTGTCCTGCTGTCACGCACTTCGGGTGCGACCCCGCCGATCCAACATCGACGTGCGGCAGACTCGCAGGCTTCCACTTAACTCTTCGGCCTGCGATGCCTGAAAGGCCTCGAAGTGGCACATTTCAAATTCATTTGCAGGTTGGTCGACTCGTGCGGGGTTGCACGTGTGGTGCTGTGTGGGCCTGACCGACGCACTCTTAGAGCAGACACGGAGATTTGATTACACAAATTAAGCTTTTAATTAAAACAGGGGCAAAGGCAGGAGATTACAAAAATAACGGAGGAGGAAAACTGAGACGCGCTATGGAAAGAACAGCTATATAACAAAATATGCTAGAAGAAACACTACAAAAGGTAACGACAAAAGACAAATAAGTGGTATAATAATAAAAGAACAATGATGGAAATCAAAGGAGAGGGATACAAGGAAATAATTACAAAATAATCACGGTAGTGCTTTTGAATTTTCAAGTGCGACGCAGCGCACACAACTACAAATATTCAAAGGAAAAAAGGCTGGTTATAATAAATAAATTATCAGTTTAAAAAAAAGGCCACAATAAAAAGTTTCATACGGACCAGGCCAGCTCTTTGTGCACGTAGGGGAGTTGACGGGGTGTCGCTGAACATCTCGCCGACTTGGTAGACGACGAGGGTGCCCGGAAATGCAGCCGTCTTAATACGTTGCACGGGTCACTCCATCCTCGTCGCCTACGCGAGACTCGCGACACCGACGACGGCACTTCTTGCTGGCTGTACGTCAACTGCCTATACCGATGCAGTCCAAAGTTTTTCATGGGCCTACGCGTGCTCCCGTCCCATCTGAGGGTGATTTCCTTTTTTTTAAACCACCCGTGCCCCTTTCGGTACAGGTGCAGGGGAGACAAGCCAGCGCCACGCTGAGTCGTTATAGTCGCCGGATGTCGTCCTCGCAACACAAAAGCGCCCTTCCTTGGAAGATGGGGCGCGCGGATTATTCGAAAATTGAAGTCATTTGTGACACCTGCGCAGGCCCGGCGTATTTTCATTGAATGTGAAGCATTTCTTACTGAACTCCGACAACTTTGAGTGTATCTGTCCATTTATTAATCTAGATGCTTACGTTTGGGTGCTCCCGGGGTCACCCCTTTAACTTTGCGTGTGTCGCGTATTCAAGATACCATCCCTCTATTAAGAACGATGTGGTGGTAGTGGTTAGAAGATGGGAAAAGGCACCTAATTTCTGCAACGCGGTCGGGAGCACGACGCAGTGCCTCAAGAACGTCCATGTTTATCTTACCACTCATCCCACCCATCTTTTTTTCTCCTCGGTTCTCCTGCTTGTCGCACGGCCGCAATCATCCGGAACATACTCCCAAGGGGCCAAGACGATCACAAGGCAGTCTCGCTACTCCAGATCACTTGGCTCGCTGACTTGCCTCCAGAATATATGCTAACTGAACCAGTCGCTTTCCTTGCCTTTCCAGAAGCTAGTCACCCTAAAGCATGCACCCAATATCATTCTCTCCTGGATACGCTGACCGCCTTATTATACAATTGTAGCACTGAACGTGCGCTACTCTCAGTACAGGAACACACTTCCCAGCTCCCAACAGCGAGGCTTCGGCGTTCAAGCTGTAGCACGAATGACCGTCTCGATGCGTTTCCTGTCAAGCGGGTGATCCGGTATGACCGGTCTTTCCACTAAAGATCTCCCCCGAACTTCCACTGTACGACTGGTTGTCTCTGTAAGACGAGCAGCAACTGCATAACATCGGCGTTGATCTTTGACCCCTTCAGCAGGGCATCGTTGTGGCAGGCATAGCCTAGCGCATGCGTTAAGGCGTCAGACACAGTACGAAGCCTTGGTGTGACAGCGTTTTTGTGAATGACTGCATGATGAGGCGCATAATAGAAATCATCTTGAGAACGTGGTACTTTCTATCGCTTTGTCTACTCTTTGCTAAATGCCGCTGTGATACCCTTGCCACGGTGTCTACACAGTTCAGAACGTTTCTTGAACCAGTTCCATTGCACTTGTGGATATCCTTCTCCGAAGCATCGGTGATCGCTGCCTGAATGTCTACCCAAAACTTGTGGTCTTAGTGGAACCTTGTAGCAGCCGTCAAAATTGATAATGCCCTGCTCAGAAGCCTCAACTTCTGGTGGAGCCTTGCTCACTCTAAGCAGGCGCCTTTATCCCAATGACGCCGACACGCCACATTGCAGAGAGATCACCGTCAGAAAAAAACTTCGTGCTACAGTACGGGAGTAGAGCACTCGTGGATTCTAAAGTTTTCTCGCTTTCCATGGTGCCCTGAATGGTCCAGCTGAACTTGGTTTCCGGGGCCTTAAGATTATTGGACAAGCAATCTATCCTTCCAGTTGCTACCTGCCAGTAGACATCGGAACCAAGTAAAACGCTTACTTCCTGTGGGTGCCAGGTGTCGGCATAAAAGTTGTATGCAGCATCATAGTTCTTATCACACGAAAGCTGCAAAGCATCAGTACTGAGTGGCGGACTTGTAACTGCACACACTTCGGGTACTTCCAAGGCCTCCTTAGTTATCGTCATGCCCTACGTCGTGCAGCAGGCGAACCTTCTCCACTGCTGCCGAAGACTTGACTGGTGCTAAGGCCAGCAGCTGCTCAACGTGCTCGTTGGCAGGCAAATCACGTCGACCAAATCACTCTGTCTAGGTCTTGATCACGATGTTGTAATTGTCTTTGTTTAGTCGTATGCCCTCGATTGCTCTTTCTGCTGCACCGCTCAAATAGAACTGAAAGTACTTGAGCATATCGATCTGTGAAAGATATTCTTTCAAGTAAATCGTGGCACTAAAATGGTCCCAGAAGGACTGTGTGGTGACTGTGACAAGCGTGCCGTAGGAGCAAAACCCTGAGCGTGGGATGGAAACGAAAAGGAAGAAGAGAAGAAAGAAGACTGGTGCAGCGAACGTACGCAGCCAGCTTCGATGGGTGTCGGGGCTTTCAACCCCGTGTCTTTAGTGCTCGCTTCCGTCGAGCGTGACCTGGACGCCAGCAAGATGTCAGGGTGCGGGACATTGACGTAATCTTGAGTTAGGGAGCTACACGAGTTGTGTTGAGTCAGTGAGCTACACGAGTTGTGCTGAATGTTTACCCAAAACTTGTGGTTTTAGTGGAACCTTGTAGCAGCCGTCAAACTTGATAATGCCCCGCTCAAAAGCCTCAACTTCTGGTGGAGCCTTGCTCACTCTCAGCAGGTGCCTTGACCGCAATGACGCCGACACGCCACATTGCAGAAAGATCACAGTCAGGAACAAACTTCGTGCTACAGTACTGGAATAGAGCGCTTGTGGATTCTAAAGCTTTCTCGCTTTCCATGGTACCCTGTATGGTCCAGCCGAACTTGGTTCCGTGGCCTTAAGATTACTGGACAGGCAATCTATCCTTCCAGTTGCTACCTACCAGTAGACATCGGAACCAAGTAAAACGCTTACTTCCTGTGGGTGCCAGGTGTCGGCATGAAAGTTGTAAGTATCATCATAGTTCTTGTCACACGAAAGCTGGAAAGCATCAGTACTGTGTGGCGGGCTTGTAACTGCACGCACTTCGGGGTACTTCCAAGGCCTCCTAAGTTATCGTCATGCCCCTACGTTGGCCTCGTAGAGTCAAAGCTACCCGTCGACTGCGTGTTACTTCGTGGGGCTTCGAGTACCCGAACGTAACCAAAGAAAGTTCTTCGGTTCCGATAACTGGGCATCTGAGCCTTTGAGACATCTACTCGCATTAATATGCGCTGGCTGCCGCTGTCACGAAGAATGCGCACAAGATGCTTACTCGTCCTGTTTAAAGATGAACGGCGTTAAATACGCTCAGGGCGCTTGGGGCCATTGTCACTGAAGGCGTGTCAATGCCTCGCCCGGCGATGCGCGGGTCATGCTGCACGCTCTCGTCGTGTTTGTACGGGTTTGGGCTGCCTGTGTGAACAATTCACTGAGGATAGTCAGGTGTCGTCGGTTGCACTTACTACAGGTAATGCTGAGTGCACGTCGGCCAAAACGCGCAATGTGGTTTTGCAAGCCGCAACGGTAGCAACGAGCAGTGCGCAACCGAGCCCGTTGTTCTCGGCTAAATTTGAACGTTGCAGTACGTGATGGGGTGCTGACAACTGCTGCATAAAGGGCGCACCTCCTTCGTAACTAACAGATTGGGCAGCAAGTGCGTACGCCGTAGGCAAACGTCCCATTGGTGCTGACAGAGGTTCGCCTCTTCACGCCGCGACAGCGAGAAACCAGACGCCGTTTTTTTTGGCCTGTTTTCCTCTCAAACCTCAATCTGATTGCGCAGAAAATTGAGCAATTTGGCAGCCTGGCGAGCTCTCTGTTCAGGTGTCGCAATGCCGGACGTTTCCTACAGCGCTTCGTGCACATTCTGGTGGTAGAGAATTGCGAGATCGACTGGCAGACACTTCATCAAGACGCGATTGAGGACCACGTCATACTGGTCAGGTGGGACGCCCAATTCCGTAAATGTAAAGATTCGAAAGTTCAATTCGTCATGCAGCAGGCGAAGCTTCTCCACTGCTGCGGAAGACTTGACTGGTGCTAAGGCGAGCAGCTGCTCAACGTACTCGTTGGCAGGCAATCACGTCGACCCAATCGCTCTGTCGAGGTCTTGATCGCGATGCTGTAATTGTCTTTGTTTAGTCGTATGCCCTCGATTGCTCTTTTTCCTGCACCGCTCAAATAGAACTGAAAGTACTTAAGCATATTGATCTGTAAAAGATCTTACTTCAAGTGAATCGTGGCACTAAAATGGTCCTAGAAGGACTGTGTGGTGACTGCGACAAGGTTGCCGTAGGGGCAAAACCCTGAGCGTGGAATGGAAACGAAAAGGAAGAAGAGAAGAAAGAAGACTGGTGCAGCGAACGTACGCAGCCGGCTTCGATGGGTGTCGGGGCTTTCGACCCCGTGTCCTGGGTGCTCGCTTCCGTCGAGTGTGACCTTGACGCCAGCAAGATGTCAGGGTGCGGGACATTGACGTAATCTTGAGTCAGCGAGCTACACGAGTTGTGTTGCGCCGTGGACGCTACCGCGATGGACTCAACGCCGCGTTGCCCAGTGCTTCAGTCACCACAACAACGGTGCGCGTGAGTGTCGTCTTGAAAACTTGGTGGCGCGGAAGTTATGTGCATTGAGTGTTAACGTGTAGATTTATGTCTCGCGGGGACAGGAACTTGCAAGTAGACTTTCCTTAACCTCGTATCATCCTGATGTTCTTTGTGGGATTTCTTTGTGTGTGTTCTTGTCTTTGTCCAATATAAGGAACGTCTTCGTGTTATCAGGTTGTCTTCAGTGCGTCCGATGACCTGGGCCTATTGAGTAAACCCCTTCACTCACCACAGACTGCCAATAACGAAGTTCACCGAAAAACGTCGGGATCTGTAGTTTCCGCAGAACCACCATGCAATGACGCGGCATGGTTCCTTGTCTGCGAAGCGCATCTGCTACTCGAGAAGAGTCACTGTCTTGGCTCTGGGCTGCGGGGCTGGGACCACCAGCGTCGGCGTTCGGTGATGTAGCCACCAACCTCACAGCACTCGTTACTGTAGCCTTATTGGCGGCCTCTCGGAGGAAGAAACACGCTTGAAACACGGCGTAAGAGACCCTTCGGTCGTACACTTTTGCAACCTCAAGCTATTCCTCGTAGTCATCGTCGTCCATCGCATCAACGATTTTTTTGTTTAAGGTTACAAGTTCGGTGTTCTTCTGAGTGAGGTACGCAACGTGGAAATCGACCTGACTGGCATCGGGAACAGAGGCCTGCAGCTCGTCGGTCAGGAGCGTGATAGTCTGTGCGACACTGGCCCTGATGAGGCCATGGTTCTTGCACAGCAGCTCCTTCGACGCCATCGGAAGTAGAAATCTTGGAAGGGCGTGATTGGGGCAGGGGGGTTCGGCACCAGAAAGATGTCGCGTATTCAAGACCCAAGCGCTACACTAAGAACGTCCATGTTTATTTCACCGCTCGTGCCCACCCATTCTTCTTTCTCCTCGGCTCTCCTGCTTGTTGTCACACGGCCCCAAGCATCCGCAACAGATGATTGATTGATATGTGGGGTTTAACGTCCCAAAACCACTATATGATTATGAGAGACGCCGTAGTGGAGGGCTCCGGAAATTTAGACCACCTGGGGTTCTTTAACGTGCACCGAAATCTGAGCACACGGGCCTACACCATTTCCGCCTCCATCGGAAATGCAGCCGCCACAGCCGGGATTTAAACCCGCGCCCTGCGGGTCAGCAGCCGAGTACCTTAGCCACTAGACCACCGCGGCGGGGCCTTCCGCAACAGCGTGAACCAAAATTAGCATGGGAGGGTAAGATGGTTTGACAAAAATGATGCGCTGGTCAATACATGAATAATGTGACAATCTGGTAGCATACTTCATCAAACCCATGCCGCCAGACAGTGGCACATAACCACGGGCGGGTATGTTTCACTGGTATGTCGGTATGTACCAAAGGTGACTGACACTTAGTATCTACCCAAGAACGACTAGAACACTCATGGGCAATTTGAACGCGCGAGCGTCAAGGAATACTCGACATTGGTACCGTCGACCTAAGGAATTCAATAAATAATTGTTAGGGTACCATCTGGAACCGAACTAGACCATTCTTCGCAGCAATTAAGCGTTCTACTACTTGGCTATGCCAGGTCTAGAACTACCTTTCAAACAGACGCTATTCTTCGTGAAACGTAAATAGTGGTCGAAGTACTGCCTTCCCAATTTTATAAATATTACATATGTATTATTTTGATACAGTAGTCACCTCGGATTACCATCAATTGTGGTTAGGTGCCATGCGCTGGAGTTGATTTATGTAGCGGTGTCCAGGGCCACCATCTTCGCGAGCATCAGCGTTTCATATCAGCTTCTGGTGTTGCTAATACGAACGTTCCAGTTAGCATCGTTGCGCAAGCGCAAACAACTGGTTGTGTGAGCATCTGCAACTCTTAAACATATGCCTTGGCGCGCAGCATGTGTACATATCTTTAGCGTCAAGTTCTGACGTGTCGCTCAATAAAAAAATTGCAACACGGTCACCTTCTCTCCGCACGCTTGGCATACCGTCAATTTTCAGGTATGATGATTGATTGATGTTCGAAGTTTATTGTCCCAAAACTACCATAGGATTATGAAAGACGCTGTAGTGGAGGGCTCCAGAAATTTTGACCACCTGGGGTTCTTTAACGCGCACCGAAATCTGAGCACATGGGCCTACAGCATTTCCGGTTCCATCGAAAATGCAGCCGCTGTTGCCGGTATTTGATCCTGTGACCTGTGGGTCAGCAGCCGAGTACCTTAGTCACTAGACCACCGCGGTAGGACATTTCTCAGATACTTGGGATCTGCAGATTTCTTTTCTTCCGTAAAGGGGCCCTGCAACACTTTCGGCACAGCCTTATTTAGCGCCGCATTGTGTTTAGTGATGGTGTGTCAAAACTCGAGCAAAAAACGTCAAAAATATTTTGCTACGCATTTAACTCGCCTGCAGATGTCAAAGACCGCACCCGATCCTAGCACGCGTCTCATAAGGACATACTGGGAACGCCACATCATGGTGGCCTCTTCCATACATGGCTAAGGCTCTCTGTGACGGCATCGTAAGCATGGTTACTATGAACCACGTGCGCCGGGTAGCAGACGCTCCAACGGCCAAACGATGTGATATACGCTTTGGGTTACGCACGTATTCGCAAGTTTCGTCGCCTATAGAGGGCGCAGCGTGTGACTCGATATGGCGCCCACAAAGAGTATCAGAGTGCGTCTTTCCCAAGCAGTTACGTCTTTTTCTAGGTTTCACAAACAGTTACGTCTTTGCACTCGGCATCACTCACAAGACGATTAGTGTGTCTTTCACAAACAGTTTCGTCTTTCTAAAGCATATGGGATGGCCTAAGCTGCTCATTCCCGCTGCGCTGTCTACAATTGCGCTGCTGGAGCTCGACCTAGTGATGACATACAGGGTGCAGCCCATGATGTAAATTATGCGCTTTCGCCGAGGCGAAATGTAACTGTGGCAACAAACTGGAGCTCGACGCAAGCGAAAATAAAATATTCTCGTTTTTACACCTACATTGCTGCAGAAGTAGTCGGTGCTGATAAAGTGCAGGATGCACACATTCATTAAAGACTTCACCAACTGGCCGATTCTCAACTTACCAATCCATTCCTTTTTTCACGCTCCATCTCTTGGGAAGGAATTGAGGGTGACTGTCGTCGAAGCTCTTTATTTACACTGCGGCACGCAGCACTTGCGATTGTTTTTGAAGGCAATAAATGTAGGCAATTTATGACCGCGGTGACGACTGGCACAACACAGGGAAAATGCACGAACGAGCAGCGCCTCCTCGTTGACCAATAATTTAAAAAAATTCCGCCAGTTGCAACGGGGTGGCGTGACACTACAAAACTTGCGAATATGCCCACTCGTGCAGGGAGGGAGACATGCGCGTCACGTTACACTTTGACGGACACCATATAAATGTTCCTGTGTTCACCCACTAGGCTTTGCTTTTAGGGGCGAAGCTCCACAAAGCGGCACCCGTTCGTTTACCGCCGTAGTCGTAGTGCATAACCAGTCTTATGGTTTGACCTGCAAGGTGGTGCCGGTGTGAGATTTTTCCTGTGCAATACTGAACAAAAACTTTGGAGCGTGCGTGTTAAATAAAAGTCGAATTCTCCCGTCTCTCATTCCCAATTAGCAGCCATTCACATGTACGTTAAGCCCTATCTGAGAGGAAAGGGTTGCTAGGTTATACTCGCTGGACATGACCTCCTTGGTTTTAGAAAGGTTTAGCGAGCGTTGGGCCGCAGTGCCATAAATACAGTGAACTAGTATATACCTTGAAGTCGAGGTGGTTAAATGTGGGAAGTACACACGAAGCGCAAGCCGTAAGAAGGTGTGCGTGTGCCACCTCTCCTTTAGTACTTGGAATGTCCGCTGGATGTCGGTGCTTCTATATCGGAAATATATGATGAAAAGATACGAGATGGTGGTACATGGAGTGTTGAATAGATGGACGAACGGACGCACGGACAGATACATGGACGGATTCACGGATGGCTGTACCGACGGATGGACGCATGTATGGACGCAGGGGCGGATGCATTGACGAACGCAAGGACGAACGCACAGATGGGCGTGCGGACGCACGAAAAGACGCACAAATGGACGGGCGAATGGACGCACGGACGGTCACATAGACGGACGCGTTGACGGACGGAAGCAAGAACGAATAAACGAACGGATGCTTCGCCCCACTCTCCATCATTCACTCCGTCATTATGATGCCATTTTTTGTCAAACTGATGACCAAGACTTATATTAGTGGCATCAACTATGCGAGCACGTGAGTGAAAATCACATGTGCGACCCAACCATGATACTGGCTATCTTTATTCGTAACTTGAAAGGAATTACCAAGTCGTTTTTTTTTCAACTACAACGTTGAAGAGCTCACCAGTTAGGGCGTATGTAAGACGAAGTTGCCCGAACTGCTCGGCCACTATGGAAGAACTTGTTACGCGTGTCGAGACATCCACGGTGTCTTACTAGGCATATATTCAGCACTCTAAGCAAAAAACGGCCGAAATGGGAGCAACGGCTGTTTTTACTCCTTCAGACTCTTCGAAAAGACCAAGCGGTACAAGATGGCCGACTTGTTCGAGAATGGGAGAGCAACTGTATTCATCTTAAGTTTGTAAGGGAGCAACGGAAGGAGGAACCGCTGTAAATGCTCTCGTCACGCAACGGTTACTCCTCGGCAGGACAGCGCACACAAATATGCATGCCGCCCACATTGATATTCATGGGCCAGATTATGGTTTGTTCGGTGTGCCAAACTTCACCAAACCAAAACAGTGATTAATTTTAGCATCCGCAGATAATAAGATAGCAGCGCTGGCTGAACACAGAAGGCCTGAGAATACAGCTACGGCAAGTACCTAACACACGCACCAGCAGAATGGAGAGTTGGCACGTCAAAGCAGACCGAACGCCGAAACACGTGCAAAACAACGATAAAAAAAAGCCTAGACACGCCGTTCGTGTGCGAAGGAAGGGCAAAGTCGATCAAGCACCGAAACACGTGCATAAGGAGCCCCCCCCCCCCCCCCGCCCTCCAGATATATCGGAGAAGAAAAAAAAAGCGGACCCAGACGCGCTTTTCATCAGCCGTACACTTAGTAGCACGCTTCACCGTGTAGTTTGAGGGCAGAATGACAAATCTGCGCCATCTGCGCCCGCACGACAAGTGTGGCGCTAGTGTAGTAAGCGATGTAATTCACAAAGTAATTTTTATTCAGTGTTTATGTTTACTAGCACAAAAAAAATTACACTCAAATTTTTTATATTTAATTATGAGTTTTAGTGTACCTCAGTTTTTTCTATAAGTGTATTAGGAGAACACACTGAAAGCATTGCGCTGACACCTGTGCTGCCACTGCTCGACGTTTTTTTCTGGCGCAACTAGGTTCGCGTTCGCACTACTCATATTCATATGGTCTGTGGTCGGCGAGCACATGGACATGCGAGCTTGTGATATATGCTTTGATCGTGTGTGTGCGTCGCAGATTTGCGTTTCTACTTCTTCGTGATGAAGGTTAGTGTATCTTTCTCTTTATGGAGCGTGAAGTTGTTGTGGATTTTGCTGCTGGGTGGAACAAACACATCGTAAACACGTCTTCAGCTATCTGCAAGCCTGTTCGCTCGTCGGACAAAGGACTGTGCATGCATCAGCGTGCAGGTGAGTGGCATTTCCAGCAACATTTAATGCTCTTACAATACATTGTTGAGTGGTTGCGCTATTAAAAGAGAAATGATTTGCTCTTTCTTATTTACCGTATGCATTGCTAGCCGTATCGGACTAAATTACCTCTATTATTACCGCCTGCATACCCTCTTGCTTCCCCTGTCACCATTGCAGTGCCAGTGTACTTTTGCAGTTAAAAGTTCATTTCCGCAACACTACCTCGCTTGAAAAAACATTGGGGCGGGGTTGTAGCTGCATTCATACTGGCACTTTTCTACCATTGGCTTTATGTAACGTTAACGGCTGAGTGTTGGGGCCTTGGGCCGCATTTTTTAGAGCTGTAAAGTGTATGTAAACTAGTAAGTGAACAAATCATTGTCGCATCACTTCACTGGCATAGCCAGGCGGTTGCGCACAGATTTTTTTTTTAGGCCGGGCGTAGGGAGCCCATAATGACGACCATATTCGCTTGCCCGGCCTCCAATTCAGATGAGCGGACCCCCCCCCCTCCCCGCACGCCTCAAAAAAAAAAAAAAATCTGCCCAAATCACTGCGTCACTTGCTTCACCTCTGCGCTGAACGTACTATTTTAAAAGCGCACCATCAAGCGAGCAATTTACATATGGACATAACAATTGGAGGAGGAATGACCCAAATCTTTCAGATTTCTTTAGTCATGCAAAATCTTCGCAAAACTGAATATTGTAAAAGACAATCATAAATGCTGTATGTTCTCGTTAGCGTTGTCATTATTCTGCATCATAAAATCTTTATGCGCTGTGAAAACTTGGCATGCCGTTGAAGTCACATATCGACGTTAATACCAATCGACGAAAATTTTGACAACCTCAATAACGCCGTTTGGGATTTGCCGCATGCACATAATTAGGCTGATTCCCACTTGATGTTCTTAACCTGACTTCACTGCTACCAAACGAAACAATATTTGATGCATGTCTTTTACTACTTTTTTTTCAGGGATATGACACAAATTTGGTTATACTGCAGATAAAGATGCTCCCAACGAATCTAAAGTACACAAAGAGAGTGAATTTTGGTAAGTGCAGACTTTTTGTACTACGTATATGGAAGCATAGCTTTTTAGCGGCAAACTGTGCATGTGTTGGCCAGAGAATAGTTCATCATGCCACATGGTTACACTGGCACTGACAATTTCACATGGCTCTGCTGGCCCGTGTGTGTGCTCACACTGTTACCATTAAGATAAAATGTTTATGTTTTCATTGCAGGGATTGCTGTTTTTACTAGAAAATCAACTGCAAAGATTTGTTTACGCTGGTGCTCCTAAAAGTACGCTTTCCCTATTTACATGGATTTTGGCTTGCACAAAGCATAACACTTGGGCCTAGATTCACAAAGCTGTTCATGCGCAGGCCTTCATAACAGTGTTTCTTGACTTGCCTTTACCCAGTTTTCTGCAGATTTTTCATGGGTTTAAAAGTGCCACAGCATGTTGACCTCCCCCACTCTGAAAAATTCGCGTTCAAAGTTCTGCAAGAGTGGGCTTAACTTTCTTGTGCACCTCCTTGCTGTTCCAAGATCCTGAAGTGTTATGCTCTTACTAGAGGTGGCAGTGTTTCTAATGTTTGTATTTCCATCACATCGAGCAAGTATGCGATCTTGGCTCTTGACTGGTAGCACATCTTCCACAAATGTCTTTGTGGCACATGTAGAAGGTAGTACAAAATAAATAGGCAGACATTCACACCGGGAGCTAACTTCTAGTACTGCTTTTTTTGGAAACCACGGTGCGCTTATTCTAATTTGTCTAAGAGAGCAGTAACATGTTTGGCTGTGAACCAACAAGACGTTGAACTAATGAAAGCTTCACATCTTGTTGCTCTCACATATATATATATTGGCAAGCTATCTGTGACACTGTCAAAGAATCAGAATATCTGTGCATGCATTAAGATATATATTGCTTCGTTCACATATCTCGTGGCTGTGACTCGTCAACCGAGAGAACAAAGGCACCTTAGTTTACTAAATTTAAAGCATTTTTTGAAGGTAGCACGGTCTACATTTATTTGTCTATAGTTTTGTTCAGCCGTTTGTGTGAGGTACGAAGAAATATACCGAAGATTATCATGTAGCCTCTGCAAATGGTTGCTTTCAAGCAGGCTTTGTATGCTTGTCTTGTGCCTACAGGTATTGTACAATTCAAGACGCAGCAGCGTATGATAGAACAGTAGAATGGAGAGCAACTATGTGCACGAGCTAAATTAGTATTTTAACATGAGCGGACTGTACGTGTTATTTGCCACACACATGATCACACTTAGAATGCCCATTGGTGAATGGGCTCATAGAAATGTCACTCAGCTGTGTATAGGAAATAAGTTAATTGCACCT
Source organism: Rhipicephalus annulatus (assembly GCA_013436015.1). NCBI lineage: Eukaryota > Metazoa > Arthropoda > Arachnida > Ixodida > Ixodidae > Rhipicephalus > Rhipicephalus annulatus. The sequence continues at coordinate 418,483 of WOVY01014561.1, read as the reverse complement.
AAGGGTATCTTTAACTGCTACAAATATGCCTTGTTGAGGTGCTGCACGTTTTCTTCCAGAATATTGCTGTCTGAGACATGTGAAGAGCGTCTACCACATCAGCATTTATATGGCTTGCCAAGTAACATTTGGCCGAACCTTCCTTTTTTTCACCTTTCGTTTTGCAGTAGACATCCTAGAATGTAAGCGCTGCTGCAGTGTGTGCGACTCATTGTTATGTATTGATTCTCGCATGTTTAACCTCACACTTCTATTTTTTTTCTTGCAGCGATGAGATGCTTCACATATGCCCGTGGTGACATTCCGCTGCGCTAGCCTGATGGAAACACCAGCTGCGAAACTTGAGTCCTTCAGCATTGGAGAAGTTGCCCTTCTCTCACCAAAGATGACACAGACTGCCCTATGCTAGAAATTCAAGATTGTTTTTCCACGGAGGACGCAGAAAACCTTTGATGTATTACGGTGCTTGTTTAGTGCTGGCTGTGGTGTGGCGAAGTCTACTTTCACATGTGTGCACGTCACCTCATAAAAAGAACAATAAAACATTTATTTTCCTTTCAACATTGTCCACTTTTTGTGTTAGAAGCACCCAAGCAGTGCTCTTCCAAGGAGCTCTCGCCATGTGTTAAGCGTGTGACAAGCATACCTGAGATAGTCATTTCTCCAAGGAGTAACTGGAAGCATGTGCAGTTGGTTTTCAGAGTAACTGCGAACACGTGGGAGGAACGGTAAAGAGTAACTGTTGCTCTTAGAAGAGCAACTGGTGGGAGTAATGGTTGGTCCGCAAGGAGCAACTGGTGGGAGTAACTGTTGGTCCGCAGGGAGGAACTGGAGGGAATAAATGTTCATCCCCCGAAGGAGGAACTGAAAGGAGAGCAACGGTTCGTCCCTCTACAGTTACTCCTTTTAGGGGAGTAATAGGAGTGGCAATGCAATTGCTCCCTGAAAGGAGCAACCCCTATACCCCTGTTTCTCCCTTTTGGCTTAGAGTGACGACGTCTTCACCTTTTGACTTGATGTTGATACCACTTTGTCTGATGCGGACAGCGTGGCACACGTGCTTAAATACTGTTATGCCCGCGAGTCCACAGCGAACGTCCATGCCTCTGAAAAAGGCAATCTGTGTCAAGGCCAGCAGGCGAGCTCATCTGACGCGAACAACTCAAAGGCGTCATCACGCGGCGGTACCTTTCTGCCGCGCACGCACAGTGAGTCACCTCAGCCAGCGAGCCCATCGAAGCAATCGGCGCATTCCTGTCTGGCGGGTCTGACGCAATGCGTGGCGACGTCACTCGTCCTTGGGTGCAGCCACGTGCAGCGAAGCGGCTCTAGATTCGATGAGAACGACGCGGCCCAGCAGTGACTCCTATGGAGGATTCTGACCTAAAGACCAGTGGCGCTTCCTGTTGGACATTTGGTTACTCAAAGAATCTACGCGGTGCATATAAAAAAAGCCCTGCGGCGCATCGCGAAGAGTAGACCGATTGTAAGAGGAGAGAGCTCGGCTGCCCGAGTCTCTAAGTTGTCGGCGCCAGTGCCGAATTTGTAACGCCTCTGTATATATGCTGTACAAAAACCTTGTTTAACTGACCGTCATCTCGTCCGCTCGTCTATTATCTCCGCGCAAAAGCAGTCGCGAGCTAAAAATCTACGCTACCAAACGGCTGGTGACCGTGCCGGCGGAGATCGGAGCAGTGGCGCCTTCGGGACCGTGTTGGCGTCGCCGTCTTTCGTAACAGTGGTTGGCAGCTGCGGGATCGGCCGGCGTCAGCGACATCGATGCGGTGAGTGCCTGATATTTTTCCCAAAATTCCCCAGACTACTCTAGCTGAGGTTATAGTAGTTTAAAGAAGGGCTTTGTGAAGCATTAGACTGAGCTTTGATCGTTTCAAGCCAAGTCTAAGCGGTTTGAAACCAAAGTTATAGCGGAGGGTGTAAACACGGGAGTGTTACAAATTGCTTGCGCATCTTGCTAGTTGACCTGTAGAGGGTACGGCAAGTAAATTCTTAACAGGGGCAAACAGCAAGAGGCTAGTGTGAACGATGGAGAACCTTAAAGTGAAGGAACTCATCGAAATTTGTGAGGGACTCGGCATTACTTTGGGCCGTGCGAAACGAAAGCAAGCGATCCTTGAGATCATGAGGGATGAAGGAGTGTCGGTTGAGGAAGTCAATGAGGTTCTGGAGGATATCAAAGCACGCCTCGAGGAGGCTCAAAGGCGAGAAGTAGAAGTTCGCTAAAGTGAAGAAGCTGTAAGTCGAGAAGTTTGCGAACGTGAAGAAGCTGAAAGGCGAGAAGTTCGCGAACGTGAAGAAGCTGAAAGGCGCGAAGGTCGCGAGTGCGAGGACGCCGAGAGACATGAGCGCCTTGAGTTGAAACGAATAGAATTGGCAATTTTACAGTATTCGCAGGCGCCTAACATAGCTTCTCCGACGATTCAGCTCAGCGGATATAGAATTCGGGACCAACTGCCACCGTTCGTAGTAGGCGAGCACATGGCGAAGTATCTCGTCAAGTTTGAACACGTCTGTGAGCGAAATGCCTTGGAGCGGTCTGTTTGGGTGCAGAACCTGTTCGCTCTTCTTCTCGGCGAAGTGTCCGACGCGATAACTTGCTTGTCGAGGGAAGCGTTTGAGAGCTATGACGAGGTTAAGGAAGTGCTCTTTAGACGCTATAAGTTGTCACCCCAGGCTTTCAGGCAAAGGTTCCAGTATGCTCAAAAGGAAATTGAGTCACACGTTGACTTCGCGTTTCGTCCTAAAGCCGATTTAATTGAATGGCTCAAGGGCGAAGGTGTTTATGACGACCGCAATAAAGTGGTAGAATGCATTGCCTTGGAGCAATTCTACCGCTGCATTGAGGAGGATGTCAAGCTTTGGCGGCAGGACAAACTTGCTGAAGTACAGCTAAAAAAGGCAGCAGAGTCAGCTGAAGAGTAATATACACGCCGAAAGTTGCATAGCAGGGCAGTGCGCGTTGAAAAGAATGAAAGGAAAGAGGGCTTTTTAAAGAAAGCTGATCAACGAAAACCCGCTCCGCACCGTAACATCAAGAAGGACCCGTCTCTTACAAAGGACACTGTAGGGGAAGGGCAAATGGAAGTGGATAAATCGAGTGAGATTCCTAAACAACGCACTGATACCACACGGACGTTTGAATCACGGAAGCTGCTAATCTGATACAACTGCAAAAAGGAAGGGCACATCGAGATAAACTGTGCGCAAAAGTTTGTTTTTGGAACAATCCGGGAATCGGAAAAGAACATGCGGTTGTTAAAGCCGTATATCCAAGAAATTAGTGTGAATGGGAAAATGTGTCAAGCACTTCGTGACCCAGCGGCAACCATGGACGTTTTCTATTCTTCATTGTTGTCTCCGGATGACTTTACACGAGAATGCGCGTGGATCAGGCAAGTCGCCGAGGAGCAGAGTGCTTGCTTACCAGTCGCTGCGGTTGTCATTGAAGGCCCGTTCGGTAAGCTTCGCACCGAAGCGGCTGTGTCTGCCGCGCTTCCAGATCGTTCTCGTTTTCTTCATCTTTTCTCTAACAACTCAGAGCAGCTTCTCAAAGAGCAGGGTAGATCGTTCTTCCCCAACTTAGCGTACATGGCCCTTACGCGATCACAAGCGTGGAAGCTTTCGCAGGAGCTTGATCTTGTTCATTGCAGTAAACCATCAAGTGACCTTGGCGGCGAGTCGACGGAACCTCAGAGAGGAAATTCTTCGTGTGACTCATGTGAGCAGTCACTCGAGCGGCCCGTCGCCAAAGCGACCGGCGCGGTATCCGTAGCAGGGGGAGACGACATGGCGCCATTCAGTCATAGCGAAAGGGGTGCAACGCTCTCGCCTGTAGCGGAAAATTGGTGTAAGCTGCCAAGGGTTGATCGAGAAACGCTCATTCGAGGGCAGCGTGAGAACGTTTCGAATAAAGCGCTAATGGAAAGCGTACACTAGGGAAAAAAGAATTTTTTTGAGAAATCTGGACTCCCATATTGTAGTTACACAGATGTGCAACGTCGCAAGTACGGCCAGCCCTTAGTACCACGTAGGTATCGTCGCCTAAAAGTGGCCGGTTACTGAGGTGGAGCATGATTCTCCAACAGCACAACTTTGACGTTCGTAACAAACAAAGCAAAGCTAAACGCTGATGCAGACGCATTGAGCGGTGCGTGTTAGTACCTTCTCTACCCTTCGGTTTCTCGCTGGCAATTCAGGGCAAAATTTTGTCCTCATCACCACCTTAGCTGAGCGCTCTCGTCCAGAATGAGCTCAAGGAGCCAACTTTATGCTCTATTCTATTTGGTTGCGTTGTTGTACGTGAAAAAAACGGAGTTCTCAATTTAGGAGTCTTGTGTCCCACATGTGCCTATTGATGTAGAGGGAACAAAATTCCGATGAACACGTAGCTAGGTATATGTTGTATTATACTTTGTCTGGTGTTCAGTCGGGTGACCGAGGGCATTTGCTTATGTCGTGTGCTGTCTGTTGTTGAACCGTTCTTGACAAGTTGCTGAACCATCGACAAGTGCTGAAACCAAATATCGTCAGAAGAGACTAGCGAAGCTGGTCGACAAGTTGTGGCGACAAGCCAGTGGAGCTGAGATTCGTCCTCAAGAATGGGATGTGTTCCCGGAACACAGTCTGGAGCTGCATTCTCCCCATGGCCCTGAAGGCGAACCTGGAGGGACCTGGCGAACGAGCGCGCCTGACATCCGAGCCACGTGGAAGCAGCTCGTCTTTCCGGCGCATTGTCTGGCGGCAGGGGTGCTGTTATGCCAGTGAGTCCACAGCAAACGTCCATGCCTCTGAAAAAGGCAATCTGTGTCAAGGCCAGTACGCGAGCCCGTCTGACGCGAACAACTCGACGGCGTCATCACGCGGCGGTGCCTTTCTGCCGCGCAAGCACAGTGAGTTGCCCGTAAAAACAATCGGCGCCTTCCTGTCTCGCGAGCCTGACGCAATGCGTGGCGAAGTCTCTCGTCCTTGGGTGCAGCCACGTGCAGCGCAGTGGCTCCCGATTCGATGAGAATGACGCGGCTCAGTGGCGACCCCATTGGAGGATTCTGACCTCACGACCAGCGGTGCTTCTGGTTGGAGATTTGGTTACTCAAAGAATCCACCCGGTGCATATAAAAAAGCCCTGCGGCGCGTCGCGAGGAGTAGACCTATGTGTAAGAGGAGAGAGCTCGGCTGTCCGAGCCTCTAAGTTGTCGGCGCCAGTGCCGAATTTGTAACGCCTCTGAATATATTGTGTACATAAACCTTGTTTAACTCACCGTCATCTCGGCCGCTCGTCTATCAGCTCTGCGCAGAAGCAGTCGCGAGCTGAGAAACCTACGCTACCAAACGGCTGGTGACCGTGTAGGCGGAGATCGTAGCAGTGGCGCCTTCGGGACCGTGTTGGCGTCGCCGTCTTTCGTAACAAGGCATCGCTAACGATGTCTTTCACCTTTTTGTATTCAAAAACCGTTCGACAGTTTAAGTCGTCATTGCGGAGTGCCATCGCTTTCAAGAGGCTAAAAACAGTCGCCATGACCACTACTTCACCCGTCTTTTTACCACTGCATTGACGTCATCCTTTGAGGACCTGCATATCAAGAATGAGCAATATATTCACTTCGCCGACGTTACTAAGTCGTTCGACAAGAAATTCGAGCCACGTCAACCGCACCATTGAGGGCCCTGGATTCGAAGGAGCCTCAGCTGACCATATTAGTCATACATGACATTGCAGCGAAGAACTGGCAAACGCGTGCTTTCCGACAATCTGTTCTGTACAGTGCCCCGACGCCGTTCATTCGCCTGCCATGAAGACTCTTCAGCACTATTGCCGGACTGTTCCACGAAACCAAGATCCAAGTTCATGGAGGTCAACTGACAAGAGAATTAATTGCTTTCGGTGCTGAGGGTTGGGGAACATTTCACGTCGTTGACGAAGCGTATGGACCCTATTATCTCGCACAAGCCCAAACTTCTGCAACTTCTACGTATTGGTCTGTTTTTCTGGCAAAGATTCACTCCATCCTGACTACTCAGCTCATTACGACCTGACTGCTGCGACAACCGCACAGTTTAGCCGCTGGCCTTCACCAATACATAGACGTTCACAATGTCTTCCACAACCTCGTTCCCCATGCTCGTTCTCCGTTTGACTCTTTGTACCAGCAAATGGGTGGAGTACTTGTATATGATGCAGGTGGTATGACTTGCCCCTGTTGTGTATGGCGCGCCACCCTTTTGCCGTGGGCGCTACAAAAGAAGAAATGCAGCTGCCTCGTCATTTTGTGAAGATAAAGAGCAGTGCCAAGACGCCTTGCGGTTTCCATGTGCTGGGCGCGGCGTGGCTGAAATTACTATATAGAGCACCGCTGTCCTTCAGGTCCACGCAGAGGTGCGACACGTGACGTCTTGTGTCTCGGTAAAAGCCACAATGCCGAGCTTGTGCCAATTACTGACGTCGTACCATCACGCTGTGCGTCTCTCACTGATGAGGCGGCGACGCTCAAATCAGCACCCTATGTCAAGGAATGGCCCCTCGGCGGCGCCTAGACCACGACTGTCGTTCGAAAAAGCATGTGTGGTCGGCCTGAGCGGTGAGATGACAGACTCGTTTCACCCCGCTCAAGCAAGAATCGCTGAAGGAAGCAGCATCACCGGAACCATACACGTGTTTGTGTATTTGTGTATGTGTATGTCGAGGGTGGCACCCGCATAATAGCACTCATGCGTGCTGCGGGACATGTTATTGGACAGTGCCGTATGGACCTATTTCCCGATCTAAGGATCTGGGGAGATAGACTGTATTTATTGAGCTCTCGTAGGCTGCTTAGGGTGGTTCACGGAGCTTGATCAACAAACCTTTTTCAATGTAGAGCTTTCAATGTAGAGCTTCGGGCCAGAGAGCCCGTGGCATTTAAATAATGTAAACGAACCTTCTCTACGAAGTGCAACCTCCACCTGCCCCAAAATCTTGATCCCGTATCTCCGGTGCCGCGAATCCCGGTCACAACACCCTACAATTTCTCTGTTGAACGTCCCAATTCCTCTGTTCAACGGGACAACCGCACTGGAATTCCTGCGCCAAACTTTTCTCTGTATTTGCGAGTGCTTCCGCATGGTATAACCCTCGCCACGCCGACAGCCCCTGACGACTGATGATGTCCATCACTCCAACGACACGCAAGCTTGTTCTTCGACAAAGAGTCGGTCTTCGGTGTGGAAAGAATTGATCGTTTCAGATCTTTTATCGCATCAGGCTAACGCAAACCATGGTGTCCTTGAATCGCACTCAGACGTATTCGACTATTGTGACTGCCCACTAGGTTAAACAACTTATGTCATGCACTGAATTAGCCCCGGCAGTGCCTCTCTGGTCCATCAACGGCCACACCACGTCGGTCCATTGGTGTGTCACAGCATTCAAAAGGAAGTAGGGGAAAAATGCTAGACGAAGACATAATTGAGCAGTGGTCTAGTTCATCGCGTTTCCCTGATTTCTTGTAAAAACGGGGGGGGGTGGAGAACAGTTGGCTATTTTGTGTTGACTACCAAGATTTGAACCAGATCAGCAAAAAAAGGTCTGCCCACTACCACGCATTGCCGGCGCCTTCTATAGCCTTTATGTTGCTAAGTATTTCACAGAAAAAGCTGTTATGACATCAGAACAGAGGTCGCATGTGGCGCCGTAGTTGTCCACCACCGGTGTTTGTACTGATATCATTGGAGTGGGAAAAAAATGAGTAAATAAAAGATGGCAAAGGCACAATGACATTCGTACTCGGCTCCACTGCTTGCAAGCCAAATAATATGCCACTGAGCCATGCTGGCTCTTGAACCTCCTTTTTAAAACTTTGCTTAGGCAGACTTATTTTCGAGAAAAGAATCGCCCTGTGTAACAAAGCGTTTTATAACAATGTGATGGAGTTATTCAATATATATAGATCAGACAGACTTCGTTGTGTCATTAAACACAACGTCCGTAAGAAAGACGGTGAGGCTGCTTTCTGTTTCTATCACTTTGTCGAAACAACACATAAACATAGGACACACAACACGCAGTAAAGATAACAAAATATTCTACAACTTATGTGAACAGCACTAATCAGACACACTAGCAAATCTAATTCAACCACAACCGGAAGTTTCACCGGTGAGTATTAGTACTGAGGCGTCGGGGACGTTTACAGCGAGAAGGTATGTGCACGGGGAAGCTGCCATCAGTGAAGAGCCGGGCGACGCTCAGATGTAAGCCGACGGAGTCAGGCAGGGGCCGAAGACAGGGTTGACGAAATCCGGCAGTCTTCTTCTCAGACCCGTGGACCAGGGACCACAGCCAAGCACTTGAGCTAAACCACGACCGTCGCATGGTGGCTGTGGTATCCTCCCGCTGGCTCCGTGGGTCTCCGATGCTTGAGGTGAAGCGAAGCAGTCCGCTCCGAATCTCGACCTTTGCCAGGCACTCGAGGCAAGCCACGACCATGAGGCTGGTGAATTGCGTCCACCCTGCTTCTCGTCGAACTCACCCACCACCCTGTCAACTACTAACATAGCACTCCTAGGGTCCACTGGGTGGCTTCTTAGTGGGGCCTTTTGGGTTGCCGTGTCGCAAGTCATTAGTAATGCTGAATTACCGTAGTGCCCGACTATTGGCCCCTGCAATACCTGTGATGAATTATTATTGGGCCACTTGCAAGTCGATACGTTGCACCGCGTTTCCCGTGCTCAACAATTCTTCGGCGCCGTCGTCTTTGTTTCGGTCACCCTTCACGCACATCCTGCAAATAATGCTAGTGACTTAAAGACGCACATTTTAAACGCACACCACACATGAGAAACATCAAAAGAACAGCCATGCGTCACATATTGCGCGTGGAGTAAAGAGTGGGTTGTCCAATGGTCGAACTCTTCCAAAAGCTTGTTCTTGTTCGCCTGTTGACTCTGGCGCATACCCCTTTAACCACTGCATAAAAATATTTCATCGTCAACCACTGCAGAAACATATTCCTAGCAAGTGTGTAACGGGTCGACGGTTTTTTGAGGCACACTTCGGCTGCGTTTCCTCTGCCCGTTTTTTTCGTAAGGCAGGAATGCAACTGAACTAATCAGTGCCACTTCAGACGTCAACTAGCCATGCTAGGTCATCATGTCGACTCCTCTGGCATACGCCCTAACCCTGATAAAAATCAAGCCTCACCGAATTTGCTATCCCACCACGCACTAAGGAATTCCGCAGCTTTTATGTCCCTGTTCCTACTTTTGACGTTTTCTTATCGCTTTTGCTGACGATTACCGCCCTCTCACGGCCTTGCTGAAGAAAGATATTCGATTTTGTTCGGATGCTGCGTAAGCTAAGGCGCTCTTTATTCTAATCACTTTTTTACACCACCACCTTCTTTTACCCCTTCCTATATTTCATACAGCAGAAGCCACACCGATGGCAGCGACTACGGAATCAGTGCAGTTTTTGTTGAAGACTGAAGCGGCTGCACCCGCAATATTGCCTAGGCTAACGATCTCTTCTCCCCAGCCGAGCGGAACTGGTATACCACCCAAAAGAAATGTCTTGCTCTAGTTTGAGCGGTTGCCTGATTTCAGTCCTGCTTACATTTGACATTTTTCCTTCACAGCCAATCACGACGCCCTTTGCTGGCTCTTGTCTTAGAAGGATCCCACTCCACGTGTTATTGCTAGTCACTATGGCTCCAAAAATATGATCACTGAGTGTCTTGCAAATCTGGCCGCACGCACCGTCATGCTGACTGCTTGTCCGGACCACTTGTGGAACTTATGATCATTTCGATGAAGCGCTGCCATGAAGTGGAGAGGGAGAGCATCGCTCTCACTCTTCGCTTTGAGCGATTGATTGATATGTGAGGTTTAACGGCCCACAACCACCATATGATTATGAGAAACGCGGTAGTGGAGGGCTCCGAAATTTTTGACCACCTGGGGTTCTTTAACATGCACCCAAATCTGAGCACACGGGCCTACAACATTTCCGCCTCCATCGGAAATGCAGCTGCCGCAGCCACGATTTGATCCAGCGACCAGTGGGTCAACAGCGGAGTACCATAGCCACTAGACCACCACGGCGAGCTGACTCCACTTTGAGCATTATCCGTGATAAACAGCGCCTAGATCTCGTCTTTCGCAACATTATGGAGAAGGCGAGAAGGCTCCATCTATATACTCGACTGTGTATTCCTAAACAAGGCACCTTGTGCCTTTATTGATCAACTTCATGTTTCTCGCAGCAAGGTGACAAGTTGGGCTAGTCGGATAACGTGCATGATTGAAAATTTTGTTGAAGCGCACTGAAGACCGACAGACAGAAGAGGCTTGCAAGGACAGCAGTATCCTTGTCAGCCTTTTCTGTCCGCCTGTCTTCAGTGCGCATCAACAAAACTTTTCTTTCATGTTTCATATCCCCCCACCACCCTCCGCTTGTTGCCTTGGTCTATATCGGTCACACGACCATATGCAGCGTTAATTGTACTGGCGCAGTTTTTATTGATCCGTCCGCTGCTAAGTCACCGCTTTAGACTAGTGCCAACACCAGACAAAAAAATTCGGCAGGTCCCATGTACCTTGTATTAGGCGTTATGCGAAGCGTGCGGAGGAGAGGTGACTAGGTTGCAATTTTTTATTGAGCCACACGTCATGAATTGACTCTAAATGTTTGTACACGTTTTGCACGCACAGACATATATGTTGAAGAGATGCACATTTTTATATACGAGTTGTTTGAACTTCCGCAACAATGCCAACTGGAACATGCGTATTAGCATTACCAGAAGCTGATATGAAGCGCTGATGCTCGCGATGATGTTGACCTTGGATACTGCTACATAAATCAACTTCAGTGCATGTCAACTAACTTTAGTTGACGTTAACCTGACGTGGCAGCTGTATGAAGGGAGTACAAATGCATTTATTGTAAAATTGGGTTCTCAGCACTGCAGCCAATATTGACGTTTTGCGAAGATTAGCGTCGATTTGAAAAGTAGGTCCGCTACCTGGCTTAGCTCTGTGGTACTTGGGCTTGATTTCAGATGAGACTCTGACAATCAGTCTTTGCATTTGTCGGGCCAAGGTTACCGAAGTCGTGTGTATATGAACGCTCACGCGTTAAAAATGTCCATGTGCGTTCTCGTTGTTCCTGAGTAGACAATAGATGTCAATCACCTGTGGTACATACCCGCATACCAGCGGCACATACCGGCCCGTGGGTTTGTGCTACTGTCTGGCGGGAAGTATTTGACGACACTCCTGACAGAATTATGACATTACTCAAGTATACACCAGCGCGACAAATTCGTCAAGTCATCTTACCCTCCAGGGCTAATTAATATTGGTTTACGCCAAGTTAAGGCGTGACCACGAGAGCATCCAAACGTAAGCAGATAGATAGATAGATAGATAGATAGATAGATAGATAGATAGATAGATAGATAGATAGATAGATAGATAGATACGCTCAAAGTCGCTGAAGTTCACTAAAAAATCCTGCGCACTTCATATCGTTTGAAGGGTCCTGCCAGACTCCTCCAGCAACTTTACGTTCCTATTGACCCCTCCTTCCGAGTTCGTCTTGACATTTTAGGCGTTTTCATAGCATCTACTTTCGGAAACAAATGACAGCCGTCACTACAAATCACAAAACACCGCACGCCGTCACACATGATCTACAAAGCAGCTGTGCCACAGATATTGCCGATTTCATAGCAGTCTCACCCTCCATCATGAAGCCCAATGGGAACTCTTCGCGGATTGTGTACGCTATTTTGTTTCCAGAGTTTGACGACCTGCTTCCCGCCTGCGAGATCAAACATAAGTTTACGCTGGCTTGCCACCCACAAGTAATAGTGTGTCTGAACGATTGAACCGAAGTCTAACTGGTATGCTCTCTATGTGCGTATCCGGCGTCCACCTAGATTGGAATGTGGCAATGCACTTTGTTCTGTTGCGTACAATGCCTCACGCCCCCCAACCGCTGGTTTTTCAGCCACCATTTTTTTATTTGGCCACAACCCAGCTTTACCTGTCTACGCCATCTCACTCAACCCGTTGATTCGCCTACCGAAAACGGCCGTGACACTATCACCAGAGCTAGCGAAGCACGAGAAGTCGCTTCGAAGCGCCTTGTAGCAGCGCAAGATCAGCAGAAGCAACGTTACGACACACATCTTCGCAGCACTTCTTCCCGCCAATTTTATTTGTGTTGTTGTGAACCCCGACTCGGCATGTTGGACTCTCTCAAAAACTGTTTCCCTGGTTCTCAGGTCCCTGCCGCATTTTGCGCCAAGTGACCGACATCCCGAAGTATACAGACACCCCGGCTGCAGTTTTTATCAACATCTTCTTTACTGCCGAAGAACATTATTCATGTATCCCACCTTAAACTCTACCTCAGAAAGCACCGAGATGGTGCTTTAGTACCCGGGGGTCATGTAGTAGGACTGTATTTCACGCTGAAGAAGCAAGAGACACACCAACGAAGACGACGTGATTGCGGGTGGTGGGGCACGCTCTCTGTCGCGTGCTTGCCATCTATTACAGCATATCGCTACTATCTCGTCGTTTCTCAGTCTGCTTTCACGTAACAATATCTACAAAACATTCTCAATATGTGGCGCTAAGCGCACGTCACGGGGCAATTGTTTTTCTGCCATTTATGAGTGGCCCACCGTGGTCCAACCCTTTCTCTGCATCTGTTATATATACGAAGCCTGAAAAACCACGCAGCACTGGTTTACTGATACCAAAAATGAAGCGATATCCTCGATAAATTCTTCAGCACTAATTATCCCAACGAACACGTACTTTGAATCAACTGATTAAAACATTCGACCGATTCGGAAAAATAGAGGAACCTTCAGTTTCGCCTTTAAGAGGTCAAGGCGATAGCGATATCCTGTTCCTATTCCGTCGTATTGCGTACTTCAAGCAGTTCGTGGATGAAATCTTTTCGAACTTGTTATGCACCCACTAAGTTGCTATAAGGGGATCAGTAGCGTGTGTGCCTGTGCCTGTTGTAGTGGGTGACTGGCTTTAAGCTACGAAGTCATGATTTACGGCAATATTTCATGTGCTGTGACGTGCGTGATTATTAAGTGTAAAGGTTACTTTCACTGAATTTCTAAGCAGAGGAAGTCATATTCACTGTATTTAAAATTTGGCTGATTGATGGAAAACCTTTTTTTCTACGCAAATGACCTGGGTTGACTCCCCGCTCAGACCCTCAAATTTGAATAGTTATTTTGTTTGCATCTTGATTTTTCAGTCACCTAAAGAGGATAAATTTTCTCTCACAATCAACGACACCTTCGCTGTAATTTCTCCGGAATGGGCTCTTTAACTTTAGTGCGTTAAACAAATGGGTCGAAAATAAAATCTCTGGCGCTGTTTATAACGTCTCAAAGGTATTTGTCCCGTAAAACCTTCTCACACTCAATCTTTATGGTTGTACTTTTTTCGTTTCTTCAGTGGCAATGGAAGATCGCTTAACTATTCTGACAAGTGATGGCTTTTTGTCAGTTTTTTGTAGGACTGTCATTCCGTGTCTAAAGCATAAATTTCAGTAGTTTTCTTTACTGCCTTACTGCACTTACCTATAAAATGCAATATCAAACAGTTGAGCAACGCACTTTTTGGCGGTTTGTACAACGTAACAAGACGATAAGGCGCGACACGGTACAGTAGGAGAACACAGGCCGAAGGACTAATGACGAAATGCTGTATTTCCCTAAGCGGTGTATTTATTGTTAATTCTGACTTGCAATTTTATCTGTCCATGTTGTCTCTTTTTACGTTTCATAAATCCATATGTTAGTTTCGCGGTATTTCCCAAATGGTTTTTGTAAGTGCGTGGCAGACTTTCGTTCAGAAAGCTGCGCTCTTTTTTCTTCTCTATCGCTGATTATTTTTACGCCGAAAGACAGTTGCTGTTGCCTGATTGTCGTATGGTGAATAATCAAACGCAACTTGATCTCCCACCTTGATCACATTTTTATGTCGCCGGTTAGTTAAGTTTATTTGAAGTTTTAGGGGCGAAGCTTCCTAGGGTCAAGCCATGTCTCCTGTCCGTCGGCGTGACACGCTAGTACTGAAAGCGCTCGGCAGAGGGCGGGGCGGTGCCAGTGCTCGCAAATTTTTGCACAACACGCAAATTTTTGTAGTAGAACTTAGACTTTCTTTTTTTTGTAGTGCATGGCTCGAGTTTAGTAATTATTGAGTATAGGGACAATTGGTGTCAGAAAGACATGGTTAAAAAGACTGTAAAGGGTTCAGGATCTGGAATGGGTTTTAAAGTGGACCCAAGCGTAGAAGCGGTTGGAGAAGAGCCTGCCGTGAAGTGTAGGCAAAGTGAGGTTGAGGAAAAAATGGAGAAAATGACGGTTACCCAGAGTGAACTGCTGATGAGAATCGCCGAGCTCGAGACTGCGTTGGCGACAGAGCAAGAGAAAACGAGGGCAATGGGAGAAAGTCTTAAGTCCTCCGAGGAAGCACTAGCGAAGCTGAACAAAGAAGCGGCCTACGGAGAGAACAGTAGGGAACCGTCCACCAAAACAGTGGAGAAGGAAGAGCAAGCAAGTTTGGAAAATACAGGTTCAGTCGGTTCAATTGTCGCAAGGCCCAGCTTCAGCGAGGTAGTGGCGGGGCTGGGAGGGGACAAAGCAGCCGGCGTCACAGATGCAAGTAGGCCCCAGGTACAGGACGCTCCAGCTGAAAAGTCACAGCATGTGATAATCGCCGGGGACTCCAATTTAAATCGATGCACAGAAGCCATCAAAGAGAGGGTAAGAGGTGACAAGAGGGTTGAAGTAGGGCCGTTCCCAGGACGTAAGCTTGAAGCAGTCATGAGGCAAGCGAGCGCAAAACTCAAAACTACACCTGATAGACAAAACCTCGTGATAATTTCAGGCGGTTTAAAAGATGTCCTAAATGAAGATACAGCAGGACTAGCAACCACACTGGCGAAAGGCGTAGATGTCATGCGCGCCACTTCTCCTAAGGTACAGGTAGTGATATGCACGATACCGGAGGTACCAGTGCGTGATAGCAACCTGCAAATAGCGGTTGTCAATGCAAACCAAGAGAGATGGTGGATTAGTCGAGAGAAAGGCTTTGAGGTGGTGGAAATAAGCAGAGAGGTGCATAGGTGGGGTGGTTTTCAACGAGACAGAATTCACTTCGGTGGGCGGCTAGGTCATGAGGTGGGCTGGCGACTTGTTGGACGCGCAGTAGCTTTTTTGGGGCGCAAGCGAGCCTTTATGGGTGCAGAATAGCTAGTAACGAAGAAAACAACCAGGGAGACTCTTCGACAGGTGGTATGGACAGATACGATTCCAAAGTGGCACCAATATCTGAGATAGGTAGAGCCCGGGGCAAAAATAGATGTAGCCACGAGCGCCGAGCCAATTCAGACATAGTGTATATTAACATGCAGGGTGGTAGGAACAGGCTGAAGTGGGAAAAGATAGAAGAACAGCTAAGGGAGGAGAGGCGGAAGGTATACGGTTTTGTAGAAACACGTCTCAGGGACATGGAAGAACCTCCGAACAATCCGGACATCACGTGGGAATATTGTAATAGAACAGAAGGCAGCAGAAAGGGGGAGGTATTGGGGCATTTATTCATAAAAGTGCAGACTGGCAAAGGGTGAAGCAGGAGCGCAAGGAACATTTATGGCTAAAAGGGAAAGTGGTAGGTCAAATGACACTTCTTGGTTTTGTGTACTTGTGGACACGAGCAAAGGCCAGAGAGGAAAACCAGGCAATGGTAGAGTGTATATCAAAGGACATTGAGTAGTTAGGAAGAGAGTGCGAGATAATTATACCAGGAAACATGAATGCGCACATCGAAGATATAGATGGGTATACCGACCCGACAGGCAGAATGATCATGGATATGTGTGAAAGGCTTGATTTGATCATTTGCAACAGTATTGAGAAGTGTGAAGGGCAAATAACATGGGAGGTAGGAAGGCTGCAGTCGACGATAGATTATGCACTGATGTCACAAAGGATGTATGATAAGCTCAGAGGAACGCACATAGATGAAGGTGGGTCCAGAAGTCTGGGTAGTGATCACAAACGTATCAAGCTAAGTTTTGGAAGAGCAGTGAAAGTGGGAAGGAGACAAGATGAGCAACTACAGAAAAATTTTTATCCAGAAAGGCATATTGAAATAGCCACAAAACAAATTGAGAAAGTAATGACGGAGGATAATAAGACAGTATGGACATACATGAATCTAATTAGACTCTTTGAGCTAGAGCTTGCTAAGACGCGTCACAAGTCACCCCGTAAAAGAAGACACAAACACAAAAGTTGGTGGGATGAGGAAGTTAAGAGAGCCATAGCAAAACGTCAGGAAGCCTCTAGGGAACACAGACATGCTAAACAGCGCAATGAACTGACAGATGATGTTGAAAGAAAATGGGAAACCTTTCTAAGCTGTAGAAGGGATGCAACCCTTCTGATCAATGAAGAAGATTAGAAGAAAGAGAGCTCAGTGGCTGGCAGAAGTACATAAAAAAGATAGAAAGGCAGCTAGGAAATTTTGGAACCATCTAAACTCCCTAAGAAATGAGACGAGCCTAGAGCAGAGTTTTATAACTGCTGCCCAAGTTGCTCGGCTAGAATTGGACGAAGCCATTGAATATATAAGAACAAGGGTGACAGAAAAATTTCAATAAAGAAGTACTTTGTCCACCACAATAGACAAGGACAAATAAAGTGGTGCAATGGCTCCATTTTGGTGCAATGACTCCAACAAGATTGGGAAAGGGCCGAGAAAATTGTTCCTAGTAGTACATCAACAGGCCCAGATGGCATTCAAATTATGCTGATAAAGACATTAGGTCCGAAGTCTAAGCAGGCTTTGAGGGAGGCAGTGAGCAAAATAATAATCGATGGTGAAGTTCCCGATGGATGGAAACTTAGCGGGATGAGCATGATCTGTAAAGGAAAGGGGGACAAAGCTGACATAAACAACTACCGTCCTGTACCATTGACATCTGTGGTCTACAGGCTGGCGATGCAAATTATAAAGTAAAGACTGCAGGCATGGATAGAGGATGAGGGGGTGCCGGGAAAACTGCAGATTGGGTTTCGGAAACACAGGAGATTGGAAGACAATCTGTTCTCACTGAGGCAGTGCATCGAAATAACAGAAAAGGAACACAGGCCCCTGTGGCTAGCATTTTTGGAAATCAAGGGAGCGTACAACAGCGTGGTTCAAGAGGAATTATGGGCACACTAGGAGTGGAGAATGTGGTCACTAATGTTTTGAAGGATATTTATAAAGGTAACAATGTAGTTTTAAAGAGGGAAAAACAGGTATCCAAGCCAGCAGAGGTAAAAAGGGGGCTTAGGCAGGGGTGTTCCTTGTCACCCTTATTATTCATGATGTACCTGCAAGGATTAGAGGCGAAATTAGAGGGAAGTGGACTGGGCTTCAACCTCTCTTTCGTCAAACAAGGAAAACTCATTGAACAGGAACTACCAGCATTGATGTACGCAGATGATATAGTGCTAATGGCCAACAATAAGAAAGATTTCCAGAGATTGATAGACATCTGCGGTAATGAGGGAGATAGGTTAAATTTTAGATTCAGTAAGAAAAAATCAGCAGTCATGATTTTCAATGAACACGGAGGTAGTGAGCATAGAATACAGGAGGTCACGCTAGAGATAACAGATAAATAGAAATATCTGGACGTATGGATAAGCAATGGGACCAAGTACCTGAAGGAACGCGAAATATACGTGACGACTAAAGGTAACAGGAATGCAGCAGTGATGAAAAATAGGGCACTGTGAAATTACAATAGGTATGATGTTGTGAGAGGAATATGGAAAGGGGTCATGGTTCCTGGGCTGACGTTCAGCAATGCGGTCTTGTGCATGAGATCAGAAGTTCAAGCAAGATCCGCAGTTCAAGCATGTCCGCATTGGAGATCTACTGAACTTTTAAGCAGGAAATTTGCCAAGGAAAGGATCTATAATAATACTGGGGGTAGTTCTCTACTGTTTGAGGCCAGGACGGGAGTACTGCGAACCAAGACCTATAGGGCCAAATACAAAGGGGTAGACACAATATGCAGTGCGTAAGAAGAGGAAGAAGAAATTGCCGAACACTTGATAATGTTCTGTAAAGGGCTTCACCCTATTGTTCAGGATGATGGCGCAGAGTTTTTCAAAGCACTTGGGTTTAGGAACAGAGAGGGCAAAATAGACATGAAGCCGGTAGACTTAACTAGAAGGAGGTTATCTGATTGGTGGCTAAAGTCAAGGCACCAGTGAAAATAAACCCTTCACTGCAAAGTACGAATCCTCAAACTTTTTTAAGGAAAAAATTAATCTAGTTTTTGGTTCATTAAGTATTACGGCTTGGTGGCGCTAGCCATCGCCCGATCTAAAAAGTACAGCCATATCCATCTATCCATCCATCCATCGCTCTTGGCGCGTGGTGCGGTTAGAAAGGAGACCACTAGGGGTGCGGCTCTGTCTCTACCTTTCCCGCCAATGCTAGAAGCGCCCGGTAGAGGGCGAGGCGGTGCCAGTGCTCGCTCTTGGTACCGTGGCTGTACTCTTGGTGCGTGCTGCGGTTTGAAAGATGACCACTTGGGGCGCGGCTCTCTTTCTCTTTTGACAGCGGCAATCATGGAGTGCACTTCGTTATGAACGAAGACACGACGGCTCACAGCGCGGCTGCGTGGCAACACAGTCCAGAGTTTCGGGCTCGCAGAGCAGCTGCAGCACAGCAGCGCAGCCAAGCGGATGCAGACTTACGAGCTCGCGAAGCTCTATGCATGACCGAGGGGGCAATATACGGAGGTCAATGATCCCCTTGAGTTTCGCCCACTCGTGATCATTCGCATCGTGAATATGCCGTGATATTTTTTGAATGATAGCCAAGGCGGTTCTAAACGTAAGACATTGCGTCACAGTTCTAACTTCAGAATGGTAGTCAACTTGTGTATTAAAAATATTTCTATTTAAAGCCTAATTTGTTTCATGAGCCAATCAATAACATATTTCGTTTTCTTTCACAACACTGAATTGTAGTCATTAGGCAAACCAAAAATAACTCATAATAAAGATCTCACTTTGCGTAACCTGATTAATAGGCAGCTGATTATTAGTCCCTCGTACACAAATCTAATGACACGATGTTGTTTACGAGGGACAACGTAATGTTGTATACGAGGGATTATTATTCAGCTGCCCGCTCGTAATAAGTTCACGTGCTACGTGACGCCAAACATGCGCATCAAAGAGTGGTTCACACTCGTCACTTGGCTTATAGATGGCGCTGACTGTCACTCCTACTTCTAAATTCACATATAAATCCCAAAAAGTGGATGGAGGAAAGGCCACTTTGGTAGCTCTGTGGTTAGAGCATCGAACGCGTTATTCGAAGGTCGTAGGTTTTATTCCTGCTCACAGCTGGTTATTTTTTCATCCACTTCTCTTTCTTCTTATTTACATTCCGTTGGTTCTAATAACTTCCCCTGTACATTCCTTGGCATTACTGTCTGTTATATCTCATTAATATTGCCACGTTCCATTTCCCAAGTTTTTGTTATCGTCCCAAAACACCACACGATTCTCAGCGCAAACCGCGCCTGCAGTTTTCGAGAAGGTTCCGGACTGTAGTAGATAATTTAGTTAAGATCACGCCCACTGTGTGAACGGTACAGATTGTGCTGGAACCTACGCCACCGCTAGCGATAACGCTAGAACATTCGACGGCAAGAGTATAAATTTCGACGCGCTTCGCCGCTTGTCAGTTGTTGATCGAAGGCCGACGCTCCGTTCGCCGCTACCAGTCCGAGACTGCTATCTGTGCGAGACTGCTGCTGTATTTGGACTTTTCGTTTACCGGGCACAGGTTCGCCCAAATTAACAGTTAAATCCCAACACGAATTCTCCTGTCTTCGGCCACGTCACGACCCCGTGACATCTGGTGGAGGTGCTGCTTCGTTCATGTACCGGATGCCCCCGTCAAGCCGTGAACCCAGCCCACGTCGCGGAGAAGACACCGACGCCAACCAGGAGCAGCGAACAAGCCGCCGACAAAAAGGGCTACCACCGGAGTACGGGCTTCTACAAGACAAGGCGCGGAAGACCAAGGCCACGACCGCGACTGCAGCGACAATGACAAACACAGCGTCCCAGCCTACTATGGTCATGCATCAACCCAAGGAACCACCAATTTTCCATGGGTCATCGTTCGATGACCCGGAGTCCTGGATAGAGATATACGACCGTGTGGCCACCCTCAACCACTGGAACCATGACAAAAAGCTGCGTCGTGTGTTCTTGTATTTGGAAGACACCGCAAGGACCTGGTTCGAAAATCGAAAGTCCACGCTCCGAACGTGGGATGTTTTCTGCGGCGCATTCCTATAAACGTTCGCGAGCGTCGCTCGCAAAGAGAGGGCCACTGCTTTATTAGAGACCCGGGTTCAGCTACCAAATGAAAATGTCGCCATTTTCACAGAAGAAATGACCCGACTATTCCGTCACGCTGACCCAGACATGCCTGAGGAGAAAAAAGTTCGTTTCCTCATGCGAGGGGTCAAACAGGAGCTCTTCGCGGGACTGATAAGAAACCCACCGAAAACCGTCCAAGAATTTGTAGCCAAAGCGACCACTATCGAAAAGATTCTGGACATGCGCACCAGACAGTATAATCGTCACCTGACTGCAGACTGCGCTGCTGCTCAAGCCAGTACCTCCGGAGACCTGCGTGAAACAATCCGAGCGATCGTGCGGGAAGAGCTGCGCAAGCTGCTGCCTTCGGCACAGCCTCAAGTGGATTCAATCGCCGATATTGTGCGAGAAGAAGTTCGGCAATCGCTTCAAATTCCCCACGCACTGCTGCCCGAGCCGGAAGCTATGAGCTACGCCGCTGCACTGCGCCACAACGCTCATCCCCGTCCAGGCCAAAACGCCGCCCCATCGCACTTCCGTCGACAGACGCCACCGCCGCCACCACCCCCACCGACGTCATACCGTTCGCCAGCGGCCCAGCGCAGTGCACCGAGGAAGACTGATGTTTGGCGCACCCCTGACCATCGCCCGCTCTGCTACCACTGCGGCGAGACCGGACACACATACCGCCGTTGCCAGTACCGACAGATGGGAATGCGTGGCTTCGCCGTCAATGCACCGCGTCCACAGCCAGGAGAACGACCACGTCACATCGCCGACTACCTGACAGAAACTCGGTGGGCACCACGAAGCCCTTCGCGTTCGCCGTCGCCCAGCCGCCGCACGTCACCGCATCACCGGCAGTACTCCGGCCCACCGCGGGGCCGGTCTCCTAGCTCGTATCCGGGAATCTAAGGGCAGCAACCGGTGGAGGTGCGGTTGCTGTGCGACGAACTACCGAAGATCCTCCGACGACGACGACGCCGCGACGGAGCTTTCCGAACACCACGCCAAACAGGCAAAGCCCTGACGGTGAAAGCTCACTTACCGAAGGTGGCCTGACGACGCAACATGGAAGCAGCGGAACAAGCTGACGCAGCCGTGACCCGACGCCACGCTCTATCTGTAATGCGAGACGGCGAACTAGCGACCTCGACGTTCTTATAGACGGCCACAGTGTGACCGCTCTCGTCGATACTGGAGCCGACTATTATGTCATCAGTGGGTCGTTCGCCGCGAAGTTAAGGAAAGTTAGGACAGCTTGGAAAGGCCCTGAAATCTGCACAGCCGGAAGTCATCTCATAACGCCTGCAGGAATCTGCACAGCGAGAGTCACCATTAACGGCCGTATTTATCCAACAGACTTCGTAGTCCTACAGCGTTGCTCGAGAGATGTCATCCTTGGCATGGACTTCTTATGCCTCCATGGTGCTGTCATCAACCTAAAAACAAAGTCGATAACGTTATCCACAGGAGAAGCACTACCGCCACGCACGCCGTCAGGACACCATGCCTTGAATGTGCTGGAAAAACAAGTCACCAATCCGCCTCGCTCAAGCGTAATTATTTTTGTCGGCGCTCCTAAATCACCTGACTTGGAAGGCATCGTTGAAGGCAGTCAGCATCTGTTGGTCACCCGAAATATTTGCGTCACAAGAGGGATTGCAGAGCTGTGGGGAGGCAAAGCAACGGTTATGCTCATGAATTTCAGCAATGAGTACAAACATGTGAACAAAGGAACAAAGGTCGCATACATCGAAGAAATTGTCGAAGCCACCAGTGCTTTCGCCCTCGCCGATTCTGCGGAACCTGCTCAGAGGTACCAAGCTCCTCCCATAGCTTTCGACGTCAATCCCAGACTTCCGAACGATAAGCAAGAACAGCTTAAGGCCCTGCTCCTGCAATACGAAGATTGCTTTTCGTCGTCATCGAAAATTCGGCAGACCCCAATCACAAAACATCACATCATAACCGAAGAAAATGCCAGACTACTCCGTCAGAGTCCGTAAAGAGTTTCCACGCGAGAACGTGAGGCCATGAAGAGACTAGTTGATTAAATGCTGCGGAATGACATTATCCAGTCGTCCAAGAGTCCATGGGCATCCCCCGTGGTGTTAGTGAAGAAAAAAGATGGAACCCTACGTTTCTGCGTCGAGTATCGCCGCCTGAACAAAATCACAAGAAAGGACGTGTATCCTCTCCCACGAATAGACGACGCACTTGATCGGCTCCATAACGCCAAGTACTTTTCGTCAATGGACCTCAAGACTGGCTATTGGAAAATCGAAGTCGACAAAAGAGACCGAGCGAAGACGGCGTTTATAACACCGGACGGCCTCTTCGAGTTTAAGGTGATGCCCTTCGGCCTTTGCTCAGCGCCTGCAACTTTTCAACGCGTTATGGATACAGTACTGGCAGGACTGAAGTGGCAGACTTGCCTTGTGTACTTGGACGACGTCGTCATGTTTTCCTCGAGTTTAGACGAGCATCTTCGGCGCCTTGAAGCTGTACTTCAAGCCATCAAGACTTCCGGACTCACACTGAAGCCAGAAAAGTACATATTTGCGTATGAGGAGCTTTTGTTTCTGAGGCACGTTATCAACAATTCTGGAGTTCGTCCCGATCCACGAAAAACAGCTGCCATCGCCGACTTCCCGCCACCCACTGACAAGAAAGCCGTGCGCCGATTTCTGGGCCTGTGTGCCTATTATAGGCGGTTCGTGAAAAACTTCGCCCGCATCGCCGATCCTTTCACTAACCTTACCAAGGCTGACGTGGAGTTCAAGTGGGGAACGCCGCGGGAACACGCTTTCCAGGAGCTTAAACATCGCCTCCAGACGCCTTCGTTACTTGCTCATTTCGACGAATTCGCCGAGACAGAAATACATACTGACGCAAGCAGCGTAGGTCTTGGCGCCGTTCTTGTACAGAGGGCTGACAGACTTGAAAGGGTTATTAGTTACGCCAGCCGATCGCTATCCAAAGCAGAAGCAAATTATTCCACAACAGAAAAGGAGTGCCTCGCCATAATCTGGGCTACGTTGAAATTTCGCCCCTACCTCTACGGCAGGCCCTTCAAAGTTGTGAGCGACCACCACGCATTGTGTTGGCTAGCCACCTTGAAATACCCTTCAGGTCGCCTCGCACGATGGAGCCTAAGACTTCAAGAATATGACATTACTGTCATTTACAAGTCCGGCAAAAAACACTCTGGCGCCGACTGTCTCTCTCGTGCGCCTGTCGACCAACCGCTACCCAACGACCCGAATGACGACTACTTCTTAGGAACGATAACTACCGACGACTTCGCTGAACGACAGAGGGCCGACCCGGAAATTAAGGCCCTAATAGAATACCTCAAAGGCAGGACCGCCGAAGTCCCGAAGGTATTCAAGCGCGCACTTGCGTCGTTCTTTCTACGAAACGGTCTTATACAAAAGAAAAACTTTTCACCGCTTCGAGCTAAGTACCTCCTTGTGGTGCCTTCAGCTCTGCGACGAGAACTCCTGCAGGCCCTACACGATGATCCAACGGCAGGGCACCTCGGTGTTTCTCGCACGCTTGCGAGGATACAAGAAAGGTACTACTGGCCACGTCTTACCACCAACGTCACTCGTTATGTGAGAACATGCCGCGATTGTCAGCGACGCAAGACGCCACCGACAAGGCCAGCGGGACTTCTGCAGCCAATTGATCCACCTCGCCGACCTTTCCAGCAGATTGGTATGGGCCTACTGGGGCCGTTCCCGGCGTCGGCTTTCGGAAACAAGTGGATCGTGGTAGCTACCGACTACCTCACCCGCTACGCTGAGACAAAAGCCCTGCCAAAAGGCAGTGCATCCGAGGTAGCTAAGTTCTTTGTCGAAAATATCTTGCCTACATCACGGCGCCCCGGAGGTCCTTATCACCGACAGAGGAACGGCATTTACTGCCGACTTAACTCAAGCGATCTTGGCATACAGCCAAACAAAGCACCGCCGGACGACAGCGTACCACCCACAAACCAACGGCCTCACCGAGCGGCTTAACAAGACGATCGCCTACATGCTGTCAATGTACGTCGATGTCGAGCACAAGACGTGGGACGCCATTCTTCCGTATGTGACCTTCGCCTACAACACGGCGGTGCAGGAGACGACGCAGATATCTCCATACAAATTGGTCTACGAATGGAGCCCGGCAACGACGCTCGATGCCATGTTACCAAACGTCACCGACGAAGAAAACCTCGGTGTGAGCGAGCACCTTCAACGCGCCGAAGAAGCCCGACAACCTGCGAGTCTCCGTATCAAGATTCAACAGACGACCGACAGCCACCGTTACAACCTTCGACGACGCTTCGTGGAATACCAGCCCGGTGAACGTGTTTGGGTGTGGACGCCGATACGCCGACGTGGACTATGTGAAAAGCTTCTGTGACGGTACTTCGGAGCGTACAGGGTGGTTCGACGTCTCGGCCCACTTTATTACGAGGTTGTCCCCGACGGCATCACGAACTCTAAACGACGCCGACCGCGACCTGAAGTCGTCCATGTCGCGCGCCTCAAGCCGTTTTATGCGCGTTGAATTATTGTTCTAATATATGCGCGTTATATTATTGTTGTATCGTAATTTATTCATTGTACTTTCTTGCATTATTGTTGTACTTTCATCTTTAGTTAAAGCATCGGGACGATGCCTTTTTTCAGAGGGAGGCAATGCCACGTTCCATTTCCCAAGTTTTTGTTATCGTCCCAAAACACCACACGATTCTCAGCGCAAACCGCGCCTGCAGTTTTCGAGAAGGTTCCGGACTCTAGTAGATCATTTAAATAAGATTACGCCCACTGTGTGAACGGTACAGATTGTTCTGGAACCTACGCCACCACCAGCGATAACGCTAGAACATTCAACGGCAAGAGTATAAATGCCGACGCGCTTCGCCGCTTGTCAGTTGTTAATCGAAGGCCGACGCTCCGTTCGCCGCTATCAGTCCGAGGGGTGTCTAAACGAACACTGTATGTATAAATTGATGTAAAGAGTTTTTTTGAGTTTGAAGTTAATAAACTTCTCTTTGTATCAGTCCGAGACTGCTATCTGTGCGAGACTGCTGCTGTTATAGGACTTTCCGTTTACCGGGCACAGGT
This sequence comes from Rhipicephalus annulatus, assembly GCA_013436015.1. Classification (NCBI taxonomy): domain Eukaryota; kingdom Metazoa; phylum Arthropoda; class Arachnida; order Ixodida; family Ixodidae; genus Rhipicephalus; species Rhipicephalus annulatus. The sequence continues at coordinate 392,913 of WOVY01014561.1, read as the reverse complement.
TCGCCCAAATAAACACTTAAATCCAAACACGAAGTCTCCTGTCTTCGTTCACGTCACGACCCCGTGACAATATTGTGTAAAAACACGAAAAAACGAGCCCTTAGGTATACACTTCTTTCCCTTAGTATATATATATATATATATATATATATATATATATATAGGAATCCTGATGAAGGCCAGACTCCAGGCCGAGACGTCGAAAGAAATCACGTTGTGACCACTCACGGAGGCTCTACTTGACTACTTGCAACGCTACAGCCACTCAACCACCATGCCTGCCTATATATATACATACTGCCATGAGTATTAGCCGAGACAGGAGAACAGAAGAAAGACGTGAAATGGTGCAGATACAAACACTGCTAATAAACACCCTTCGAGTTTAATCATATCAGTTTTGTGGTGGAGGAGCGGCGTACTCGTCCAAGATCACGGAGCCGCTGCCACTGCCGCTAGGTCCTCGCCGAAGCCGACGCCTCGCACGACTGCCTCCAACGCAACCGGAACTCGCGATGTCAAACAACGGTGACCTACAGTCATCTTCAACTCTTCCGGCGCGAACACCGGGTGCCTAGATGCGTCAGTTGGAGCCACGCCCTGTCTCAGGGAAACCCGGCGAGGACGTGGAAGAATGGCTGACACAGTACAAACGCGTGAGCTAGTGCAATGGCTGGGATGCTACGGCTCAGCTAGAGTATGTTGCTCTCTTCCTGACAGACACTGCTCTTGTGTGGTTCGAGAACCACGAAGAGTCACTAACAACCTGGGATCACGTCGCTATCCAACTCACAGAGTGCTTTGCGGATTCCACTGCGAAAAGAAAGCAAGCCGAGCAGACATCAATTCAGCGTGCTCAAGTGTCAGGTGAGACTTGTACCACGTACATTGAGACGATCCTGCAGCTGTGTAAGACGGCGAATTCTCGTCTGTCCGAAGAGGACAAAGTCGGGCATCTTCTGAAAGGTATTGCTGAAGACGTGTATACCTACTTGATTGGGAAGGAGAGCCTCGATTCGGTAGCTAACGTGATCCATCATTGCCGCACGTTTGAGACCTTGAAGCTACACCGTATCACGCCAAAGTTCGGCAGGTTGGCGAATGTTGCAACGGTTGCAAGCATTGAGGACAGCTGCAGTATCCATTGGGGCTTTGCTACCACTGTGAGGCAAATTGTTCGTGAGGAACTCGACCAACACAGCAAATCATTGAATGCCGTGAAGTCCGAACAGCTCGGTTGCGTTTTTAATCAGCCTCACGAAGCTGCACCAGTGGTTTCTTCGCTGTCAGCCATGCCAGGCATTGCAGACAGTCGATCCGATCCCCTACAACAGCGCCTCCTTACGTTTCCTGACGACGTGACGCATGGTCAACGCGCTTATTGGGGTACGATGATGAATCGGCACTTGGAAGGTCGTATCTACTACTCGCAGCGTCCTAGCGCGGCTTATCCCGAAGTCTACAACATCGGACGCCCTTCACCTCTTTGCTACAGCTGCGGTGCGACAGGATACATCTCTCGTTTTTGTCGCCGTCGCCGCCATACGAGGTATGGCCCACCACCGACTTGGCCTAACTTTGAAGGCGTCAACAATAATCATTGGCCGGCAGAACATCGCGGAACAAACGCTATGGGCTCGCCGCCCAAAACGTCCTTCCGCCATTTTAACAGAAAGAGGGACTCGCCAGCATCAGACCACAGCCTGACACCACCAACAAGCCACTCACACTGTTCACCATCCCCACGGTGACGTTCTACACCACCGCCTCCATGAAAACACCACCTAGAACTAGGAGAAGGCCCGCGCATGTCCCCCTCTCCACACCAACTACGTCACCACAGTGAGATCTGCAAGCCCGACGACGCGAGCAGACAGAGCGCACGGCGCGCACGGGAACTGGCGCAGCTCGGCTTGGCTTTCGGCTGTGGCTACTACGGAATCCATATGCCAGCATGCGCGTTGTGGGTAGAAAACTGTTTATTGAATGTGGCAGCCGCAAGGTGTTTTTTTATGCAGAAAATAAGGAAAATTTATATGTGTTTTCATTTACATCATGGTCTATTCATGCGGCGCAGTACTGGTTATAAAAATTGCAATGTACTGCAGGCTTGGATACATAAGAGCACCAATGCTAGCGGTATCAGCCTAAGCATCTGGCAACGCTGACACTACTTTCAGTGCTGCAGCTTGTTGGCGTGCATTTTCTTTGTACTCAGTTGCTCAGGCGTGCTGCATAAACTTTTGCTGGTATGCTGGTGAAAATGCCTGGGTGCTGCTGTGCACCGAACTGTCGATCGAACTACGCTAATGAACCGCGAGCACGCGTGTACAGGTTTCCGTTGGACCCCGCTTAAAATGCAGCGTGGACGAAGGCTGTGCGGCGGGAAAACTTCACACCTACGAAGTACACTGTGGTAAGCACATGTTCCCGTTTGTTTTCCGGCAGTCGTGCTTCTCGTGGGAACAGAGTCTAGTTAATTGCGTGACGCATGCAACCGTTACGACGCGCTATGCACCTTAAGGATTGACAACTGAGCAAATGGTGTGTTTCAGTGTAATATTGTTCCATGTTCGTGCCGTAAAATGTATAGTGCCATGTTTACGCCTCAGGTTGCTCATGTGCGGTTCTGCCTAATCAGAAATTGATTTAGCGCAATGTATTCGCGAGTAAAACTGCCTGCGTCGAACCTACGATATAGACGGCGTAGTTACTTTCCATGTGGGGCGTCCGCCACTACTTGAGCGCCAAACAAACGATGGCTCGTAATTTACCGTCTCAAAGCAAGGTTCGCTAAGTGAGACGTCATTCTTGTTGACTGCGTGGTCGTGGTTGCCATACAGAAGCAGATAAATAAAGCGAAAGAATTTGTCATAATCTTTACAAATGGCGCACTGGGATCATATAATTCTGTAAAACTGTTATGTATAATTCTGTCGCTTTCATCTTATACTTCGTTGTTTGTGCTTATGTTCCAGATCTGTGAGCACCACTTTCTTGAAAGTGACTTCGTAGACTCCATCAGCTACACTGACAGCATGACTGGGAAAGTAATTGAAGCACCCCTCAAGCTGAGGCGCTTGAAGCCTTCTGCAATCCCAAGCGTTTTCCCTAATTGCCCTGCTTGCTTGTCCCGCCAAGAAACTTCTGCACGCGAGAGCCCAGAAGAAAAGCGCGCTCGTGTGGACGCAGAAGCGTTGCAGGAAGCAATACGGTTATCAGAGCAGTCTCACGAAACGGAAGAAAAGAAGAATGTCATCGCCACTTTCGAAGACCTATTTACAGCAGTAGGTGACCTCTCTCTTACTGACTTCTGGACCAAGGTGGTCACCCAGAAACAAGTACTTTTCCTCAACTTCAGCGACCAAGGTGCCCCAGTTGTGCATCGTGCAGTGACAGTGGCATCCGACCTTTCTTTGGCAGTGTATGTTGGTGAAATGAGGTTACAAAACTTAGGTTCCTCTGTGCTTCCTATGACAATTTCTGACTTGAGAATTCTTCACAAAGTTTTGTGCGATGTGGAAAACGTCACGAAGGATTCCACAAATAATGAACTCCAACTAGAGATTCTGCTGAAGCGGGTCGTGGCACTCCTGGAGCAACTGTCATCTTCAGCTCTCCCGCATGAGTGACAAGTGCAAGTCGTCAAATTTGTGACACAGCAACTTCAAGTTCTCCTCACTAAGGCGTCGACTTACCCAGCTGACTTTCTGGTGTTCTGCAGCCTTGTGTACAGAATATCGCCGCACGCATACAGATTCATCAGGAGTACAGCAAAATTAAAGCTCCCACATCCACAGACAATAAGACGCATTTGTGCCTCTTACCGTGCTAGCCCACCCAGAAAGCAACAAGAGGATTCATTCCTTTCTTATGCAAGGAGACTGGCATCGACACTAAAAGACCATGAGCGCTTTGTGCGCTTATGATGGACGAGATCCACCTGCAGGCATCCTTTCAGTACAAGGGTGGTTATGTCACTGGTGCAGCGACAAACAATGAAAATGCGGCAAAGATAGCATACGTCTTTGAATACAAAGCTTGTTATCATCAAACAAGGATGTTGTGCATATACTTCCAGTAGCACAAATAGAAGCGAAACAGCTGCATGAATTTCTTGATCTGCTGATCAGGCACCCAGAAGACATTGGAATACGAGTAGTTGCAGTGGTGTCTGACAACAACTCGATCAACCGAAAGGCTATGTCATTTTTTGCTGATCCTCCCAAAGTGAGCATTGTATACAGGCACCCGTCAGACTCATCAAGACCCTTGTTTGTTATTCTGGATGCAGTGCATATATTGAAGTTTATCCGAAATAACTGGCTGAATCAGCGTAATTGTGGAAGGTGCTTCTTCTTTCCCAATTTCAGTGCCCTCTCGGAAAACCCATCTGTCCTGACAGCCTCGTTTAACACACTATGCAAGTTGCATGAAGGAGAAAAAAAAGAGCTTTTGCGACTAGCTCCAACTTTGTCCTTCAAGTCGCTGAATCTATCCAATCTAGAGCGACAAAATGTAAAGCTCGCACTGAGGATCTTCAACAGTTCAACTGCTGCAGCACTAAGAAGCACCAAAGTCGCACTTGAGCATAAAGCTAGTACATTGGAACTTATTAACATTGTTTTGACATGGTGGAATGTGGTGAATGTCAAGACCCCATTTAAAGGTCAGCGTCACCGAGATCCATTTCAAGAACTGATGAGTGCACTGCAATGCCGCCAAATTGAGTTTCTAAACAAGATTGTGGATTGGTTGGACCACTGGCAGAGCTTGAAGCATGATGCTGGCCAGTTAACTCACGAAACGCACATGGCACTGCGACATACCTCGCATGCCCTTGTTGAGGTGTCAACGTATTGCATTAAAGAACTTCGGTTCAAATACGTTTTGCTAGGAAAATTTCAAACCGACAGTTTGGAAGACAGGTTTGGCAGGTACAGGCAGCTGTCTGGTGCCCAATACCACGTTTTGATACGTCAGATTTATGAATCCGAGCAGAAGCTGAGACTTCAGAAGCTACTTGATCTTCCCAACTTGGATACCATTGCACCTTGCATTCCTACCACTGATTTTAAGTTCCTTGTTAAGCAGTTTGATGTTGCAGTGATGGACGATGATGTGAAGGAGAAGGAGAAAATGCTACCAGCTATTACATATGTAGCAGGATATTGTGCATATGCTGCAGTTAGGAAACTTGCCTGCTCTTCCTGCCAGGAAAACTTGACTGTTGAGAATCGGACCATTGAACTGGATGATGATGTGCTGATAGCTAATGCAATGCGTGATGGACTGAAATTTCCACAAGCGGTAGTTGTGAATGCCGTGCTCACAATGAAAATTGTGCTTGACAAGCTGAGAAGTCCGAAGTACGCATCACAATTTTTTGCTTGCGCAAAACAAAAAGAAGTTCTTGTGGGCCTCGCGACTTCCCTTGTTGAGTGCAATGAAGACTTGGATTTCTGCGATGGTGGCCACTCACTTGAACTTGTCTTAAACTATGTTCTCAGTGCTGCTGCCAATACGCTGCTGAATAATTTGTGCAAAGTTCAAAATAAGAAGCTGAATGAAAGCAAGGCTGCAAAGCGGAACAAAGTTGAAAATAAAGGAACTGAAAGCAAGGCTGCGAAGCGGAAGCTCAGTACTCTTCAAGCATAATCTTTTTTCTTATGAATTGTTCTGCCTGTTTGGATTATGATGTATCACGAATAAATATGTCTCACAACGAAAATTCAAGCCTCTTTTAAAATGCACGAAATGGCTGTGCATGCTGTTAAAAATTTCACGAGTGCCTGATGAATTATTTCAAGCCAGCGTTTAGTTAAAACGTACTGAAAATATTCCTTAATGCAAATATTCTGTGCACTCCAAAACCGCGAAAATAATAATAATATTGTAGGGAAAATGCCATTTCGGAAAGAAAAAGCGTAGCATTGGGTGAAGCCGACCTTTAGGCCGATCTCTCTGCGGTGACGTCACGCAGCCCTGCACAGGCCTTCTCTAGTTCTAGGAGGTGTTGCTTCATCAGGAAACTAGCCGGCGCGGCCGATGGAGGTAAGGTCGCCGGCCGGTCTCCGTCTCTGCAAACTGCTCCTCTTCCTATTATGATGTCCCAAAACAAAGTACGTGCGTTAATTGATAGTGTGCCTGCAACTGCGTTAGTGGATACTGGTGCTACGGTTGCCGTCATGAGTGCCACATTCAAGGAAGGACTTGGTTGGAAGATTATGTTCCTGTCGAATGGTGGTGTGACGTTTCGTGGTGTCAGCGGAGAGTGCATCGTTTCTCTATGTATTTGTGCTGCAAGTGTTTTGTTTGGAGCTGAATATCTTGTCACGAATTTTCGGTATTACCGCGGTGCACTCATGATGTGATTCTTGGGATCGACTTTCTTCAGGATTGTGGTGCTTCCGTTATTAGTGGCACAGGGAAATTATGGTGAATAACGCCCTTTTGTCTACGCTTGCTAAGACATCTTTACTGGCGAAAATCTGTTTTGTCATTTCGAATGATTGTCTTTTAACGCGGTGGTCTTTATCACGTGTTCCTGTTAATCTTGCTGTTGCCGAGCTTTCATCGTTTGACGTGCAAATTCAACCACTTCCGATGGGTTGCGTGAAGAAAAATGTACTTGTGCCTCGTTTTCTCGTGACAGTTGTGAACGGCGCCTCAAGCTTATGGGTTTTTAATTGTTCTTCGGTGCCTGCTTTTCTTCCGCGTGATATGAAGCTTGCCGAGTTCGACGAAATCACGTACGGCATTAGCACCGTTTTAAAGGAAGAGCAGCAGTCTGAAGCAAGCGAACCCCAGAGAAGCAGTTCTGAAGAAGAGACCTTAAGAATGATCAGCAAGTCGCTATCCTCACATGAATACCACGCTCTCGCACGTGTCGTTATGACATGTCTTTTGTGTTTAGATTTCTCGAAAGGTGACACGGAGACTTCACAACAGCGTTGTCGTGCTCATCACAGAATGGACACCAGATATGCATACCCCGTTCGTCAAAAACCTTGCCGCGTGTCGTCGACAGAGAGGGGAGTGATAGCTGAACAGGTCACCGATATGTAGCGGAAAGATGTTGTCCAAGAGCCATCTAGTCCGTGGGCACTGCCTGTGATTATAGTAAGGAAGAAGGATGGTCATGGCGCTTTTGCGTAGACTATAGAAAACTGAATGCGGTCACCAAAAAAGATGTGTATCCGCTTCCTAGAATTGATGACGTCATTGATTGGCAGCAATCCGCTGGCTACTTTTCGTCACTGAAATTGATATCAGAGTATTGGCAAATACCCATGCACCCTAACGACAAAGGGATAACGGTCTTTGTGACACCTGATGGCCTTCATGAATTTTATGTTATTCTGTTCGGTCTTTGTAATGCACCGGCGACATTCGAACAATTTATGGACACAATAGTTCTAGGTCTTAAATGGGAAATTTGTTTGTGCTACCTATATGATGTGGTGATTTTCGGCAGACACTGAAAGAGCATACCAGACGTCTCAATCTTGTTTTGGATTGCATACAAAAGGCCAGCTTGATCTCAAACTCTAAGAAATGTCGTTTGGTGAAACAGAGACATTAGTACTTGGACATCTTGTTGACCAAAATGGAGTATGGCCATACCCATGAAACATCGAGGCCGTCAGCGCTTTCGAACCACCAAAATTGGTACGGGAATCGAAGAGCTTCTTCTTGGGCCTATGCTCATATATTCGTCATTTAGTTTCGAAGTTCACAGACGTGGTGCATCCCCTAACATGTCTTCCTCAGAAGGCCGTCCCTTTCAACTGGACTTCAGCTGGCGACGATGCGTTCTGCGAGCTAAAGTTTCTACAACGTCGGGGTGCATACTGCGTCACTTCGATGTGTCCTTGCCTATGAAATTGCGTGCCGATGCTAGTGGCATCGGTATTGGTGCTGTACTTGTGCAGCGTCATCAAGGAGCTGAACACGTAGTGGCTTATGCCAGTCGCTCTTTCAACATAGCTGAACGCATATATACCGTAACAGAACAGAATGCTTGGCAGCTATTTTTGTGGTACACAAATTTCGACCTTATATCTATGGACTTCCGTTCACTGTCGTTACCGGCCATCACGCTTTATGCTGGCTGTTGAATCTTCATGACCCGAATGGTCAACTGGCACGTTGGGCTCTTCGACTTCAGGAGTACAACTTCGTCATCTTGTTCAAGTCTGGACGCCACCACGCAGATGCCGACTGTTTCTCCGGTCTTCCCTTGAAGACGAATAAGTGTCAAGAAGACAGTTTGGTGACTGTTTTGTCTCCATTTCTTCCGCCTTCCCAGACTTGAATACTTTCAAGAAAGAACAAGAGGCTGATATTAGCTTGGAGCCACAACTTGCCGCGGCATCGCGTCCTCAAGCCAACGGCCGCCTTTGTGTCCGTGACGGCCTTCTATACAAGACAAAATTTTCGGCCAGAGGCGCACGCTACCTTCTAGTCGTACCACAGAGCCTAAAATCTGACCTACTCAAGGCCATGCATGACGATGCGACAGCTGGTCCTTTGGGGTCCATCAGAACCTTGAATGGGACACAACAGCGCTTTTACTGGCTCAGAACGCGGGACACAGTCAAGCAATAAATCGCAAGTTGCAAACAATGCCAACGCTACAAGCGGCCTACGACTCCTCCGCCAGGTCTTCTCCATCTACCACCACCTCGTCATATAACATTTGATGAAGTTGGTATTGACCTTTTGGGCCTATTTTCACGCTCGTCTAAGAACAATCGATGGGTGATAGTGTGCGTCGACCATCTGACTCGTTACGCAGAAACTGCAGCGATACCATCCTCGACAGTGGCGTGCGTGGCCACGTTTTTGCTTAGATTCACCATTCTTCGGCATGGTCCTCCCAGAGCGATCATTAGTGATCGTGGTCGCCAGTTCGTTCCGGACGCCGTCGAAGAACTGGTTCGTCTGTGAAATTCGCAGTTCCGTCATTCATTCCCGTATCACCCTCAGACGAATGGGCTGGTAGAACGTACGAACAGAACTCTGACTAACATGTTGGCCATGTACGTATCGTCTGACCACAAGGACTGGGACGACGTTCTCCCCTTCATTACTTATGCGTATAACACGGCCAAACATGAGGCAACCAATTACAGTTCTTTTTACTTCCTTTGCGCACGTTCACCGTTAAGCTGCATAGATACTATTCTACCATTTGACGTCCATAGCGACTATTCAGTCTCCAGGACACTCTGCCTATACGAAGAAGCCCGGCGTATTGCTCGCCTTCATACTGTGGCATCGCAACACCCATTAAAGGAAAGCTATGAGAGCCGCCATCAGTCTGTAGCATACTGCAAAGGAGGCTTTGTGTGGTTGTGGACGCCACAACGTAAACGTGGCCTACGCGAAAGTTTTCACCTCAGCACAGTGGCCCATTCGTCATTGTTGATCGCTTGAGCGATTTGACATACGTGGTAGCACGACTGACATCAGCTGGCCATCAGTCAAACCGAACCCAGCTGGTACATGTCACTCGCTTTAAACGGTTTTACCCTCAATATTCAGAATGATTTATACTCGCCCAGCGGGCTTCGTCTGGAAGCCGGGAAATGCAACGGGTATGAGCCGAACCATCAACTTCGGCCTGCTAATAAACATCCTTCGACCTTATTCGTAACAATATATATATAATCATTTATTTATTTATTTATGGTGAGAAGAATGGTTTTGACTTGCAAACTGTCAGGGTTTGCGACCTTGTTCGCAAACCTTGACAAAGACCAGTCCACCGAGTTGAAACCGTTTGTAATAAAATAAGACATCCACAAAGCTGTTTCTTCTCTTCCCAAGTACGTTTGGCCCATTGTAAAAACTTCTGCACTACAATGTATATATATAAATATATATATATATATATCGTAGTGAAGAAGATGAGTGCTACTCAGAAAGGCCGGGGTATGACTCAGTCGGTGAAGAGGACTAGGTTTGGTTGGCTGGGTACTCAGGCTGGTTCCGCCATTACCACTTGACGTGTCGTGACCGCTCTCCTGTTTTATAAAAGAGTGCCACTTTAAAACGCCTCATTTTAATTAATGGAGATGCCGGGTAACGCTTGATCCTGGAATTACGAAACCGTACGTTGCCTCCAATTGCTACAATGTCCACGCACGACGATCAGCAGGCGGCAGCCTCGGCTCTAACTACTGCAGCTCCTGTCTGTCTCGGCACCTTTCGGCAACGCAAGCCGCCTACCTTCAGTAGAACCGATGACAAATACGTGGAAGGCTGGCTCGACGAATACGACCGGGTAAGCAAGCACAACAAGTGGGACGATGCGCACAAGCTTGCTCTCGTCCAACTTCATTTGACCGACGTCGCCAGTCTGTGGTACCGTAACCACGCGAGAGACCTCCCCACCTGGTCGGCCTTCCGAACGGCGTTTGCGAACTTGTTTGGCCGTCCAGCGCTTCGCAAACTACGGGCGGAACAGCGCTTGCGTACTAGGGCTCAGTAAAATGGTGAGAATTACACCAGTTATGTCGAAGATGTGGTCGACCTTTGCCGGTGTGTCAACTCGGGTATGACAGAAGCCGAGAAGATCAAACACATCTTGAAAGGCGTGACTGACGACGCATTTTAGATGCTTGTCGCCAAAAGCCTACAAACGGTAGCGGAAGTGATCCAACTTTGTCAGAGCTATGATGAGCTCTTGAAACAGCGTGACACCACTCGTCGTGCCAGTGCGCCGTGTGCAACAATCTCCGCTTTAACGTCGGCTGGCACTGCTATAGACCACACCAATTTGCTTCTCCAGATCAAGCGATTTGTCCGAGAGGAGGTCGCACGCCAGTTTTCCCTCGTGCCTTATACCTCCGGAGGTGCCCCATCTACTTTAGCGCCATCAACACAGCGAATAGTCCAGGAGCAAGTGTCCGAGGCACTACCAACAGCTCACGCACCACCTGTGGCTGCTTCATTGACTCTTGCCGAAGCACTGAAAGGAACTCGACGTCCGCCCGTCGTGAACAGCCACGTTTTTTTTTGTCGCGAAAGCCTACATGCACGCGCCCATTTGTCGTACCGACTGAGCCTATGTAACAGGCTGCCCGTCCTTTCTCCCGACCACCACCTCCAGGCTTTCAGAACCCTTGGCGCACTCAAGACAACCACCCCATATGCTTCGCCTGTGGAATTGCAAGCCACGCGGGACGATTTTGTCGACGGCGTGAGTTTTTTCTGCATGACGACGTCAGGCCGAACAATTATGATTTCCCACAACGACCAAAGTCTGCTGTATCTGGCGAGATTGCCACCTTGGACACAATTTCACCTCCCCGGAACTTCAAAAGACACCGGTCGCCTTCACCTCAACGCCGTTCCCTTTCCCCTATGCTACGTCATTGATTGATATGTCGGGTTTAATGTCTCAAAGCCACTATGTGGATATGAGAGACGCCGTAGTGGAGGGCTCCGGAAATTTTGACCACCTGGGGTCTTTAACGTGCACCCAAATCTGAGAACGCGGGCCTACAACATTTCCGCCTCCATCGGAAATGCAGACGCCGCAGCCGGGATCCAAGCCCTCGACCTGAGGGTCAGCAGCCGAGTGCCTTAGCCACTAGACCACCACGGCGGGGCCCCATGCTACGTCAACCTCGCCCTGTCCCTAAGGAAAAGTAGGAGCCGCAGTTCCGGGGGCAAGAACTGCGGATCTTTCGAACTCCGCAAGACTTTGTGTTTTTCGCCGTCCAACGTCGTTGCTGTCTTCGTAGAAGGTATACTTGTTCTTGCATTGGTCGATACTGGCGCCGCAGTGTCTGTAATGACCGAAAAACTTTGCCGTCGACTAAAAAAAAGTCACAATGCCGCTTCACGTCTTAGTTTTGAGCACTGCGAGCGAGCAACAAATTCTCCCTTTTGCTGCATGCACAGCACGTGTCACTATTGCTGAGGATATTTATGTCGTCGAATTTGTAGTGCTCCCGCAGTGTTCCCATGACATTATATTAGGTTGGGACTTTCTCTGCACTTATCATGCCGTCATCGACTGCTCGCGCCGAAGTGGAGTTCGCGCCGTTATGCGACGCTGCTTCATTCGACTCGTCCCTTTCAACTGCAAAAGTTTTCGTTGCCGCCGACACTTCGATACCCCCGTTCTCATCCGCCCTAGTTCTGCTTTCTTGTGACGTCTCTAGTGACTCAACTGTTCTTTTCACGCCTTCCAAAACCGTTGTTCGCCGCAAGTGCTTCCTGATTTCTTTCGCCTTTCTGAATGTTCACAATGGATCAAGTGCAATTTGTTTCAAGTTCGTTTCCCTCGCCTTCCAAGTTACTGTGCGGAGAGTGCCTGGGCTTTGCCGATGACATTGATCCCTCGAGTGCATGTGTAGTTTCTGACCACTCGACTACGCTACCTATTGACGCTGTTGATTGCGGCGTGTCATCGTCTGCCCCACAATTCACTGACGCAATTTCGCGCTGCATCGACACAAAACTTACGGCCTAGCAGTGCACCGAGATCATCGCCCTCCTCGAGCGCTTCCGCGCCAGCTTCGACCACCAGCAACTGACTTTGGGGCGTGCTTCCACATTATCTCACGAAATCTACACTGGCTTTCACACTCCTTTACGTCAGCGTCCATAACGGGTATCAGAATCCGAGCGTCGCATAATCGCGGAACAAGTGGACGACATGTTGAAGTGAGGTGTTATTGAGCCCTCTAACAGCCCGTGGGCATCCCCAGATGTTCTAGTCAAGAAAAAGAATGGCTCAATAAGATTCTGCGTCGACTACCGCTGGATGAATAAGATCGCGCGCAAAGATGTTTACCCGCTGCCTCGCATAGACGATGCCCTTGACTGCTTACAAGGCGCGGAGTTCTTCTTGTCACTAGATCTGCGTTCAGGTTATTGGCAGGTTCCCATGGCTGAGGCTGATCGCCCAAGACGGCTTTTGTTACCCCTGATGGTTTTTACGAATTTAACGTCATGCCATTCGGGCTCTGCAATGCGCCTGCCACTTTCGAGTGCATGATCGACAACATCCTCCGTGACCTGAAATTGCAGACATGTCTGCTTTATTTACACGATGTCGTGATATTTTCAAGCGACTTTTCAACGCATCTTCAGTGGCTCAAGACAGTGCTTACTTGCCTCACCTCCACCGGTCTACAGCTCAACTTGAAGAAGTGATGCTTCGGCGCTCGAAAGCTCCTAATTTTGGGCCATGTTTTATCTAGAGATGGCATTCTTCCGGATCCGACGAAACTCCGTGCCGTTGCCGAATTTCCTAAGCCGAAGACCTTAAAAGAACTTCGCAGCTTTCTCAATTTATCTTCATATTTTCGTCGTTTTATTCGCAACTTCACCTCCATCATATCGCCCTTGACTTACCTTCTTGCCGGCAACAACAACCTTTCTAGTTGGTCGTCAGCTTGTGATGATGCTTTTGCCACACTCCGCCATCTTCTTACATCACCTCCTATACTGCGATATTTTGATCCTCTTGCCCCGACGGAAATACACTCGGATGCTAGCGGAGTGGGCCTCGGTGCTTTGCTCGCCCAGGGTAAACCTGGATTTGAAGAGTACGTCGTCTCTTACGCCAGCCGGCACTCACAAAAGCAGAAGCCAACTATTCAGTCACCGAAAAAGAGTGTCTAGCCATCATATAGGCCATAGGAAAGTTTCGACCCTATCTTTGCGGCCGCCCATTCAGCGTGGTTACAGATCATCACGCATTATGTTGGCTCTCCTCGTTAAAAGATCCCACCAGCCGGCTTGCCCGTTGGGCACTTCGGCTACAAGAGTACGACATTTACGTCGTTTACCGATCTGGCCGGAAACATTCAACGCAGACGCTTTGTCCCGATCACCTCTACGGTGTAGTGACAAGCTGCCGTCTTCGCCTGCCCCAGACGTATATGCACTTAGTGTTAGCGACCTGCTACAGGAGTGACGAAAAGATCCTTGGATAGCTTCACTTATCCACTTGTTGAGTCGAACACCTTCGCAAAATATCCTTAGAAGTATGCGCCGTCCAATACAGCACTTCGTTATCAGAGATGGCTTGCTATACAGATGGAATTATCGCTTCGGAGGACGCTAGTGGCTCCTAGTCATTCCCAGACGTCTCCACTCAGACATACGCGCCTCCTTTCACGCCAACCCACAATGCGCCCTTGCTGGAGTGTTAAAAACCTACAGCCGCCTGTTCCACCGCTATTACTGGCGTGGAATGTATCGCTTCGTTCGTTGCTACGTACGTTCCTGTCTCGCTTGCCAACGCCCGAAGAATCCCACTCTAAGTTCTCCAGCTCCACTACAACCCTTACCTTGTCCTGCCCTACCTTTTGACCGTGTTGGTATCGATCTGTATGGACCTCTTCCGATTACACCAGCTGGAAATCGCTGGGTAATGGTCGCTATAGATCACCTTACGCGCTACGCAGAAAATTCACCGCTCTCTTTTGCGCCAGCCAGTGACGTCGGTCGTTTCATATTGCATCAGATCATTTTATGTCACGGTGCACCACGTGAACTCCTGAGGGACCAAGGGTGTGTGTTTTTGTCGAGAGCCGTTGAATCGCTTCTCAAGGAATGCCAAGTCATTCATCGCACCACCACTGCGTATCATCCTCAAACTAATGGCTTTACAGAACGATTCAACCGTACATTGGGATATATGTTGTCAATGTACGTCACAACCGATCTCACGACCTGGGAAAGTATTCTCCTTTTTGTAACATACGCGCTTAATACTGCTGTCCAGAAAACCACTGGTGTCTCTCCATACTTCCACCTTTATGGTCGTGAGCCCTCTTGCACGCTAGACACCATCCTTCCTTACCACCTGGATGTTGCTGAGTCGACGACGATGTCACAAGCTGCTAAATACGCGGAAGAGTGTCGTCAGCTTGCCCGCTCCTTCACAAGGGCTGAACAGCAACGCCAGAAACATCACCGCGATAGCAGGACGCCTACGGTTTTTTATGCATCGGATGACCTTGTCTGGCTTCGCATCCCTTCAACCAGCCCTGGTCTCTCAACGAAACTGACGTACAAGTATGACGGCCCTTACCGTGTTGGTAAACAAACTTCACCCGTCAATTACATCGTGGAGCCGCTTGAGCAGCCCCATGATCAACAACGCCGTGAACGTGAGACCACCCACGTAGACCGCCCAAAACCATATTACAATCCCTCTATTGTCTCCTGCCCATAAGTCGCCAGGATGGCTGTTTTCCGTAGGGAGGGAAAATGTAGTGAAGAAGATGAGTGCTACTCAGAAAGGCTCAGTCGGTGAAGAAGACGACGTTTGGTTGGCTGGGGCCCCGCCACGGTGGTCTAGTGGCTAAGGTACTCGGCTGCTGACACGCAGGTCGCGGGTTCGAATCCCGGCTGTGGCGGCTGCATTTCCGATGGAGGCGGAAATGTTGTAGGCCCGTGTACTCAGATTTGGGTGCACGTTAAAGAACCCCAGGTGGTCAAAATTTCCGGAGCCCTCCACTACGGCGTCTCTCATAATCATATGGTGGTTTTGGGACGTTAAACCCCACAAATCAATCAATCAATTGGTTGGCTGGGTACTCAGGCTGGTTCCACCATTACCACTTGACGTGGCGGAACTGCTCTCCTGTTTTATAAAAGAGTGACACTCAAAAACGCCTCATTTTAATTAATATATATATATATATATATATATATATATATATATATATATATATATGTATATATATAGCGCTATTTGTTCAGGGATTGCGAAGAGAAGAGAGCCCCGTCAGACAATCTGCGAGCGGTAACTGCGCTACTGAAGGCTCTGAGTCTGCGTGCGACGCAGACTAAGAGTATATATATATATATATATATATATATATATATATATATATATATATATATATATATATATATATATATATATATATATACTAACCAAGTATCTATCTCACGAAATTGCACCTAAGGGCCTCCGCCTAGCCTGCAACCCCTCAATGTCTTCACTAAGGAAAGCCGAAAGGGGGAAGTGAGAAAATAATTACTAGAAGCGTCCTTGCAACTGACTCGGGTCATTTCGGACCATAGTGAGCGTAAGGCCGCCGACTACAGTGTAACGGAGGCCACGCAGAAATTGGTATCTAATCTCGGAGAGCATGAGGCAAGAGAACTGGAAAGATATGAACTAAAAAAGAGAGGCGAAATTCCAGATTTCACAGGAATATAGGAATGAGGCCGTACAAGAACGCCAGAGACCACCCGTACCACAAACTAACTTTGAGGAGAAAATGGGAACTCGAAACTACAGTGCAATTCTAATCAACACATCCTTACCCTCGAATATGACGCTTACACTCCCGTGCCACGTGATAGCCAAGAGCAGCCGAAAACTTATGAAAAAAATATCCTCAATCTGTCAAACACAACACTCACACCCGCTCAGCCTCAACTTTTGTTGAGAGGCTTAACCTTTTGTCCATCATGCGGTAAATTCAATGAATTTGAACTGTACCAAGACCTCGATAACTTTGCGCGTAATCTCCGCCTCCTTGAATACTTTCATGATCGCAAGGACTGTACGGACGAGAATAGATTGATTGGTAGTGACAAATCATGGTGTCCAGGTGAGCAGAGGGACAAACACCTCGATATGTATATATCAGCAGTTCAAAAAGATATCATCAGAGCGTATGAAAAAAATCGGCCATTTCGAAACAACATATAAAGTCAGAACGAAGGGCACTCAATGAACTACGTAAAAACACTGGAATTAGTATCAACCCGGCTGATAAAGGGGGCTGCATAGTAATTCTAAACACGTCGGACTACTTAAAGGAAGGGAAACGACAACTATCAGACACAAAATTCTACAAAGAACTTTCAACGGACCCGACTCCCGAATTTGAAAGGTTGATAAAAGTAACCTTAAACAATCTCCACCGGGACGAGAAAATTACCGGCAAAATGTTAAAAGCAATGTTACCGGCCCATTCTGTTCCCTGTCGATTCTATTTGCTCCCCAAAATACACAAGGCAGGCAATCCGGGACGTCCAATAGTATCCAGTAACAGCACATCAACAGAAAATATATCAGAATTTATCGATTCCTTAATAAAAAAAAACATCCCCCCAAATTTTCCTTATTATCTAAAGGACACAAACCATTTCATCTGCGAAACTTCAAGTCTCGACATCCCAGGCGGCAGTTTTCTGGTGACCATGGACGTCTGTTCCCTGTACACCAACATACGCCACCATGACGGAATAGCGGCTATGGTTTCTGAATATGTAAAAACTGACTCATCAACTAGTGTAAGTGGCGAGGTAATGTTTACACTTTTTGAACTTGTACTAAATTATAACCATTTTAAGTTCAATGGCAAGCATTTCCTTCAGGTCAGTGGCACTGCAATGGGCACGAAAATGGCCTCAAACTTCGCGAGCACCTTTATGGCTTTACTTGAAATTCCATTCATTGAGGGACGCACCTTGAAACCTTTCTACTACAGAAGATACTTAGACGATTTTTTTATTATATGAAACCATGATGAGGGAAGTCTTTTCCGCTTCATAGAGGATTTTAACAAGTGCCACCCGTCAATAAAATTCACGCACAAAATTTCCAAAACTAGCATTAACTTTTTGGACGTCACTGTCATGGTAAAAATTGACCGCTTGTCAACAAACCTTTACTAAAAGCCAACAGACCGTCAAATGTACCTACATTTCAACAGCAGCCACCCAAAGCATTGCAAAACGGGTATTCCATATTCTCAGGCCTACCAGTACCGAAGAATATGCACCGATATGCGGGAATTTGACACACACACGGAACACCTAAAGCATTCCTTATTGAAACAAAATTATCCGGAATACATTATTGACGATGCCATACTACGTGCTCGCAACGTGAACAGGAATGATATACCTAAGGGACCAAACAGAGTATCTAAAACGACTTCCCAAATGAATCTTGTACTAACTTACTCCTCATCAGCGCCACGAATGAACAACATACTTTCCCGCCATTTCAACATAATCAGGCAAAGCAAACGACTAACTTCTACTTTCGCAAAGCCACCTCACGTGGTGTACCGCAGGGATAAAAATCTGAAGGACATTCTTGTCAGAGCAAAAACAAACACCACCAAATTTCAATCAGGGTGCCATCCCTGCGGAAAAGCTCGATGCAAGGTATGCCCACAGATGGTCACAACACGTGAATCCAAAGCGAACTTCTCGGATTTCAAATTCTGCATAACTTAACACCTTAATTGTGACTCGAGTAACGTAATATACATGTTACATTGCAACATCTGCGGACAAGAATATATATCGGCCAAACACACACGCCATTTCGGCTGCGGTTCAATAATCACCGGTACCACGCCACTTCACTACCAAAGCTACCTTTATCTAGACATCTGCGCCTGCCAAGCCACAGTTTTGAAAATATCAGCGTAACTCTTTTGCAGTCCGGTTTCTCAAACAGGCCGGTTTCTCAAACAGTGGTTCTTCCTCTTTTTTACTTTCTTTCTTTTCTTTCTTTTTTTCGTCTTTTTTCTTCCGCCCCCCTGTTTTTCTTTCTTTCGTGTTTTAGTTCCTTCTCACTCTCGCAAACATCTTTCAAGTCGAGAGGGACGCGGCAGCAACGAAGTTTGGAAGTTCATGTCAGTATAACTCATCCCCTGGTGAAGGGAGGTCCCCTTCCGAAACTGTTGGGAAATAAAGATATTTATCCTTGTTGACAACGCTCCCGTTGTGCCATATCCCATACCTTCACAAAGACTAACTGGCCCGTTGAATAATTACTCCCACAATATATATATATATATATATATATATATATATATATATATGAATTTGATTCCATTATTTAAATGAAACAAAGAAAGAAAAGCGATGGCGTGGCTGTGTGCTAGAGCAGCCGCTTGCCACACAAAAGACCCGGGTTCGATTGCCACTAAGAACAAGAAACATTTATTTTATTTGTATCATTCTCGATTTTTTGTTCATGCAAAGATTACGATGTTTCGCCCACAACCAATGACGGCGATGCTGGAATTTTAGCGAAACGAGCTCTTCAACAGTATTCGCGCTGAAATTTGTGATCATAGTCCTCAAAAGAATCCTTATGCACTGGGACAAACCTACGGGTAGCGTAAACGAGAAAGAAAAGCTTAACTTGGGTGATAATTAAAAAAAAGCATCAAAGATGAACATGCAACGAACTCGAAACGCGGGAATATCTCGCAAGAGCGACACGAACACCATCTGGAAAATCGGTCGCGGCGTAATCTAGCAAAATTGGGAGCGCTCATCTGAGTCTAAATATGTTCTCTGTCATCGTCTATGTCATGCTGAATTTTTCCGCGTATGAAAGGAACTCGGAAAACGGAATCTATTAATGGAATATATCACTGCTAAAGCGCGTTGGTGTGTTAACAATAGGGGAATTTCATTAAGGTTGCCGCCATCCCGCCAGAAAGGACCTTAGCTCTACTCTGAATTGGCATGGCGGATAGAATAGCGTAGTACCCATAAAGTGATTTCTGGTTCTGTGTGTGATTGCTTCGTATTGATCATATAGCGCTCTAGAAATCATTCTCACAATGATTCTTAATACCATTCTACGGCATGTGTCATTCTATTTATTCAGCAAGTAAACTAGCAAGTGAGCTGGAGTGTTAGTCTAGCTTGCTGGCAAGTTTATTTGCTGTTATTGAAATTACAGTAAATGTATAGCTACAGAGTTTTAAAGTATTTAAAGTAATGTGCTACACTATTTATATTACTGGCTTGAATGATTTGAATTCGTTCCGGGAACGACAAATATGCAAGAGAAAATTAATGTGAATAATTTATTTCAAATTTTTTATGTTCCCTACTATGACTGAACGCCAACATCGTAGAACACAAGAATATTCTGAATAGTCCTCAACTTTTCGCATTTCTTCAAGATATATCTTTCCAACTGGTAAAAGGCGTAGGTATACAAAGTTTCACAACAATACAAAGGCAGTCAGATGACGTAGCTTACATTTTGAACCCTGGCGTGTTACTTGAACGAGCTTCTGTCTGTCGCAGTCGGTTGTGGCCACACAAAGGGTGCAATCTCGGGGTGCTCCTTTAAAAGCGGCAACGCACGCGCGAGAAAAACCGCTTGAAGAGGCACATACTTTCACCCCGACACTGCTCTGTACATGGTCAGCAAAATACGCTGTTATGTGAGGAAGCAAGGGGCGACGCGACCTGGCAGCGAAAAAGCACGTTAATGCTGCACGGGTTTGCACTTAGCGATGATGCCCTTCAGACTTATATGTTCCATAATAATAGGTGATAGGTATTATAAAATGAAACACAGTACATTTTGGGGGATTTCTCCTCGAGTCACATGGAATATATTTGCCTTCGCTAAAGCAGCCGGTAACAAGAACCTATTTGCGCAGACATCATACAAATTAGCACACAAATTGGACCAAACTGTGAATATTCACAAGAAAATATAAAAGCAAGCTATAAAAAAATTTGCCTGAAATCAACATAGCGTCAAATAACACGCGTGAAATGGCGTAAAAAGGCACAATTATAAAAAAAGCACAATTTAGACCTCGTAAAGTAGATATACGACTATGAATATCTTTCGCAAAATGTTCGAAAGGTAACTGCCGATGTGCGCTGTGAAAGTCATTTCAGGGTTTGACTTTTTCATAGACGTTTGTATTGTACAGATTTCATACAAGAAAGGTGAGAGAGTAACCAAATGGTTAACGACGCTCGCCGTCGGATCGTGTGTTCGTGGGTTCTAATCTCGTCTCGAGCACACAATTTTTCGTAAATAATATTTCTGGTTCTCTTTATTTGCAAGTGTTTCTTTATACTTCGTTCATTTTGCTGTTTCTGCATTTGTTCTCTTTCTCATAAAGGTTATTGCACCCCACGCTGGATAGTTCAGTGCACTTGATCCGGAAGTCAAATAAAACACTAATAAGAAGACGGTGATGAAGGAGAGGTTGAGGAAAGTGATGTTGTTAACAGCTACCTTCTTGAAACAAAACAATTGTTACTTTAATATTCTATTTGGATAAAGTTATATAATTTTAGAGCAGCTCTGAGCGTGACGTGCACTAATGCTGTCTCAACCGTTAGGACGAACGCTCATCCTGTCATCTGTAATCCCCTTCTTCACTGGCTTCTTGTCTTGACGCTTAAACAGAGCTACGCTGTAACTATACGATTTTATCATGCACCAATTCACCCAATATATAGTACTTTTACCGGTATTGATACATTTTAAGGAGCTCATTCAATCAGAAGTTTCAATTATATGGCCGCCACTGCAATAATGACGATAATTTCTTCTAACCTGTCGCGGACCAATGCTTGGCAAGATTGCTCGCTAGTGGAACGGCCCAATGCTCGTCACTGTTACCCGTGTAAAGGTAAGCACCTATGGCTAACATTACCAATAGCTCACGACACCACTAACATCACACACTCGTCACTTACGACACGAGTAACAATAACATAGGAATTGATAGTGTGCCTATAAGGCACGCATAAATGTATATGAAGCAGACCAAGGAAAGAAGAAAGAAATAAAACATTCGTGACTCCTACCAACATAGCTTTTTTTATTTATCAAGTACTTTGAGCGCAAGTTCGTCGTTGCCGAGAAGATGGTGTTACAAGTCTTGTGTGATCAGTGTGGATGGGGCTGTTCCATTCAGATGACGTCATCGGTGCGCAAAGTGAAAGTGCACGCAGGACTGCCGGCATGGAACTTTAAGTTACAATTTAGGTGAGATGAAACATCAGAACGTGGCACTAAGAACGGGCGTTTTTTTTTTGTAAGTAATACGTGTCCTCCTGAGACCTCATGAAGAATTATGAAATGCAAACTCAAATAAAGTGTTCATTTTGAACATTTTAAATTTAATTCCAATTCGTCTTTGTTTTCCATTGCCCAAAAGAAGGCAAAGGGACTAAAAGCCGCACATGCAGCTTAACAAGGGTCCCGACTTCCTGGTAACTAGCAGTGAAGTGAGCATTCAGAGGTATAAATTTAATACACGACTCCAAATACCACAGATAATCAAGCTTGATAATATGCAATAGTTAAAATAAGCAGCAGCTACATTTTAGCTACTGAACATTAATTCATTATACCACACTTCACGCAAACATGAATTTGAGTGAAACTGAGCGTAGCATGAACCGGAACATATACGTGTGCACATTGCAAAAATAACAACACCTTGCTTGACACATCACACACAGATGAAAACAGAGCGTAAATTCAATCATGTGTGCTGTGTCAGTCTGTAGACATTTTTCCCATACAGTAATGTCTAATATCTATATTAGGTGCGACAAAAGGACTGAAGTCACCACTGAAAAGTACATTCAATAGTTCAAGCACTATGTAGCTCAATGGCTGCGTACAACCGTATGCCCTACGGGCGGTAGGTAAAGCCAGTCATTTCTTTCATCTTGTAACCTTGATAGACTTATTGCAGTTACTCGGAAGAAAAAAAAGGGAAAGCTGAAATTTTAAAAGAGAGAATGAATGTGTCCATTTTGTTACATCAAGGCTAACCTATATAAAAGTCAAGAAAGCTATTTTCGTTCAAAGCGGGAAGAAATATCTCACACTATGTGCTTTTAGCACTGGTATTTGCAATCTTCCTTGCATTATTCATCGCACTCTTTATTGTGGCGTATTAATTCGCATATAAAATGCCTTGCTACGTTTAGGGGCTCCCAGAGACTTGCTAATCTGAACCTATATTTCTACCGCATTTTGCAGTTCTAGCATTTGCATGCCGCGTGTCCCAAATGGAGTTCTTGCCACTCTGTTTTCAAAGCAACACCAAAGATAAACAGTGAATTTTTTTAGATTGATGCCCGGCACTTTGAGAGATCAAACATATTTAGTATTGTAGTGTTCCTACTTAAAATAACGGAACAGCATTAAAGCTTCAGTATGGAACTGGCGTCCATCTTAATCTGCTTTATTTTTCCCTTCCTCCTCCTTTTCTTTCCTGCCGCGGCTCTCGTGCTTCTTCATCTTCTGTCCAAAGGCTCATACCGCTTCACCCTTCCCGCTTTCTTTTAATTACCCCTCCTGGGGTAATACTTGAAGACATTCCCAATTGAAGCACATTCAACAGATCCACGTTCACCAGTGTACCAGACAGTCTTCAAAATTCCGTTCTGGGTGGCTGTCTTGGTCACAGAGTAAGGCCCATAAAATTTTGCACTGGAATCTCTTATTCCTTTTCTCACTAGTACGAGGTCGGTGACTTGAATGTTTGGCATGTCTGCTCGATGCCTCTTGTCGAAATTCTTTTTCATTCGTTTTCGGTACATCTCCTCCTGTGATTTTTGTTGCCTCTCCTCGACAATCTTGAGGTTTTCCAAGAGTCCCAACTCACGATCTGCCTGCAGAATAGGGGTCTCTCCTGTAGAAGCGTACTGTGGACTGCACCCCAAGCCACTTGTGTAGGATCGGTTATGATGTTTTACGGCTGCTTCTAAAGAACATTTCCATCCCCCAGGAAAATTATCGTACATCTTGATGTATTGTTTCACGTCCCGTATGGCACGTTCTGCAAGCCCATTCGCCGCAGGATGGTATGGCGCACAGAACTTGATCGATACATTGTGATCTCGAGCCCATCTTACTAGCTTTTCACTCTTGAACGCGGGGCCGTTATCGCATACGATTGTCCGCGTAGTTCTAAACATGTCTCTTTCGAGAAGGGTTATGACGCTATTTGCATCTTCTTTTCCTGCTCGTGCCGCGACCATCCTGGTGCATTCATCTATGGCCAGCAGAAAGGCTTGCGTTTTTCTGACTCCTTCCCGTTTCTTGTTAAGTTCGGCGAAATCCAGGTGAACTACTTCAAAAGGCACGTTCGAGTGGCAAGGTAGTATCATGGTGTCCGTAGGCTGTTTATACTTGACTTTGTGTACTTGACACACATGGCATGAACGAACGTACTGACTGACGTCTTTCTTCATGTGAGGCCACGTAAACCTCTTGACCAACTTGTTGTAGGTACGCCAAAAGCCGTCGTGTCCTCCAGATTCTGGGCTATCGTGGTACAAGTAAAGCACTTTGGAAACAAGAGTTGGTGGGACTTGATACCGACCTTCAGTAAAAACCAGTTGTTCTGAGCCTTCCCACAGCTTCACTTCATTGATTTCTTCAGATTTTTCTGTGTTGTTTTGTACCATCAATCTTGATAGAGCATCTGCATCGGTTAAAAGCGGTCCTGGTCGGTGCGAGATGGTGAAGTCAAATTGCTGCAAGTAATTCACCCATCTGGCGATACGCCCTTTAGTTTGGATCATATTCAAGAGATGAGTGAGTGCCTGGTGATCGGTGAACAAAGTGAACTTCGTACCTTCCAGGTACGTGCGGAAGTAGTCAACGGCCTTCAGAACCGCCAGTGCTTCCTTTTCTGTAGTAGTGTAGTTTGTTTCAGACGGCTTGAAAGTGTAACTGTAGTAACCTACTACGTGTCGCTTTTCTCGGCCAGATGCTTCAATACATTTTTGATACAACACTGCACCAGTCCCATAATGTGAGGCGTCAGTGTTCAATTCAAAGGGTAAAGTGAAGTCTGGTATACGCAGAACTGGGTCAGAAGAAATTCTGTGCACCAAGTCACGGTAGACTCTCTCACATTCGTCACTCCATTCAAAGGGAACTTCTTTCTGCGTTAAGCGCGTGAGGCATCTAGTTTTGACAGCAAAGTCCTTTATGAAAGATCGGAAATGTCCTGCCAATCCCAAAAACACACGCAGTGAATGGACGTCATATGGTTTCTTCAACTGGGAGATCTTCTCGACGGACTCTTGTTTTGTGCTTTTGGTGTTCCCATCAAAGACTCTTCCAAGAAACACAACTTTTTGTTGAAAGAATGCACTCTTCTTAAAATTAACCTTGAGATGTGCCAAGCTCAAGGCGTTTAACACCTGAGACAGATGGTCCTGATGCTCAGCCTCTGTTTTGGAGAAGACTATAATGTCGTCTATGTACACATTACAAAAAACACCAAGGAATGGCTTTAGGACTTCGTTCATGATCTTCTGGAACCACGCTGGCGAGTTTTTCCAACCGAAAGGAAGCCGGTTGTATTCGTAGAGATCGAATGGCGTGATAAAAGCGGTGTACATTTTTGTTTCTTCGGTTAGTGGGATCTGCCAGAAACCTTTGCATAAATCGATGCGGGAAAAATGTCGGCAACCCCCGGTCTCATCTATAATTGTGTCGATCTTCGGCATAGGAAATGGTATGAGTTCTGTCTGACGATTGAGAACCCTGTAGTCGGTGCATAATCTGAAGGTTCCGTCTTCTTTCGGTGCGATCGTTATGGGAGAAGCGAAGGGTGATACCGAAGGTCGTATGATATCAGCATCTAGCATCTCCTGCAACTCTTTCTTGAGCCACATCTTTCGCTCTCTTGACATATTGTAAGGTGCTTTTCGGATGACGGTCTTATCAGCGAGTTCGAAAGGAACCTTGTGGGACTTCATCGCCTGAGGATAGCTTCCTATGCATACAAGTTCAGGGTAGGTCGTTGCGATATCCTCCGCGCACTTGACAACTCGTAGATTATCTTGTCTACCCTGATTTGTCTCGTTCCTTGCTACTCCTTCGACTAGAACCACATCGTCCCAGTACACGTTGATCTTTAGTTTCTTTATATCTGGTCTTGATAGCAAAAAGTCGTACGTTACCCCCTCTATCACCAACACTTCGCTCTCTATTTGCTGACCCTGGAACTCGATGTTTACAAAGGCCCACTGATCATGCAACGTTACTTTTCCATCATAGCCTTGTACTCGTAGGATTCTTCCACTATGCAAGCGATTTGCATCCACCAGCTTGGCATTTATAATGGACACAGAAGCACCGCTGTCTACCAGAGCCATCATATGTTTGTTTCCTACTTTGACGGAAATGTGAAGTAGGCTAGAGCAACTTAAATAAACAGTCTCATTTGGAGTCATCGGGTGGGACTGATCACCCTCGTTTATTAGTTTTTTTCTGTCGAATACTCCTGAGCTTCAGTGTCGAGATTATTCACTCGACATCTTGGAACACGCCAGGGCAAGTTATCTGTGCGAGTAGCGAGGTGGCTCGGTTCTCGCTGAGCGCGGCTTGACCAGTCCGCTTTACTCCGACTGAAACAGCTGCTTGACTCGGCGGTTATGCTTGTTTCCGAAGCTGATGGTATGTTCTGAAGACACGCGAGGAGGTCATCTAGAGTCTTTGGTGACAGTATTTGCACTTGCTTCAACACGTTAGTGTGCAATCCATGCATTATTAAGGCAACTACGGCCGTAGATGGAAGCAAAGGCTCCGCCAGCTTTAAAAGACGGCGTTTCTCAAAGAAGTACTCGACAAGGCAACTTTGCTCAGACTTGAAATTAAGCGCCGTGTTCCATCTTTCTACTGGATTGCTTCGGAATGCAGTCAAAAACTTTTTCCTCCACTGGCTCCAAGAGTCGTCACTGTCTTCCAGAATGCATGTTTCATACCACTTTCGCGCAACACCTCTCAAGTAAACGCGCATGTTGGTGATTTTAGCCTCATCAGAGAGCCACTTGTTTTTTCCAGCGGCATATTCGTAGAAATCAAGCCAACTTTCTGGATTTGAAGACACACCGTCGAAAGCATCAGGTTCTACGAATTTAGGTGTCGGTCTCTCAGCATTCAGAGAGCTTATAAGAGATGTCATTATTTGGTTTTGTTGAACCATCTGTTCCTGTTGCAGCTGAAAAGCTTTTAAAACGAGGCTCACCTCTTCCGTCGAAGATCGTGATCCTGAGTGTTGTCGACGCACTGGTTCAAGAACTAGGTCGTTGAAGGTTGCCACACGCAAGTTCACTTTCACAGCACCTTTCCGTCGTAGTTCAGTAGTGTCTACGGCTGCCTTTTCCACAACCAGGTTCACGAGTTCTTCCGAGCTGAGCTCACGAGGTAGGTCTACCGCTGCTTCGTCTTGAACTTGGTACTTCGAAAAGATGATCTCCTCGGAGGTCTCGTCTATGAAGAACGTCACCCACATGATGGCTTCGATCCTGTCGGCTGCGCCAAAATAATGTAGTGTTCCTACTTAAAATAACGGAACAGCATTAAAGCTTCAGTATGGAACTGGCGTCCATCTTAATCTGCTTTATTTTTCCCTTCCTCCTCCTTTTCTTTCCTGCCGCGGCTCTCGTGCTTCTTCATCTTCTGTCCAAAGGCTCATACCGCTTCAAGTATCACAGACATAAGTTCTCTATTAGCGGAGAAAATTGAGGTTGACGCTGCATTTTTCTTTTTGGCATTCTAGTATCCTCTCGGGACGAAAGATTTTGCACAATGCATTTTTCGTAATTTCGCAACATTAGCTCGGTCAAACATTGTGAGAATTTGTTTCATACATCTAAAGAAACCACATGATACAGTGTACTTCATTTTTAATAACTAGAAGTTATGTAGAAACCAATAGACACCTTCCAATGTTGATGATGTCACAGTGTCTGCTGTTGGAATTTCACGGTGGCGTCTACATCCGCAGTTCTTTTTCACGTGTTTTCTCGCGTATTAGGAGTCCTGTCGTGGTAGAATTGTTGGTGAAGTCGTACTTTAATAATGCATGAGAAGGTGTTTTGCTTTTCAGTGTCCTTTACACTTAAGGAGGTCGAGAATGATTTTTGCTACTTTCATGAGCTAGCGGTCATTGGTGTACTTGATTCTAGTATTTATCGCTAATATAAGTCGAGAAAAAAGATAAATAACCTTATGGTCTATTTCTTTGTAAAGCTATATTTGCTAAGTTATATCTCGTACGCGTCTGTATACGCTCCATGCGACCCAAATATTGATGTATGCTTGCATGCGATGCGGCCACGATAAGTTTTTTTTTTCATTTTTTGACTTACACTTACCCGCATGTATCCTATCTATTTCAATCAGGCCTAGCCTGTCCCCTTCATAATCATGCCACAATATTGGACTTGAATTCTCACTGTTGTATCCTTATCTTCCTCATCATTATCATCATCACTGGAACCATTACTAATGCTATTTGACCATTCACTGCTGCTGCACAGCTCGGTCTCAAAGTCGCCTTCATTAGAGAAGTGAACGTCATTCTGAAGGAGTAGCGATTACAACTAATAGTCACAAAGAATTGTGCCTGGAACAAAAACAAAATTTAATGTATTTATCAGAGCAACGACTTTCAGTACGCAAGTGAAAGTTGCGCGTATCTGAAAATAAACTCAAGAAAGCAAGTCCAAAGTTTTCCTGTGCCTTTCCCAGTTTATGTTTATCGATCACCCTCACCGCATGGCAATATGTATGAGGTATTTTGTTACGGAAATTTTGATATGAACTGGTGGTCTACGCGTGCTTTTCTCGTGTGATGCCACCATGCTTAATTTACCTGCAAGCGTATACGTGGGCATACAACGAGATATCGCGCGCATTTTGATTTTAGGTGCTTCTGTTCGAAATAGCATCAATTTTCTTCAAGTGATCTTCAAGTATAGGAATACAGTGCAAGTTTTGAAAATGTGTGGTGATGGGTACCCACGCATTGAATTTATAGTATGTTTGATGGTACAGGAAAAGGCTTTATTTTGTTAGAATGGTTAGGATGGTCCGTAGAAGTCTTTACTGAAGCAACACACGTAGTTCGAGAGTAATTCGTAACAACAAAACGAGCTGCAGAGTTTTCGATTGATTCTAGTGCAATGATAACTGCTCAAGAGTGATTATCCCAGATTGAAGAAACACAGTCGAGTTTCAACCTGTCTGTTGTTTGATGACGAAGAAACTTTTAATCAATCACAACTTGATACTTAGTCGCGACACACGGAGGTGCAAGTGTAATGCGCATTGTTAACCACATAATTATAATTAGTCCATGACAAACGGTTACCTACGTAAGAACAAGACTATTTGTAAGCATTAACCAATGGCTGCTGAAAATATTAAATGAGTAAACAGCGCTATTGCAGTCATTACTTCATTTTGAGATACTGACTACATGGCATTTAATATTACTCCTTTTCATAGACCAGAGTGAGCACCAAGAACCAATGATATTAGGATCAGATTGAACTTTGCATGAATCATAAAGGTTACTATCACGAGATAGATGACACCTTCATAGGCAAATAGCCTGATTGTTCGCGTCAAAATGATCAGGCAGAGTTTCTCGCGCAACAACATCTGCGGTGGCAAAAGAATTCGTCATTGTCATCCTAAACTTCAAGCTCACACAGTTGGTGTTAGAGCCAACCCGCGCGACAACTAGTTTAGCAAACATATTAGACTTGATATTACCAACACATTCAAAAATTTTATCTCCGCTTACATGCCTGCACAATTTCAGTGATCATAGGGTTATACACTCACTATTCAACTTCACTCACTCGCACAGACAAATAAAATCGGAGACTATCAGGGAACTACGAGCTTCAGGACTTTTTACTAGTCTTCGAAGAGCGTTTTCGAGCAGATAAGTGGAAGACAACTGCACAATTTTCAGCAAAAATTTGAAGGAGTAAGCAGGAAAGTTCATACAGAACTTCAATTCGCACGTCTTTCCAGAAAACCATGGCTCTGAAAACCTTGAAAAGACTTGTGTGATGTGTGTGTTTACTTCTAAACACACGAAAAACCTGAGCCGACAGCTGGCAGTCGGCCGCTGTGGGCGGGCCTTGCCCACCCGACGAAACACTTACGGGGGCACGAGTCGGGAAGAAAAATTCGAAGATAGAGGGACTCTCAAACTGAATGCCATAGGTGTCGATTGTACGTTTTTCGGCCTACGCGAACACTGCAACTTGCAAATAAGAAAAGACGGGTAGTTTGGGCTGCAAATTAAAACAGTGCTCCCAATTGAGAGAAATACTACGAGCATGTTTGCTCAACCTACGCAGAAAGAGAATGTTTGCTCAATTTACGCAGCACTAAGCACTCGTTTTTTTACACATACCTACCCAACATGTTTACCATTAACCCCAGGAAATGTCGCGAAGTAATTATACCGCAGAAAACACACAGCATTACACCGAAAGCGAAGTGAGTGATAATAATTAGTTTTCTTGAGTCTAACCAGTTACTTTGTTCTGACCGCCCCACCGCGGTGGTCTAGTGGCTAAGGTACCCGGCTGCTGACCCACAGATGACGGGATTGAATCCCGGCTGCGGAGGCTGCGTTTCCGGTGGAGGCGGAAATGTTGTAGGCCCGTGTGCTCAGATTTGGGTTCACGTTAAAGAACCCCAAGTGCTCGAAATTTCCGGAGCCCTTCACTACGGCGTCTCTAATAATCATATGATGTTTTTGGGACCCTGAACCCCACAAATCAATCATCATGACTTTATTCTGACCAACATGGGGTTCGGCACGGTCTTTCAACGGTCACACAATTAGAAGAAACGCTGCACAATTTTTATAAAAACGTCGATGCCCACATGCAGACTGGTGTAATTTGTGGAAATTTCAGGAAATCGTTTGATAAGGTTTTCCACCGTAAGTTTCTTAAGCTTGAAATATTAGGTATGAGCGAAGAAGTTTTAAAATTGATAGAAGCTTATTTATCAATGCGTCAACAGGCTGTAAAGAGTGAAAACTATAATTCAAGATCAATACGCGTGTACTCAGGCATTCCGCAAGAGTCTGTTTTAGGACCAATTCTTTTTCTGACATTTGTTAATGATATATGTTGCATAGCTAAGGCGCCTATTCAAATGAAACAGCTTTCAGATAACTGCTAGGTTTACTTGCCCGGGACTTGTTGAAGCGAGCAAATTGATCTGAACAGGCAAATGCAGGCATTAGATGAGTGGTGCAAAAAGTGAGATATAGAAATAAACTCTGGCAAGAAACAGTCACACATAATCACTCCGGTGGGCGGGAAGTGCCTTTCCTGTACAACAGCGGAAATAAACGTTTAAATAACGCCGCTTGTTTTAAATACCTGGGAGTTAGTATGAAGCACACATTACCAAGTTTTGTTTAATAATGTTTTCTACCTTTTGCGAAGGGAGCAGACCTTGGCAAATGGAGTCTAATTTTCAGAAAACCGCGACAATAACTTTTACAAATAAAAAGAGCCATTGCAACATAGATATGGCGACTCCAATCACATAGTAGAAAAAGTTCAGCAATTGAAGTATCTTGGTGTTGTATTCTCTCCATACTTAAAGTGGCACAAACGCATCGACCTTACTTCTGCAAAATCGCTTAATAAATTAGGTTACTTAACAAGAATGCTAAAGGGCGCCACAAAGGAATGCAAGCTTATAGCCTACAAATCACTGGTCAGGCCTCTTCTCGAATATGCGTCTGTTGTGTGGTCACCACATCTTGCAATTGACATAAATAAACTTGAGGTCATCCAGCGAAAATCGATTTGATTCATGTTTAACTGTTATGACCGCGATTTCTCCCCTTCAGAGCACTACCATGCTTTATTGCCAAACCGTTTAGAACACAGACGTATGTGTGATCGGCTTACCGTGCTACATAACATTGTGCACGATTCCGTCCACCTAGCCACACCAATTTCGTTCTTCAATTATCCTACCCCCGTGACTCGCCGATTCAATCCGTTCAACATTGTGCCATCCAGATGTTTCCTTGATTGTTATAAATACTCTTTTTTTCCGTGCACAGTTGACACTTGGAATAATCTGGATGCTACTTTGAAACGACTACCGCATGCGCTGTTTGTTAAACAAGTGTCCAATTAATTTTCTTGATGTTTTGAACTTTGCTGTTGTTCCTTTTGTTTGATCATTTATTATTTGTTGAAGAGGTGTGTAATTAAGTATTTATGTTTGTTTTATTTCTGCTGTGTTTTTGTTCGTTTATTGTAACCACTCCTGCAATGTTTCCAACATGAGACAGCAGTATCTGTAAATAAATAAATTAGAGTGGCACTCTCATAGAGATAACATCTTTTCTAAGGCGATTAAATAGTTTTATTTCCTCAAGAAAAAGCTGGAACATGCCACAACTGACGTGAAACTAACTCCTTACAAAACATTCATAAGACGAGTCTTAGAGTCAGCTAGTATTGCCTGCTCACCTCATCAGAAATTTTTGAGGACTAAAATTGAGAAAATACAAAGATTAGCAGTCTGTTTTGTAAGTGGTAAATATCGACGCACACACTCTGTCGTGGCCTTGTTAGAATCCTGTGAGCTTGAGTCTTTAAAATATCGTACACGCAAACAACGCCTCCAATTTCTTTTTCAGTGTATAATTGGGGAAACAAAAATAAACAAGGATTTATATCTTCAGCCACCTGGAAGATGATGATATCGTCTTAATGATAGCAGAGCTATTCAACCCTACTTTACACGCACGAATGCTTTCCGCCACTTCATTTCCAAGACGCGATAGAAATGTGAAATAGCTTGGCTGATTTGGTTGTGCAACAAAGGACGTCAGTCTACTTTAAAGGTGCGTTAGACAGCTTTCTCTGCAGTCATAATTGGTAACTTCTGTTGCCAGAATTTGTTTCTCAATATTTAATCCGCATAGTAACTGATGTTTGTTTTTTTTTTCCTGATGTTATTCATCCTTTATTCCTATGTGATATTCAATACTGATTTATTGTGTGAATACTAAGCAGTTTGTGGCACCGTCCTTGTAATGACCTCAAGCACAAGGTTGACAATATCAAACAAATAAAATATTGTTAATTTTGAGAACGCTGAGCTCTTCTATGCTGGTTTCTTGTCTGTGTTCACACACGAAACCCCTATGTTATTCCCTGCGTTACCGATCTCTGTCCTGTCTTCAATGTGGCGTATAACATTTACCCAGAAGTTATAACGTCTGCTACTGAAAAACGCAAACTTTCTTCTTCGGCAGGTCCGTACGGAATTAATCTTAATATTCTCATGAACACTATATTCAATTTTTTAATGATATACTCACAGTCGCTTCAAACCACCCACTTACCAGCCGACTGTAGGAGAAGGAAGGTCATTCCGAACTTCAAATTGGGTAACAAAGACAGCCCTCTTAACTATCGCCTCAGTTTCTTAACAAGCATACCCTGTGAAATCACGGTACACGTCATCTTTTGCGAAATCATTCATTTTCTTTACGACAATAACTTTTCCCACCCCGCACAGCATGGGTTTCGTAAAGGTTACTCTCGCGAAACCCAATTATCCATTTTCGTTCACGATTTGCATGAAAATCTTCACGCTGATCTGTAGACGGACGCAATAGTTTTCAATTTTGCAAAAGCTTTCGATGCGATGCCTCATAGGCGGCTCCTAATGAAACCTAAATATTCATATATACATCCTGACATAGTAAATTAGATTGAGAAATTTTCAACTAACCGCTCGCAGTGTGTCTCCATCGATGAAGTACACTCTAGTCCCATTCCAGTAGTGTCAGGTGTCCCAAAAGGCTCTGTTCACGGGTACCTTCTCGCCTGATTCACATAAACAAGCTAGCTTCATGTGTCTCTTCCTGTATCTGTTTGTTCACCGATGAAATTTTAATATACACCCCAATCACCAACCCCACGTTAAAGAACCCCAGGTGGTCAAAATTTCCGGAGCCCTCCACTACGGCGTCTCTCATAATCAAATGGTGGTTTTGGGACGTTAAACCCCACAAATCAATCAATCAACCAATCACCAACCCCACTGATCAAACCGCTGTCCAAGAAGACCAAAAACACGTTCAAGAATGGTGTGACTTGTGACTGATGAAACTTAACCCCACAAATGCAAGACAATTTCATTTCCCCGCCGCCACAGCCCTTTTATGTTCTTTTATGTAATCGCTTGCATCTATGAACACGTGCAGTAATACAAGTATCTCGGTGTCGCCATATGTATTGATTTGAACTGGCGCATGCACATTACTAACATCACATTATCACAGAACTAATCCATGGCTTTCCTGAAACATCACCTCCAGCACGCACCTAAACATGTCAGGCTACAGGCCTCCAAGTTCCTCATCCGGTCCTCATTAGAATTCGCAACTGCAGTTCAGAGCCCGCACCAAGCTTATCTGAACGACTCACTCGAGGCAGTTGTAGGCTGTGCCATCGGTATTCCATTCTACTTACTTATACAATACCAGTGTATCATCGCTCAATAAAGAATAGGCTATTTCAAGCCTCGGCATTTGCCACCACACCTCTAGTCTCAGCCTTTCTCGTAAGTTTTTTTTTTTTTTTTACAGAACGCTTCGTTATTCATATATCATTCCACGGTACCCATATCTAACCGCACATGTCATTCACTTTAAGTTGCCCGGACATGAATTAACACAACCACCTTTACTATGTCCCCGCCATGGTGGTCTAGTGGCTAAGGTACTCGGCTGCTCACCCGAAGGTCGCGGGGTCGAATCCCGGCTGCGGCGGCTGCATTTCCGATGGAGGCGGAAATGTTGTAGGCCCGTGTGCTCACATTAGGGCGCACGTTAATGAACCCCGGGTGGTCAAAACCTCCACTACGGTGTCTCTCATATACATATGGTGGTTTTGGGACGTTAAACTCCACATACCAGTCAATCACCTTTACTAGGTCCTTGTTTGTACGGGCAACAAAAGACTGCAACCACCTTTGCCATGATGTTGTCACCACTGAATGCTCATCATAATTTTTTGATCGAATATATGTGCCCATTTTTCAAGATAAAATCTTGTGGCAATTAAACTTTTTATATAATAATCCACTCCTGATGTAATGCCCCTTGGAGGGATCTTCAAAGAAAATAAAGTTTTGCTATGTTATGAATAGCGTTTCGGGAAAACGGTTAACTTGCGAGAAAAAGTAATTCGCTTCACTAAGTACCAGTATATTTGAATGACTCACTGTATCAAAATGCTTCACTGGATTCTAGCCAAACTTTTAAGTCTGTAACTACAAGGATTACATGATCAGCCGCATTTAAAAATCGCTTTCCTGTTCACAACTCTGAACATTTACCAGCTTCAACTATAATCGCTGCCATGCGGAGATGTCCAGGATGAGGCTCAACTGGTGACTTTTTAGAACTAACTGCGACTGCCCGCGAGGATTCAGCTGAGATCATGCAAACATACAAATTGTTATCGTTAACTTGTAGCAGATAATCAAACCGCCCAAGATAACGCTTAGTGAATATACAAAGCCAAGTAAGTTCCGTCAGATCGTGTGGCGTGGTGGTGCAGTGGATAGAATCTCTGCTTGTTACGTGGTAGGCCTAGATTCCCATAACCGTGGTTTAGTGTGTAAAAAACTTTTTTTCATCGTAGTGCAGGCCCATAAGGACCCTTTACACAGGGAGAGTCCTTATTTTCGTGCCTTGCTAAAGCAAGACCGCTATCCACACCCACTGAACTAGAGCTCTTTGAGCCCCCAGTCCTGAGCAGTTTAGTAGGGCTGCCTCCCATGCCCCTCTAGTTTTGGAATAGTTAGGGGGAAGCGAAAGATTCATCTGACATCCCCACACCAGGTGAAAGTTATCGGAGACTTCCACGCAGTGAGGGCACCGTCCCTCGACCTTCGGGTCAAAACGTTTTGCTATTGCTCCACCCAACAAGGTCTTGGTCTGCAGGTGCCTTGAGGTTGGTTCATCAGCCTTACTCAGGTCCTTAGCAGGCACTGAAAAAAGCCGATGTTGTTCACAATATTACTCTAGAGTTTCTTCGAATCACAGAAGTAATTGGCTAGTGCTGAGCCGAAAAAGGCTAAGTAAGGTGGCTGGTGGTTAAGCGCGCCGATGGTCGCATCCGCAGCCTCGTTACCTCTAAGGACCTTGTGGCTTGGAGTCTTACGTGTGTGGGTTGTTGATATGTGGTTTATGACTACTCTGTGCAGTATTCTTGTGATGCGTAATGCATACTCAGAGATAAAAGAAAGAACTTGGAAGTCATAACGACTAAGTGGATATCTGTATGGATGAACTTTATTTGGTTCTTCGGAATGCGCTTTAGGACATTGCGGGCCGCTTTCACGTCGGAACAGAAAGACCAAGACTCTTTGATGCGTAACAGGCCCGGTGTACTGCCCATAGCTGTTGTTCAAGTCCGGAGCTCTCAATAGCACCCTCCCATTTTGATTGCGTGATGACTTCCCAACAGCGTTACGCAGGGCACCACCACAGCATATGTTTCAGGTAGCTTTATCGTCACACGAGAAAATGTATCAGTTGGCTTTATTTCGGAGTACATTTTGTTTAATAGCGCGGAATCAGAGTACGCCCCAACCTGAAAAAGCCTGAGTGCCAGAGCCTAAGGTCTGCTTAGTCTCTTTGTGGTGGAGGGTATTTAAAGGAAAAAAATAAAAATTTATTTTGCTCCAAAAATTTCTCCGTAATAGCGTATCTATTCTGGCCACATTCTTAGCCGTGTGCACGCATCCCAAAGTTGGCCTGAAGTACCACCTAACCAGATTTATGGCTTGCGTTATTTTAAGCGATCACTTTTGAACGGCCTACTGTCAATGAGATTACTTTGCATATAGAAGATCCACATAAACTTAGGCCGCCTTACAGAAGAGCCGCTTAGCTAGGGGCCACGTAAAAACGATCTGCATAACCAGGAGCCGCAAAAGAAAGACGAATAAATGGGCTGCTTATAGAGCTATTTAGAGGAGTCGGAAAGGTAAAAATCTCACATGCGGAGTTTAACGTTCCAAAACCACCATATGATCGCGTGAAACGCCGTAGTAGTGAGATCCGGATATTTCAAATTTTTGGGTTTCTTTAACGTACACACAAATCTGAGCTCATGAGCCTGCAGCATTTTTGGCTCCATCAATATTGTAGCCACCTTAGCCGGAAAGGATTCGGAAAGTTGACCTTCTTGTTGTTTTATATGCGTTCTTTGAAGCGGTTGTTTGCTATAAAAAGCATATTTATGTTGCTGTTGGCATCGTTATGCAGCTGTAAACACGTTTACTATAAAACATATGCGCATGATAATTTAGTGTGTGCGTGGAATAGCATATATGTAGATATGTATATAAATATATAAATATCTATCTATCTATCTATCTATATATATATATATATATATATATATATATATAGAGAGAGAGAGAGAGAGAGAGAGAGAAAAGAGAGAAGGTATGGGATATGGCACAACGGGAGCGTTGTCAACAAGGATAAATATATTTATTTCCCAACAGTTTCGGGAGGGGTCCTCGCTTCATCAGGGGATGAGTTATACTGACATGAGCTTCCAAACTTCGCTGCTGCCGCGTCCCTCTCACCTTGAAATATATATATATATATATATATATATATATATATATATATATATATATATATATAGCGTCATTTCATAACGTCTCTCTCTCACAAAAAAGCACATTCACCTTCTATCCGTATGGTTTGCATGACATCTAATCCCTAGGTGTGTGGGATCTGCGATATTTTATATTACGTGGCTGCCGCAAAAGTCACAAACATTACTTCGTTCCTTATAGCGCTTTCGTACAACAGGATTTCAAAGTGAAAGCCAGCTGTTTTTTAAAGCAAAAGCTGTTATGAGATCACAACTTGAGTCATGCATGACACGTAGTTGTGCGCCGCCTCCACCGCCGGTTTACGTAACCACGATCGCACGGAATAAGAACAAATGCTCAAATAAAAACATCACGAACATAGTGAGATTAGGACTTGGGTTCACTGCGTGCCAGCCTAGTATTCTACCACTAAGCCACGTCAGGGCTTGGGGCCTGCTCGCAAACTTGCCTTAGGCAGGCTTGAAGTCGGGGCAGGAATTGCGGTAATAAGAGCAATAAAGGGTCTTCAAATCGCAAAGTAACAATGGGCGTTCCACAATGCTAATTGCGCTACGAGTGGGTCATCCAATTCTCCAACTCATTCGAAAACTTCTTCTTCATCTCCTCTTACTTGTGACACATATCCACTACTAGCATAATTTCTCCGCATTGCCAGCCACTGCATGAATGATTGGCACGAAATTGCTTGCAACTGTTTAGCGGATACTACGCTTCTGCAAAATATCATGGAGCATAGTATAGTGAATTCCCGCCTCACTACCAAGAAAATATAATTATTTATGGCATAGTGGTTATTCAGCAAGTGTGCTTGTAGCAGTTACACAATGAGTGTTTAGGAAAGGCTCTGAAAAGCCGCTCTTCCAGCTTTCGCTGTGCTGTCGGCTTTTTTCTTCGCAGTCGATTATAATTATACCCTCATTCCCCAGGAGCTCCCTGCGCCCACTGTCTCTATGCGCTGTCTCGGGAATATAGGTAAGTCTCCGCGTTTTTTTTTCAGGAATCTGATAATCCGTCCGCAGTAAAAGTTTCTACAATTTAACTTTATCCTCAAAGCGTCTCCTTTAAATTAGCGCTATAGATTTTGATAGAGCATTTTACAAGCTGAAGATCAGGGCCCGAATTCACAAAGCTTTCTCTTTGGCTACGCTTTTTCTTAGCCAAAAATTCTCTTCTCTGGAGGGATTACTATAGCGCGGGTATGAATTTAACTTATTCGGCACTGAAGAGGGCAAGGAGGACCGACGATAGCCGATGAAACGACAAAGAAAGAAAGAAGTGTGTGCCGATAATATCAAGGTAGCACGCAAAGCGTCTAGCATCGAGAGTATACGATGATAGCCAATGATTTGCTGCATCTAAGTTTCAGTTCCGCGAGCGTCTGCTACAGCGCTTACGGGATGCCGCGTACGTTGTATTAGACGTTTTGGTGGGCGGTGCAAAGCCAAGCACTCGCCTTTAATCAACGACTGTAGCTAAAAAAATAATTGCTTGATGGCCTTAAGCCACCGAGCAATCCATGCACTATCTCGCCAAGTACAAGTAAACAACACTCCAGGTGCACCACATAAATGAAACCACACATAAATCGATGTATGCAATGTTTGAAAATGTGCCTTGAATGTCTTCACTTATTTAAAGCA
The DNA here is from genome assembly GCA_013436015.1 of Rhipicephalus annulatus. Taxonomy (NCBI): domain Eukaryota; kingdom Metazoa; phylum Arthropoda; class Arachnida; order Ixodida; family Ixodidae; genus Rhipicephalus; species Rhipicephalus annulatus. The sequence goes on along the minus strand of WOVY01014561.1, from coordinate 354,000 downwards.
ACCACTTACCTTACATTTCATTGAAGCTGCGCTGCTAGTTAACTAATTCCGTGCAATCTAGCACGGTATAGTGGTGAACGTAAGGGTGTTTTGTACCTATAGTCAAATGTAGCCTTTGTTACAATATTCTTATTACAAGACACATGAGCGACTTTGGTGCCTGCAGACGAATTGTGCTAAAATAGATAACAGCAGTAATCAAATGAAATTGTGAGCGCAATTTCGCTGGTTCCATGCACCGTGGCATTTTTATAAAGCCGGAATGCGAGAACGTGCATGCGCTTACGCTTAGGTATATGTCTACGTAAAATGAGGGAGACTCGTCGGGAGGTGTCTCAGTGCTAATGCTTTTCACAAAACACGGAGCAAATATTTCGTCCAGCGTTGTTTGAGTGCGCAAACAAAGCAAGGGACGTGTATACGAGTCTTGAGGTCGAGAGACGTTATCACACGTGCGAAAAGGATGAAGAGAGAGAGAGAGACTCTCATTTCGGCTTCGTGAAAGCTTGAAATTGATAGATAATAAAGACAATTTTCTGGCCCAGCAGACGTCAGGGAAAGTCTCCGCAAAGCAGCGTCAGATGCTCGGAGAGCATAAAAAAGAGGAGTACGCGTTATATGGGAGTGACAGCCACTCAGAAAGCGAGATGAAGTGTGACTGTCCTTAGATGTGAGAATCAATGCTACTTACGATAAATGTGAGTTAATGAGCCAAATGTTCCTTAAATAACGATAATGGAAACACACTGAGTATTCATATACTGAAAGTGACACTAGTGACAGTGAACTCATAATAGTTAATTAGCGTTGTCACGGGCTGTTATATATTTTTATTTTCTTATTTATATTTGACAAACTATGAGAAGGTAGCCTACGTTAGAGCCGGCTATCCCAACGTCATGACAGTAATGTACAAGAATAAATAGCGCACGGTTATACAGTCACACGTGGCGGTTTCTATCTTCTAGTAACCTTGGGCAAACGCATTCTATTTTTTCTATTTTTGACAAAGTTTCACCGGACGTTTTTGCATTTGGCTTCATTCGAAGGAATGACGATATATCAGCAATTAGGCGAATGCAAGCACTGCTGCAGTGGACGAGCGGTTACAGCGCTCAACTACAATCTACGAGGTACTTGGTTCGATTCACAGAATCACTGAGAACTTTTTATTTTCAAGAGGTTGCCCGGCCTGACATTATGCGTGGTGGCGGGTACTAATTTTTTGAGAAGTAGGCTTTCGCACTTGCTTCTTTCACTCCCCTTTTGACCCAAAAGTGCTGTATTGTGCTCCTTCAAAAAATAAACAATTCAGGGTTCATAATTTTTTCCTCCATTCTCTCTTATCGCAAACGAGTCCAGTGCTGAAATACCAAGTTATACCTGGTATATTACTTTTCACGTGTTTGGATATTCGACCAGCAATCAGTCTTCACGGTGTTTTGAAGAAAATCTACACATGCAGTGAGCTAACTGCTTGCAGCCAAGTTGACTGCCTTTGTAGGGACACGCTTTCATGCTAATTTGGTGGGCGTCATCACATGCAGCAAGACCAAAGAGCACGGACAGTTAGCGCTGACGCGAACAGAGTGATTAGTTTGTGTCGTCTCTCCCGCTATTTGTCAGGCTGCACGCTTCAGTGTAATGTCGCTGTCAATGGTTAAAATGAACTATAGCAGTTAATCGAGTTCCGCTAAGAGGGTCCCCTATTGTCCAGAATGGAACAGAACAATGGCAATTTGATTTGTGTGATAAAGAGAAACCTTTTTTGGTTACTAGAATAAATTTCTAAACTGAAGTTTATTTTTATTAACAACAGTTCCAGTGCAGATGAAAGGTGAATGGACAAAATTCGTGTATTCTGCTTGACTAGATTTTTGACCTTAATTGTAATTGCGAACCGGTATCACAGTATGCATAAATATCACACACATATACAACCACGGGTGATAGCTTGCTTATTCTGATTAAAATTGAGTTTGAAATCGACATATTCAACCAACGCAATGTGTACGAGATATGCCATGTAGAGTAGCTATGCTCTAAACTAATCTTCGCAGGTCCGTTCCATTTTACCCAATTTGTTGCCCATGACTGTAGGTTGGTAAATAAAACAACTTCTTCGAACACACATATTCTGTGTAAGGAACATTTATTTTTATGCAGTACAAAATAAATTGAAATATATAATGACTCAAAAGAGAAATAACTATAAACAAATTCAGCCATATCATTACCAAACTTACTCACCAATGATAAACGGATTCTCATTCAAAAGATACATACATACATACATACATATACGCACACACACATATACATATGTACACCCATACATACATACATACATGCACACACTCAGGTGTAAATACTAAAATGAATGGCTATAAAACAACAATTCTAATAAACTCATTTTGAATATACTACAGAAAGTAACGTACGAGGGAAATCCACCGGCACTGTTATGTCTGAACACGGTGTTTCTCGAACCATCTCCCAAAAGCTTGATGCATAGTTTTCCGCTGATGCCCAGTGACAAGCACTCTTTATAAAAAACACAAGAATAAATCCCTTGACAATGTCAAGCTAAAGAAAAGTGCTGTGCATCAATATTTTTTACATGTCTGCAATATCACTCTATTTACATAGCTTGGCTCATTCACAAGCCACTAACAAAGCATGTTAGGACACTTGGACTGAAAGTTGGCACAGCGCGAGTAAATTCTAGACAATACATGAATAATACAAATATAAGCTACTAAGCTCCTTGGTGCAAACAGTGTTTATATTGATAGCTATAGGTGCCATTTAGTTTCCCCAAAACACTTCTCAAAAGTAGAATCAACTTTATTTAGCTAAAAGTTTCTATTCTGGCACGTCGTGGTGGCTCAACGGTGGAAGTGACTCTTTCGGTCAAGAAAACAAAGACCACTTATTTTTCCAGTTTGTGAATTCACCCCATGCGAACATTGAGGCAGCTGGTAGGAGTGCTTTCGGAGAGAGGAAACCACCACATTACCACCAGTTGTGGCCTTGGGTAGGTACTTCACTTGGACAAAAATGATGAAAAACACTCCTCAAGAAGACTTCGAAGTTTGCACGCCAACACAGTTCCCATACAGCTGTCTATTAGTCTGCTTGAAAAAATATTGAGTTTACTGGTGGGCAAAGACTGTACACTATGTGAGGTGGTGCTCCAGTGCACTGCATGTATGTCTTCCTGCTGGCCTCAACTGCGATGTTGCTCAGTACATATGTGTAAAATAACAACTAATACTGTGCCACTGCTAATAATTATGGGTCATTTGCATGAAACAGGGACCACAATAAAAGAACATAACATTTGCCTTCACAACGTTCAAAAACTGTAAATAAATTTCCACAGAGTTTTCCCAGTTCATCTGAGGATAGTAATATTGGTTTAAACACATTCTTACTTCCACTAACAAACTATTTTAAGATGCCAGATTCAATATTACAGTATACCAGCACTTTTGTAGGGCTAAACAATTGTACAGGCACCTATAAAAACACAAGTGAATGCATGCTATAGGTACATATAAAAATAAATACTTTTATTTCTAGTCTGAGTAGAGCTGCATAGATGATAAGTCACTTGCATTACATTATGAACAAACCTATCCGAGCAAAGTATACATTTAAAAAGTCACACTTACACAGTAGATAAGTAGACTGTTGAAGGACGGACAGGTAGTGGGATAATACCCAAGCACTAAAATCTACTGTTAAGATATACTAGGAGTAGTGATGATCCTCTTCCTTCCAAATAAAATAATCCACATAGATTCACTTCCCAGAGCTTATGCACTCATGGCATCATTGGTGCTATACAAATGAGTGTACACTGAAGGATTACATCGACTAAGTACATGATTACTGCATCCATGGCTTTACTTCTTGTACTACAGAGAATGTAAACACAGTTACCATTGGCGACCATGGATGCTGTGATTTCTGGCATGCAAATGTAGAGGCACGCCGGCACTTAACACACATGTTAAAAACTTCAGCTCAAAAATATTTGCCCACTAACACTACAGCAGCCTTTAAATTAGTGTCATAGTTTGGTATCTTCCATGCAAAATTTAAATAATTTCGAATGCAAGCAAAGGAACTGCTGAATAATGCACTGCTAAGAAGTTAAGCAGCAGCTGCTCCTGACATCACAATGTGCTCTTTCTGCTGTTGTAAACTTTGAGCAGGAGAACAGTCACTGGCAGTCCCTTTATACTTTTTGTTCTTCTGAGCTCTGTTCTTGATACACTGTACATAACCGTGGAGCACCGAACCCCTTGTTACTGCTGGAACTTGGAAAAATACAGATCATTGTTACAACCATGCTACATGCAAGAGTGTATAGTTGTCAATTATGTTTACAGATATTGTATTTTCAGAAGCCAATGACAAGCCTCAACACACACGCACACACAAACAGTGAAGGCTGAAAATATATTTAATATGATACAAGAGCAAAACCACGATGTTATAGATGAAGGCATGAAACTTCTGACAGGCATAAAAAACCAATAGAGTTTCTTTTATTTCGACTTTACACTAGGTGCGAGAAGTAGACCACAAATAAGTTCACTAAGAAACACAAGTTAGACTGCATTACAACACAACAGCCAATGTTGATAACCTTAAGGCTATCTAACATAGCCAGCTCACCATACCGCATATAGGAGCAAATGGGCAGTCTAGAAGACACAAAGAACTTGTGGATTATGAGTGTGCTTGTTTCTGACATCTATAATTCTAAAAGAAGAAAACCTTTCAAAAATGCATTTCATCAGGGGAAATAATCATACACAACAAACACAACGGGTTCCTACAGGTACCACCAACACTCACCATTATTGTTGATACCAGTGTCTTGCCGGATGGATATGCTGTGTCCTGCACAGAACACCAAAGGAGCGCTCCATGACTTGGATTGCATGTGTGCTAGCTGCATCGCTCTGCTGCTGAAATAGGCTAGCCACAGTCAGAGAAATGAGAAGCCATGGCTTTGAAACACACTGAACGTCACCTTTAGAGATCAAGAATGCATACTTAGGTCAGGTACAATTTGTAGAAAAATATATATCACTATGCAATCGTGGTGAACATGTTCGGCTGAAACACAAGCAACAGCAATGAGAGAGAAAAAGCTACATTAGGTAAAAGATGCAGTTACTGGCCCTATGTCATCTGAGGCTTCTTCAATAGGTCTTTCTCCTTGCAAGTTGTGAACAGCCAGGCAATTTTCACCCACTTGCTATTTCCTTCCAGAGCACTTGATCCACAGAAGGAGTCACAAGCTGGAGAGCTCAATAAGGAATCAAAGTATTTGTGCTCGTTTCAAAGCACAAGCTTTTGAGTCTCAGATTATTGGAGTTTCATTCATAAGCTGCAGGCTTTCACCTTTCAACATTCTCAATTATCTTGCAATTTAGTTCTATAAATGTTGAATAAGAATTATGTGTAAGAATATTACAGGCATCCACTGAAAGCAACCATGCTTGGGTTTCTAATTTGTGCACAGTAAGTAGTGTTCACGTAATCGTTTGTATTAAAGAAAAACTATCCTTGCAGCCAGCCGTTAGGCAGTTTTGTGCCCTCGAAGCTCCCAAGCAGATTGCAGTCCTTCCAGATGAGGCTGCCATGCATGCTTCCACGCCACATCCGCTGAATGATAACAGTCCGAGCAGTGACATAGGCTTGCACAGTTAGGGAGAACGTGTCCTTCCTATTTTTGTACAGGTGCTCCAAGTAATGATGAGGATTGATGTGCCAGAATGTGCAACCGATGCATCACAGGACCTTAACAAACCAATCTCTGCGATCTGTGAAGAGCCAAAAACGAGATATTTAAAAACAATCATTAAAAGCACTCACTTTTAATACTTATTTGAGGAAGCTATCACTTCGTTAAAGTGACCAAAGTCTGCTATAATCACTTTAAAATAAACTGAAGCCTCATGTAAAATTTACATACCGCAATATATATGTCCTACTGAAGTATAGTACTACCACAGTGGTAATCGTCTATAGAACTAATTTTCCAAAATAACATAAATTTTTAAGTGCAACCTGGCCCCTGAAAAATAAATTCACGTTAACTTTCCAACTATCAAACGTGGTCAATCGACAAGCCCAACCTCATAATCAAACAAGAGCTCACTTGTATCAAATCACAAAAAACTTTTTATGTATTTGCTCCATAATGTATGTATGTATATAACAGTAGTAGTAAATTTTTCATGCTTCAACTTACCGTAGAGAAACATTACATCTGATGGGCTTAAAAACTTGCACACGTTATAGAACTGCGTGAATTATAGTACCGGTGAAATTTAGTTCTGCAAGGTGAACTCACCGATGGCAGAATTTAGTGGCCGTCGGTGTCATAAGGAACCAAGTACGGCGAACAGGCAAAGGGCATCTGCAGACTGGAAGCTGCCAATGACAGCAATGAAGGGCTGGCCAGGCGTGCACGTCCATTGATGAAGTGTAAGAACTGGCCATGGCCGGCTGTGGTCAAGGCTCTAGTGCCGTGCAAAACGATAGCCAGACGAACTCGGAAACCTGTAGTTAGGCGATATTGGCCTACAACTTCATCCAAAGCAAGGCACCGGTGAAATCTTTGCTTTTTTGGGGGGCTGGGGGGAAGCTTGACGTTCACGGGCTCTCGCTGCCACATAGAACTCTCAATTTATTACCGAAGAACAGTCTAGGCGCGCTTCCAAAGTAACACAATCCACAACAGAATGTAGCATCTCGCAGTTTTGGTTGATCACATCACAGCACTAGGACTATAGTTATCACAAAAAGGAGAAGTGACGACTTAACAAACAAAAGCGCCAAGCTGCCCCACCACGACTTCGCAGGGCAAAACAGTTATCAACGCTGTCTTTCAAGTTTCGGTCACACGAGCACAGCTTGTTCACAAGTCTTGGAACGTCAACACAGCACCACTGTTCACAACGAACATCGTTTCACTCCCGAACAGTACATTGCTCTCAAGTAAATAGAAGCGTACGGGCTAACTAGTGGTGAAGCAAGAACCGAGCACGTAGTTCATACGTTTCCGTACGTACTTGGGGTCACTCAACTAACGTGTCAAAACGCTGTCAATCCAAAATGTCGCACAACACCAAACTGAGAGACTGGAAAGTCAAGCGAACGAACTGTTACGAGCACACAAACACACATTGCAGGCTTCTCGAGTGCCAGTTGTCGTCGATACATCGACGCCGATCCCCGCTTGATAACCACACCGACGCACAGGCTTCGCTGCGCTTCACCGTACACCATTGCACTGCCACAGCTTTCCGCACTGCGCACACGCACCGAAAGAGCTGCTGTAATCACAACACATCCGGTCAAACGCTGAAGTAACTCGTGCGAGAAGCGTTTGCTGAAAGTCGCACCGACCGATATGCTGTTTACGACGCCATGTTGTTTTCGACAACGCGCAGTACATAAGATGATAAGAGAGCTCTTAGAAAGTACTTGCACTATTTTCACGGTGTTAAAAAAATTTCTCTTATGTGCGAGGGGGGTGATATGACGAACAGGACAGGCGTGCCAGATGAAAGAACTGTTTTGGCAACGTCACGGAGTGAGCTGATGTAGAGGGTATTGCTTCACAACCAATCACAAGCTGTGCCTGTCGGCCAAGCCGTCGTCTGCTCGCGTTTGTCGTCTGCTTCGATCAGAGCATGCGACAGGGGATTCGCCTTTGCAACGCTATTATTCTCAGGTCAAGTGGTCGCTACATCGCACAAAATACATGTCAGTGGCTCGCTCTACCTTTGAATGATGTTCGTGCGCCAAGTTAAATGGCTGGTAATTGACGCAGAAATGAATTCAGCCAAGGTTTGCTCTAGAATCGTGAGGGTTTGCATATTTTTGGTGTCATACAAAGTTACTAGGGTCATTTCATTCCGATTGCTTGCCATAGTATCACGGTCCATATCGGTGTCTGAACAGTGAAGGTGAAGGTGCATGATTTGTTTGTAGTTCCATGCGTAAGCACGCGCAGCCCTAATACGCTTTGGTTTACAAAGTACGCTTTGTTCCAGATCGTCCCAAAGTGTATCGACAGATGTATTTCAGAGATCGCAACCATTGGACAGTTATAGCCAATGAAAGTACACAAGAGCACAACCTTTGTGAACCACTCACTGAAAACTTCCTCTCATTTTTATTTCCAATAGCGTGCAAAGAATGTGCTCCCGTTAACCTTTTTGGTGGTAATTTCCACTAATAAGGCAAGGATCTCGATTCGCACTTTTAATTGGATGAGATGGGTCGGAACACAGCAACATAACAAATAAAAATGATCCTATGCCATGCCGCGTTCGAATGCACCGACCATTCACGTATCACAATGGTTTTCATCCAACCACAAATCTTTACATGCGTAGTTTTATGCCATTGACGCCCAATAGAATTCTTCAACTACTGCGACTTCGAACTTATTGGACGATGGTGGTTGTCAACACTATCCACTGCGTACAAGGGAAACAACACGCGAAGCTCAAAGCGCCGAAAGAAATAAAAACGCACCAGCAGTCATCAGGCAGCCTTTAATGGGCGTGAATTAACTCAAAACCAGCCCGGGCACCAAAGTATACCGCCGCGGCAGCAGGTTCTAAGTAGCCACATTGTTCCTAAGAGTGGTCCGGACCACTCTTGGGATTTTCTCTCAGCCATGCTGTTTTTACGCACAATTTCGCTTCGTGAATCCACTTACGAGCACTTTTCGGTGACGTAAGCAAATATAGCAACTGCATCACCATCGCTGACATGTTCCCGGGCAGTCACAGCGCGCTTTATTTGCAGCGGACGATGTGACAACTATGGCCTCTTACGACGTTTTTTCGTTTCGTGAATCGACTTACGCGAGAAAATTTCTCTTGCGCAAAAATGTTTTCGTAAGTGAGTTTTGTGAATCCAGGCCCTTATATTTAACAGAGCGCAGCCGCGTTAGCGGCAACAACTTTGGAAGATATTGTTCTACATATTACAACAAGCTGTATTATGTGTGTTTTGAAAAAGTGTTCAATGATTTAGAGTAGTAGAAATAAATGTAGCTGTTTTGTATTCAAGTGTTTCTGCTTGTGTGTATATGCCTCCTCAAAATCAAACTTATGATTCTCTATTTACGAGTCATTTAACTTTCATTACAAAAAGTTTTTTTTTCTACATCGTGTTCTCAAGCTGTCCACACCTGCTGTCTGCCTTTTAACGTGAAAATCACATGTTTTGCTACTACAATTTTACACTGGCACTATCTAGAATCCCTTTATTAAACCTCTCATTATTGAATGAGAAAATGTAAAAAAATAGCAGTGCGTTTCATATACTACAATTTGGGATGGACTTTTGTTAAGGACCTAATAAACAAAGCTGAACGTTTATTCTTATTATTATGATTCCGTAAGTCAAGATTGAAGTTTTTGTATAAACTAGTTGAAGGCCAGTAACGAGTAAACATAGCCAATATTTTTTGTCTTGTGGCTACATTACCGAAGAGGAACACGGCTTCAGCCTAACTTCCTTTCTTACATGCACTAATTGCTTTAAAAATTCATTTTTTCCTAGCACCATAGTCGAGTAAACTAGCCAATGCGAGTGTTTCAGCACCCTAATTGGAATTCTTTTGATTATACTTAGAAAGTGCTCTGACAGAGTGAGTCACATTACAAATTGTATAAATGTAGTCTTTTTTCTGTTTTTATTGCATTTTCGTGTATCTGGTGTCTTCTTGCCAATGAAATTTCGTATCTGCCTTATACACACTGTTTAGCCTGTATATAATATATACGCATGTTCTTACCCTTTCGCTCATGAAAAACTTCCTGCACCACCCAGCTAATATCACCGAAAGTAATTGCAGTACCTGTAAACAAATAAAAAATAAAAACCAAGTGGTTTAGAGAGGCTGCGAGAAATAGCTGTTGCGTCCCGCAAAAGCAGACAATGACAACTTTAGAGCAGTGTAGATTATGAGACTTATTAACAGAGCAAATAAGCAAAAAGTTAAAGTATGAAGATGAAAAAACAGAGCAGTCAGCAACAATGCAATGCATTTTTTTGAAAATAATATAATATGAACATATTGCAAGAACCTATAAGGCAAATCTACACACACAATTTTGGTGATTGAAAAATTGGGAGAAGTGAACTGCGATAAACACCGAATTTTCTCCAGAAAAACACCGCCCCACTTTTAAGACACAAAAAATCCGAAAACACAAAGCACCGATTGCGGCGCATCAGAAGCGCTCTGACTTTCACGTAATTCTGCAGTATCAATGAAGACTTTCCGGCATTCAACATAGGCAGCATACTAGTCCATAGAACCAGCAAGCTGCGTCGGCAATGTCGTGGAAAGAATGCTGCTTACGAGCATGAATTTGTACCTAGAACAAGATAACATCTTCCTTGGTGCTATGACCGGCTTCAGATGAGGTCTGTCTTCAATCGAGTGTGTCGTTGATTTAGTGACCTCTGCTCAGCAGCCGAAAGCTAAGAAGCCGCTGTCGAAAGCCTTCTTCTTAGATGTGAAAGGTGCCTATGACAGCGTGATAAGTGATGCTATTCTCAATGCTCTCGAAGCAGCTGACCTTGAAGGTCGCATTCTTTGATGAGTAAGAAGCTACCTTACAAAGAGTTCGATGTTTGTCCTAACTTAATAGGAGCTTACGAATGAGCATTTCACAAGTCGTGGGGGACCAGAAGGTGGCACTTTGAATATGTCTTCTTTCAGCGTGGTTCTGGTGTGGTGGGGCTCACTAAAATATGGCCACATACGTGTTATATATTTCTCTACGCTCATTATATCTGCGTCTGGGCGTCCGTTGTCACACGGCCTGAAGTGCGCACAAAAATACAAAAAGTGGCAGCAATGACATCTGCATACATTCGCCAGCAAAGTTTGACTATCGCGATAGAAAAAAATGCGCAGTGGTGGCGTTTACACGTAAACTTATGTCCTTCTGCCCATTGTGCATCAATTGCTAATAAATTGCTTATAGGAGCAGTCGTTGAGTCTTAGGTGTCATAGCAGATCGTGACCTATCGAGGAGTTCATATGTCGCATCCTTGAAGAAAAAGCTTATCGGCATTAAGAATTTATTCAAGTTCGTTGCCGGAAAATCATGGGGTCCCTCCATGCACTCAACGCTGCAGCTCAATACAGCCCTCTTTCTCGAAGTTCTCCGGTACAGCATTCCTTCCCTGTCTAACACGTCCATGGCTAATATCCGCGCACTAAAGAGCGTACAAGCTCAAGCACTTCGGACATCTCTTGGCCTTCCAAGATGCTGATCGAAAGTGGCAACGATTGTTATCACACAAAGAGCAGCTTGCCACACCGCATATCATTTTCGAAACGCTGAGAGCGCACATTCGGCATTTATCACGGCTTCTGTCACATTTAGGGTGCTTGACATTGCGAAGGCGCCGTTCTTTGTTCTGTGGCATTGTGACGAAACACCAGGACACATTACCACCTGGCTTCATAACTGCAATGCGTTCGGCATCTGCGTTATGGAGTTTCCGTCAACCTGACGTGCGCTTATCGTTTCCTGGAATGGTTAAGAAGGCACGCATGTCACTGCTAGCTCTGAAGCAACTCAGTCTGCGTCTGTTGGACTAAACGTAATTGGACCACATACATGTTTACACTGAAGGCTCCTTTCATTTCAATAGCTCTAGAGGAGCGGTGGTTCTTCTATCTGTTAATGGATGGCTACAGTACAAGTTATCTCATGCCACGACGTCGACCGCTGAAGAGCTCGTATCGCTTCAAGGTGTAATCAAGTACGTTCTCGAGCAGCAGTCTAATCGATGGGCCATCTTTTTCGACTCCAGGTCAGCTTAGAGACAGAATTAGGGTTCGCTCTGCTTCATGGATCACACGAAAAATCAATATATCAGATAAGGCACGAATACCACTAAGTGCTCGAGGAAGGTCACGATATCGTATTTCGGTGGTTTCCGAGTCATTGCGGCATTGTTGGCAACGACCGTGTGGAAGAAGCTGCTTGATGGGCTCATGGTCAAGACCTGCGAACGCCCAACCACTCTTGAGAACAGACGCTGCAAGGCGACTACAATTCCTTGCTCGTCGTATGACGCTCCTACATTTGAATACCAGGGTTTATCTAAAACGCGTGACTGTATTAAATTTACCTAAGTTGGCAAATTAGTTTGCCAACCGGGCTCCCACGACACGCTGACACTTTGACGTGTCGCGAGAGGTTGCGTATGCTTGTCTCCTTGAAATGGCGAGCAATTCAGCATGCAACATTTGCGCCTGCAGTGAGACGCTTGAGCACATTCTATACCACCACCAAGCGTACCAGTCTGAACGACGTGTTATAGGAACCAAGCTCCGTCAGCTGGATTCCCGACCACTTATAGGAAAGAAGATTCTGGAACCTTGGCCGATGGTGCACAGCCACTTGAGCTCTCTTGTGCTTTTTAAGAACCATCGCCCTTCAAGAGGGCTTGTGAAAGAACAGCGTGAGACCATGCTAATGTAGTCTCCAGCTGACTATTTATTCATCTATTTTTCACTCATCTTTTTTTTCTATATACATCTTTTCTATTATTTATTCCCTCTTTCCCCCACCCCAAGTGTAGGGTGGCCAACTGAGCCAAGCTTAGTTACCCTCCCTGCTTTCCTCTCTATTTCTCTCTCTCTTACTGAAATGCCTCCGTGATTGGAGACTGAATGACGATGTCAAGTGCTATCGTCGTCACGTGACGGCATGTTAGCGAGATCTTCGATAAGATGCTGAATTCGGACACTCTGTGACGTAACAATGACATATCATCACTTCATAAGTTTAGGGGCGAAGTTTCTTAAGGTCGGGGTTGTCCGTTGTCGGCGTTCAGTGGCGTAGCTTCCGCTGACGATGACAATGGCAATGGCACTGTGGACGATAAAGAACAAGCGTGTTCGGGACCACAAATTCTCTTGTTCGTCTAATGTCCGTGGCGCATACCCATTATGGTGGATTGGCCAAGACTTTAGTGGTTTTAAATTTATTGTTCAGACTTAGATTAACGAAGATAGAATAGAAAGTTTACCGATGACCTAGGAAATCGTGGTGCTTGATCTAATGCATATTATTGTTTAAATAAAAAACAAATTTATTCTTACAATACAGCAATATTCTGATTTTTATATGTATATAATTTTGTAGACACGTTATGATAATAAAACAGATTAATTAGTCAACCTATTTGTTTTATCAATATAGTCCCGGACGGGCGCGCATACTGTCGCATTAGAGAAACCAAAAATGGAAGCTTCATAAGACAAACTCACATGCACAGATAAATCCATACCAAAACCACGTAAAAGTATTTCTAAAAGGGTTCTTCGTATTGTGCTAAACCGCCTGCATCTCAAACAGAAAAGATCTATTGTTGCAAATTCATCACAGACCGCGCACAATGGCGCAGGTGCCTCAGCAGACCTGTGTTTATGGAAATCTAGACTTGATGCCCAGCAACGCAGCTTTGTGATAGTTACTTCTCCTTTGCGAGTGCGAAAAAAGTCTCTTCGCCAGGTATATAAAATTGTCAGATCCCACGAACAGCGGGAATCGATTATATGTGAAGCACGAATGAAAATGTTGATATGTCACTTTAAAATCAGCACACCGTTACGAGGTGGAGGTAAATGATGCCGAACATAACTTCCGTATCGTGAATCACAATACGGAAGTTATGTACGGCATAAGGAAAACGACACATCCAAACATAACAATTATTGAGTTTGGATGTGTCGTTTACCTTCTCATCTATTTACGTCACGTGACACAAAATGTATTGCATGTGGAGCTAGCGAAACGGCCGCGAGCACGCTATGAGTGTGAAATGTTGTCATGTTTTTACATGACACGTGTGTCAGGATTATAATGTTTCCACCAGCCATATATTTTGTCATTCAATGAAGTCACGTAACACCAATTTTGGTATACGTGGAGCTAGCAAAACGGTCTCGAGGACATCATGAAGGGCCCAATATACTCCAATGCAGCGTTGACGGCCGCGCACATTGGGCCTAGTGACGCTACGTTTGCAAAACGCGAGCACTCTTTAGTCTGACGCCAGGTGCGACCAGCGTCCGTCGGCATGGCTCGACAGCAACCTGCCCGAATTTCGACATGCGTTACCCAGATAACACTGCGTCTCCCTCTTTTGGTGACGGAGAGACGCTGGACGCGCTGAAACGCACATGCGTCAAAGCAACGCAGCGCGGCGCGCGCCTGCGAATATATGGCAGGACCGGTGCCTTACATGGCAATGCCGGCGGGACGTGATGAAATGAACGGCAGCGAGCACACGCACCACGTGACGTCGAAACGTATTGGCGCGTTGACTGTGGAACGTAGTCATTTTCTCATAGGACACGCATCTCATGATTATCGTGTTTGCACCAGTCACATACCTTCGTCATCCATTGGCGTCACGTAATACCAAATTTGGCATATGTGAAGCTAGAGAAATGGCCGTGAGTGCATCATCAGTATGGCATGTAGCCATGTTGTTACATGACACACATGTCATGATTATCATGTTTGGATGTGTACTTTGCCTATGTCGTCCGTTCGCGTCGCGTAATACCGAGTTTGGTACAAGTGAAGCTAGCGAAATCCCCGCGAGTGCATCATGAGCGTAGCATGTAGTCATGTTGTTACTTGACACGCATCTCAAGTTTATCATGTTTGCACCAGTATTATACCTTCATCATCCGTTCATGTCCCGTACAAAATACCAAATTTGGTATAACTGAAGCTAGCGAAACAGCCACTAGCGAGTTATAAGCGTGGCAGTAGTCATGTTGTTACGTTACATGTATCCCTTGATTATCATGTTTGCACCAGTCACATACCTTTGTCATTGATTCAGCTACCGTGACACCGAATTTGGTATATGTGACGCTAGCAAAATAGCCGTGAGTGGAGCATGAGCGTGGCATCTAGTCACATTGTTACATGACGCGCATGTCATGATTTTCATGTTAGGGTCTGTCGCTTCTGTTCGCGATGCAATCGTGCCATATCATACCAGTTTTGCAACATGCCATGTGCACTAAACCACCGCAAGAGCTGCAGGACCATGAATCAAGACATTCTAGAAAAACACGTCATGATTTTCATGTTATTACTAGTCACATATGTTTTTCACACAGTCATGTAATGCCATGCGAACTTTGGTATTGATAACATTGTCGAAACGGTGAGGAGATCTAAAAGTTATAGATAGATAGATAGATAGATAGATAGATAGATAGATAGATAGATACGCTCTAAGTCGCCGAAGTTCACAAAGAAATTCTTCGCATTTATTAAATGGCTATATTCGGTAGAGTTTGTTAAAGCTGCACCTCTGAAAACTTGCATAAGCGTACGTTTGCGGAATCTAGCAGCCATTACATAAGGGGATGATGGACAGTGTGGTAGAATTGGTGCGCTAATTCACGACTTAGCTAAGGGATCGGCTATTTCATTAAAAAGTAAGCTTTTATATTCAGACCCCCAAACTAATCGGACTTTTCTCAAATGCACAGGCACGGAATGCCTTTGTTACTTGATTATGAGCGCCAAGAGAATGTGCTGCACTGAGATATAGAGAATCTGTTATTATGACTGCTGATGTAATTGCCGTATCCAGCTTGCGTAAGGCGAGCACTACTGCCAGAAATTCAGCCACGAAAACGGGTATGAAAGCGGGTATATAGTCTAAGAGAATCAAATCAATCTAAAATTGGGCTGAAAATACCAACCCCTGACTTTTCGTCACATTGCGATGCGTCTGTAGCAACAATAACAATTGTTGTAACAGTGTGCAAGCGATGTTGTAAGAAAACTATCCCAAATATTATGGGAAATTAATTAGGCGTTAATAAGAAAAATATCACCAAATTGAGTTTCCACAGGCTATTAATTATTAGCACTCGTTATGATGTCGCATATACGTACGTTTAGAGTCTCAAGTAAAAACTGTAGAATTATAATTTGTGGGGTGTGAAATCACGGCCATCTAGCACCGAAAAATGATTCCGGTGTGAAATTAAAAGCTGTTTCTGAATGTCGTATTGATGATGCAGAAATTCTTAAGAATGTCTGAATGGTCAGAAGGTGAATTCTGCAGGAAAGAGGAGGGACCCTCGAGTCAAGATACAACACATTGTTACCAACTGTTTTAGACAGGCCAAGGTATAAGCGCAAAGCTTCTCTTTCCAGAAGAACTAGAGGCCGTAACTTGTAAGCTCGAACTCCAGAGAACAGTACACAACCAAATTACAACTTAGGACAAACGTACATGCGCTCATCGTTACCAGTGTGTCTCTTCTCATACATATACGGTAGTCGCTCAGGCTACGTAATATGCCAATGGCCCACACACCTTTTCCGGCGATGTCTTTGATATGAGGTAGCCACTGAAGCAATGTGTGATATATTACACATCGCTTCACAATTTAACAGATTCCACTTGTGGTATATTCTTATGATAGTAAAACAGAGAGATGTGCCGGGGGTATTGCAGCGGTAAAACAAGGAGGGCACATTTACTCGGATTAAGTAGAAATAAGTTGCCATCGACCCAGCTCCCCAATGCATTAGGGTAAGCCTGCAGCCGTTCATATAAGGTCTGAATGTTATCTGCCATTGCAAAAAATCACGATATCGACTGCACAAACAGAAGTTGCTATGTCCTGTTTACGTGGAATGGTGATCATTAGTAAGTGAATTGAACCGGGTAAAAAACTGAGCCTTGCGGTACTCCTCTTGTGTGTGTGAGTAGATGGCTAAAACTCATCTTTAAAACAATAAAATTTCCTGTCTGCAAGAAAATTGTGAACCCATGCTACTATGTATGACGGAAAATCAATGTATTCTAATCGATCTAACAAAATACAGTGCTCCACGGTATCGTATCAGAGATATCTGAAGTAACTAAAACTGCCTATTTGTTATGTAGCCGACTTTCTAAATCAACGTGGGCATCTCAAATTGAACAACCAGCCCTGAACCCAATTAGACAGGAACTTAGAATTGAACTCTCGGTAATACGTTCATTAGTTCATATATTGATGATTCTCAACCAACTTCACTAAATTTGATGTCAATGCTATTTCTGCCGTCATAACGCAAGATATGTAAGTAACATACCCGCTATATGCCATGACAGTGACGAAGATCTGATCAAGATCTTGGACAACGACGAGCTTGTGTAGCACATGACGCCTCAATATGCTCTATGATACGTTCCATATTGCTGTAAACAGCCAACAACCACCAAAGAAATGTGCCCAGACCTCGTCTTTGCCAGCTCGAGCTTATTCTGATACGACAAAGCACAAAAATGAAGGCATAACTCAATTTGCGACTCAACACAGCAAGCGTTGATCGTTAAACATTGTATAAAACAGTAAACCACTTGGCACTCACTTGCACGCGTGAGTAGTCAATGTAATGGGTGATTTACCATAACAACAATAGATTTCACTTCTTCACTCACTCCTAATCATATACTTCGTGGATGTTTCGTGCTTTTTGCACCACTGGTGTTGATTCTGGCACGCATAGTCAGGCACATCCGGCTTTTGCCTAATTAAAGTTATTTGCATTGAGAGATTCTCTTCCGGCAAGCTCTCTCTTTGGAGAAACCTTGGTTTAGTGAAGTATCCGTAATATTTTATACCTCTCCTATTCAATATAGCCACTATTCGAAGCCACCAACCAAATAGCAGTTTCCTTCAGACACATGCATGTACATATGTAGTTATGGCTAACATGGAACATCTTTCAGGGCTCACGCACGTGTCACAAACTGTGTAGTACTTTTGAAACGCCAAGAAGACAATTTATTTCTGCAGCATTCATTGTTCTGAACATAATAAAATTGAAGCGACTTGTTTTAATACAGCCCAAAAACCACTGTGTCTCGCTCTGATTACAAGGTCGATGAAGCATAAAAAAACTAACTGGGTGACTTTCATATCCTATTTCCTCTCACAACTGCCCAAGGAATTAGCTCGCCACGGCAGTGCCTCTTTCCTTCGCGAGATCTCCATAAATATGGAGAGATGCATACGTGGCCCCTATTCAGGACAATATTTTTCTTTTGCCTGAGCCCTTAGCAGACATTACGCTGTTCGAAAAAAGATCAAACCTTAAAAGGGAGATGCCTGCCGTTCTGCCGCCGCACTTCGCACTTCTCTCGACGAGTTCAAAGACGAATGCAATTTGTCGTGTGCGGCCCATTCCCCGCGCTCAAAGGACCGATGGGTCTCGCATTCCGCAGTGCATTCATTCCTCCTCTCCTTTCTCACCGCTTCTGCTTGTGCAATAATAGAAGCTCGAGCCCTGAACTTCGGTGTAGGCACTCTGCATTATCTTGACAGCTACAAGAAACGGGTAGGAAATTCAGTTGAACAGCTTCTCACGACATGGAGGAAGTAGAGGAAATGCGGGTGAAATGGTGGCGTGCTGTGAATGCATATGTGGAGTTAGACGCAGCTTATGCAGCCCAGACTTTGTGCTATAACGTGGCAGCTCACAGAAATGGAGTACTTCGTCTGCCAAAAACTGGCATTTATCGCCATGATGTGTCGGCCTAAAACCGTGTCTCATGACACTGCATCATCCACCGCAGTGTATTTGTCGTTAGGGTACGTACTCGACATCCGAGCCGATGGTCACTGGTCGCCACGGCCACCACGGTCGTATTATGATGAGGGCGAAATTGTGAAGGCCCACCGTCTGAGCGATGTCAGCACACGTTATTGAAACCGCTTGGCACCACTCATCGTCATTCCCTACGTGAATATGCCGTCAAAATCACTAACGCCATCTAGTTGTATTATTCCCGAGGACCTATACACACAACTTCATCAATTGAGAAAGCCATAAACTAGAGGCGGCTACATACTACGTATACGGAGGAGGGAAACCCTCGGTCTAATGAGCATCGCCCCTAAAAACACCAGATTTCCAAAATTTCCGAAGTTCTTTCGTACGACATACCTCATAATGCATGGGAATCTTGCCTTACACATAAAACCCCTCATCGCATCATATGATTAGTATCTGCTTTGTATAGCATACACTGTATAACAGGCCCCTAGGTAGTAGCGAGTATTAATAAATAATAATGCTGAAGAAAGTATGGACAACTTTATTAGCAGCTAATAATTCTATTGTTACTTTGCTATTCCTGCTAATGAATTTCATTAAACCTTGCTTAGCATGACTGTCTAAAAGTTTACAATAAAATTGTACTTAAGAAGCAAACCCTTAGACGTACACTTCTTTCCAGGATTCAACGTAGAGTGATACACCTGATATATTACCTCATATACAGTGCACGCGCTTAGTGTATTGTATAGAGGTGCCTGTTCGCACATTTATTTCGCCACGCTTCTAGTTCCATAAAGCGAATCAGGACACACTTTGTTGATTTAAAATCTAGTTAAACTTTTCATTTCTATTGTCGGAGAACCTTTGCGTTTAAGAGCTGGATTGGAAAGCAATAACTTATCCCTCCAATCTAAGCGCAAAGACGTTCACTAAAGGTGCACATATTCACAAATTTCTGCACCTTAAAAATAACACTAATCTAGTAACCTTTGTAGAAACTAACGTTCACTAAAGATGCACAAGTTGCCTTTTAATGTAGTTGCTATAGAATAACCTAAATTACCCGTTCACAATATTGAGTGTCCTCGCGTATAAATCGCGGTTACATTGCACAGTACACGTTCTACTATTTACAAAAAAAACACCTTGCGCGACATTTTATACGGCCATCACTCTAAGCCTCTTGCTTTCTTCACTATTCTTCTTTCTTCGATGCATTTCAGCAGATTACGCTTATCTCACGCAATCATCAGCCACGTATGCCGTAGCAACAGGAGCATGGCTTTCCACTCTCGTACTTCTTGCCGCACGTGCGTCGCATTTATTCGCCCATTCTTATGTGGTTTTTATAGGCCCTCTATAAATGTATACGTAATGTTTTTGAGGTAAAAATTGTTAGAAATTTAGGGCACTCGTAACAACGCCACTGTGCGGCTTTCTAAACAGACTTAGAATGCACGTCGTTTACGTAATAACAATTTTCTGATCACCTGGTTAAGTATAAAACCATTAGATGCTGCCATCTATCAGCTTCTCGGTGGCCCACACGTTTATGGTGTCTATGTTCTAGGCCATTCTAAGTATGGTAATCCGGCTGAGACAATGTAGTCGCTATTGGCTCTCGCACCCCGCCTTATTTTGACTCGACAGCTCGAGTCACCGAAGTGCGAATAGCGCGAGTTTCAATGAACGGAAGTGAATTTGCGAGATAGGGTGGGAAACGAAAGGCTTATCCAGTGGGTAGTCTACGTTACGTAAAGGTTCAAGTTCCTCAAAATTCCACGCATGCCACTCCGGTATACAATAACACGGTAAAGTAAAGGTGTATGCGTACAGGCTAAAAACCCTTATTCTTTCCTACTACAACTTCATCAGCAGAAACATTACGTCGACGGGATTAAAACACTTGAACTGTTTAGCTCCTGCTCATTCACCTTCATTTACTGTGTGATTCGTGGTTATGAGATGAGGCGTTCACTTACCTGAAGTATTCTCGCACCATGCTCACAACTGATTTATTGGTTGATATGTGGGGTTTAACGTCCCAAAACCAGCACTTGGTTATGAGAGACGCCGTAGTAGAGGGCTCTGGAAATTTCGACCGCCTGGGGTTCTATAACGTGCACCCACATGTGAGCACACGTGCCTAAAACATTTCTGCCTCCATTCAAAATGCAGCCGCCGCAGCCGGGATTTGAACTCGCGACCTTCGGGTCAGCAGCCGAGTACCTTAGCCACTAGACGACCGCGGCGGGGCATCTCACAAATGAAAACTTTAATGCTTGAGCCCAAAATATATAACGCTTATACTAGGTGCCTAACAAAATCCCGCGCATGAGCATCAAGGGCGAAACAAAATGTACTGATACAAACCAAGAACACACCTCTTGAACCCCCCTTCCCACTGGTCTACCTTCTTGTCATGAGTAGTGCGACTTCCTTTTTTTCGATAAGGCCAAAGAAGGATTGCTAACGCAATGGGGGCCCTTTCATTCATGTGGTAGGCCTCGACAAGTTCTCGTGTCATGCGATCATGGTGTCTAAACATACCTCTTTGGCGGGGAATTACGCTTCACACTGGAACTCAGCGCAGTGCATTGCCAGGTGCGTTAGGGATCTCCCTGCAAGAAAGACTGATGCTCCCTAAGACGAATGATTAGACATCGTCCTGTCTGGCCCACGGAGACACGACCACACGACAGAGGGATGCAATGGACGACGTTGGCCCTGCATGACATGAATCTAACCTTGTGGTTTATGGAGCAACCACACGTCCCGACCTTGTCAAGTCTGTTGCCGACCATTCAACATAGTCTACATAGCTTGTTATTACCTTAAAAAACGACCTGCAAGCCAAACAACTGGGTGGTTTTGTTAAGCCGTTGTGAGAGTGCGTGGAGATAAAACATAACAGCTACTTTGTTTATATGAGCTGTGTTCTGAATGCGTGCATCGATACTTTTTATCTGTTGGGCAAGGCGCAGGCAGGTGGTACGCATCACCGAGATAGGGAAGGCTACGTTTTTTGGACGATCCAACTGCTCTTGAAAGCTGCGCAGAGCCAAATGCGTCAAGATCTGTTTACAGTGGACATGAAACACAAAAATACAATGCCATTCTTCACCAGCTTAGAGTATGGGAGGAATGACAGCTCAAGAGTGGTTTCGTCTACCGGCGTGCGTACATCCATCAGACGTCTGTGACGAAAAGTGTGGGGATAAATCGAGTAATTGTAAGGTATACCTCACAATTTCTCGATTGATCTCTGCATACACCTTACAGAACTTCTCGAGGCCTAGCACATTAACGCAACGGCTCCCATGTGCGTTAGCAATACTTCTTTGTCTCTATCTGAAAAGGAAGTCACGCTACTGATGGAAAGAGAGTAGACCGGTGGGGAGGGGGGTGCAGGTGGTGTGTTCTTGATTTGTATCAGCGCCTTTTGTTTCACCCACGATGTGCATGCGCGGGATATTGTTGGGCACCTAGTGTAAGTGTTATTGTTCACTGTTACTGTTCAAATCACTTACACCTAGTGTAAGTGATTTTGTTAGGCACCTAGTGTAAGTGTGGCCAAATCTGAGCACAAGGGCCTACAACATTTTCTCCTCCATAGGAAATGCAGCCGCGCAGCCGGGATTCGATCCCACGACCTGCGGGTCAGCAGCCGAGCACCTTAGCCATTTTGACAAAGGTTCATTCTATTGTGCAAACAAAGATTTCTGAACGTTAATGCTTTCGCGTAAGCCTTATCAGGCAAAATCGGGATACGGGGACCACAAAGAGGTACTGTGGATAGTGCATCCGCCATCTCATTGAGATATGTGCCACGATGGCCACGGTACCCTTAACAACCGAAGTTTTTGCAAGTTTGTCGGTATGAGTTGTCGAAACATATGCATAAATGCTAAGTTGGCTCCAGAAGCAGTGCAGCATATATTGAATAGAATCTGCAATTAAAACTGCTTCTGATTCACCCGAAAGAAGATTCAGCAGTTACAGTACAATAGCAAATATTTTGTAATAAATATTGCTGTGTAATCGGGAAGCCTAACCAAAAAGAACCAGTCAAATAAACGCGAGAAGATACAAAACACAGCATTTTAATTTTCTATGAATTCATCAGTCGCTATTATGCTTTTAATATTCACGTGTGCCAAGTAATTTTGTAGTCAATCATTTAAATATTTGAATGACATTTTCTTTGCGTTAGAGGGGTGAATATTGCCGCGACAAGTCGTCCACGTTCAAGTAGCCCGCCGCAACTATTGTGGCACGAGCGCCAAGCCAGGCCCGGCTGGCATGCGCCACGTGGTCGTGCGCTCGGGCTATGAGGAAGAGAAAGACAGTTGGATCTTTGCAACTAGACTACTCGGACTTCGACGACCATAGTCATAATACTCGCGGGCACACGTTCGCCATAATAAAGACGCTTTGTCAGCATCGCTACAATAATCTCAAACTCTATTTGAAGGTCTAAATGCAAATTACCTGTTCAGAAAATATCTTTCTATGGACGTTCAGTGGATCTAGCCCCTTTTTAACGAAAATTATCTGTGGAGAGTGGGAATGCGACCAGTGAGTTTTAAAAAATGAGCTTGGCTCCTAATTAAAAACTTAAGACTATACTCTGGAGCGAAGTGTATAGTTTTAAAAGTGTTTGGATAGTAAGTATTTTCAATTTATTTAACAATTAAGGGAGACACGCTTCCATGTAGAGCACATTGTTAGCAACACACTTGGGCGATTCGAAGGCGCAATCATAAAGATTTTCTTTCTAACAGTATTAGCGGTTTCATTTTGTAAGCCGCACTGCCGGAAAATAACACACTGCTGAATCCCATGAAAGGCTGAGTGTGCATTTTATAGATCACTACCAATGGATTTCTCGCAAATCCGTTTTTGTATTGCTCAGCGTGCGTAACCACCGCATGGCTTGTGTTGCCTTCGACCCAGTTTGGTCAATGTGACTTCTCCAATTTAACGAGCTGGTATTTATGATGCCTAAGTATTTGAGTGAATCCACCTGGAGAATCAACTCGGTGCCATATATCAGAAGACGTTTACAGGATGTTTAAACGAGAACGCTAGAAGCGCAATTTTGTTTAGGTTAAAGACATTTGAATCTTTTCAAGCCATTCCGCTACCATGTTTAGGTAATTCTGTAATGTGTGATAAGTAATGCAGATCACTAAGCGAGACATTTCCGTCTGCTGTATTAGTATTTTATGCTCCACTTTGTCATATGCCCTGGCCAAATCTAGAGTAAATAATGCAAAATACACTCTTCCACGTCGAGCCAATTGAATACGACTCTCCAAATCCACGTGCGAACATCCGATCGAACATCCCGATCTAAAGTCACTATGACTAAGGTACAGTATTGACTTCTCCTCAATGGATTTCAATGTACATGCATTCAAAACTTTTCATTTGTATTTACCAAACCAGATATAATACAAATTGGCCTTACAATGTCAAGGGTAAACTTAAGTTTCTGTTTTTAAAGTACTGAAATTATTTGAGAAAGTTTTCAATCCACAGGTATCCAAGAATTTTTTAAAAAGTAATTAGTCATGTTAAGGAGTTCATGTGGGGAAATGTCATATAGTAATTTATTCATTGCTGAGGTTACACCATCTGGTCAAGGTGCTGCACGAAGTAAGCACTTCACTACATCCACTAGTTCCGCTAATGTCGCTTCATTGAATTCCTCTCCTGCAGTTGGCTTTACTACACTCTAAAAAAAGAGCGAGTGAAAAGGGTGTCTTTTTGTCCCACAACAATAATCGTTATCTATATTGCGTTCCATCCTTGCGCTATCACCCCGCGCCCAGTACATTCCGGTCACGATCGACATGCCCATTATCAGGGTTACATTGCATTCTCGATAGGAAAGTGGCCAGCGCCGAGTTTTCAAGAAAGAAAGCGCACGCAAGCCTGGTGACGATTATTGTTGTGGGACAAAAAGACACTCTTTTTTCTCGATGTTTTTTTAAAGTGTATGCGTTTCGTAATTATTGATCTGAATCTATCTTAAGGTCCTTTAGCAATATTTTCGAATAGTTTGGTGAGTTGGCGAGGGGATATAATAGAAGAATAAATATTGTCTGATGGCGGTATCAATTTTCTGAAATGCGAAAGTATAAAAAATGCTTTTCGAATGTGCAAATATGAAAGATAGCTGAATTTGTTAGTGTCATAGTCACATTTTGCTCTGTGTACGTACGTTTAAAATATGCTGCCATGTTTTCATAATCACACCAGTTTTTTGGCGTTGCTTGAGGATAAGTTGCTTCCACGCCACTTTTAGTTTTCCATACCCTCTCATATATTCAGCGTTCCACCATGGGCTAAACAATCCACCTGTGCCTGAGAGTATTGTAAAAGTTGACTTTTAAAGCGTAGCGTTAGAGAGCTGATGTCGCAGAAATTCCGCCGTCAGCGTCGGTCCCGTTGATTGTGAGCAAAAAATCATCCGTGAGCGAAAAAGCTTGTAACAGAGATCACCGCGGGAGGTCGCTACCTGTCCAGGCGTGCGCGCGCGATTACACTGAGAAGCCGCGCATTCAAAGAAAAAAGAAGAAAGAAGTGCTGAAGGTCTGAGGCACGGGTGATGTAGTTTCTTTATTTCTACCACCCGTCCCTGTTCAGCTTCCAGAGCTTTCTTCTGGACGAGAATAGAAAAAAATGCAGTTGCAGCATGGGACAAACCTTTGCAACTACACTCGCACTGGACGGATTCTTAAAATTTTTGTGGCGGTGAATGTGAGGCAATAGGCTTCTGTAGTAAATTAATTTTATGGCTACTTTAACAAGTGTTTCATATCCACTTTAACGCATTTTGTTAAATAGGTGTCACGAAAAAAACGAGCCTATTTGGTGATCTGTAGGCGCATTTCGGAGGCCTCGAACTACGTAAAAAAAGGCCACGATTGTGCAGCCATTGCTGCTAAAAACACATAGGAACTTCCAAACAGCTCTAAATACGAACAACTATGCCCATCTAGCGGAAAACACATCATGCCTTTCCAGAGGCGTTGATTAAGCAAACAGCGCAAGCGAGGTATTGTGTTGCCATCTGTGAGGCATTGTGAGACTCTTTATGGCCTCCGAAATGGCGAGCGTGCAGCCTGGGTCTTGGAGGCCATGCGACTCTTGCTTTACAGTAAAAACCTGTGTGTAACATTCGCGCGCGCGCGCTGGTACAACCTACTGTGTGCGTGTGTGTGCGTGGATGTGTGTGTATGTAACAAAACGTATTAGTAATTATGCGCTTAGCGGTTGAAGGGCGCACTAAGGGCCAGATTTCACTATCACTTTCAACTGTTAAGAGTAAAGCTTAAGGGTCCCCATATTTTTTAATGCTCTTTCTAATACCAACCATAGACTTATAGCCCGAATGTCTTGCTTCATATCCTTGCTAAGAATAAAAGTAAACTTTAAGTCTTTTTGTAATCGGTCATAATTTACGAATGAGCCAACTTTGTGACTTAAAACTATTGTGTGAAAGTTAACATCAAAACTTATAGGAAGGTGGTCACTGTTAGTTCCGCAATGTAAAGTTTTTCACGAAGATATCAATAGTTAGGAGCTGGAGAAAGTCAGATCTATAGCCTACTTAGATTATCCTCTGACAAACGTAACAGTGGAGAAATTGACACAAAATGATTATCAACAGTCCACTCCAACAATCACCTTCCACTTACATCAGTCTTGAAACCCCAAGACATGTGGTGTGAATTGAAGTCACCAGTTAATATCATATCCTTGCTGCAGGGAGCTAACAACACATTTAAGCATCTTGTGTCCTGCACTCCTGTCGGAAATTATGCATTATCAAAAGAAAAAGGGGAGCAGCCTGTCAGAGTGATGTCTAATACCTTAATTTCATAGTATCCATACACAGGTAGTTAACCTTATCTACGAATAAACTTAGTTGATATACAAACGGCACACCCACCACCTCTGTGTTGTCTGTCTAAACGAAGTAAGCGATAATTTTTAGGTGAAACTTTTGTCCATTTGAAAGCCCGGTTTCTTATCGAGTAATCATATCGGGAAATTCGCGAATATATGGTAAATCTATGGTAGCCAACCCTATAATTCAACATTTCTACTGTAATAATTTTACCGAGCCTATTTTGACACTATAAACCTCTCTCCCAGACTGCTTGATCTGAAGGATCTTTCTTCAAAAAGTCTTTTTAGAGAGGTTCGCAAAAATCTTTCTTTGACAAACATTTTTTAGATTTTGATTTCTGTGAAGACTTTTTTGAGAGAGGAGATCTCGCACACTTAAAAACTTTCGAGATTCCGCGTTCAGATTTGTGAGTTCATCAGAATCATTTGATATAGGTTTTGGATATGCCCACACTATCTGTTTGGAGGGCCCTGGTTGAGGAGGGTCAGGTTTGAGGTCTTGTTTCCAGGATCTTGCACATCGTGTAGGAGCTGTCGGGTTTTCTGTCCCTGCACGCCTTGAAACCACTAAACCTTGGGAAACAAGTTCTGAAAGTATTATTTCCACAGATGCTGGCATGCTTGTATGTGCCGCTGCTCAGAAGAGGACAAAGATGCGCGTGCAGAGAAAAACAATAGTCAGTTTATTTCTCTGCCCCCCCCCTTTTCCTTTTTTTTACATTGCGCCAAATTAATTTCACAGTCAAAACACAGCAATCATATTCCCCTAGTCTAGGAAATCTAAAGGTATTGACTTGCATTAACCACCGGCTTCTTGGCGAATCCCCCTTTGTGGGTGAGAGCCACAAAAGAAAGGAACAAGCAAGCAAGCATACTGCCGTGTCCATACTGCCGTGGCCAGGTGGTCCTGTCCGAGCTCCGCAAGAGTGACTGCGATCCATCGAACGGTCATACTGCCGTGGCCAGGTGGTCCTGTCCGAGCTCCGCAAGAGTGACTGCGGTCCATCGAACGGTGCTTCCTCCGGTGCTTCCTGAGGCCTCAGCGTCCGGTTTCAATTTGGGATCTACCCCCGCTGCTACTTCAAGGGCACCTTCGTGCTTCCTCCTGTGGGGGAGCGGCCGGATTGGGCGGTGCTGTTAGGCCTATTAACCTGGGGCTGGATTCACAAAACTTACTTTCACAAAACTTTTTTGCGCAAGAGAAATTTTGTTGCGTAAGTCAATTCACGAAACGAAAAAAACGTCGTAAGAGGCGATCGTTGTCACATCGGCCACTGCAAATAAAGCGCGCTGTGACTGCCCGGGAACATGTCAGCGATGGTGATGCAGTTGCTATATTTGCTTACGTCACCGAAAAGCGCTCGTAAGTGGATTCACGAAGCGAAATTGTGCGTAAAAACAGCATGACTGAGAGAAAATCCTAAGAGTGGTCCGGACCACTCTTAGGAACAATGTGGCTACTTAGAACCTGCTGCCGCGGCGGTATACTTTGGTGCCCGGGCTGGTTTTGAGTTAATTCACGCCCATTAAAGGCTGCCTGATGACTGCTGGTGCGTTTTTATTTCTTTCGGCGCTTTGAGCTTCGCGTGTTGTTTCCCTTGTACGCAGTGGATAGTGTTGACAACCACCATCGTCCAATAAGTTTGAAGTCGCAGTAGTTGAAGAATTCTATTGGGCGTCAATGGCATAAAACTACGCATGTAAAGATTTGTGGTTGGATGAAAACCATTGTGATACGTGAATGGTCGGTGCATTCGAACGCGGCATGGCATAGGATCATTTTTATTTGTTATGTTGCTGTCTTCCACCCCATCTCATCCAATTAAAAGTGCGACTCGAGATCCTTGCCTCATTAGTGGAAATTACCACCAAAAAGGTTAACGGGAGCACATTCTTTGCACGCTATTGGAAATAAAAATGAGAGGAAGTTTTCAGTGAGTGGTTCACAAAGGTTGTGCTCTTGTGTACTTTCATTGGCTATAACTGTCCAATGGTTGCGATCTCTGAAATACATCTGTCGATACACTTTGGGACGATCTGGAACAAAGCGTACTTTGTAAACCAAAGCGTATTAGGGCTGCGCGTGCTTACGCATGGAACTACAAACAAATCATGCACCTTCACCTTCACTGTTCAGACACCGATATGGACCGTGATAATATGGCAAGCAATCGGATTGAAATGACCCTAGTAACTTTATATGACACCGAAAATATGCAAACCCTCACAATTCTGGAGCAAACCTTGGCTGAATTCATCCCTGCGTCAATTACGAGCCTTTTAACTTGGCGCACAAACATCATTCAAAGGTAGAGCGAGCCACTGACATGTATTTTGTGCGACGCAGCGACCACTTGACCTGAGAATGATAGCGTTGCGAAGGCGAATCCCCTGTCGCATGCTGTGATCGAAGCAAACGACAAGCGCGAACAGACGACGGCTTGGCCAACAGGCACAGCTTGTGATTGGTTGTGAAGCAATCCCCTCTACATCAGCTCTTCCGTGACGTTGCCAAAACACTTCTTTCATCTGGCACGCCTGTCCTATTTGTCATATCACCCCCCTCGCACATAAGAGAAAATTTTGTCACGCCGTGAAAATAGTGCAAGTACGTGCAAGTACTTTCTAAGAGCTCTCTTATGTGCTGCGTAGTTGTCGAAAACAACATGGCGTCGAAAACAGCATATCGGTCGGTGCGACTTTCAGCAAACGCTTCTCGCACGAGTTATTTCAGCGTTTGACCGGATGTGTTGTGATTACAGCCGCTCTTTCGGTGCGTGTAAGCAGTGCGGAAAGCTGTGGCAGTGCAATGGTGTACGGTGAAGCGCAGCGAAGCCTGTGCGTCGGTGTGGTTATCAAGCGGGGATTGGCGTCGATGTATCGACGACAACTGGCACTCGAGAAGCCTGCAATGTGTGTTTGTGTGCCGGTAACAGTTCGTTCGCTTGACTTTCCAGTCTCTCAGTTTGGTGCTGTGCGACATTTCGGATTGACAGCGTTTTGACACGTTACTTGAGTGACCCCAAGTACGTACGGAAACGTATGAACTACGCGCTTGGTTCTTGCTTCGCCACTAGTTAGCCCGCACGCTTCTATTTACTTGAGAGCAATGTACTGTTCGGGAGTGAAACAATGTTCGTTGTGAACAGTGGTGCTGTGTTGACGTTCCAAGACTTGTGAACAAGCTGTGCTCGTGTGACCGAAACTTGAAAGACAGCGTTGATAACTGTTTTGCCCTGCGAAGTTGTGGTGGGGCAGCTTGGCGCTTTTGTTTGTTAAGTCGTCACTTCTCCTTTTGTCATAACCTTAGTCCTAGCACTGTGATGTGATCAACCAAAACTGCGAGATGCTACATTCTGTTGTGGATCGTGTTACTTTGGAAGCGCGCCTAGACTGTCCTTCGGTAACAACTTGAGAGTTCTAGGTGAGAGCGAGAGCCCGTGAACGTCAAGCTTCTTTCCGGCCCCCAGAAAAAGCAAAGATTTCACCGGTGCCATGCTTTGGATGAAGTTGTAGGCCAATATTGCCTGAATACAGGTTTCCGAGTTCGTCTCTCCATCGTTTTGCACGGCACTAGAGCCTTGACAACAGCTGGTCATGGCCAGTTCTTACAATTTATCAATGGACGTGCACGCCTGGCCAGCCCTTCATTGCTATCATCGGCAGCTTCCAGACTGCAGATGCCCTTTGCCTGTTGGCCGTACTTGGTTTCTCATGACACCGACGGCTACTAAATGCTGCCATCAGTGAGTTCACCTTGCATAACTAAATTTCACCGGTACTATAATTCACGCAGTTCTAGAACGTGTGCAATTTTTAAGCCCATCAGATGTAATGTTTCTTTATGGTAAGTTGAAGCATGAAAAATTTACTACTACTGTTATATACATAAATATATTAGGAATCAAATACATAAAAAGTTTTTTGTGATTTTATACAAGTGAGCTCTTGTTTGATTATGAGGTTGGGCTTGTCGATTTACCACGTTTGATAGCTGGAAAGTTATTGTGAATTTATTTTTCAGGAGCCAGGTTGCACTTAAAAATTTATGCTATTTTGGAAACTTACTTCTATAGACAATTACCACTGTGGTAGTACTATACTTCAGTAGGACATAGATATTGCGGTACGTAAATTTTGCATGAGGCTTCAGTTTATTTCAAAGTGTTTATAGCAGATTTTGGTCGCTTTAACGAAGTGATAGCTTCCTCAAATAAGTATAAGAAGTGAGTGCTTTTAATGATTGTTTTTAAATATCTGGTTTTTGGCTCTTCACAGATCCAAACCAGAGATTGGTTTGTTATGGTGCTGTGATGCATAGGTTGCACATTCTGGCACATCAATCCTCATCATTACTTGGAGCACCTGTACAAAAATAGGAAGGACACATTCTCCCTAACTGTGCAAGCCTATGTCACTGCTGGGACTGTTATCATTCAGCGGATGTGGCGTGGAAGCATGCATGGCAGTCTCATCTGGAAGGACTGCGATCTGCGTGGGAGCTTCGTAGGCACAAAACTGCCTAACGGCTTGCTGCAAGGTTAGTTTTTCTTTAATACATACGATTACGTGAACACCACTTACTGTGCACAAATTGAAAACCCAAGCATGGTTGCTTTCAGTGGATACCTGTAATATTCTTACACATAATTCTTATTCAACATTTATAGAACTAAATTGCAAGATAATTGGGAATGTCGAAAGCTGAAAGCCTGCAGCTTATGAATGAAACTCCAATAATCTGAGACTCAAAAGCTTGTGCTTTGAAACGAGCACAAATACTTTGATTCCTTATTGAGCTCTCGAGCTTGTGACTCCCTCTGTGAATCAAGTGCTCTGGAAGAAAATAGCAAGTGGGTGAAAATTGCTTGGCTGTTCACAACTTGCAAGGAGAAAGACCTATTGAAGAAGCCTTAGATGATATAGGGCCAGTAACTGCATCTTTTACCTAATGTAGCTTTTTCTCTCTCAGCGCTGTTGCTTGTGTTTCAGCCGAACATGTTCACCAGGATTGCATAGTGACATATATTTTTCTACAAATTGTACCCGACTTAAGTATGCATTGTTGATCTCTAAAGGTGACGTTCAGTGTGTTTCAAAGGCATGGCTTCTCATTTCTCTGTCTGTGGCTAGTCTATTTCAGCAGCAGAGCGATGCAGCTAGCACACATGCCATCCAAGTCATGGAGCGCTCCTTTGGTGTTCTGTGCAGGACGCAGCATATTCATCCGGCAAGACACTGGTATCAACAATAATGGTGAGTGTTGGTGACACCTGTAGGAGCCCGTTGTGTTTGTTGCGTATGATTATTTCCCCTGATGAAGTGCAATTTTGAAAGGTTTCCTTCAAATAGAATAATAGATGTCAGCAACAAGCACACTCATAATCCACAAGTTCTTTGTGTCTTCTAGACTGCCCATTTGCTCCTATATGCGGTATGGTGAGCTGGCTATGTTAAACAACCTTAAAGGTATGAACATTGGCTGTTGTGTTGTAATGCAGTCTAACTTGTGTTTCTTAGTGAACTTATTTGTGGTCTACTTCTCGCACCTAGTGTAAAGTCTAAATAGAAGAAACTCTATTTGCTTTTTATGCCTGTAAGAAGTTTCATGCCTTCACCTATAACATTGTAGTTTCGCTCTTGTATCATATTAAATATATTTTAAGTCTTCACTGTTTGTGTGTGTGTGTTGAGGCTTGTCATAGGCTTCTGAAAATACCATATCTGTAAATATGAGCTTATAATCGACAACTATACACACTTTCATGTAGCATGGTTGTAACAATGATCTGTATTTTTTTAAGTTCTAGCAGTAACAAGGGGTTCCGTGCTCCGCGGTCATGTACAGTGTATCAAGAACAGAGCACAGAAGACCAACAAGTATAAAGGGACTGCCAGTGACTGTTCTCCTGCTCAAAGTTTACAACACCAGAAAGAGCCCATGTGATGTCAGGAGCAGCTGCTGCTTAACTTCTTAGCAGTGCATTCAGCAGTTCCTTTGCTTGCATTCAACATTATTTAAATTTTGCATGGAAGATACCAAACTATGACACTAATTCAAAGGATGCTGTAGTGTTAAAGGGCAAATATTTTTGAGCTGAAGTTTTTAACATGTGTGTTAAGTGCCTGCCTGCCTCTACATATACATGCCAGAAATCACAGCATCCGTGGTCGCCAATAGTAACTGTGTTTGCATTCTTTGTAGTACAAGAAGTAAAGCCATGGATGCAGTAATCATCAACTTAGTCGATGTAATCCTTCAGTGTACACTCGTTTGTACAGCACCAATGATGCCATGAGAGTATAAGCTCTGGGAAGTCAATCTATGTGGAATATTTTATTTGGAAGGAAGAGGATCATCACTACTCCTAGTATATCTTAACAGTAGATTTTAGTGCTTGGGTATTATCCCACTGCCTGTCCATCCTTCAACAGTCTACTTATCTACTGCATAAGTGTAACTTTTTAAATGTATACTTTACTCGGATAGGTTTGTTCATAATGTAATGCAAGTGACTTATCATCTATGCAGTTCTACTCAGACTAGAAATAAAAGTATTTATTTTTATATGAAGCTATAGCATGCATTCACTTGTGTGTTTCTAGGTGCTGGTACAATTGTTTAGCCATACAAAAGTGCTGGTATACTCTAACAGTGAATCTGGCATCTTCAAATCGTTTGTTAGTGGAAGTAAGAATGTGTTTTCAACCAATATTACTATCCTCAGATGAACTGTGAAAACTCTGTGGAAATTTATTTACACTTTTTGAACTTGAAGGCAAATGTTGTTATGTTCTTTTATTGCGGTCGCTGTTTCATGCAAATGACACATAATTACTTTGCTGTGGCATAGTATTAGTTGTTATTTTACACATATGTGCTGAGCAACATCGCAGTGGAGGCCAGCAGCAAGACATACATGCAGTGCACTGGAGCATCACCTCATATAGTGTACAGTCTTTGCCCACCAGTAAACTCAATATTTTTCAAGCAGACTATTAGACAGCTGTATTGGAACTGTGTTGTTGTACAAACTTTGAAGTCTTCTTGAGGAATGTTTTTCATCATTTTTGTCCAAGTGAAGTAGCTACCCAAGGCCACAAATGGTGGGAATGTGGTGGTTTCCACTCTCCAAAAGCACTCTTACCAGCTGCCTCAATGTTAGCATGGGGTGATTTCACGAACTGGAAAAATAATTGGTCTTTGTTTTCTTGGTCGAAAGAGTCACTACCACCGTTGAACCACCACGACGCGCCAGAATAGAAACTTTTAGCTAAATAAAGTTGATTTTACTTTTGAGAAGTGTTTTGGGGAAACTAAATGGCACCTATAGCTGTCAATATAAACACTGTTTGCACCAAGGAGCTTAGTAGCTTATAATCGTATTATTCATGTACTGTCTAGAATTTACTCGCGCTGTGCCAACTTTCAGCCCAAGTGTCCTAACATGCTTCGTTAGTGGGTTGTAAATGAGCCAAGCTATGTAAATAGACTGATATTGCAGACATGTACAAAATATTGATGCACAGCCCTCTTCTTTAGCTTGACATTGTCAAGGCGTTTATTCTTGTGTTTCTTATAATTAGTAGTAGTAGTAGTAGTAGTAATAGACTTTTATTCAGCCAAATTTACAGGCCGAGCATTTTGACCGCCTGTGCGATCAGTCGACGCTGTTCTTCTTCCCCTTCGGCGCCGATCCAATCGAGCCAGGAGGTGATGGAAAGGGATGGTGGAGGGTAATAGCTGGATTGCTGAGCAGTTGGGCAGTAAAACAGGCAGTGTGACAGGTCCGCGTATGGGGAAGGACAATTAGGACAGCAGGGGTTAGACCTATATTTATAAAGGAAAAGGCGAGAGGGGGTTATCAAGCAGTTCATTTGGATGTGTCGTATAAAAACTGCTTGTCACTGGGCAGCAGCGGAAAACTATGCATCAAGCTTTTGCGAGATGGTTCGAGAAACACCGTGTTCAGACATAATAGCGCCGGTGTATTTCTCTCGTAAGTTACTTTCCGTAGTATATTCAAGATGAGTGTATCAGAATTGTTATTTTATAGCCATTCAATTTAATATTTACACCTGAGTGTATGTATGTATGTATGGGTGTACATATGTATATATGTGTGTGTGTATATGTATGCATGTATGTATGTATGTATGTATGGATGTATGTATCTTTTAAATGAGAATCCGTTTATCATGGTGAGTAAGCTTGGTAATGATTTGGCGGAATTTGTTTCTAGTTATTTTTCTTTTGAGTCAATATACATTTCAATTGGTTTTGTACTGCATAAAAATAAATGTAACCTTACACAGAATATGTGTGTTCCAAGAAGTTGTTTCATTTACCAACCTACAGTCATGGGCAAGAAATTGGGTAAATTGGAACGAACCTGCGAATATTAGTTTAGAGCATAGCTACTCTACATGGCATATCTCGTACACATTGCGTTGGTTGAATATGTCGATTTCAACCTTTCAATTTTAATCAGAATAAGCAAGCTATCAGCCGTGGTTGTATATGTGTGTGATATTTATGCATGCTGTGATACCGGTTCGCAATTACAATTGAGGTCACAAACCTAGTCAAGCTGAATACACGAATTTTGTCCATGCACCTTTCATCTGCTCTGGAACTGTTGTTAATAAAAAATAAACTTCAGTTTAGAAATTTATTCTAGTAACCAAAAGCAGGGTATCTCTTTATCACACAAATCAAATTGCCATTGTTCTGTTCCATTCTGGACAATAGGGAACCCTCTCAGCAGAACTCGATTAACTGCTATAGTTCATTTTAACCATTGACAGCGACATTACACTGAAGCGTGCAGCATTACAAATAGCGGAAGAGAAGACACAAACTAATCACTCTGTTTGCGTCAGCTCTAACTGTCCGTGCTCTTTGGTCTTGTTGCATGTGATGATGCCCTACAAATTAGCACGAAAGCGTGTCCCTACAAAAGCAGTCAACTTGGCTGCAAGCAGTTAGCTCACTGCATGTGTAGATTTTCTTCAAAACACCGTGAAGACTGATTGCTGGTCGAATATCCAAACACGTGAAAAGTAATATACCAGGTATGATATTGGTATTTCAGCACTGGGCACTTTTGCGATAAGAGAGAATGGAGGAGAAAAGTATGAATCCTGAATTGTTTAATTTTTGAAGGAACACAGTACAGCGCTTTTGGGTCAAAAGGGGAGTGAAAGAAGCAAGTGCGAAAGCCTACTTCTCAAACAATTAGTACCCGCCACCACGCATAATGTTAGGCCGGGCAACCTCTTGAAAAAAGAAGTGCTCAGTGATTCTGCGATTCGAACCAAGTACCTCCTAGATTGTAGTTGAGCGCTGTAACTGCTCGTTCACTGCAGCAGTGCTTGCACTCGTTTTATTGCTGATACATCGTAATTCCTTCGAATGAAGCCAAAAGCAAAAACGTCCGGTGAAAATTTGTCCAAAATAGACAAAATAGTTAGAATGCGTTTGCCCAAGGTTACTAGAAGATAGAAACCGCCACGTGTGACTGTATAACCGTGCGCTATTTATTCTTGTACATTACTGTCATGACGTTGGGATAGCCGGCTCTAACGTTGGCTACCTTCTCATAGTTTGCCAAATATAAATAAGAAAATAAAAATATATATCGGCCTGTGACAACGCTAATCAACTATTATGAGTTCACTGTCACTAATGTCACTTTCACTAGATGAATTCTCAGTTTGCTTTCATTATCGTTATTTAGGAAAGTTTTGGCTCACTAACTCAACTCTCCTAATTAGCATTGTTTCTCACATCTAAGGACAGTCACACTTCATCTCGCTTTCTGAGTGCCTGCCACTCCCATATAACGCGTTCTCCACTTTTTTATGCTCTCCGAGCATCTGACGCTGCTTTGTGGAGACTTTCTCTGACGTCTGCTGGGCCAGAAAATTGTCTTTACTATCTATCAATTTCAAGCTTTCGCGAAGCCAAAACGAGAGTCTCTCTCTCTCTCTCTTCATCCTTTTCGCACGTGTGATAACGTCTCTCGACCTCAAGACTCGTATACACGTCTCTTGCTTTGTTTGCGCATTCAAACAACGCTGGACGAAATATTTGCACCGTGTTTTGTGGAAAGCATTAGCACTGAGACACCTCCCGACGAGTCTTCCTCATTTTACGTAGACACATACCTAAGCGTAAGCGTATGCACGTTCTCGCATTCAGGCTTTATAAAAATGCTGTGGTGCATGAAACCAGCGAAATTGCGCTCACAATTTCATTTGATTACTGCTGTTATCTATTTCCGGACTATTCGTTTGCAGGCACCAAAGTCGCTCATGTGTCTTGTAATAAGAATATTGTAACAAAGTGTACGTTTGACTATAGGTACAAAACACCCTTACGTTCACCACTATACCGTGCTAGATTGCACCGAATTAGTTAAGTAGCAGCGCAGCTTCAATGAAATGTAAGGTAACTGGTCGGGTTAAATAGGGGAAGATATTCGAGGCACATTTTAAATCTTTGCTTGCATTGATTTATGTGTGGTTTTATTTATGTGGTGCACCTGGAGTGTTGTTTACATGTACTTGGCGAGATAGTGCATGGATTGCTCGGTGGCTTAAGGACATCGAGCAATTATTTTTTTTCAGCTACAGTTCTTGATTAAAGGCGATGCTTGGCTTTGCACAGCCCACCAAAAGGTCTATTACAACGTACGCGGCATCCCGTAAGCGCTGTAGCAGACGCTCGCGGAACTGAAACTTAGATGCAGCAAATCATTGGCTATCATCGTATACTCTCGATGCTAGACGCTTTGCGTGCTACCTTCATATTATCGGCACACACTTCTTTCTTTCTTTGTCGTTTCATCGGCTATCGTGTGTCCTCTTTGCCCTCTTATGTGCCGAATAAGTTAAATTCATACCCGCGCTATAGTAATCCCTCCAGATAAGAGAATTTTTGGCTAAGAAAATGCGTAGCCAAAGAGAAAGCTTTGTGAATTCGGCCCCTGATGTCTCTTTCCTCTCCCAGCCAGGCATATTCTGCCTGGTCGGCTTCCC
Source organism: Rhipicephalus annulatus (assembly GCA_013436015.1). Lineage (NCBI taxonomy): Eukaryota > Metazoa > Arthropoda > Arachnida > Ixodida > Ixodidae > Rhipicephalus > Rhipicephalus annulatus. Next base: position 316,357 of record WOVY01014561.1, on the reverse strand, counting down.
TTCCTAACAGTGATTTGCCAATCAATCTATTTTTGCACAGTGATCTGAAGAGCGTTCCTGCGGTCCTGGCTCCAACCAACGGCGAGTCTATTCGCATGAAAAACCCGAAACTAATTCAGAAAGAACTCCGGAAGCTTTCCAATTATTACCAAATGATTACTGAGGTGCGTCAATTTGGGCGTGGAGGCATCCTGTGCTGCTCGCTGGACCAAGCCTGCATCACAGATCTTCTAAAATGCACAACGCTTGCCTCAAATCTGGTGAGCTGTTTCGTACTTGCCCATTTGGCCTGTGTGAAGGAACTGGTTCGAGGAGTGGACTTGAGCCTTACACCGCCCGAAATACTTGAAATGTTTTCGGCCGCAGGAGCAGTCTCTGTATTTCGATGCTCGCGAAACGTTGAGAACAAAAAGGTCCCCACAGAATCAGTGATTGTGACTTTTGTCGGCACGGCTCGACCAACCGAAATTAAGGCATGGCCACTAATTTATTATGTATATGCACTATCCCCTCGTCCACTGCAGTGCAAAAAAATGCTGGAGGTATGGGCATACCATCAAGGAATGTCGATCGGATGTGAGGTGTCGCACATTTACTGACCAACATAAACCCGACAAATGTTCAACCCAAGAGGTGAGATGCTGTCTATGCAGAGGAAATCACGCGGCTGACGATGAAAGTTGCCCCATGAAGACATGTGAGTTGCATCTTCTTGAGATCATCTAACAACAACGATGCTCCTAGTGTGAGGCCCGATCTATTCTTTCTGAGCGCTCACGTGGCTATGCCTCCGTTGCCAACCGGGCGAACCAGATGCTTGAGTCGTCGTTGCCTCATTTAATAACATCAACGGTGGAAAAGGGCATGACGAAACTTATGGAATCTCTATTCGTGAGCCTAACGGAGTAATTGGCACAAATAGTGAGCCCTCAGTTGAATCAAATATTGCAGGGAGGTAACCAACCTACCGTGACCCCTTCTCTACCTTAACCAGTTAATGTTACTGATATTCCATCGGAACCAGGCCCTTCGAAGTCAAAGCCAGACACGGCGAACACTGGCCGTAGAATAATTATGCCTCTTGTACAGGACCTAGATTGGAGCTCGGACTCCGATTCTGATGTCTCACAAACAGAACATATGGACTCTGACTCAAGAAATATGAAACGACGTGCTTCTCCTGCGACACAACGGTCCTCAATCGGTCCTAAATCAAGAAATAAGAGTTATCAGAAGGAAAACCCATTAAAAAAGATTTTTTAAAGCATCGCATCTTAGAGAAAGCAGTGAGTGCTGCTGGTATCTCTTCAAAATAGGAAATTTAAAAGTACTACAGTGGAATTGCCGCTCCATTTTTTCAGCAGCTACAGACCTCAAGTTTGCGATAATTACTCTTTTTATATTGTTGCTTTATAAGAAAGTTGGCTTGCAGAAAATAAGTATTTTAGGACTAAAAATTAACGCACATTTCGTCTAGACCGCGCAACTCGGGGTGAAGGTTTGGCGACATTTATCTAATCTAAATCGCCCATAGAGCTAAAATTATTTATCAATCATTGGCTTCAGAAAGCGAGATTTTAGCAATAACCATTACTATTCCTGGGTCCCTCCCATTCTCATTTATTAATGCTTATTTTCCTGCGGGTGTTCTAAATTCTTCCGTCCTAGATACTGCAGTTCAATGTTGCCAAAAAGATATTGTCGTAGTAGGTGACTTCAATTCTCATCATATATCTTGGGGTTTTATAACTGATCTGAATGTCAAACGTTTATGGGATTGGGTGAACAATAATAACTTTATATGCATAAACACAAAAACGCCTACCTTTATGTGTAATCAGTCCTCCTCAGTACTCGATCTAACTTTTTCTAACGCTAACCTCTCCATCTTATCATGGTCTGCAATTAACTCGGGAACAAGTAGTGACCATATGCCAATATTGTTCGAGGTGGTATGTCCAACAACCTCCAAGAATAGATCTTCCGTAACACATGTAAACTTTAATACTTTCGAGAAATCCTTACGAGGCGCTTTATCTAACCAAACGAATGATGCAAAACTAGACGCCATCAGAATTAGCGACATTTTAAAAGAGTCGTAAATAAATCAAAATTCACCATTGAAAGCGCTAAACCATCTACCAACCCTTCGTGGAATGCGGACTGTTCGCGGGCTTATAGTCTAAAAAAGGCTGCATGGAAAAATTTAATCTTCAACTAGTGTCCCAGGAACTGGAGTGATTATAAGTATGCAGCCGCTATTTTTAAGAGAACCATCGCCAATGCGAAGGACAAACTTAACAACGACCGACGTGAGTTCATGTCAAAGCCGGTCAATAGAAAAGCAATTTTTCGCTTTCTGAGAACTAAGATAGTTCTTCTGGTACAAAGAAATATAGAATCTGTAGTATCATCACCAGTTGAAGTAAAGGCCCTTCTAGAAGATATAGCTCAGGGCCTAGAAAGTCGCTTTACGACACTTCTCTCATACCAAGCCCAGTCTCCCCAAAGGGCTGAGGATTTTGAAGAGGTTACGCCTGCAGAATTAGCAAACGTAGTCAGAACACTACCCCATTCGGCTCCTGGTCCTGATGGCATGACGACATCGGTGATAAAATGAGTGCATAAAATATACCCACTTGGCCTGCTCGAAATTATTAATCACTCACTTAGAAGCTCTTGGATGCCACCTGATTGGAGAATGACAAAAGTGATTCCATTAGTAAAAAAGCAAGGCGCTGCGTTTACCTTACATAATATCAGGCCCATTTCACTTACATCGAACCTAGTAAAACTTGTTGAAAGAATTTTATTTAGACGTATACATCGATGGATGTCAGAAGAACTGACACTGAGCCCACGTCAGATTGGATTCAGGCGTGGTTGTTCTATTTGGTGTGCGCACGTGGATCTCGAAAGCAGAATTCAACTTCCTCGACATCAGAAAGAATACTATGCTTTGGTAACCTTAGATATCACAAAAGCCTATGATAGCGTGGATCATGTTAAACTGCTAGGTTCACTTCAGAATTTAGCTGCCTCAATACTTTGTGGCCTGGATTCATGCTTTCTTAGGTGATAGAGAATTTTACTGCTCGCAATTTGGTGTCAACTCTTCAGTATACAGCCAAACGAGAGGTATACCGTAAGGGTCAGTACTCTCGCCCTTATTATTTATTGCTCTACTATGTTCAATTCCCATACAGCAAGATGTACAGGTCTATGTGTATGCCAATGATATTGCATTTTTTGCTGCGTCGGCGGACATTCTCACACTGTACCTGATTCTGCAGACATACATGAATAGTCTGGAAACGTGGCTGGAGGATATCAACCTATGCCTCAATACAAACAAAAGTACAATCATAGTTTTCGCACAAAATGCCCCAGTGCGAATTTCACTAATGTACTGACAGGACGCCATACCTCAGGTCGAGTCAGTTAGGTACTTGGGGGTAACCTACACCGAAACACTAAACTGGAGTCCCCACATAGAAAACATGGCTGCTAAAGGAGCACGTGTCGTAGAGATGCTGCGCAGGCTCAGTAGTTATCGTGCCGGTTTGCGTAGAGACGTGCTCGTTATGATATAATGCATATACATTCGACCGATACTAGAATTATTCTGTGTTTTGCTTTCTGGCGCTTCGGCCTACAAAGTTCATCCACTGATTCTGCTAGAATGCGAATCTTTACGCTTATGCCTTGGGCTACCCAAATATGTTGCCAACAATATCCGATACGCAGAATCCCGCCTGCCTTCTCTTGTCAAAAGATTTCATATTCTAACAGTACGTACATTTCTTAAAATCTATGCATCACCTCAGCGGAGGGCACAGTATGTGTTCATTACCCAGCAGTCCTCATTCTTCAACCACCAATGGCCTAATTCATGGTGTCCTCAAGTAATATTTACTCAGAAACTTTTGGAGTCCTTAAGAGTTAACCTTTGGGAAACACTTGTGCTCAACACTGTAGATGCAATTAGAATAGAATTTTACTATATATATCCCAAGAATGCAAAAAATTTACCATATCAGTATATAAACGGCATTTTGGAAGATTATTTGACCAATCTAGAAACATCCATTGTGTTAGCGACTGACGCTTCGGTTAATGAAGAGAAGGCTGGCATAGAAATTATATCATCCTCTCTAGATAGGGCTTTCTCAATTCGATTACCCGACTTTACACCTATTTACCAAGCTGAACTACTGGCAATAGTCCTTGCATTGCGTAAAATGCCGCAAGATCTATCAGCGGTGATTGTTCTACCAGACTGTTTCTCGGTCTGTACTGCCTTAAGCTCACCAACTTTTTCGCGTACCTTAGAAACTTTCTACTCACTCATTCCTACACTTGTGCGACTCGACCGACTAGTTTGGGTATCAGGCCATAGAGGTTTAGATCTGAATGAGCATGCAGATCCACTAGCTGTATCTTCCCTTGATTGTCCTGTTTTACCTATTTTGCCTATTTCGGAATATATCACAGCAGCACGCTTTAAAAAACGCGCAACGGCCAATAACTTTGAAAAATCCCCTTTGTATCAGTCTTCACACAGCTAAAGTTCCTTGGAAGAACAAGTGGTGTTCATCCAGAAAGGAAGAAATAGTAATTACCAGGCTGCGTTGTCGAGTCCCCTCATTGAACTTTTACCTTCGCAGGTCGGGTCCGGCACACTCGCCTTTGTGCCTTTATTGTAATGAGAGGGAATCTTTGGAGCAGTTCTTTTTGTCATGCGGAAAATTCAAAACTCAAAGGAAAAATCTACTAGAAGAACCCCTACGAAATTTGGGCTTTAACTTGACACTTCCGGTGATTCTTTTAGTTGGCGCAGTCGCATTTGGATTCAGCCACAGGAGCGTTTTTGCCGCTGTTACTAATTTCTTAAGAAATTCTAAAAGAATAGAATGCTAAAAATAGGTAACTTCAGTTGTTTTAAGTATACTTTTTTTCTTTTTTGTATGTTTATGTGTTTTCCTTTCAAGGTTTTTTTTTTGAAATTCAACACGTTTTTATTATTACCTATCATACCTAATTAATCCAACCCTACCTTTCAAGAAGTGAATTAATTTAAAAAGCAAGGCAACGTCCCATTCATGGCCTATCCCCCTAGGTGGGTTGCGCCAAGGTGTTGAGGAACCAACCAACCAACCATACTGCCGTTGCTTGACGTCAGTTTGACGTCCTTGTGTGCCATTATCTACAGGTTACAGTTACGTTGTAACGTGACACTGGTGGAGGTGCTGGGTAATAGTCTATGCACTGTTACCACGAGGAAGATCTCGGCCCCAACATCGACGCCTTGGTAGAAACAGCCAACCTTCGACGCAGTCAGCGGAAACTAGGCCTACCACCCCAATTCAGCCCTCTTCCGGAACGCTCGAGAACCATGGCATATGCGACAACTGCAAGCCAGACTGAACAGACCGCGACTCCGCTAGCTCCATGGCTATCAGCCTCTCGAACACCAAAGCCTTTCCATGGGGAGCCCTACGAAGACGTTGAAGACTGGCTGGACCAATACGATCGAGTCGCCGTCGCCAAAGATCGAGACGAGCACCGGAAACTGCGGTATGTCTATTTCTACCTGAAGGATTCAGCGCGTATTTGGTTCGAGAACCACGAGGCCGCCCTGACAACCTGGCCGGTGTTTTGCACTCAGCTGCGGAACACGTATGGTAGCGCCGACCGGAAAGAACAAGCCGAACGTCTCCTTAATTCTCGCAATCAAAGACCCAATGAAAGCGTGGCCATGTTCGTTGAGGAAATGTCTCGTCTGTTCCGTCGAGTGGATTCTGCAATGAAGGAAGACAAAAAGGCATGCAATCTGATGCCGGGTGTCAAGGAGCAGCTGTTTTGCAGGACTTGTACGAAACCCACCAGCTACCGTGGCAGAATTCCTCCGTGAAGCGACGACAATGGAGCGAATGCTAAGTCAGCGGTCTTCGCAGTATGAGCGGTCCGACAACCTTGCATGCCTGTCAGCACCCTTGGTAACACCCGATGTCACGAGCGTGAGAGATCTTGCTGAGCTAGTCCGTAGCATTGTACGCGACGAGCTGCAAAAGCTTCACGCAGTGCCTTCACAGCCTCAAGTGGCTGCTCTGACAGACGTCCTCCGTGAAGAGGTGCGGCAGCTGGTACGACCATTAGCGCCACCTCCAACCGAAGCTCCTCTGCTAACGTATGCAGAAGCTGTAAGTACTCCTGCACCGGCAGCCAGCTATTTCCCCCGACCGACTAGCCTGCAGACGCCACAGCACTTCTCGGGTTGGCCACGATATTAAAACCAACGACCGACCAGCCTGCCGACGCCGCAGCACTTCTCGGGCCTGCCGCACTACGAAAACCAACTACCGACTTGCCTGCAGATGCCGCAGTACTTCTCGAGCCCACCACACTGTGAGAATCCGCGACCTATCTTGCGGAAATCTAGCGTGTGGCGCGCTTCCGACAATCGGCCACTATGTTACCACTGTCGTGAGCCAGTTCACTTGTACCGGGAGTGCTCGTACAGACAGATGGGCCTAGCTGGATTTCGGCCACACGCTCGTCGGCCCATGGACGGCGAACGACCCCGCGCCATCGCAGAATACTTGGCAAGTCTACCGTCTCCAAATCTTCAGCGACGCCAATGACGCTCTCCGTCTCCTCGATGCTCTACGTCTGCGAATCAATACTCCACTTTCGCCGATGTTGTTGCGGGACGATCCGCTAAGTCCCCAAGTTCACGCCGGGGATACCAGAATCAGCGGCCTCCGTGGGTGGGACTGCTGTTAAGCTATCGTCAAAACAGCCTCCTCCGAACCATCCGCCGACCTTCGACGATTCCTTTCAGTCGACACCTCACATCGCTGACGAACCTGTTTCTGCTGACATTACCGTTCGTGTCGACAACCATCCAGTGACTGCTCTGGTCGACACCGGCGCCGACTACTCAGTCATCAGCGCTGAACTTGTGGCTGAACTCAGGAAAGTTACGACTCCTTAAGGGCATGGGCCAAACATTCGCCGGTGGTCATCTCTTGACACCAATCGGGAGATGCACAACAAGGCTGCAAATCTGGGAGTCGACGTTCATTGCTTCTTTTGTTGTGCTTCCAGAATGCTCCCGCAAAGTTATCCTTGGCATGGATTTCCTTCGTGAGCGCGGCTTTGTTATAAATCTTCGAGACTGCCTCGTAACGTTTGCTGACGACTATGGCCCGAAGCTTAGAGATACCAATCCGCAGAAGACTGCGCTTCGCATTGTCGACGACACCGTCACACTGCCGCCACGCACCAGTATGTTCGTTATTGTGAATTCCGAAATACGCGGGTCTGAAAGCAGTTGTGGCGATCACTCCTCGAGAAATTGAGGCAAAGGCGGGATGGCCGTTGTCTGTGCGATGTCGGTGTACATGAGCACCACAATATGGTCATGGTGCCACCAGCACCATGACAATCTTGTATTGGTGCACAAATGAAGAAATAAAATTAATAACAAAGGTGGTTGAGTGTTCTGATCATTTCTCTGTTGCGCGCCTCACAATCATATTGTGGTTTTGGCACATATAACTTGTGGATATCACACTATTTTCTCTTTTCTAAAAAAAGAGAATATGCAAATTTTTTTCTGTCTGAGGCAAAAACTCTTAACGAATAATCTTTTTTCAGGCGATGTGCTTGTGCTTAACGGATACATCGTGAGCATACACCAGCGCCGGTATATCTACGAAACACAAGTTTAGTGCACCTGAAAACGCAGTATAATGTTAGAGAACTCATTTAAGTCAGATGGCCGAGATAATTCTCCTCTTTTTTTATAAAAGCACGTAAATTCTGCTGTATGGGGGCTTTTGTAAGTTCTTATTCTTCTTGCTGAATGACATTGTTCCGCGATAAAGAACACATACAAAAGGGACAAAGGAACATTACCACACGGGTGGTACTTACAACTGATATCATTGAGAAGTGCTGCTTATGTCGCACTGGTCATGTATATATTTCATGTTTTTTATTAGCGGCAGATTGTCATTCATTAAGCAACCAAAGTTAAAAAGACGTCTTCTTAACGCTCTTCTTCTGACGACATTCTCGACTTCAGTCTTTGTGTCACTCGTGGTTACATCAAGCGTATTTTCTCTCTTTGTTTGACAAAATGGCATAGGCATTTGATCTCGAATATGGTGACGTAATTTGTGTGAATGCTTGAATAAGTCAGTATAACAATATTCGTGCTTATTTTTGATGCTCTCGTGCCACAGTAGCAATATGAGCTGTCTAAATATCACCCACTCTTTCTAGTGGCTCACAAGATATGCCTTTAACCTTCATCACCATTCTGAAGCGAAATTTTCAGTCTCTTTTGAAAGTTAAAGTAACATAGTATACCTAAGAATTGACATGTAAAAACTATTACAGATCAAAATTTCTTAGTTTCTTTCAGTCAGCTTGTTAATGTTGCTAGCCCACATTGTTCGGAAATGTTCTTCGATGTTTCACGTATCAGCCCAACAACTTCTCAGTCACGTTCAAAGGCAAAAGACTAAAAAATGATTATATAATGAAGCGCTCGTTACGCAGTTATGAGCATCGTAGCCGACATAGAAACTGTATAATGCTGAGAACCTCTATGGAGGAGAGTGAACCACCCCTTGGCGGCTCCATAAGTGTTAACAGATAGTAAATCGGTAAATTGGACCAGCTCGTAAGGCCTCGTTTTCAGCTTGTTTACAACCACCACACTAGAGACACGGACACACCCAAAGAGGAAGCGAACTACATGGCACTGGTATATAAAGCCTCACAGCACCATGTTGTTTGTTTCCTCCTTCACAGTGTCCGTGTCTGCAGTATCTTATTCAAGGTCAAGATGAGTCTTAACAGACTCGTCAGCACTGTCGAGCCAAAGCGTTACATTAGGTGAAAAAGCACTGCAGTCCGGAGAGTTGTTTTCTGAGGCTACTCACTACGAATAAAAAGTTCTTGTTCAGAAAAACTGATCCAACTTTAGTGAGAGTGAATTTTCACTTGCAAGTAACTTATGCAAAATCATCTTTGCCTAAACGCAAGTCAATTCGGAACAGCACTGAGTTGCGGAGACTTCAGAGAAAATAATGCTGCGTCAGTTCGACGCGTGGGCCCTGCTCAACAGTGTGCTGAAGTACGCGCTGAAGCTATACCCTCTACAACAATAACAAACAAGTTCATGCAGGACAATTTAAACGCTGAAGATTTAGTAGTAGAAAGTTAAGAGCCAAAGCGAGCGATGAAAATGAAAGTGACAGATGTAACGATAAGGGACAAGAACAGAACAGTGGAAGAGCGTGTGGTTATGACATCTCAGAAAATGTGAGAAATGGCCTTTTTTCTAGTCCGAAGAGTACCCATGTGGAGATCACAGAAATCAAAACTTGTGGCTCTTGGACGACGAAGTTCCTCTCGGCGTGCTGGTAGGCACTCTCTGAGGCCTGTGTTCACCTAGGGAAAACATTTGCATGTTTGCGGTACTATCTGTCAATAGGGAGTTTTAGTTTGACGTATACTTCTTTACGTTACCGTGTTACCGGATACCGGATAGAATCTGCGCATGCGCGAGTCTTTACGGAACGTGAACCCTTACGTAACGTAAACTACTCGCCGGATAGGCTTTACGTTCACGGCCCGGAGCTAGCCACCGAGTCAAGACAAGCCGAAGCAGAAGCGCCAACGGCGAACACGTTGTCTTGTAGCTCTTTCATCAGCGAAAGCGATGTCTGGGTGCAAGCGATTCACTCTCAGCGATGACATCTCTCTGGTAAAGGAGGTATTATATGTAAATCCTTTCCTTGACCCTGCGAGGTGGCTGAAGATAGCCGATCGGCTCTCCTAGGTGCTCGGCAGGTGCTTCAGCATTCGAAGTGTCAAGGAAAGGCTTGACTTAATCCTCTAGCGTTTTTTTGCGAGATAAGAAGAAAATTAGGAGGTAAGTGCGTCTTGTATTGAACTTTGTTATGTAGTGTTCTTTCCCATTGACAAAAATTGTGATTACTGGCTCCGCAATAGCTCCGGTACAGAAGAGGAGCAGTCCGAGCTGGAGGACCTCCTGCAGCAAGCGGCTGACATAGCGTGCGAGTGCGGCTACATGCCACCGCCGTCAACCGCACGACAGCTCGCTGAACGTGACGGCGGACAACAGGGAAGAAGATGCACCTGGCGGCCTACGCGGAATTAACAGCGGGGGAAGGCGTTGAGCCTGGTAAAAAATGTGCTGATTTCGCAATTCTTACTCGTACTTAACTGATAGTGAGCCGTACACTTGGCCTGCGTTGAATTTACAGGTGGTGTCATTTGATCAATTGCATGATACTACAGTGCTTCACCGGTTGAATAAGTTTAGAAGAGAGTATAACAAACTGGACAAATATTCGTAAACGTTTGCTTTCTGCACGATCATAGCAGGCACAACCTTTGGAAGTTTTCTGTGTGAAATCTGAAGGCAGCAGCCATGCTTGCAGCACACTTTGCGGCCTGTTGTATGACTTTGTTAGGTGCTACCTGTGTGGAACTGTGGTATATTTTACCAGATAGGTGGAGACAGAGATATAGCAATGTTTAATAGGATTCGCGGAAATGTTCGCTTGGTTGCCTAGCTTGCTACTTCTGGTGTCAGGTGATTACCGTGATGTAAAGAACGATTACATGTGCAAAAAGATATGTCTACTCACAAACACACACATGCTCAGAAAAGAGTCGCGCGGAGAACCTTGAACATGAGTTATATGAAGTGGCAAAATTGACAATGCTATAGACATGACATGCAGTCTGCTCGCACAACATGAGCAAATTGGAATATCTTCATGCAAGCCTTCACCCTGCAGTAGACATGAAGTTATTATGAATATGCAATTGTTTTCTATGTGACATATTCATTTCACCAGTTACATAACATTTTACTACGACAGAGCTTGAACTATTCTGCCAAAGGTTGAGGAATAGCTGTCTCACCAAAGAAGGTTGTGATATGCCATTTTGTGTCTAGCAAAGATTAGAACAACTTCACTCTTCTGAACCAAACAGTGGGATTCAATGTAAGACAGATTGTTGGGCTGAGGTACTGGCTAGATTTAAGGATTCAGCAACATGTGAATGTGACAAAATTTTCTTTCAAGGAATTAGGTGACACTTTTGCCTTCAACAGCTTTGCACAAGGCTGAAATAGACTATTTATGAGTGTACCTGAAATAATTATCTAGCTGGAGTTTGTAGATGTTTTTTAGCATGGTTCTCCATTTTTCTATAATTATTCTTATTTATGTGTAACCTACTCATTATCTATAAGGACTTGTATTCCCTCTCTTTTGTTACTTGTTCCTTGGTTTAGAGCACTTATGTTATAACAAATCAAGTTTCTACTGGCTATATTAGGTAGAGCTCAATAAAAATTTATGTTTTCTTCCTGACCAGCAGATGGTGCAAGCACGTCACAGGCTCAGACACTTCTTAATTCAATGTATGAGCCAGAGAACATAGAGATTCACATGGATCTGCCTGACTGTGGTGAGTGAAAATACAGTGAGAAACACTAAATGTTTTTCATTGCACACGTGCCGAATACTCTGTTGCATAAAGTAGTGGATGCTGTAGCACGCATAATTGGAATAGTTGGTGTTAATTCATTTTAAGACTGGAAAATGCACGTACACGAACACACGGAAGAAATGGCAACACCATGGACCCCTTAAAATGGTCCTGAATAGTCATTTCCAGTCAGGTGAGCCTCTCAGCATGGCCCGATATTACTTTCCAATATTTTAGGGGCGAAGCTCCTTAGGGCGTGGGCTGTGCGTCCCCTGTAGCCTGTATGTAGCCACCTCTAGTTTAGTTCTTGCAGTGTTCACTAGATGGCGGTACCGTCCCCTGTATGTAACCACCTCTAGTTTAGTTCTTGCAGTGTTCACTAGATGGCGGTACCGTCTCCTGTAGGTAGCCACCTCTCGTTTAGTTCTTGTAGTGTTTACTAGATGGTGGTACTTGTAGCTGATGATGAAAAGATGCAAGATGTTATAAACTAGAAAGCGGTACTTGTAGTTGATGAAAGACGCGAGATCTTATAAAATAGGAATGATGTCACATATGGCGCGTGTCATTGGTTGAAGGCAATCGTTCGATTTAGTGCGGCGACGTACGCTAGGGGGAGCGATGTAATAAAATAGAGTGGGCAAAATGTACAGAGGATTCATGGTTTACCAGGTTTACCTCCGGAGCTTCGCCCACTTATCATCATTCACTTCGTGGATATGGCGGAATTTTTTCTCTTGTCTCTTACCTGTCATTTTTAGCCTTGCAATGGGTTTTTGAAGCTACTAAGGCGACAATAAGGGCTGGTTGATAGCTTGTGCATCACTCTGTGTTGTTTGTCATTTTTTTGGTCCATTTCCTACCTGGGAGATCATAGAAAATAAGGTTTTTCAAGTAATTGCACTGGCACTATTGAGCCCTGGCCTCTAGCATGTAAATAAGGCACTAGGAAGAGCCTGTATTTCTCATCAAAAGAGCTGCTGCATGAGAGGAGTTATTGCCGATGTGTATTGGAAAAGAAAGCTGGGTTCAAGCTCAAAGCACACAGCACAGCTTTCATGTTGGTTCATTCTGATGTACAGAACTTGAAGACAACCCGACGGCCTCATGCCCAGCACCTGACCGCATCCCAACTGCTGCACCCAGTCGAGCTCAAACCCCAACATCTAGTCCTTCAGATGTTGCTGCTGCAGGTTTGTACTCCCTAGTTTTCTTGGTGCATGCCTACAGATTCAAATTATTTTCGTGATTAGTGCTTTCAACATCAACAAAAGCGACTTCAGGTGCAGCTATTGAGTCTAGGAAATCATTCAAGATGGCCTGAAAAATTCTATTTTGTGCTATGAAAGAAATACAGGGTCAGATTTTAGCTGTTGCTAACATTTGCACCAAGTTCCTATATGAATTAATATGAGCTCAGCAAAGGACATTGTTTTGTTTTTCAGTACAATATTTTTGTCCTATGCAATAATAAATTAATAAGAGATTAAGTACCTAATAAGTGTAAGTATTTTCAGTATGTTCAAAAACTAGTTGCATAGTTTCATCATGGACCCACTTCTTTTAGTTGCCCTTGCTGCTTTTCTATCTTTTCTTTGTCTCCCTGAGAATAAGTCTGCTTTATTTGCATAAGACTCAAGTAGCAGCCTCCTTCCGAACTTGTTTACTTCTGATCTCTTGGACTACCAGGCAATGCAACTGTGCATGGGAGCCCCCCTGATTCCCACACTGGTGAAACCAGACGGGTGGCCAACACTCGTGTGCCTCTGCAAAGTGTGTAACAAAAAAAAAAGCTTGGTCATATCAGTGTATCTTGTATTTTACCTAGTAGAAAACAAGAGTATCATTCAAAATGCAGGTTCACAATTGTAAATGAAGATGCTTGCTATTGAAGGCAAGAGTAAAAAAACACTTTAATTTTGTAGTAAATGTTTTTTTGAGAAAGCTTATTTCTGTGTCCCCTAAAATCTCCGAGTATAAGGCTTTATCGCATCTTTAGTCTTGGCCAGGAAAGGAGACATGGGCAAACTGGTGCCTCATGTGTCCTTTTATGTTAGGCAAATTTATGACGTGGCATGTGCTTAGGTGTGCCATTGTCTGGGTGCTGTTGTGCCCTTCAATAGATCCACACTCTCAGTGACATGTGGCCACTCTCACTTTGAGAAATGTTTGAGCACATGTAATCATCTTCCAGTCGGTTGCAATGAGTGTACTTGCAGTGAAGTCAAGGTGGCAATAAAAGGTGCTACTTTTTAGTGCAGTGAAGTGTTGCATATTACAATTGATATGAAGCATTTGCTGCACTAGGAGACTATGGAAATATTGCAGTAAATATTCCAGAACTAAATTGTTAATAAATATGTCATCACCTTTGCTCCGCTGCCAGAAAATATATGATGTGTGTAGCCAGAGATCCTTTGCATTAACTTTAAAGAGCTAGAGACATCGAGTAGGTCATCTTTGTGTTAAGAATAATTTTCGGAAATTTGTGCAAGATTATTTAGCACAAGTCCATGCAGCTTTATGAGTAATACAGAACAAGCTCGTTAATTTGACCTCAATGAATTATTAAGAAAATTGGATGACTCGGGAGTTTTTCCTGGCCCCGGCCAGTATTTGTATAGTTTATTGCCATCAAACCTGTTGATTCGGTTACATTTGGTTTCAACGTGGGTAATATGAATGATCCGCGAAGCGCACCAAGCATGAGGGGCCGCATCCCCACAGCGGATGTGGCCGCAAACTGCCTGAGGGAGAGAGTAGCGAGAGTTGTTGATTTATGACTTGTTTTAGTATATAGCAGAATTTCTTATAATGAAAACAATAGTTCAAAAATTGTACGAGGACCACTTTAGGCAACAGCGTACTTCTGTGCAAGCCACTGGGACCGAGGCTACAAACTTGGTCAAAGCGAAGTGAGGTTAGGGAACGCGCTTGCCAGCAAGTGTACTTTGCGGCGAGTAACACTAAACTTGCTCGTGTGACAACGCGCAAATGACACTCGCAGCTAAGTGTACTCGCTCGAAGTGCACTTATATTGCCAGGTGTGATGGGGTATAAGAGGCATTTCTTCGTTTTCTTGATACTATTGATAATTCAAGATTAAATAAATAACACATTTTTGGGTCCTGTGTTGTTTGACTTAACAAGCTTTTACTGTATCTGAAATCGGACAGAATCAGCCAGTTAAAAAAGGGGGGTTGAAATGTATTGCATAAATTCGCATGACTCAGTTACTGATTGCCCTTTCAGAATTGCCAGTTGATTCGCAGCAGTGCAGGGCTCAAAGTAGCCCATGCTCACAGTTGACTGCTGCGACTCGCACTTCAACTCCAGTGCGCCCCCGAGCCACTCCAATCAGAGGTATGCATGTCATCATCATCATCATCAGCCTGTCTACGTCCACTGCAGGACAAAGGCCTCTCCCATGTTCCGCCAGTTAACCCGGTCCGGTGCTTGCTGTTGCCAATTCATACCCGCAAACTTCTTAATCTCATCTGCCCACCTAACCTTCTGTCTCCCCCTACCCCGCTTCCCTTCTCTGGGAATTCAGTTGGTGACCCTTAATGACCAGCGGTTATCCTGTCTACGTGCTACATGCCCGGCCCATGTCCATTTCCTCTTCTTTATTGCAGCTATGATATCCTTAACTCCCGTTTGTCCCCTAATCCACTCTGCTCTCTCCTTGTCTCTTAAGGTTACACCTACCATTTTTCTTTCCATTGCTCGCTGGGTCGTCCTCAATTTAAGTTGAACCCTCTTTGTGAGTCTCCAGGTTTCTGCTTCGTAGCTAAGTACCGGCAAGATACAGCTGTTATATACCTTCCTCTTGAGGGACAGTGGCAATCTACTAGTCATAATTTGAGAGTGCCTGCCGAATGTGCTCCACCCCATTCTTATTCTTCTAGTTACTTCAATCTCATGGTTAGGCTCTGCGGTTATTACCTGCCCTAAGTAGACATAGTCTTTTACAACTTCAAGTGCACTATTACCTATCGCAAAGCGCTGCTCCTTTCCGAGGTTGTTGTACATTACTTTCGTTTTCTGCAGATTAATTTTAAGACCCACCTTTCTGCTCTCCTTCTCTAACTCCGTAATCATGAGCTGCAATTCGTCCCCTGAGTTACTCAGCAATGCAATGTCATCGGCGAAGCGCAGGTTACTGAGGTACTCTCCATTAACTCTTATCCCTAACTGTTCCCATTCTAGGCTTCTGAAAACGTCCTGTAAGCACGCAGTGAATCGCATTGGGGAGATTGTGTACCCCTGCCTTACACCTTTCTTTATTGGTATACTGTTGCTTTCGTTATGAAGCACTATGGTAGCAGTTGATCCCCTGTAGTTTTCTTCCAGAATGTTTATTTATATTTCATCTACGCCCTGATTCCGCAGTGTCTGCATGACGGCTGATATTTCTACTGAATCAAACGCCTTCTTGTAATCTATGAAGGCTATGTGTAGTGGTTGGTTATACTCTGAGAATTTCTCTATTACCTGATTGATAGTATGAATGTGGTCAATTGTTGAGTAGCCTGTTCTAAATCCTGCTTGTTGCTTTGGTTGATTGAATTCTAATGTTTTCTTTACTCTGCTAGCAATTACCTTTGTAAACAGCTTGTATACTACAGAGAGCAAGCTGATCAGCCTGTAATTCTTCAAGTCCTTGTCATCTCCTTTCTTATGTATTAAGATGATGTTAGCGTTCTTCCAAGACTGTGGTACTTTTCCCGTCAGGAGACACCTCGTAAATAGAGTGGCTAGTTTTTCTAACACAATCTGTCCTCCATCTTTCAGCAGATCTGATGTTACCCGATCCTCACCAGCAGCTTTTTCTCTGTGCATGCTCTCCAAAGCTTTTCTGACTTCTTCTATCATTACCGGTGGGGTGTCGACTGGGTTACTGCTAGTTCTTATAGTATTAAGGTCGTGGTTGTCTCAGCTACTGTACAGATCTCTGTAAAACTCCTCCGCTATTTTAACTATCCTATGCATATTGGTAGTTATTTTGCCTTCTTTGTCCTTTAGTGCATACATCCGCCTTTTGCCTATCCCAACTTTCCTCTTCACTGCTATGACGCTTCCTCCGTTTTTCAGAGTGTGCTCAATTCTCTCCATGTTATACCTTCTTACCTCGCATACATTACGTCTATTAATCAACTTCGAAAGCTCTGCCAGTTCTATTTTGTCTGTTGTACTTGACACTTTCATGATTTCACGCTTCTTACTTAGGTTCTTCGTTTCTTGGGAAAGCTTGCCGGTGTCCTGTGTTGCTACCCTGCCTCCAACTTCCACTGCACACTCCGTGATGATACTCGTCAGATTATCATTCATTGTATCTACGCTAAGGTTGGTTTCCTCGCTAAGAGCAGAGTACATGTTCTGCAGTGACAATCTGAATTCCTGTACTTTCCCTCTTAGTGCTAGCTCATTGATTGGCTTCTTGCGTATCAGTTTCTGTCGTTCCTTCTTCAAGTCTAGGCGGATTCGAGCCCGTACCATTCTATGGTCACTGCATCTCACCTTGCCAACCACTTCCACATCCTGCACGACTCCTAGGTGTGCAGTCATTATAAAGTCTATTTCGTTCTTATTTACACCATTAGGGCTCCTCCATGTCCACTTGCGGTTTTCTCGTTTTCGGTAGAAGGTATTCAAAATACGCAGATTATTGCGTTCTGCGAATTCTACTAGTAGCTCTCCTCTGGCGTTTGTAGTGCCGATGCCTTAATCTCCTACTGCCTGGTCTCCAGCCTGCTTCTTCCCTACCTTTGCATTAAAGTCGCCCATTACTATAGTATACTGTGTTTTCACCCTACTCATTGCCGATTCCACGTCTTCATAGAAGCTTTCAACTGAAGCGTCATCATGGTTGGATGTAGGCGCGCAAGCCTGTACTACCTTCATTTTGTATCTTTTATTCAGTTTAATTACAATGCCTACCACCCTTTCATTATTGCTATAGTAATCCTCTATGTGGCCAGCTATGTTTCTGTGAATTAGAAACCCTGCTCCCAGTTCTCTTCTGTATGCCATGCCCCGATAGCAAATGACGTGCCCATTCTGTAGCACAGTATAGGCCTCATCTGTCCTCCTAACCTCACTCAGCCCTATTATATCCCATTTAATGCCTTCTAGCTCCTCAAATAATACAGCTAGACTTCCCTCACTAGATGACGTTCTAACGTTAAACGTTGCTAAGTTCAAGTTCCAATGGTGGCCTGTCCGTATCCAGAGATTCCTAGCACCCTCTGCTGCTTTGCAGATCTGACCGCCGCCGTGGTCAGTTGCTCCGCAGCTGGTGGGGACTGAGTGCCGTGAGTTAATTGACAAATGCCTACGGGAGGGGGTGGCCAGATACTACACCAGGGTGGCCAATCTTTCTGTGGTGAGATCATCGGTGCGTACGGGCTTTAAGCCGGTACGATAAGACAGTAGTGGGAATGCTCCATCCATGTCTTCTTTATTGTTGTTCAGCAGCGTTGGCGGCCACCCACCACGTAGCCCAACGAGGGGACGCTACAACGAGGGGACGCTACATGCAAGGTATGCATGTAGGCAGCTGTAAGTGCACCAACATCGATTTTCAAAGCTGGGTTTACTCTTTTATACAAATCTCCTGTGTAGAGACACGTCTCTGAGCGAATATAAAGGTGCGGAAGTGCTGCTAAGACTTGAATGGTACATGCATGACGTCAAGCTACAGTATCAATTCTGGTGACTTCACACACCCAAAGTAACACATGCGATGTCAGATACCAAATCATACGAAATTGCTGCTTACATGTTGCCTTTCCTGTCACTTCTCCTCGCTGTTCGATTGCAGTAGTTCATCATACCTTTCAATCGAGCAAAGTAAAACATGGCTTCTGTCATTGTGTGTGCACTCCAACATCGTCTAAATTGATCACAAGGCAAGGAAAGAATTTTATTGTGATTTGTTGTCATGACAGCAACATTTTGCCCCTATAAACTTTCAGTAGCGAAACAGGCCGCAATAAATACATGTTCCATAGATTCGTTCACTATTGGGTGCTACAACAAGTGTGCAGCAACTAGATGCCAGCCAGAACAATACTTGGTCCTTCTTTGACCCATATGTGTATAGCAATAGATGATAGAACGTCCGTGTAATGTCACCATATCACCATATCTAGCGTGAGCATGTCGCCAACTCATGTGGCTACAGTCTTGACGTCAGTATACAGTATATGAAACAGAGCCAGCTTTTTAAAAACGTGTTGCATTTGCTTTTTAAAGTGTAGTGAAGTGTATAAGTGAACTTTCTTGGTTTTGAGGGCTTGACCTTTCATTTGATGCATAGAAAGTACTTATAAGATTTCTCCCAATACTTTTTAAGTAATCGCAACATTTTGTTGCAAGCAATTTTGTGTGTACAGAGGCAGCTTGACTATTATTACAGTATTTACCTGCCTGTGTTTAATAAGTCTAGTGTTTTGGAATAGTACTGTACAGTAGACCCTCGTTAAATGGAATGTGAAGAGACTAGAAAATGTTTTCCATTTAACAGTAGCTCCGAGATAAAAAAAAGTGGAGAATTTAAGTACGAAAGCAACCGTGTTGAATGAAGTTGTTTCATTTAAGCAACAATTCCCTTTAATTGATTTCAGTTTACTGAGAGTCTACTGTGTTAAAAAGAACCATGTGTGCTCAGTAGAATATCATGGTGCTTTGTAAACTGTTGCACTTGCTCATCCATTTGAACCTAAGACAGTTAACTGTTCCTTGTAAATTTGTGCAGGTCCACAGCGGTACGCTGAGGCAACATATGCCCTCATTGAGGCCCGCTGTGATCGGGACACTGCAATCGAGAACCGCCGCCTCCAACTTGAACAGGACCGGCTCCAGTTCGAGATAAAGCGCCATGAGGAGAAATTGAAGCTGAAAGAAATGGAGCTTCAACAGAGGCAGGCGAAGCAGGAGGCAAAATTCAAGCTAAAGGAGCTTGAGCTCCAGCAAAGGCGGCAGGAGCTAGAGGCGCTAGCTGAGGAGCGCAGGCAAAACAGCGGCTATCACCAAGCGCAGCTTGAAATCATAAAGTGATTCATAAATAAGTAGATATATCCGTTAAAACCTCCATGTAACTAAGTCCGACATAACTAAGTACTTATTCGGGGCCATGACAAGATCACCCTCCGTACTGCTATTCTCAGCTAAAAATTGTAGAGCGTCTATTGTGCCTGTAAATGTATGAAAAACAGACATTAAAAAATATTATCTAATTGCTAAGTCAGCTATAGAAGTCTCCAGCTATAAACTCCGCTCACTGCCAGCTACCGTTATGTTGCCATATGGTGTGGGGGACGTCATGTGTTTAATGCAGGAGATCTGTCTTCTCCCGAACTTTAGCCAGTGCAAATTCTTCAGTTTTTCAATTCCAAGGCATACAAAAGTTGAAGTAGCTCCACTGTACCGCCACTGACCATGAAACAGTTGTTGGGCGGAGTAGATACGCTCACAAAGCAAGTGTCTTATTATGTCATGGTTCACACGTACTGTGGTGAGGCTACCGGGCCACATGCGTGTTTATAACAATCCTCAATATAAATTAAGGTGTTCAGCCAAATGTGCTGAAATTTCACCAGCTAATTTGTCAACAGCAAAGGACCAACTTTTGTAATACAGATTATGAAAATTGCTTGTCATGGCTCCTTGGTGTGAACATTAAAGAGATACAATGACTTGATTTTAGGTTGACAAACTGCACCCTGAGAACTCTAACTCCATGTTTCACAGTTGGCAATTAATTATTTGTGGAGAATATAAGGGTGAAGTTTCATTTTTTTTAGCACCTGAATGTCCATGCGCTTTATAAAAAAATCGATAAAGGAAGGCAATACACTAAAACATCTGCTAGTGCCAGTGGTCAAAACATGTAGTTTTAGCGTTTGTCAAGTCATCTTCCGTGCAAGAGAGACCAGCCACTGCAGTTGAAGGGGAATACATTTTTCTAAATTTTGGAAAGAGTTGAAGTAGAAAAAAACGCAGTGTGGTAATCTGATACAGAAGTCATAAAATCACTTGAATTGCACTGCAGAGGGTTTCGCTATAGAAGTACCAACTCTTATGCGAAGAACCTTCAATGCGATGATTTGTATCGGTGATGTTTCGTACTTTGTTACATGGAGGTTTATGCATATTTTATGAACAATTTTATGGTTGTACAAAACTGCAACAGCTGCTCTTGATGACGCTTTGCTGTTAGCTGTTCAACAAGCTCTGCAGATAGCGCCTTCCGTTTGCCACTTGCTGTTGCCAATACATTGCCCCTCTGTCTCACATAAGGCCAGTGGAAAATGTACGAGGTCTGTTAGAAAAGTATCCGACCCTTTTTTTTGCTAGCACTTCATGAATTTCGAACAAGCGCGCTTGGATTAGCCGATTTTGAACCTTCGTGTGCACGTGTGAATTTTTTCCCACCTGGCAATATCGTCAGTCGCTAGGATGCAGTGTTTGAGTGAGGTATGCACAGTGCTCTCATTGGTTTTTCGTTGCAAGGAAAATGAGGGAGCGACTGGAGCAGTGGAAGAATGCTCCCAGCAATGGCAGCACCTCTAAGAGCAGTCTTTATAGTCCCAAGGGGACTACTTTGAGGGTGTTTAGTTTTACAATGCTCCAATAATGCCCGTTTTTGCTGTTCCACCAAAGTTTGGATACTTTTCTAACCGACCTCATATGATGCCTGCAGGTGCATATATTTTTTCATTGAGTTACAGCCTCCTCTTTATTGTTGAATTTGTTGTTTCCCTAATTTTATTTCAGGCTGAGACATTTTAGTTATGGGGCACAAGCTCTAGATTCAGATGTTGCCTCTTTCTCTCACTTTATGGTTCAAAGGATACAACTTTCAGAAGGGTTGACAGGCGGGCTAGTTGGTACAAATTCATAATGAAAAAATTGGAAGCGCTAACCAACGGGACAACGGGCTTGTTTGTCTCTTCTCTTGTGTCCCGTTGGTTCAATTCATAGTGAAAAAAGTTGGAAGCGCAAACCAACGGGACAACGTGCTTGTTTGTCTCTTCTCTTGTGTCCCGTTGGTTTGCGCTTCCAATTTTTTCATTATAGATACAACTTTATTGAATATCTATCAAGGTTTAATGCAATATCGGCTTGGTCTCGCACGGGGAAACGTCAAAGCTTTGCCTCAAAGCCGCCTCGTGAGCTTGCTGGACTGCTCACATTTAGACGCCAAAGTTTGAGATGTGCAAAGCAGTAGCCAACCTCATTGAAAGGGTCTCCAGAGTAACTGCAAGCATTCTGGCAACATAACTACAACCCTATAACATGTGTTAGAGTGTTGCACGTCCTTTCTGGTACGAATTTTACGTGTCCTCCTAATGGTTGTTCGAATATATTCATCTTAGACGGACTGGATTAGGGAAGCTGTTCATCTAGAGCTACCCAAAAAATGGCCTCTCTGCTGTTTTGTTTGGGACTAAGTGGTGGTAATATCCTTCTTATGTTAACATATGCTTTTGTTTTTCTCATTATAGCTAGTGATCCTATCTTTATACATGAGGTATGTTCCTTATTGTACGAAAAGTATGTCCGTGTTCAGCGCAGCATGTCTTTGGCCATCAAGTGTGTAGTCTCGTTTTTATTTGGGAGGATATCACGTTCCGTTGCTGATGTGAGTGGGAAACTACAATATGGTCGAGCTCATGTTTGGGGATCTGCCCGCTTTTGCCAAAATGTCCAAGGCTTCCTTGGGAATCGTGCTTTTAGCGTAGTTTTTTATTGCTGTTTCGGATTTGCAATAGACAACTTCGCATACCTGATTTTTAATGGCCAGTGGAATATTGTTGCAATATAGAGAACGAAGAAGCTCGCTCAGATTGGAAGCAGATGACGCGACTCGACACCCCCTTGACAACTGCTGAAATTATTGTCAATATACCAACTATGCACTCGTGTGCCTTTGCACTCTTCCCGCAACATTTGGCGGATGTGCTGGGTACCACGATGGAGCTTTGCAGTAAACGTCATGTGCTTGCGGCCACCCTGGAAAACCGACAGCCAATGTCTTAGCGACAATGGCAAACCAAGCGTCAACGGTTATGCCAGTCGCAACCACCTGCTGCTCGATGATCATACCATCTCTCTCTACATGCCGAACCAGATCACTATCGTCAACCAGATCAATTTCTCGCCAAAATCTTACCCCTCACCGTCTTCTCCAGGTCATCGGACACGTTCGCCGCTCATGCACCACTTTTTGCCCCCATCCACTCCTACATCCACTCCTGCATCTGACCGTGACCACAAGGTAGAAGACGCCCCCACTGCGACTTACCTCCCCTCCGAGAGGTACATTCCCTCAGAGCCCCCATGCGCAGTTTCGTCGCACGTGCCTGCCGTGCACATCTTCCGTGACATCGACGGCACACGAAACCGTGGCCCTATCAGACTCTACGACGGCTACCTGGCCGCACGCCTTGGAGTCTGGCGCAGACAACCTTCCACCCGCTGTTCACCTCCCGGTCGCTGAACCTTCACCATCCCTAATGTCCAAAGGGGACTCTCTACCAGCCTCAACGCTCTGGGCATCCTGCCAGCAGCGACCAGCATCGCCCTTACAGTCTCCCGCAGCCGAAGTTAAAGCCACCAGCCATCGACCACGGCCAAACTTCCGAGACGCTGCGAGTATGACCGACGCTCCTGAGGACGATGTGCCTGGTCCGCCTATGTCACAACAGACCGCACATCTCACGCCTGCCATACAGGCACCCGTCTCCATACTGACCTGTGCACGAACCCACGTGCACAGACTACTGAAGGTGCTTCCCCAAGTCAAGGCACGCCCACAGAGCCTCCTCTAGAATTTACATCTGCTGGATCACATAACATGCCTCCTACTGAGTTCTTGCTTCGCGCGCAGGGGCGAAATCGAGTTTTGTACACCCCCCCCCCCCCACATCTCACCCTGAACGCACCTCTACCTGCAATGTTCACTTGCGGCACCCTGTGCGCTCCCAGCTGGCCCCAGCTGGTCATCTTGTCACCCACTTGTGTTCCAAACACAGCGACCGAACGCTTACTTCTTGGTCCACTGCGCAACTCCCAGTGTCGCCCACCAGAGACCCACTGGTTCTCGATGGTCAGTACATGTTGACAAACTGGACTTCCCAAACGGACATCTTGCGGATTGTCGTTCACGTGTATAGTCTCTTTCTTTGTTATATACACTTCTAATCACGCAAAGCGCTGGGGAGGGGCTATACGCATGATTATCATTGTCATTTCTCGATCACCGCGCCACGCCTCTCGCGCAGCTG
This sequence comes from Rhipicephalus annulatus, assembly GCA_013436015.1. Taxonomy (NCBI): domain Eukaryota; kingdom Metazoa; phylum Arthropoda; class Arachnida; order Ixodida; family Ixodidae; genus Rhipicephalus; species Rhipicephalus annulatus. The sequence continues at coordinate 292,517 of WOVY01014561.1, read as the reverse complement.
ATGCTAGCTCGAGCTGCGTGAGGATTAGAACAAGCTCACGCGCCTGGCGGTTTTGGCGTGGCAGCCGCCGCCGCTCCACTTCGGCATTCGAATAAAGCAGCGAGTTTGACACGACCACGTTGGCCGCAGTGCCATCTTCCTCTCTCGCTACAGGTGGATTGCCATTGTGACAAATTATGCAGCAAGATACGCCATTGCACAAGCAATGCCGACCAGCTGTGCAGCAGATGTTGTGGACTTTCTACTCCCCGATGTTACTCTACACCACAGCACCCTTCCACAGTTACTAACGGATCGTGGCCGTTACTTATTGTCAAAGGTCTACGATGGCCCTTTCCGCTTTTGAGCTTCTGAACAGAAGATTGCTACCGCATACCACCATCGAAGGAAGGGGCTCAGTGAGCGACTAAGCCACACTCCTAACTGACATGCTGGCCATGTACGTTTCCGACAATCCCCATCACTTTGTCCACCGCTTTACTGTACAATCATTTTGCTTACACTTCGCCTTGTCACGAAACCGCTCGATTTTCCCCATTCTTTTTTTGTAAGGCTGCGGCCCCGTCTTGCCGTTTGACACATTCCTACCATCTGGTGTTATATTCTCAACGACCAATTACGCCCACGATACAATCACTTCGGCCAACCATGCCCGAGAGGTCGCTCGTCAAGACCTCGCAACGTCGCAACATTCTCAAAAGCGACGCTACGATCATCAGCACAAAGACACAATTGCCTCTTGGTTCTCTTGTATTGCTCTGGACACCCTCGTGCCAGGTTAGCTCGGCGAAAAAACTGCTCTCTTGTCATTCTGGTCCGTACAAGACCTTACGCCAATTTTGTGACATGGTATACGAAATAGCACCAGCTGACGGTCATGACATTGCATTGCTGAGTAACTCGGGGGACGAATTGCAACTCATGATTACGGAGTTAGACAAGGAGAGCAGAAAGGTGGGTCTTAAAATTAATCTGCAGAAAACGAAAGTAATGTTCAACAACCTCGGCAAGGACCAGCGCTTCGAGATAGGTAATAGTGCACTTGAAGTTGTAAAAGACTATGTCTACTTAGGGCAGGTAATAACCGCAGAGCCGAACCACGAGATAGAAGTAACTAGAAGAATAAGAATGGGGTGGAGCACATTCGGCAAGCACTGTCAAATTATGACAGGTAGATTGCCACTATCCCTCAAGAGAAACGTATATAACAGCTGTATCTTGCCGGTACTTAGCTACGGAGCAGAAACCTGGAAACTTACAAAGAGTGTTCAACTTAAATTGAGGACGACCCAGCGAGCAATGGAAAGAAAAATGGTAGGTGTAACCTTAAGAGACAAGAAGAGAGCAGAGTGGATTAGGGGACAAACGGGAGTTAAGGATATCATAGCTGCAATAAAGAAGAGGAAATGGACATGGGCCGGGCATGTAGCACGTAGAAAGGATAACCGCTGGTCATTAAGGGTCACCAACTGGATTCCCAGAGAAGGGAAGCGGGGTAGGGGGAGACAGAAGGTTAGGTGGGCAGATGAGATTAAGAAGTTTGCGGGTATGAATTGGCAGCAGCAAGCACAGGACTGGGTAAACTGGCGGAACATGGGAGAGGCCTTTGTCCTGCAGTGGACGTAGTCAGGCTAATGATGATGATGATGATGATGATGATGACGTGTTTTTGCTACGTCACGTCGATAGTGACGTTCGTGACGCCAGGCTCAAACCATATATACTTCGCCTTAACTAATGCTCCATGATTTGTACCCGGATGAAGCTACGCTTGCCGGGAGGATGATGTTGCACTAAAGAGAACGAGAAAGCTCGCTTAGATTGGAGGAAATTGACCTGACTGATCACACCCTGCGCAATCACTACAAATACTGTCAAACAACCAACTCTGCACTCGTGTGCATGTTTTTTTCCTGCAACAATATGGCTACTTCATCTGCTATTTCCAAATGTTCCATGCGTATGCTGCATGTAATTTCAGCTTTGAAACCTGTCTATTCTTACGGCTCTGTAATTGTGACCCTTGTCACTATTACAACACTCGGTCACGTCAACAAGCATGCAAAAAGAAAATCAAAGCCTCCGCTTTGGCCTTTCGTCGGCCTCTGTTGTAGTCGAGGTGCACGTGTCCATGAATATTAGCCACTGCAATGGTGTTTCCAATTTTTGTAGAGATATAAATTTTCTGGCCATGCTGGTGGTAAATTGTGCTAAGTTTGTTCATAATTTGTTTTCTTATGGTAGTGGTTGACACGCATTCAAGCTGCGAAATGCATTTCGCTTTGGCTACTCCTTTTAAGGTGTTGTGCATACCCAGCTTGGTCAAAAGCTAGATGAAATTTTTTGGCTGTGCAGAAAGTGTCTTCATTGCAGGGGCTATCATGATATAATATTGTGATACTAGATGTACCTGAAATTTGTTACATGTACTTAAGATCTTGAATGTCCCCGAGCTACTTCTCAATAAATCTAGTCGGTTAATTATGTGATAGACAACAAACTCAAGTATATTTACATTGCTTAGCCGGCTCTTGTTCAGATGTTGCCTCTTGCTTTCACTTTGTAGATCAAAGTTTCTGGCTGGGCTAAAATAGTTTTCATTTTGTGGTCTAATGTGATATATTCTGTGATGCTTGTTGTACCGGAAATTTTACAAAGATGCTTTGGAAACCTTGAGTGCCCCAGCGGGGTAGTGATTTTAGTAATGAAAAATGTGAAAGAAAATAAAACCAAATATGTTTGGTTTATGTCACAGGTTTATGTCACAAAATCAGGTTTATGTCACAATTTCATGCACACTTCGCGACTTTGACTGAGCAATGAGCCTCTACCCTAGGCTATGATTTTTCTACTCCAGACTACTGTATGCTATTTCAAAACATCGACACTGGGTGAGATACTGAACAATCCTTCATGTTCATACAGCTGCAGAAACCTGCATAAAGTGTACACATCTTTCAGCACCAAACAGATATACATCTATGCTACTGCAACCATCCCATCAAATTATACATCAATGTAACCACAAATCCTAAGAATGCATAACCTAAAAGGCACAAAGTATTTTAAGGGCCTTTTTATGTGTGTTGGGTATGCGTGAACAAGAAAGATATGCTGAAACAGACACAACAGAAGTCTTCAAAGTCGTGTACGTAGTCCCATCAGAAGCACTCAAGAACCACAATTAAGCATGCCGTCGGTGTGAAACTCTGCGTGGTGCGTAATTTTGATTGGGTGTCTCATTTTTGGCACTCGCTATTTCGCAGACTTAGCACATGCAATCTTTGCAAAATATTTGACCATTATTGCCCACCTATGGCCATCAAAATGGATATATATATCTGCATATTTTGCAAAATGGGCATAAAAGCTTGCTCTAAATTTATTTAAGGTGCGTAGCAAATAAATAAAAATAGGTTTAGAGCACGAGCATTGGCAGAGGGTGCTGCTACAGGTAGTTACTTTCACTCCTTCCACATAGCAAGGTGTCTGGCTCTCATCCCCGTATTTTCATTACATCGTCGTTCATAAAAAAGGCTGGAGATTTTTAGGTGTGGAGCGACCCGATAACACCACCATGATTACCTTGTCATGTGCACACACACACACACACACACACACACACAAACACACATGTAGTTCACCAAACTTAATCGCGGCCTTCAAGAGACCATCTTACAATAGACTAATGGGAAAATGCAGACATGAGTAGCTGTTAGGTTCTGTTGGCACAACGAGCAAGTTTTGTTATTTTTGGAATGTCAAAGACGTCTTCTAAACACTCCTTGAAGAACTGACACTACTAGGGAACAACTGCACTTAAACCAGAAGGCATAACACCTAAAAAGACAGAAGATAACAGTGTAGAAATAATCACCCCTTCATTTGAAGATAAGTCATGAAGAAAAGCATAAGCTACATGCCTAGTGTCAGACAGTTGGGCACTACTTTGTTTTTAACGTATTCTTATGTGCAGAGAGAAGGGATGACACAGGAGCTGATCTCATAAAGGTAAATTATGAAGAAGAGCCGAAAGCGAAGCACAGCATTCAATAAAGGGTACCTTGATTATATGTGGGGTTTAACGTCCCAAAACCACTATATGATTATGAGAGACGCCGTAGTGAAGGGCTCCGGAAATTTAGACCACCTGGGGTTCTTTAACGTGCACCCAAATCTGAGCACACGGGCCTACAACATTTCCGCCTCCATCGGAAATGCAGCCGCCGCAGCCGGGAATAAAGGGTACCTTAGCCATTTGTATCTAGCGGCTCAAGGATTTGTCATATCGGGCAACCTCCCAAAGATCGGGCTATAGGTGCCAGCACCGCACCCGCGCAAGTGTGGATAGGCGGTCGACGGCGCATATACAAATACTCGCAGCCGCGCTTCGTTCAGTGGCTCAGGAGCTGACACTATACTGCTATTACCACATGTACGCACATATTCTCGCACCAGTAATAACATAAAAATCTTATATAAGAGTTCAGCAGAAAGCTTCATCGATTGATTACGTGCATGACAGTGCTACAACAAAAGCCTGATTAATGAGACAAGCAAGTTTTTTCTACAAAAATTATTACTGCCTTCAGTCAGTCACTAACAATGACACATAAACGCTGAAGACAATGTAACAAAGATGAAATTTCAGTTAAGTTACATGACATTACATATAAGGCAAGCCGTCTGAATTATTTCCAATGCCTCGCTTCTTTAAAGCATTCTTAAATCTAAGCACACGGTTGCACACGGTAACTCTGTTTTCAGTACAGTTTAAGTACCGATGTGTCACTGTTTATGTGGTAGTAATATTCCTATGTAGCGATACCACGGCCAATTAAACACAACTAAGGCTCCTAGCACGATCAATAAACTAGAGTGCTGTAATTGTACACCTACCAACAGCACCCAAATGTATGACCTAGAGCCTGTTTTTTTTGCTACCGAGTCTCCATAGTAACACGCTGCATTTACACACTATTTAATAGTCCTCTTGTTTGGGAGGATGAACAGAGCATTTTGTGATATGCTTAAAACAGAAAGCGGCACCCACTCTGAAATTATTCTGGTGAATGGAGGGTACAACGACAATGAACGGCACTTTGGAGAGTTGCACTCGCTGATCTTATTACAACGCATAAGCATCCGAAAGATAAAATGCTCTCGTACGTCGTTATAGGCATAGGTAAAACAGTTACACTCGCACTGACATGACTGGACAAACCACACTTTGAAAATTTCCAAGACGTACGTGCACATAGAAGCATGACGTGGCTAGCAGACGACGCACGGAGCAATCCACCAGGCGACGACTTTGCTCGATCTCGCGGCCAATAGATTTCTGTTGGACTCCAGCAGAATCTGAGCTCTAGCACAGAGTCCGACTGCTTACACTAGTCCAAGGGCACATGAACGTTTTCTCAGCAGCAGCAGCACACCAGACACTACAGCCAAGAACAACAGGTGCTCAGGTCTCTGGTAGACTAAAATAGATGCCTTGGCTCATATCAGAAAACCCAACGACTGAGATGCATGGCCTGTCATCTTGCTGCTTTCCTACCTCAAGTTCTTCTTCTTTCAGTTTAATTTGCTTCCCTCTCTTCTAATGCTTCAGAACTATAGCCGTGGTTTTCTCCAAGTGGGATTTCATTTATTAATTCCTTTTGCTTCTACACGCCAGTGCCAGTTTTTTCTTCACTGTCCTCCACTGTCATATCACGCCCCAAAGTGGTGGTATATAGGCTAAGGTACACGGCTGCTGAGCCGCAAATCGTGGATCGAAACTCGGCTACGGCGGATGCATTTCCGATGCAGGCGGAAATGTTGTAGGCCTATGTGCTCAGATTTGGTTGCACGATAAGGAACCACATGTGGTCGACATTTCTGGAGCCCTTCACTACGGCGTCTCTCATAATCATATAGTGGTTTTGGGATGTGAAACCCCACATATCAATATATCAGGGTCATATCACGGCACACACTTGAATACAATACCATAACATCATTTGACACTGTGAAGGATAAGGTTCGGGTAATCACGGCAACTTAAATAATCGTTGTCGAGACTGACGAAGACATTTGCAACTTGAGTTATAAGGCTTTAATGCCACAAAAAAAAACGATAATGAATTGGCGTCCGCACGACAGGACGAAGCCGTTTGCACTGGGTTGAAATCTGTAGGGAAGATGAGTGAGCAAGAGCTTATAACGCTAGCGGAACGCATGGGGCTTCAAGGAGCCGAGCTAAAGACGCGCGGTTAGAGCGGGCTCATGAGGAATCTGTGCAAGCGCGTGAAGAGCGTTCCGCGGAAAGGCAGGCGGCGAAGGAACGTTTGGAGATAGAAGAGAGAATTCTTCAACTGCGAATTCGACTAGCTGAGGTTGAAGGTAGCCGAAAGCCAACAGCGCGGGACCGCGAACCTGAGAGGAGTCAAAGCCGCCCGTGCTTGATCAATCCTCACAACCTGATTCCAGTGTTTGACGAGGGGCGTGACGATCTCGATGCGTATCTCAAGAGGTTCGAACGCGTAGCAGTTGGTCAAGAGTGGCCTGAGGAGAAGTGGGCGACAGCGCTTAGTTTATGCCTCAGTGGGGAAGCATTGAAAGTCTTCGGTCGTCTGTCGCCAGAAGACTCAATGGATTACCAGAGTACGCAAATGGCCTTGCTCCAGAGGTTTCGTTTCACAGCCGAAGGCTATCGCGAAAAGTTTCGGCAAAGCAAGCCTGAAGACGGCGAAACTGGTAAACAGTACGCCACGAGATTACAAAGTTACTTCGATAGATGGCTGGAAATGTCGGAAACGGACGAGGACTTTGCATCCGTGCGCAACCTCATTGTAGCTGAGCAGTTTCTGAATAACTGCCACGATCGCCTGGCACTTTTTCTAAGGGAGAAGAAATGCAGGACGGTAAAAAAAATGGCAGAAGCAGCTGATACCTTCTTGGAAGCCCAGCGGCAAACAAACTTGTTGGTATTTCGTACCAAGTCTGCAAACAACATTCCCAAGGAGCAAGAAGGGTTTACTTATACCCAGCCTCCTCTTAGATGTTTCGTCTGTGATCGACCCGGCCACAGAGCATCTGATTGCCGCACGAAACCCCAACGAGTCTTCTGTGGGCACTGTCGGAAGCCCGGCCACGATGCAAGAGCATGCCCAAGCAAAGGCGGGTCAAAGAAAATGACATCTTGCATCGTGTCTACGGACCAGAAGTCCGAGACGCCCCGATGTGCCGATGATTCATCACAAGATGAATATGTTGCTAGTGCACTCCGAACGCGCACCGCAACAGCTACACGAAACTTGCCGGTGTTACAGGGAGAAGTGTTTGGACATACTGTATCAGTCTTGAGGGATACTGGAAGCAACACCCTGGTCGTGCGACGTTCCCTCGTTCCCGATGATGCGCTGACGGGTACTACCGCCACAATTTTATTGGCCGATGGTAGTTGCATCGAGGTACCGGAAGCAGAAGTACGGATTCTATCGCCCTATTTCACCGGAAATGCGATAGTCAAATGCATGACGTCGCCACTTTACGATGTCATCGTAGGAAATGTTCCCGGCGCCCGTGACGCTAATGACCCCGACTCAACGTGGAAGGAGTCAGCGAGCCTGAAGTCGGAAACTAATCAGGCATTGAATTCTGAAGAGAAATCCAAGGATGGATGCGGGACGAATAGCACAGTCATGGTTGGTGTTTCAAGCAAAGGACATCGCCGGAAGCTCACGACTGCTAAATTTGGAAACTTAGAGGTGACACAGGAGTCATTTCGCCAAAAACAAGAGGAAGACCGGTCGCTGGATGTTTGTAGGGCGAAAGTCGACACCCTCATCCGCGGCAAAGGAGCCACATACCACTCATTTATGTTCGAGAAAGGAATCTTGTACCGCGTTTACCACTTGACTCCGGGTAAATCAGTTCAGCAAGCGGTGGTTCCAAAGGCGTTGCGTGTCCATGTGTTGCACTTGGCACATGAATCACCGATATCTGGTCACCAGGGTATCAAGAAGACGAAGGACCGAGTTTTGGAGTCGTTTTATTGGCCCGGTGTACAGGAGGAGGTACGAAGATTCGTAAAATCATGCGACGCATGCCAAAGGACATATCCCAAAGGCAAAGTAGGCAAGGCGCCTCTTGGACGAATGCCTTTGATTGACACGCCATTCGAACGTGTGGCCGTTGATATCATTGGACCTCTGACGCCGATTTCAAAGAAGGGTAATCGGTACATTCTTACCCTTGTGGATTTCGCCACTCGGTACCCGGACGCGGTGGCTTTGCCCGCAATTGATTCGGCAACAGTAGCAGATGGACTACTGGAGATGTTCTCTCGAATAGGATTTCCACGGGAGATCCTCTGTGATCAAGCATCCTGCTTCACGTCAGGCCTGATGGAAGAGGTGAATGCTCTGCTTGCTATTCGACATTTGAGCTCGACGCCTTACCACCCGATATGCAATAGCTTGGTCGAAAGGTTCAACGGCACTTTGAAACAGATGTTGCGCAAGTTGTGCCAAGAGAAGCCGAAGTCATGGGACCGATTTCTTGCGCCTCTGTTATTCGCCTATCGAGAAGTACCTCAGGCCAGTATGGGCTTCTCGCCGTTTGAACTGATCTACGGCCGGCAGGTCCGAGGACCCCTGGATATACTGAAGGAACTCTGGACAGGGGAAGACCTAGAGGAAGATATCAAGACTACTTACGGATACGTGCTTGATCTGAGAGAACGTCTTGAACGCACCTTGAAGCTGGCTCAAGAGAATCTCTCCCGAGCTCAACACTCGCAAAAGAAGTATTATGACCGAACCTCCAAAACCCAACAGCTCAAAGTTGGTGACCGGGCTCTTATATTGCTCCCAACCAGGGAAAACAAGCTTCTTATGCACTGGAAGGGGCCATTTCCGGTTACAGGAAAAAAGAATGACCACGACTATTGGTTGGACCTTGGGCACACCACGAAAATGTTTCACATAAACATGCTCAAGCGCTACGAAGAACGTCAACCAGAAGTCACTAGCCAAGCATTTGAACAGCCGGATCTTGCGCTGGAGTCTCGCATTGCAAGAGTACACCTTTCGCGTTGAGCATATCAAAGGATCAGAGAACGTAGGTGCTGATTATATGAGCAGGCTACAGGTGTAGGTGCTAGCTATACAACAATAATGTAATAATGTACCATATGCCTAGGGACTCTCACATACAGACTATTCTCTTGGTGCAACAGTTCTGTACATTTGTTTGTCGTAAGTCTTGTCTACCGCGCACTTTGGACAGTTTAAAAAAAAAAAAAACTTTTGAAAGGGGGGACTTTTGTCATGATATGCGCGGTAGGTTCATCTGGTGCGCGATGTTTGTGAGTTTGTGCTGTGCCATACGCCGACGAAGATGACGATGAGACAAGGAAAAGGCGGAATCGTGTCGTCAAAGTCAAGCCAAGCCATGGGGAGAGAGAAGAGGAAGACGACGACGGGGCGTTCGAGGAGAAGAATCCGAACGAAACAGTGGCAGGCTGAAGCGCTCGTCGGGTCGTGGTCCCGAAGCCTACCTGTGCCTGTGGTCCGCACGAGCCTGGCTCCCTTCTACCGTGTGATCCAGCAGCCGGCGCCGGTCCGTTGTACTCGGATCCGGGCGTATTCCAGACCTGGGCCTACTACTGGCAGTCCGGGACGTGCTTGCCACACATCGACTCTGCCTCACGCTCCGCTCCGACCAGGCCTGAGTCATCGCTGATGTCGGCGTAAGACGCAACGCAACGCATCGACTCATCTGCCTTCGACGTCACACGGTGAAGTGTATCAAACCTTGTGTAGTGCAGTGGGGGACTACGCTAAGCGTCAGACCTTGTCTTTCGAGAACGTATGTCGTGCTCGTACCTAAGGCAGTTCTTCGCTGTTGCCATGTAACACGCCAAGCTTCATTATCGTTTTTTTTAACTGTCCAAAGTGCGCGGTAGACAAGACTTACGACAAACAAATGTACAGAACTGTTGCACCAAGAGAATAGTCTGTATGTGAGAGTCCCTAGGCATATGGTACATTATTACATTAATGTTGTATAGCTAGCACCTACACCTGTAGCCTGCTCATATAATCAGCACCTACGTTCTCTGATCCTTTGATATGCTCAACGCGAAAGGTGTACTCTTGCAATGCGAGACTCCAGCGCAAGATCCGGCTGTTCAAGTGCTTGGCTAGTGACTTCTGGTTGACGTTCTTCGTAGCGCTTGAGCATGTTTATGTGAAACATTTTCGTGGTGTGCCCAAGGTCCAACCAATAGTCGTGGTCATTCTTTTTTCCTGTAACCGGAAATGGCCCCTTCCAGTGCATAAGAAGCTTGTTTTCCCTGGTTGGGAGCAACATAAGAGCCCGGTCACCAACTTTGAGCTGTCGGGTTTTGGAGGTTCGGTCATAATACTTCTTTTGCGAGTGTTGAGCTCGGGAGAGATTCTCTTGAGCCAGCTTCAAGGTGCGTTCAAGACGTTCTCTCAGATCAAGCACGTATCCGTAAGTAGTCTTGATATCTTCCTCTAGGTCTTCCCCTGTCCAGAGTTCCTTCAGTATATCCAGGGGTCCTCGGACGTGCCGGCCGTAGATCAGTTCAAACGGCGAGAAGCCCATACTGGCCTGAGGTACTTCTCGATAGGCGAATAACAGAGGCGCAAGAAATCGGTCCCATGACTTCGGCTTCTCTTGGCACAGACACTAGACTTTCTGCACAAATCAAATGTTCTTGTGTATAAAGAAAAAAATAATATTACGGTAAATTGAAAAGAAATAAAATGAAAGCATAAGATTGCATCAGTTAAATGGAACTAAATAGTCACTGAGTGAGGGTGGCTTAAGGCCGAAGTACATAGACACCTGGCTGTCGTACAGGCAGGTGCGGCAGTTGGTGAAAAGTGTTGCGACCTTATACATCCTTCCCACTCTCTGACACGTCACTTTCAAGTCCTTGTGAAAGTCCACAAATGCGAAGTCTGCAGCCACTTTACCAAAGCCCCACTCAACAGCCGGCCGTACAGTGCTCATGCACTTGTTGAAGTGCGCCTGGTAGGGCTGCAAGCGGGCGCCTCCATAGGGCTTCAGGAGCAGAGGCTTTAGTGGGTAGGCCGAGTCTCCATATATCACATATTTGTTACCCCTGGCTACCTTGACAATATTTTCGTAGAGCCTGGTGTCTTTCAGGATGCTTGGAACAAAACAAAAGGTGTCACAAGTTTTCTTATGACAGAACTTTACTGATGCATGAGTGTCAGTGCACAGCATTAAGACAAGGTTCAGTGTCGACAGTATTTTTTGTGTCCATTTGTTGCAACATGGTTGTAAAAAATGGCAGAGAATGCCATGCTGGCTCTACACCGTGTCTTCTCCCCAGACATGCTGCATACCTGCATTTGACAAGATATGCCACTTAAGCTAATCTAACAACTTTCTAGCAAAATAACTAATATTTCAGCTAAAACGTGAAAAGTTGGGAAGTTCATTACACATGGCTGCAAGTGACAAAGTTTTCTTGAAGCCAGCTCCAAGAAAGGAGGTAATTTTTCACATTGTAGGATCTTGAAGCAATTTGAGCAAGTTAAATTTACCAGATCATTTAAGGAATAGTATACAGTGCAATTCATTAGATTATTGTGTGACAGATGTGAAAATACTACGTGTGACTTTTTTGCATGGCATGTAACAAAGAAATGTTTAGCTTGCACTGTAATCATCAGAATATTTAACTGCACTACCATAAACCCTATAAGAAAATAATAATAAAGAACTTTTTGAATGACAAACAATGGTTTCCCAGTAATGAGCGCAAGTGGAGTGAAGAATGCAGATGCAAACATAGTACTTGTATGTGGCCTGTAATGTTGAGTTAATGTTGAAATCAGAACATTCACCTCCCGACTGTATTCCACAGTGGAGAAGTCTGGTTTCACGCTATTGCAAACTTTGGTGTAATGTGAAACGAAAACTTTGGTAGCTGGAATGGCATCTTGGCTTACATTGTTGGTAGTCACTATATTTACAGATGAATTGGTTGAAAAAGATCTTGGTAGTCACTATATATACAGCTGAATTGGTTGAAAAAGATTATGCGAGATCAAGTAGCTTCCTTTCTCAGCAATCTGTACTTCATGCAACTGTGTGCATGAACACCCTTTGGAATGTCACTGATCATGTGGCATCACATTTAATTGCATAAATGCAATTATTTTAAGCTGACTGTGAAGCAATGGTCACACACAAAAAAATCCAGGAGTTGTACTCAGCCACACGGTCAAACATTAGGATAGCTTTCAGATGAGGAGACTTATTCATCAATATTGTTGAAAAAGATTTCTCAGAACTAACTCAAGTGAGTTGTATATTATTAGTAAATTATTCTCAATGCATGGGGAGTGGTGGCAATCGCAGCTACCTACCTACTGCGGTTGCTTCCTTCAGCGACTGTCCTAAAACTGAAACAGTGTTCTATGTGCTTGTGCCACAGAGGCTTCCTCATGCACTAACAGTACTCTTAGCCACATCTAATCACAGGATAGCTGCCTGCCGTCTGCAAGTCAAAAGTATGATCTCAGTATGCTGACATTATACTGTACTAAAAAAATAACAATAACACTACACCAAAAGCTCACTGTTCAGCTAGGTTCTTAGCACATGAGTTATGACCTAGGTATGTTTGTGATATGACAATTTGCCATTTGACAGCTACAAGCAGAGTTTCTGCAAAGGCAAAACCTTACTCGCAGCACCTACCAGCATCATGACGCCGTCCCTTGAGTGGGCCATCTAGCTGGCAAATAATTCCATTGGCGCACATACCAGCCTGATATTTCTGGCAATGGAAGCGCTTGTGCCCAGAGTAGTGCTCCTGCTGGAGCTTAGACGGCCGACAAATTCGTCGTGCCGTGCCATCTATGATGCCCCAGCAGTTCTTCAATGGAGCACCTTTCTGGTGCCCAGCCTAAAAAGAATAACAAAAGAACAGATGAAGCAGCTGCCAATAGCATTTATGCACAAGTACAGTTTTCAGATATAATCTTAGTAAAAAACATTGTCCTTCCTCTTTTATTTGACATGGACAGCCAAGACACACGAAGAAACAACAAGCGTGACCAAACAAAATATTCTCACTTGCCTTCTAGCTGTTCTTGTACTGGTTTTACGCAACTGTCTCCACCACCCGCAATGGAGGGCACTTTGCTTTTTACTCGTACCATAACAGAAAGCGGAGTTTCACTCTGTCTTTCAAAACTCTAAGGGGCATCAAACGTCGAATCATTTCATGCCAGGCAGTGAATAAGCTAACTCAAAATAACAAATGACGTTCTTAGCAGTCGAGGAGTGCACATCACAGTGGCAGTTACAGTAACGGGGGATTAATACATAAACATGGACATTTCCCTTTTTGGACCAGGCTATACTCCAAAAAGGTAAACAGTGCCAAATATAACAATGATGTCTTTTTATTTTGGCAGTAACCATATGTGAGAAAGCAGTAGCAATTATTGTTTATGCTTGCTGCTTTTGTGAGCACACTTATGAGTTTACTAGAAGCATTCATATTCATAACTTACTCAATGATAAAAGCAGACACAGCATGAGATTGGTGCTCAAGAACAAGCTGTGCCCAGTGCGTCAGTGTTGAATCCATTACTGACAAATATTTTCACATAACATTTCACAAAGACGCACTGCAAAATGCAATATAATTTAAGGGTGAAATATGCGTGCCTCTCCTAACTTACAGTTAGACTTGTGCTCCTTGAATTAAAAGGACACTAAATGCAAATGATGTTTCATGTCACAATAGAAGGCCAACGATTAGAAGTACTTAAAGCATAAACATCATGCACAGCAGCAATTTAGTGACAAATATAAAGGTAAACGTAGAATGAGAAGCCAGCCAGAGTATTGGAGCTCGCTTAGACTCACTCGAAAGATATACTTTGCTCTGAGCACTTGCGCCGATTCAGACTCGCCAAAAATTTCCCCCTCGGACTCAAAATGAGTTTTTCTCCACTGCATTCACTTGAAATCAAACTCGCCAACTTAATGCTGAGACCAACCAACACAGATGCACAGCTTGACTATAGTCTCGATGAGCCTCAGTGTGTTGCCACATGAGTCTGCTAGCATAATATTTCCTTTCTCAGTGTCACAGCTGTTTGATGCCAATATCTCACATAATGGGTGCTCTACTTTCAATCTTGTTCTTGAAACACGTGTTACCGGTCCGATAATATTTGTATTACATACATGGCTCACACGGAATACCGTTATGGAAGGATCCGAACAACTTTCTCAAGCATTTCCGGTGAAAGAATTCGCACAAGAGGTCATTGCACCGCATTCTTGTGGTCTCATTGACCTGTTTTTTGTTGTTTGTTTGTGTGTAATTGTCTTGCACAGTAGAAACAGGGTTGCAAAAGAATAAACAGGCTGCAAAAACAACACAAGCTGTCGCATTTACATGTAATGTGATCGCTGGAATGTGCCCATGTTTGTCTGAGCTCAAAATTGTAGTAGCGACGTATTCTCTAAGCGTGTGCGAATATGTCTTTAAACTCGCTGCGACGCGAACTGAACATTTTAAACTTCGAGGAACGAACAGACGCATTTTAATGCATTTGACCAGCCTGAACCAAGGTTTTTACTGCAGCGTCCTGCTCCTATGCCGTAAAATTGTCAATTTAGTAGACCCGAAATGCAACAAAATCGAAATCAGTAATTGAAATAAACGTGGCGTATTTTGTCGTTTCAACTTTCATGCCAGCTACTATGGATATTCTGCCAGTTTTTGGACATGTTACGACTTTTCTTGGTACAAAAAAAAGTGATATTCGCTCAAAATCGATTGACTTTCATGCTTACCTGTGAAAACAGTTGCAGGTTCTGGAGGTTCATCCAGCCATGAACCGTGAGATCTGCAAGCAGGTGTCCAAAGTAATAATCGATGTGAGACATTACATTGGACACCACACTTGAGATCACGGAGCTGTGATGGTTGAATATCATCTCCAGGTCACAAAGTCGATTAGGATAAGCGAGGCGCCGCAGTGTCATACACAAGGCCTCGCGATCTGACACTCGGACGCGCTGCGCACTCATCACTTCGCCGGAAATGAGCAGACCAACAATCAGGTCGTCCAAATCGCCTTTGGGGAACCTGAAGTTACAATAAAAGGTGGTTCCATCGATGGCGTCAATATCCAACACGCCGTTCTCGTGAAGGTTCCTCCGCGGCTGCGGCTGTAGCAGATCCATAATCAGTAGATCGTCGATGTACTTCCACATTAGATTTTAAGCCAGGAATGGATCTTGGAGCACACTCTTTGCCATATCGACGACCACTTCTTTGCGAAAGCGGCTAGCCGCTGACCGTTCAACCAGAGAGGCTTAGCCAGAGAGGCTTAAAAAACTATGCGGTGGCTCCTTATAGCCTTCTGCACGCAGCCAACTTTAATGAATTAGGTGATTATATAGCACCAGAACACTTGATAACCTTACATGTTAAAAGCTATTATATTTGCGCCGCAGCGCTGGTTAAGTTTTATTTAAAAGTAAACGAATATGTGTGCATCCATGATCATCATCATCGGCGAACGTAAACTTTTACGTACGAACGTAAAGGTTCCCGTATGTGTAGCAAAACGCTGCTAAAACTCGGGCGCCGGTAACACGGTAACGTAAAGAAGTATACGTACAATTTAAAACTCCCTAATGGTTCACACGTGTCGTCACGTTTTGTTCCCCCAAAATTATAGTGCGCGCTGTGCGTACCTACTCGAGGCCGGCGCACATGCATAGACTACCTACCCGGAAAAGGCCCATTAGCGTGGGCAGTATATGCGACACGAAGAAACTATCGATGGTCAATATTTATCACGAAGTTACAACATATTCACAAAGAACGCAAGTTCCTAGAACAGGAGCAAATCAGTTTGTGGGCCAGCTTAAAGAATTAAGGAACTCGCTGAAATAATGTAGCTCAAGATAAGCACACAACTGCACAAATCGCAGAAATGAGGCATTTGCCCTGCAGTGGGCGTAGTCTAGCTGCTACTGGTAATGATGATTATCCACCAGGGGAAAATGTTTTATGTGTTTCTCGGTCACAAGAAAAATTTTCAACTAGTATTATATCGTCAAAGAAAGAAAAGCGCTAAAAATGAACCAGGAGACAGGAAGTTGAGAAAACAAGAACTGACACCATTCTTTGTCTGGTCTCTTCTCCGTCGGCTTGTTATTTTTCAACGCTATTTAGAGCAAAAGCCATTATGAGATTGCAACTATGGTCTCGTGCTGAGCCGTACTTGTCTGCCACCACCGGTGCCCGTAACCACATCGAGCGAAAGTACAAAAAAAAACATAGTAATAATGACACAATGGGCTCGAAGCCGGGTACGCTGGCTGTCTACCCAACATTCTACCTCCGAGACGCTTTCGGTGCTCGGGACTTGTTGGCAAACTTGCCTTAGACAGGCCTATAGTCAAAATAGCAACCGCGTTATTACGACTTCTAAAGGGTTTTAAAAAAGCGAATGAACAACCAGTCGTCGCACAATGCCAATAGCGTAACGAGTGGGTCATCCAATGCTCCGACCCATTACGAAAGCTTCTTCTTGTTCATCTATTAACTGTGGCGCACAACCACTTCAGCCATAATTCCTCTTTGTCGTCAGCCACCCCATGAACAATTGGCGTGAGATTTCTCGCAATAGTTCTGCGGATTCCACGCTTCTCTATCTAGCACAGTGATTGCCAACCTACTACCCAAAAATTTTCATTATTATGCCTTAGTGGGCATCCAGCAAGTGTGCTTGCAGCACACTTGCTGCAATGGTTTTCTAAACACCCAATGAGTGTTTAGAAAAGGCTCTGAAAGGCCGCTCTTCTACCTTTCGCTATGACTGCGCTCCGCCTTCCGCGCAGGCATGGTGTTTTTAAATGCAAAGCATTTCACGGCGAACTTCGGTGACATTGAGCGTATCTATCTATCTATCTATCTATCTATCTATCTATCTATCTATCTATCTATCTATCCATCTATCTATCTCTCTATATATCTATCTATCTCTCTCTCTCTCTATATATATATATATATATATATATATATATATATATATAATTAATTTATTTATTTTTAGCTGCCTACGACTTTTAGCTCTCCTGGCCTTTTATATTATGGTATCAATACAAAACTTAGTATGGAATAACAGCACTATATGGCGAGAATATCTGACTAGTCATAACATGAATATTATGACATGTATGTCAAGACGTCATCTTTACATTTCTTGTTTCTGCTGTTCATGCGGTGGTTTCGTTCACAAGACATGTTGCAAAACTGGTGTGGGATGACTTGATTGCATGGCGAACACAAGCGACGGATCCTAACATGAAAATCATGACATGCGTGTCATGTTACAACATGACTACATGCCATGCTCATGATGTGCTCACGGCTGTTTTGCTAGCGGCACATACACCAAATTTGGTATTACGGTACGTGGATGAATGACGAATGTATGTGACCAGTGCAAACATGATAATCATGAGATGCGTGTCATTTAACAACATGAATACATGCCACGCTCATAATGCACCCGTAGCCGTTTCAGTAGATTTAGATATGCCTTTTATAATGCGCTCGCGGCCATTTGGCTAGCTCACCATATACCAAATTTGGGGTTATTTGACGTCAATGGATGAGGAAGTAGCTTCATATATACTAAATTTGGTATCATGTGACGTGAATAGATGACGAAGGTAAACCGCACATCCAAACATAATAATTATAACACGAAAGTCTTGTACGGCATCGTTTAACTCCCCCTCGTAACGTTGTGCTCATTTTAAAGTGGCATATCAACCTTCCTCATTCGTGCTTCGCATATCATCGATTCCAATTGTACGTGGGATCTGCCAATTTTTTATATGCGAAGCATTTCTAGGCGAACTTCGTCGAATTTGAGCGCATCTATCTATCTATCTATCTATCTATCTATCTATCTATCTATCTATCTATCTATCTATCTATCTATCTATCTATCTATCTATCTGGCCGTCTACGACTTTAGGCTACCCTGTTCGTTTCAATATAGTTATCGATACCAAAATTTATATGGCATAACAAGACTGTATGACAATCATAAGTGACTAGTCATAACATTAAAATTAAGACACGTATGCCATGAATGTCATGCTTTACGTTTCATGGTCTTACTGCGTTTGCGAGGGTTTCGATCACATGGCATGTTGCTAAACAGGTATGATATAACATGAGTGCATGGCGAACGCAAGCAACAAACCTTAACTTGAAAATCATGACATGCATGTCATGTAAACGCATGACTACATGCCACACTCATGATGCACTCGCTGCCGTTTCGCTCACTTTGTATATACTGAATTTCGTATTACAGCACGTGAATGGATGACGAAGGTATGTGACTGGTGCAAACCTGATAATCATGACGATAGTTATTGCGCGAGAACGAAACAACGACACAGAGACAAGAAGGACACGAAAGACACGAGCGCAAACTTCCAACTGAGTTTATTGCGCAGAGCACGAAAATATATAGAGGAGACAGTGACCATTGCACAAGAGCAGAACATGAGTAAGAAAACCAAAAAACAAACAACATAAATACAAAGGCACTAAAAAACAGCAAAGAAAAACCTAGAAGAAACCGAACCAGAAAGGTAAAGCTACCTGCCCGCACCGAATCCTTCGAGGAACCTGCGTTCCTTCTCGGACTAAGCCACAGAGGACTTGCTAATCCAAGGCACCTGTTCGCGTTACCTGCCCGCACCGAATCCTTCGAGGAACCTGCGCTCCTTCTCGGACAAGGCCACGGAGGGCTTGCTAACACAAGGCACCTGTTCGCGTGCCATCTGCGCAGCCTCTACAATGACCCGGGTGCCCACATCTCTGTGTTTGTACAACGTCGCTGTTTCCTCGAAGAGGGGAACACACTTGCACTCAGTGCAGTGCTGGGCAAGAAAACCATCTTTCCCGTTTTTAACATTGTTCGCGTGCTCTCTCAGCCGATCGTTCAGACACCTTCCGGTCGTTCCGACATAACAAGCACCACATGAAAGGGGGGTCCTATAGACGACTTCCCGGGAGCAGGCCGCATACCTGTTTCGATGTTGAACTCTGCAATCTGTTGATGATTCCGTTTTCAGGAGGTTGGTAGATTTGGTGAGGCTGATTAATTTGAACGGTGCTGAGAACATGACACGAACTCCAACACGTTTTCCGATTTTTTTGAGCCTATGTGATATCTGGTGTATGTAAGGAATCACGGCTACCCTTTCACGTTCTGTATCCGTGTTGATCAGATTCTGTCGCGTTTTCTGCTCCGCCTTATTAGTCCGCAGGATCGTCTCCGCAACAGACGCGATAAACGCCTCGGGAAAACCTGAAGCCTTAAGGCGGGAAACTTGAGCTTTGAAGCTCGCAGAGATATTGTGAGCGCAAGACCTATTTAAAGCATTCTCAAGGCAGGTTCGTGCTATGCCTCGCTTAACTATCTTACTGTGAGCAGAAGAAAAGGGAAGCAGAGGTTTCTGCGCACGTGGTTCATAACACCAACAGATGTGCTGTGAGCTAAAAACCAGATTTAAATCCAAAAAGCGTAATTTATCATTATCGGGCATTTCATGTGTCACCACAAGAGGCTGCAAACAATTTTCGAACACGCCTATAGTTTGAGTGGCCAACGAGTGAAACATAGAAGACTCACAATTTAGAATAACCAAGAAATCATCCACGTATCTAAATATTTTGACGACATGCGAGCCTTCTAACTTTTCCTGTAGTTTTTTGCCCATTTTTGCCAATAGAAGATCACTGAGTAGAGGTGCTATGCATGAACCAATTGAAACACCCTTTTTCTGCAGATAAATGCAATCATTCCATTGAACGAAAGTAGACGTAAGATACAGCAAAACCAGGTCAAGAAATTCCCGCGAACTAATGCCAGTTTTTAATTGGAAGTTCAATTCCCCGAAAGTTTCTATGTTATTCCTTATACATTCTAGTACCTCATCGTGAGGCAGCGAGTAGTATAGGTCCTTTATGTCAATTGAAAAACCGAAAAGATTAGATTGATTTGACTGTTTGAAAAATTCTATCAGAGCCTGCGAGTTTTTGATCACAAATGGGTCGTCAATCTTTAGACACTTTAGATGGGTCTGAATAAACAAGCCGAGTTGCTTTTGCCACGTACCACTTTCTGTCACAATGACACGGAAGGGCATGTCAACCTTATGTGTTTTGGCAGAAAAAAACATACTGAGCCCATTTTTGTCACTTTTGCTAATGTGCTGTGCTAACTGTTTTAACTCTAGTTTACGACACATTTCCCTGGCCTGCGTTTTTACCCTATCTAGACGAATGTCGGTACAACATTTGAAAACAGATTCGATAGCTGTGACCGCCTTTTCCAGGTACAAGCAATTAGGAAGAACGGCAAAACCACCCTCCTTATTCGATGGCACAACACAAAGTTCATTGTCTCTAAGAAACACGGTCGTCTTCCGCACCGGAAGGCTGTTGCTGGTAGGCTTACCCCGTAGGAGCACGTCGACACCTTCTGATATGCACCTTTCTGAATCCTCAGGTGAAGCATGGCCAGCCACAGAGCGCACCATTGAAAGAAGCTCGGGTGCGGACCTCCCTCGGTCGACGGTGAACTTCGGACCTAGAGCGAGGGTGTTGTGGACGTAGTCTGGGAGGACGACGTCACTGCATGAGTGGACGACACCTGATTGCCGAGGCTTAGTTGGGCGCTGCGCACGAAGGCTGGCGAGCTCACGTGACCACAGGTGGTTTGCAGTGTACTCAATTCGGTCGCAGTACTCTCGCCATCTTCTTTTCTTCACTCCCGGTGTTAGATCTGTCAGTTGAAGCTGGACATGCAGGGCGTCCCGGTACATGCGCTCTTGTCGGTGCCATTCAGACCGAAGAATTTTGCACACCCGTATGCCATGGCCGATAGAGGGGTGGTAACCTCCAAACAGGGCTTTAACGTCCAAAGGGAGTTGCTTGGTGCGAATGCAAAAGGAAAAGGTGCGCGCACGGCAAATAGAGACTGCGATAAGGGTTACGAGGACTGAATGATGAAGAGAAACACACGAAAAAGAGCCCGAATAACTAGAAATGTAACTTAGAAGTGTGGCAGCTTGGGCTAGTTGGTATTGCATGACGATAGTTATTGCGCTAGACGATAGTTATTGCGATAGAAAACGCGACAGAATCTGATCAACACGGATACAGAACGTGAAAGGGTAGCCGTGATTCCTTACATACACCAGATATCACATAGGCTCAAAAAAATCGGAAAACGTGTTGGAGTTCGTGTCATGTTCTCAGCACCGTTCAAATTAATCAGCCTCACCAAATCTACCAACCTCCTGAAAACGGAATCATCAACAGATTGCAGAGTTCAACATCGAAACAGGTATGCGGCCTGCTCCCGGGAAGTCGTCTATAGGACCCCCCTTTCATGTGGTGCTTGTTATGTCGGAACGACCGGAAGGTGTCTGAACGATCGGCTGAGAGAGCACGCGAACAATGTTAAAAACGGGAAAGATGGTTTTCTTGCCCAGCACTGCACTGAGTGCAAGTGTGTTCCCCTCTTCGAGGAAACAGCGACGTTGTACAAACACAGAGATGTGGGCACCCGGGTCATTGTAGAGGCTGCGCAGATGGCACGCGAACAGGTGCCTTGTGTTAGCAAGCCCTCCGTGGCCTTGTCCGAGAAGGAGCGCAGGTTCCTCGAAGGATTTGGTGCGGGCAGGTAACGCGAACAGGTGCCTTGGATTAGCAAGTCATCTGTGGCTTAGTCCGAGAAGGAACGCAGGTTCCTCGAAGGATTCGGTGCGGGCAGGTAGCTTTACCTTTCTGGTTCGGTTTCTTCTAGGTTTTTCTTTGCTGTTTTTCATTGCCTTTGTATTTATGTTGTTTGTTTTTTGGTTTTCTTACTCATGTTCTGCTCTTGTGCCATGGTCACTGTCTCCTCTATATATTTTCGTGCTCTGCGCAATAAACTCAGTTGGAAGTTTGCGCTCGTGTCTTTCGTGTCCTTCTTGTCTCTGTGTCGTTGTTTCGTTCTCGCGCAATAACTATCGTCATGCAATACCAACTAGCCCAAGCTGCCACACTTCTATGATAATCATGAGATGAGTTTCGTGTAAAAACATGATTACATGCCACACTCGTTATGCGCTCACGGCCTTTTTGCGAGCTTCACATATATTAAATTTGTTCTTACGGGGTGTAAATGGATGACGAAGTTATGTGACTGTTGCAAATGTGATAACTATGGGATGCTTGTCATGTAAGAACTCACTTGTCATGCCACACTCAAGTTTCGATACACTTCGACGTGACCGGCGCGCGTGCACGCCAGTGTTCGTTTTGTCGCAACGCGCCGGCGATGCCATGCCAGGCGCCGATCTGCCTGCCATAAGCTCGCAGGCGCGCGCCACGCTGCGTTGCTTTGACGCATGCGCGTTTCAGCGTGCCCGGCGTCCCTCCGTTACAAATATATGCCGACGCGGTGCTGTCTGGGTAATGTCGTCGTCGCGAAGTGCAGCGCAGCATGTCGCATTTCGCGCCGGTTGCCGCCGGGCTGTGCTGACGGACGCTGATCGTGCCGGTCGCGCCTGGCATCAGACAGTGCTTTTCGTTTTGCTAGTGTAGCGTCGATGCCCCCAGCGTGTGCACGCGTCAACGTTACCTTGGAGTGATTGAGCTTTTCGTGATACGCTCGCTGCCGTTTCGCTAGCTTCGCATGTACTAAATTTTGTATTACAGGACGCGTATAGACAGGATTGTGTGTGAATGGTGCAAACATGATGATCAGCAGATGCGTGTCATGTAACAACGTGACTTCATGCCGCGCTCATAATGCGCTCGCGGCTGTTTCGCATGCCCCACATGTAACAAGTTTGGTATTGCATGACGCGAATGGACGACTAAGGTAAATGACACGTCCAAATGTCAAAACGATGACATGCGTGTCATGTAAAACATGACTACATGCTATGCTCATAGTGTGCTCATGGTTGTGTTGCTAGCTTCACGTATACAAATTTTGGTGTTACGTGACGTCAATGAATAAGGAAGGTACATGAGTGGTGCAAACATGATAATTATGACACCCGTGTCATGTAATACCGTGACATTATACCATTCTCATGATGGGCCTGCGTCCATTGCGCTTGCTCCACATATACCAAATTTGGTATCACACGACACGAATAGATGACGAAGGTAAATAATATGTCCAAACATGATAATCACAATATGGAAGTCACCTACGGCTTAATTCACCACCGCCTTTTATTGTTGTGCTCATTCATTATTTATCCTTGCCTCGTAGCGTTCCGATTCGTTCCTTATTCGGGCTTCGCATATCATTGATTGCCAGTGTACGTGGATTCTGCCAATGCTTTTTCTTAGAGATAGCGGAAAGCCTATTGGCCCACCAGCCTGTTTTGCTATAGCAACATATAGGCTAAATTGTTTCAATCTCGCGTCCTGATTGATACAGACGAATATTGCATAACCTTGATTAGAGACGAAGGAAAGAACTTCAAAGATGTGAAAATACAAGTGCTCGTTTTTAATTGTTCCATAACATATTCGAGGTCTAATGAACATTGCTGCCAATTGATCTTATCAGGAGTACTTGCATTGTAATTGTGCAGAAAGAGAAGTGAACTTGCCGCTGGCAGGGGCGAAACCTGCGCCATTTATTTGACGCATCCGATGCCCTGACAATTGAAATATCATGGTGGCCATACCCCCACCCACTTTACGGTGCACTAGTACATATGAGCATATTTATTTATTTATTTATTTATTTAATACATACTGCGGACCACACTTCGGTCCAAGCAGGAGGGCATGGCGTAATACAAAGAGAAATACAATACACGCAAAACAAAACAAAACAGTGCACAGTTACTCAGTATCGCAAGTACTAGATTCGATTGTCTGGTTCCAGTCTGAAATGGTGCGTGGAAAAAATGAAAATTTGAACGTGTCCGTTCTCGCAAAGTACGGAGTTAGTGCATTTAGTTGGTGATGTCTTGTCGGTCTTGTGTTTTATGGAGAAAGAAAAGGGGTTGGATCAAGGGAAAGTTTGCGATTATATAAAAGAGACAGAAAATCAAGGCGGGACTTCTTTCTACGATTCTGAAGGGAAGCAATATTATTAGCTAGCATTAGGTCTGTGGGGGAGTCCGTTCGCAAAAACCTAGAATAAACAAACCGAATGGCCTTCCGCTGAATCCTTTCAAGTTTTTTAACGTTTTGTTTAGTATGGGGGTCCCACACGATACTCGCATACTCCAGCTTCGGCCTAACGAAAGTGAAATAACTAAGAAGCTTTACGTTTGGAGGGGAATTTCTGAGCTTATATCTTAGAAAGCATATTTTCCGAAAGGCAGACGAGCAAATATTATCTATGTGCATGTTCCATGATAAGTTGTTTGTTAGCGTAACGCCGAGGTACTTATAACTGTCAACCTGTGTGAGAGAAGACGATCCTAATTTATACACGTGTTCACTAGGGTTTTTCTTTCTCGTTACACAGAGATATACACTTTTTTCCAAATTTAATTCCATTCCCCATTCTACTAACCACTCCCGCACATTTTCAATGTTTCTCTCGAGTTCGTTCTGATCATTAGTACATGTGACTTCCCGAAACAAAACACAGACATCAGCGAACAGTCGAATTTGAACAGTAGGGTCAACAACAGTTACTAAATCGTTAATATACAACAAAAAAAGCAATGGTCCCAAAACACTACCTTGGGAAACCCCAGAGGTGACAGAAAGACACCGAGATTCTTCTTCGTTAATTTTTACAAGCTGTTGGCGGTAGGATAGGTAGGCTGCAATCCAGGAAACAAAAATATCCGGAATGTGAATGTTTTTAAGTTTTGCTATTAGTTTGTCGTGTGGTACCTTGTCGAAAGCTTTTTTGAAGTCTAAAAATACAGCATCAATTTGGCCGTTATTGTCAAGACACGCTGCGAACGAATGAATTATTGTCACCAATTGGGTTGCCGTGGAATAACCTTTTCTAAAACCATGTTGAAAATTTGTTAGTACGGCATTTTCGTCTAGAAATTCACAAATCTGTTTGGAAATATTATGTTCAATGATCTAGCAGCATTGAGACGTTAAAGATATCGGACGGTAATTTTGAAAGCTGGACCGGTCACCTTTTTTAAAAACGGGAAAAATCAGAGCCATCCTCCAGTCACTCGGCAGCTTCCCAGTGGACAAAGAAGTACGAAATATTACTACAAGAAACTTAGCAAGTATTTCGGCATATCTGCGTAAAAAGGCGTTTGGAATCTGGTCTGCACCACATGAAGACTTGGTTTTCAAATTTAACAGCATTGATAGTACACCAGAGTAAGATACAAAGTCAGCGTCATAAATGCCAAGATCTGATATTAACAGTGGATACGTTTGCGCAGGAGAAAACACACTGTGAAAATAATGATTAAAATAGTTAGCAATAATTGCAGGGTCAGAAACGAGGTCCCCATCGATCTTCATTTCCCTTACAGGCTGCCTTTTATCAGTAATGTAATGCCAAAACTTATCAGGATCATTTTTTATGAAGTTTGGTAGGAGGGTTTGAAAGTAGTGGTCCTTTGAGCAGCGCACTGCGTTTTGCAAAGAATTTTTAATCTCAGTGATAACGTCAGACTGTGCCTTCTTCTTTTTTAATCTTTTAAGTTTGCGTTTCAAGTGAACAATTTTGCGTGTTATCCAGGGTGTACACTTGTGAATTTTTTTGCGCTTGCTCGGTATAAAGTTATCAAGGCAGTAATGGCACATGTCTTTGAACCGGCCCCATAGGTTGCAAACGTCATCACCATTAAAATTAGCAAGACATATTTCTAGATGGTCAAGTACAGATTTGTCATTAGCTCGTGAGTAATCTTTGAAGCGCCGTGTCGTCGACCTATCTTGGGAGCTTAACTTGAGAAGGGGTAAAGTAACGCATACTAAGTGGTGGTCAGATATCCCGGGTTCTATTGTAACAGAGTATCGGTCAAAATTACGGGGAATAAATACAAGATCCAGAAGGGAACTACAAGGGCCCTGTACACGAGTTGGTTCGTTTACTACTTGTATTAGGTTATGTATAAGCATGATATCAAACACTATGTTTGTGTGTTTCAAAAATTCTGAACCAGCCATCAATCGTTTCCAGTCAATCCCTGGAAGGTTAAAGTCCCCAATCAGAAAAACTTTGCTGTTCACATATTTCAACATGTGCTCTCGAAGTCTAGTTAGATATTCTGATGGGGAATCAGGAGGCCTGTAAAGCGCGTAAAGAATGAAAGAGTACCCCAAGCACAAAACCTTCATGCACAGGCATTCAAGTTCGTCGATATCAGGCAACAAAACGATCCGCATGTTGTTCTTCAAAAGAACAGCCACGCTCCCGCCTCTGGAAGCCCTGTCTTTACGCAAGATCTGATAGGATGCGGGAAAGACGCTGTCATCTGATATGCCGCTTCGGAGCCAAGTTTCAGTCACTACGACAATGTGCGGGTCATTTTGAAGCAAGATCATTTCAAGCTGGTCAGTTTTATTTATTAGACTACGAGCATTCAGGTTCAGCAGGCGCAGTTGCTTTTGTTTGATTGGGTTCGCATTACTGTTAGGGGTGTTCCTGGTTTTTCGGTTGATTGGCCTTTTGGAAGTATTTTTGATCATGATGCGTTGTTTAATGCCTGAGCCTGTTGCCTCGTCTGTGGACGATTTGGCTTTCGTTCGTCGTTTTTTCGTAGGAGTAGGCGTTCATCTTTTTCGGTATCCCAAGTGTAAACGTTGCTATTGATGAATAGTTTGTCGAAAACTAGCGACACTTTCTCTTTTTTGTCGCGGTTTGGTTTCGAACTTGCCCACACTTTACGTCTGACATCTCGCACTCTGCGGGAGAAATCTTCACCAATGGAGAAATCTGAACCTTTTAGCTTAGATCCTTGCTTAAGAATTGAGATCTTGTCATGTGCGTCTTGCAGCTTAAAAATAACTGGTCTAATCTTGTTTGGTGCAGGCCTACCTATTCGATGGATGCGCTCAATCCTAATTGGTTCAAGCTCCAACAAGTCTTGAATTACTTCTTTGTTGACAACGTGTTCAAGTGTGTCACTGGTCTCGTTGTCCCTTTCCGGTAAGCCGTACACTATTAGGTTTGATCTTCTACTATGGTTTTCGAGCTGATCTACCTGCTTTTCTAGTTGATGAATTACGATGCTCATAGAAGCTATTTGAGTTTGGCAAGAAGCAATTTTGTTCTCTAAAATAGTCAAGGCGTCCAATTTTTTCTCTATATCGGTTAGTCGCTTTTCTTTTATGTCCTTTATGTCAGTAGCTATGCTCTCTAGTTGTTTAGCAATTTTAGCCAAATCAGGACCAGGATTGGTCTCAATGTCTCCGCCCAGAAGGAGCAGTTGTCGCAACAAGCCAGAAACATCATAAAACACACCAGAAGACCATGGGCACGGCAGCACAAGTAAGAACGGGTCGCCTGAGCGAAAGCATTTTCCGTAACGTCTGCTCACCTGTAGAAGGAAGACAAACGGATTTTGAGACCACCGCATACTGGCTGTGCCGCCGTGCCCAGTGGCCGAGGAGTGAACAGGACGCTCATATATAGCCGGAATCTGCAACGGCGCCACCTGGACGGCTTCTGGTATCAGTGATGCCCACGTGGCTGATATCTGTAGAGGCAGGTGGTCCGGGTGTGCAGTTGATGACCGGCAAGGAAAGATGAGGCTGGTCGAAGGGTGTGGCGCATGCGCATCTCCCACTCGCAGATCGAAAGGTTCGGCAAAAAGGGGGCCCAGCAATCCAAGGAACTGTAGAAGGAAGACAAACGGATTTTGAGACCACCGCATACTGGCTGTGCCGCCGTGCCCAGTGATATGAAGCTGGGAGCAGGAGCAGAATGTTAAAAGCTGGTTGAAACCCACGGGCTTGAGTATGCAACTCGATGCCCGTCTTCAGGGCCTGGTCGGGTGACAAACTTTCATGCGACGTAAGCTTTTACTGCCCTCAGACACACTCGCGCACTCCTGACCAGTGGGTTAGGAAACGTTTCGGACTGTTTTTTTAGTATTGCACCGGCCGTCCTCGTGTTTGACGCTGTTCAACGTCATCGTTGATTGAGCAGCATCTCATGCGCACTCTGTCATGTATTTCACGGTAACGCCTACTTTAAAGCGAAACCAGTTGTGAGATCACAAGTCGAGTCACTCGCATACGTCCGCCACCACTGGTGTCCGTAACCACATAACGTAAATTAGAAAAAAATAACCTAGCGCAAAAACACAGTGGGGCTCAAGCCCAGATCCACTGGGTGCCAGCCCAGTATTCTACCACTGAGCTACGCCGGTGCTTGTGACTTGTTGGCAAACTTGCCTTAGGCACGCTGGATGTCTTGAAAGCAATCGCTTTAATACAAGCGTCACACACATTGGGTGAGGTCCCGCTGGTCTTACATCGACGTGCCGCAGACTCACAGGATTCCACTTTACGCTTCTGCCTGCGGCGCCTGAAAGGCCTCGAAGTGGCACATCTCAAACTTTTTGCAGGTCGGTCGACCCGTGCGGGGTTGCATGTATGGTGATGTATGAGCCTGACCGACGCACTCGTAGAGCAGACATGGACATTTGATTGAATACAAGCAAACATTTTTTTAGAACAAGGGCAACGGCGAGGAGTTGACAAAAATAACTTAAGAGGGAACAACAAAACTACACGCAATGAAATTGAACAGCTACAAAACGAACGGTTCTCCAAAAGAACACTACAACAGGTACAGGCAGAACAAAATTACGAGGAATGTTAATAAAATAAGAACGTGATAAAACTGAACATGTGGAGAAAATTTGCAAGAAAACGATCATGGTCGTGCTTTTGAATTTCTAAGTGCGACGCAGCGCACACAACTACTTATATTTAAACGCTGGCTATAATAAAGTAACAGCTTCAAAAAGTCACAATAAAAAGTTTCACATGGACCAGGCCAGCTCTTGGTACACGTAGGGGAGTTGACGGGGTGTCGCTGAAGATCTCGCTAGCTTAGTAGACGACAAAAGTGCCCGCTATTGCAGCCATCTCAATACATTGCGCGGGTCACTCCATGCCCGCCACCTAGTGAGAGAAGCGACACCGACGACCGCACTTCTTGCTGGCTGCACGTCAACAGCCGATTTCAGAGCAGTCAAATCTTTGTCGGGGCGTAGGCGTTCTCCCTTCTCCTCTGGAAGTCACTTTACTTTTCTTGAACACATGTGTGCTCTCTTCGGAACAGGTGTAGGGAAGACGCGGCGGCGCCGTGGTGCGTCTTTAGTCACCGGATGTCGCCTTCCCAAAACAAAAGCGCCCTTCCTTGAACGATGGGGAGCGCGACACGAAAATGGCAGTCATTTGTGAGAACAAGTTATGAAACGTTTTAATACAGCGAAAAAACAACCATTTGTCACACAATGCAAATAGCGTAATCAGTGGGCCATCCAACGTTTAAACCCATTCCAGAAAATTGTTCTTGTTCCCCTAATAACTGTGGCGCATACCCACTTCAGCCATAATTCCTCATAAGCGTCAGAAACTGCATGAACGATTGGCACGAACTTCCTTGCTAGTGTTTAGCGGATACCATGTTTCTCAGGAGAATGACGAAAAACAGCATAACAAATGCCAGCCTACTACCCAAAATACTTTATTATCAAGCAAGTGTGCTTGCAGTAGTTAACCAATGAGTGTTTTGAAAAGGCTCTGAAAAGCCGCTGTTTTAGCTTTCGCAGTGACTTTGCTGCACCTTCCGCGCAGGCGTGGCGTGTTTTAAAAGGCACACACTTCAAACACGTGCCACATTGGTCACAAAGACGTGGCAGAAGGTGGCCAGTGGCGTGTCTTGTACGCGTAGTAAGCGTTTTATTTTTGCCGAGCAAAACGTGTGCAATACGGGACCGTTAAATAATCTTACTTATCGAAACTACAACTGGTTGTTAGGTATACGTGCATATTGATACGTGTATGGTATAACATTCGTCTCGGGCTGAGGTAGTAAGGATCCTTGCCACGTAAGATCGAGTAAAAATGAGAATCACAAGTGTTTTATGTCCTGCTTTAAGCGTTGAAAGCAAACCTGCAAGTCTGCCAAAACACCACTGTACAATGGCAAACTTCAGTAATGAACTCTATGAACTTGCTGGACGTGCTATAGTGCTATAGCTGGACGCGCTATAGCTGGACGTGCTATAGTTACCAAATAAATTTTACACCATGTGAATGCCACAGCAGTAATAATTTTTGTGTTTTGTTTCGCAGTGAAGAATTCAGGACATGTACAATATTTCTTTTCACGAATATCTGGGAGCACTATTCTAATTTTCAGCATGCAATTTACCACCGTAAGCCAGCGCGGCATTTACATAAAAGTGCACAGAGACACAAAAAAATTGATTCGCCAACGTCTGTGCTTGAAAATATGAGGCGAGAGTTCTTTTCATGCCATGGAAAACGAGTTGGCGCGTTGTGCACCGAGGCATTATCACGTTCTTCGCCTACCTTTGCGAAAGAATTCAAAGGTAAAATATTATCTATTTGCATACTTCTCTTGCGCATATTAAAAAACTCATTCAGCTTCTTGAATATGCATTGCGATACCCGCGTTCAATTTGAACGTAAGCGAAAGTTGCTCTTCTGCACAGGTGCGCGCTCTGAGTGAACGTATGTAAAATAGCTTCTCCTCTGTTCACAATTTTGGTGCGACTTGTTCGTCTCTGTCCCCGTAGAATTTATGTCTTGTTATTGCAGACCGTCCTTCGAAAGCGAAGCAATGGTGGGTTGAGTTCTAAACAGTGAGACAAATACGCCTATGAAGACATATTTTATATCTTCGAAGAGAAAATATGAATTTTTCTTTCTTGGGGAGATAAAGTATACCCATGATGTTCAGTCCTTAAAATGACAGCATCAATCCTGTTTATTTATTTAAAATATGCAAGCCAATATTTTGGCCTGAGCACGATGGGCTTTACTCACAATGCGAATGTAAATACGCAAACAATGTAATAGCTGAAGCCCAAAAACAAAGGAGGAGGAGGAGCAAAATGTGAGCAGAAGGACAGGGAGGTTAGCCAGATTATAGACCGGCTGGCTACCCTGTGCTGGGGAAAGGGGTGAGTGTAATAAAAATAATAAAAAGAAATGTTGCGAAGAGAAAAACAGAGAAATTTAAAAAATAAATTAACGACAGAGGAAAGGCAACATCAAAAAGTATAAGACACTAAAGTCTGTCTCTGAGGCCAGTTGTCTGCAAAAAGTGCAGCAAAGCTTTCAAATCCTTCTGGGCTGAAGATGGGCTCAGCCAATGACCCAGAATCTTTTGTTCCGACAAAGGCCGATCATCAAGTCTATCCAGAGCAGCGCTTAGTTCTTTTCTTGGCGCGTTTAAATGCGTGCACTCACATAGAAGGTGCACAATATTTTCTTCGCAGCAACAGTAAGTGCATGTAGAAGAGCTGGTCATTTGGTGTAACAATCGTAAAAAATATGAAATGCGTTGAATAGGTGTTTGTGTGCGTGTGCTTCGGGTGCATTTGTATGCTTGACGAGTGCATGTATATATAAAGGTTCCCGTATATGTTGCCGTCGATGTGCCAAGCTTGCTCACTTCATTGAATACAGAGCGTGGTTGGTAATGTCATTCAGCGAAATTGCCTGTTTAATGACAAAAAATGACAACGTTTAAAAACGTAGCCAACTTGAATCAGCGACTCGTATCAATTATGCACCATGGTGCAGACACATCAATTCAGCACCTTTTATTAGTACAAACTGTACCCTCTAGGAGAGAAAATAAAAGAAAGAATGCTTCCTAGGAATGGATGCTGTTTAGACGACTACACGAAGTGCAACCACCCTATCGAAAGCTGGTGAGAGCGTGTTCGAAAGACGCAACTCTTTCATTCATCGGTTTCTTGAAAACGTGACTGCAGAAGCATTCATTATTTCTGATAGAACTGTTTGTGCACTCGTACCCACGTCCAATCGCCGGAATACTAGACAAAAACGGCTATTTCACAGAACCCGTCATAATGCAATTGAACTGTTCAAAACGTGTTATTACGCTCCATAAGGCCGTTCTCGAGTATAACGCTTCAAGCTTTTACTGCGATATGCGTGTGGGCCCACTTATTTATCAATGAAGCTTGCGCCTAATTTTAGAGGTATTAAACTGAAACATACCTAACATCGCAACTAACGAGCAAAATTACTGACGTGGCTACCGACTGCCTGGGTTAGCGGTGTCAAGCCAAGCTAGACATGCAATGTTAACAGCTGCCTTCCTAAATTAGGTGTATACCTTGTAACAGATATCATTGTGCGAAGTATAGGTGAGTCTCTTTAAAGTGTGGATTTCTCTGATGAACAATGCTTATTTCTGCTGCACTGAGAGCACAACAATTTATGAACAGCTGTACTTGCTACAGCTGTTGGCTACCACGTTGCGATGGCTCATGCACATTTGTTATTCTATAGCAGACGGGACAGCTTTCGCAACGCCGTGTAGCTCGAGCTCACTAACCATGCTGGTTTTCTTAGCGAAGAACGTGAGTGTTAAACAAGCGGCACTCGTTACATACCAACAGCACAGAGGCTAATCTTGCGAAGTGAGGGCAGTCACGTTTACACTCACTTTTCAGGTGATATTCCAGTTGGCACATTAATTTCGATAAAGTAGCACTCCATTTCAATATCAGATCATGTTTCCTACAGCGCAGAGAGAATTCAGCTAACTACAACAGCGAGCAATCACAACCACATAAAGATAACAAATACACAACACACCGCTACACCAACGAGGGTTACCTTGACGAGAACATCACGCTGCGCATTGATGCAGCTTCAGCGCGAGCAGCCCCCCCCCCCTCTTTTTTTGAGGACGGGGGCTTACACATTTCCTTATATTTATGCTATATAAGCAATATCACTTCGCTCCTGACGTAGTTGCCGTAGCTCTCACGACCATTTGCACTAACAGCTCATTTCTTTAGGGAACTATTTGCGTACGCGCATCCTGAACATTCCTTTGAGGCCAGCTCTTCGTTGGCAAATTTTGCGGGAGTAAGCGTTGCTCCGCATGGTCTAACAGTTCTTTCCTCTGTTTGCGCATGGCACCCTCGCCTTGCAGTTAATTCCTCCGCGGACTAACTATTGGTTTCAACAACGAAATGCAGCACTTACTCCCATTTCGCTCCCTTTTCGCTTTTTTGCGGCTTAGATTGAAGATTACTGATCTCAGAAACTTTACATAACGAGACAGTATTAGCACAGTATGAAATCGACACGTTGGACATTTTGCGAGACACGGCAACAACAACAACAACAACAACAACAACGATGACGATGACAACAACGACAATATTAATAATACCCCTGATACACTCCAATCATTTCACATGGCCGAAAATATCTGGCCAGATTGAAGTAAATGCTAGTACTCGGATGTCCATAAACCTTTATGCTCAAGTGTGTAATCGCATAATTTGGGGGGGTACACGTACCGGCATGCCTATTTTATAAGTAAATGCACCACAGTGTTAGTGTTGAAAGGATATGTTCGCAAGCATTTTTAAACATTACGCGGCTGCACCACGGATGGCCGTTTATATAATATACATTTTGCTTTACTCATTATGCCAGCCCTTATTCAGAAAACTCTGTCATAATAATTTTATTCGCAAGGTAATATTTTAGCTTATTCTGGCGAGGCTCGTGCGACATTGTCCAAATAATGACACACCCACACAAAATAGAAGTTTTGTGAATTCGGCAGCCTACGTTACAGGTTGCAATAAAGCTTCAGCTTTTCGATATATGGTCCATTTAATGTGTATCATGTGTGAGTCAGTTTCACCCTTCCTAACGTAGGCCCATTAAGTGTGTATGACGTGAAATTATTTTGACGCTTGCAAACATTATGCCAAATAAGTTGTCCACTAGTGCACTCATAAAATTTTCGGTATATTCACTATTGGCACAGCGAAGAACGTAGTCAAAATAAAGGCAAGATGCATTTTCGCAATAAATTAGTTATACTTCCACCTTAAACTTAAGCATATAAATGCCTGTGAGTTGCATTCACATATTTTTTTTTCATGTTCCAACATACTCCCTCAAAGGAGTACTGACATCAAATTTCAAGATCGGGATGTGCCCATCATTTGATCCCTTGCTATGCATAGGTCTTCCTGGCCACATTTGAATGGTGTCCGTCACGTCGAAGTTATTTTATTTCGACGTCAAGCAGTGTGGAACAGCTAAGAAGAAAAAGCGAAAAATATACTGCCCTGTGATATCAACACTAGTGCTACGTGTTCAGTGTGATACATTCCACAAATACCATCCTGAGTGCCAATGCGCTAGTAACGATGACGTCGACGATCTCTGCGTGTGTTTGGACCTGACTCTCAGCCATGCTCTCACTAGTGTCTCTCCTTGCTCTGTTGAAACGTGCGTGCGATTCGTCGTCTCGCATCGACTGATTCACGTTGTGCTCCACTGCGTATCAGTAGGACCATTCAGAGCGAAAATACGTGCCACAATGTCGGGGAACCGCTGCGTAGTTAGAACCTGCACGTCGAAGCGCGGAAAAAGGCGAGACGTGCGTAGCGTTTCATGCCTTTCCAAGCCACGAACCTCTACGCAGCCAGCGAGTTGACTTCGTACGCACCGTAGTACAAAGGGACTGGATGCCTGTGGAGAACAGCCGTATTTGCTCCCTTCACTTTGTGGGGAACTGCTACAGGGTGAATCTTGTGTTGGCGAACCAGTTAGGTTTCACTGGCAGTACGAAGCCTCTTCTCGGAGCCGGGGCTATTCCTACCATGTGCCTTGCTTCAGCTGAAAGCAGCGATGCACTCTCCACATCCGCGACATGAGGTGCGTAGTTGGTGTTCCTGAGCTCCGACAGTACGGCCGGAACTGATAAATATATTGCATTCAACGCGGAGCTTGTCAAGCAAAGATTTTTGCGAATCGTGGCGATAGCGAATTCTAGGTCGCTGTCATCATCACTTGCCGATTTTGACCGTGACGACGGCGAGGACGACGTTGCTGCCGACAGAGGCAAGTCTACGTTTTCATAAACACGGCTGGACTGACTTTACGTGCGCTCCTAGCCGACAAAACGCCAGTATGACGTCACCATTTTTTTGTGAAAGTGGCATCAGCTCTGCAGCGGCCTCGACGTGGTCGCGAGGTAGCGCTGCCAGCACTACAATTTGGCGAGATTCGCACCCATTTTATACCGCGTTTGATAGCAAACATAATAATCAATATTACAGATACTCATTGCTCACTCAAATGCGTTTCATGTCGCGAATCGCTACTAGAGGGTCAATAGCTACTCTTTGACGCAAAAATCTTGAGATGAGTATCTTTGAGGTCAATGCTCTTTTGAATATCGCCCTGCGCAAGATAATAGGATAAATGGTCGGTGAAAGCAATCACAGATGGGGGTAAACAAGAATAACTGAAGTCTAGTTAACAAAAGAAAGCTTATAGCCATCAAAACCTTCCAATAATCAGCGATTCCGTAAGCCAATATGCAAGATAAAAATGTATTGATATGAAGATTTCTTGCTGTCACTCCAAACTATGCAATCATGTGAACAGTATAAGTTGCATGCATGTCGTTTTTACATAGTAGTATATAGGATTGCTTGATCATAATAGTGAGGTTAGGGAGCTTCAATACGTTTTGTGACCTGACACGATTCCTTCCTTCTGAAACACGCCTGCTCTCGTAGACTATATATATATATATATATATATATATATATATATATATTGTCACAGTGCAACGCGAACAAAAGATGACAGCAGCTTGCGGCAGCGAAAAGAGCGTATTCAGGAATTCAGGGTCAGCTGTACAGCAAGATGCCTGCTTCGTTGTCGTCCCGAAAAACCACCTGAACCCCTCGCTGGAATCTACAAAACATTCCTATCATCGTTCTTTTTCATATAAACACGTGTCACTCGCCCCTCCTTATAAGAGCATCGCCCCGATGCTGATTCAGACCCACGGAGTTTTTTTTAACGTGCAGTCAGTCACTTACATACGGATTCATACGCACTACATGAACAAGTTCAGGCTGGTGCTGGCGACGCCTCGGGCATTGGGGAGTGTCGGAGACAACCTCGTAGGTGACGTCACTTAGCTGGCGCGATACTCGGTATGGCCCAAACTATCGCCTTAGCAGCTTCTCGGACAGTCCACGTTTTCGTACGGGTGTCCAAACCCACACTCTGTCGCCGATTTTGTACGTTACAGTTCTATGGCGAGCATTGTAGTGGCCTGCGTCGTAGTCTTGTCGCTGGTGGATCCATAAGCGGGCGAGCTGCCTAGCTTCTTCCGCGCGTTCAGGGAACACGTCAGCGCCTGTGTCGGTAGCGTCCCATTCATGTGGCAACGTCGCATCCAGCATAGTTTATACCTCCCATCCGTGAACCAAGCTGAATGGAGTCATGCAAGTCGTCTCTTGTTTAGCCGTATTGTATGCGAACGTGATATAGGGTAAAATCTCGTCCCAATTCTTATGTTGGACATCCACGTACATCGACAGCATGTCTTCAATCGTCTTGTTGAGGCGCTCCGTTAGTCCATTTGTTTGCGGATGGTACGCAGTGGTCTTACGGTGAGTCGTTCCACTAAGCATCAGAACGTGGTCTAAAAGAGCTGCCGTAAATGCTGTTCCGCGGTCTGTGAGCACAATAGTCGGGGCACCTTGGTGTAGCACAATATTTTCTATGAAAAATCTCGCCACTTCCACTGCGGTGCTCTTTTGGATAGCTTTTGTTTTGGCATACCTGGTTAGGTAGTCTGTTGCGACTATAACCCAGCGATTCCCTGCAGTAGAAGTAGGAAGGTGTCCCAAAATATCCATTCCTATCTGTTCAAATGGTGTACGTGGAACCTGAACTGGTTGCAACTGACCGGCGGGTCTCTTTGGAGGTGACTTGCTTCGCTGGCAATCAATGCAAGTGTGATTAAGTGTGATTGTGGTGCTTGACGGCTGTTGTGAGTCGTGGCCAGTAGTATCCCTGCTGTACTCTTGCCAATGGGCGAGTGTAACCTAAATGGCCAGACGTCGGCTCATTGTGACATGCTTGGAGCACTTCAGTTCGAAGGGGTGCAGGAATAACGAGCAAATATGGAGCTCCGATGGATGAAAAGTTTCTTTTGTAGAGGACGCCATTGCGTAAGCAAAACGACTATATTGTCCTTGCAAAGACTCTAGGTGCCCTCGAAGAACGTCCGTCCACGTAATTAATCTAATCAAGCAATTCAGGCTCACTTCGTTGTTGTTGGGCAATCGTAGACTCGTCGAGAACTCCAAGGAAGGCCATATCGTCGTCGTCAGAAAGAGAAGCTGACTGTACTGGTGATCGAGACAGGCAGTCGGCGTCCGTATGGCGCTTCCCAGACTTGTGTATGACCATCATATCAAACTCTTGTAACTTCGGACTCCACCGTGCTAATCGGCCGGTTGGATCTCTTAAATTAATCAACCAACAGAGGGAATGATGGTCACTTATAACCTTGAAAGGGCGGCCATACAAATATGGGCGAAACTTCATAACTGCCCAGACCACGGTGAAGCATTCTTTCTCAGTTGTTGAATAATTGGCCGCAGCGCGTGTCAGCGTCCTGCTTGCGTAGGCGATCACTCGTTCCGTGTCTTCTTGCCACTGCACAAGCACAGCTCCGAGGCCTACATTGCTTGCGTCAGTGTGAAGCATTGTTGGCGCTTGTTCGTCGAAGGGAGCAAGCACTGGAGGTGTTTGAAGACGTTGGCGGAGGTCATTAAACGCTGCTTGCTGTTCGTGGTTCCACTCAAAGGTGGCGTCGTCTCTAGTGAGGCGATTTAACGGTGACGCAATCTGTGCGAAGTCGGCGATGTACCGGCGATAGTAGGCGCATAGGCCCAGAAAGCACCTGGCAGCTTTCTTATCGGACGGTACTGGGAACTGTGCCACGGCCGCAAGTTTTTCGGGATCAGGCTGAACGGCGGTACAGCTGCGGAGCGTATGGCTCGTAAAACAACTTCTAGCCTCTTTAGATGCTCGTCAAAAGTTGGGGAAAACACGATGACGTCGTCTAGATAAACTAAATAGGTCTTTCATGTTAACTCTGAAAGTACAGTGTCCATGAGCCTTTGAAAAGTAGCGGGCGCTGAGCACAGACCAAAGGGTATATATATATATATATATATATATATATATATATATATATATATATATACCTAATACTCGTTATAAAAAATAAGCGTTTCATCGTTGTGTACGGATTCTTATATATGACAATCCACCTAAACGTTTGTGATTGTTGTGCTATATGTATACGTGGTTCATCCCCTATAAAGGAGCACTTCCACATATAAGGATCTACTTGATATATTATACATGGTGTTTCCGTGCCTTATACGGCCGGATTTGACTCCTTATATGAACCAACCATGCCACATATGGCAGTATATAACGTCATATATGAATTCACCCCACCAGATCTACATCCGTATATGGTAAACGGAAGCCACATATGCCTACATATATGCTTATATGTGGCCAGATATAACTTATATAGGTTCCATATATGACATTTTCGTAAGGGTGGCTTGTATTAGCGCGGCATGTATGAAAAAAGTGGAAAAGAAAAAGACGATACAGACATCAACAAAGGTAGGCGCTAAACTTCCAATCGTTTTTACGTGCCCTTCACATCCATCCTATCGTTTAGCGCCTACCGTCGTCGTTTTCTTTGTTCATATGCATCCCGCTAATACTAGTCAAGCTCGTAGATAACCAACTCGTGTGAGTTCTTACTTTCGTCGTTCACTCACGTCCTGTAATATAAAATTTGGTATATGCGAATCTAGCAAAACGGCTGCGAGTGCACCGTGAGCGTAGCCAACAGTCAGTTTTACATGACGCTTGCTATGATTCATATGTTTGGACTGGTCATTTACTTTTGTCGTCAATTCATGTCACGTAATACCCCGTTTGTTATATGTGGAGCTAGCAAAATGGCCGCAATAGCGCTCTAAGCGTGCCATGTAGCCATGTTTTTATTACGCGCTTGACATCATCATTTTCTTTGTACGTGTAATTCACTTTCGTCGTCTGTTGAATTGACGTAGTACAAAGTTTGGTATATGTGGAGCTAGCGAAAAGGCCGCTAGCATGCGGTGAGCGTAGCATTTAGTCACGTTATTTGTCACACGCATGTCATGATTGTCATATTTGGACGTGTCATTTACCTTCGTGTCCCATTCACGACACGTAACACCACACTTAGTATATGTCAAGCTAGCGAAACGGCCGCAAGCATATCATGAGCAAGGTATATTGTCATGTTCTCGCATGACACGCATGTCCTAATTATCAATTTTTCACCAGTCATAATCCTTTTAATTTATTGACGTCATGTAACAGCAAACTTGCTATATGTGAAGCTAGTGGAACGACCACAAGCGCACTAAAAGCATAACACGTGGTCATGTTTTACATACACCCATATCATGATTATTATGTTTGCACCAGTCATAAACCTTCGTAATTCATTGACATCACGTAACAGCAAATAGGTGTATGTGAAGCTAGTGGAACGACCACGAGCGCACTAAGAGAGTATTATGTAGTCTTGTTTTACATGACATGTGTCATGATTATTATGTAACAGAGTATAATGTAACGTAACCGCAATTTTGGTATACGTGAAGCCAGTGAAACGAGCACAAGCGCAATAAGAGCGTAGCATGTAGTCTTAATTAGCATGGCACGCATATCATTATTAGTATGTTTGCACCAGTCATAAACCTTCGTAATCCAATAATGTGAAGTAACAAGAAATTTGGAATATTGGAAGCGAGTGGAACAACCACGAGCGCACTAAAAGCGTAGCGTGTACTCTTGTTTTGCATGACACGCATGTCAATATTATTATTTTTGCACCAGTCATGAACCTTCGTAATCCAATGACGTCATGTAACAGCAAACTTGCTATAAGTGAAGCTGGTGGAACGATCATGAGCGCACTAAGTGCGTAGAATGTATTCATCTTTTATATGACACGCATGTCATGATTATCATGTTAGTACCCGTCATAAACCTTCGTATTCCATTAACGTCACACAACTTTAAATTAGGTAAATGGGGAGCTAATGAAACGGCCGTGATCATGCTATGGGGGTAGCATGTAGTCATGTTTTTCATGATACGCATGTCATGATTATCTTGCTTGGATATGTCGTTTACCTTCGCCGTCTATTCACGACACGTAATACCAAATTAGGCATATGTGGAGCTCTCGAAACCACCGCGAGTGCACTATGAGGGTGGCGTGTAGACAGGAGTTGCATGTCATGAATTGCACGTTATGGTCTGTCACTTGTGTTCACTATTAGTCATGGCATACCATAGCAGTTTTGCAATATGTCATGCGAACGAAATTTCCGCAAGATTAGCGAGACCTTCATTATTTTTTATTGATAGATACAGCAATTTTTTTCGAGATCTGGGCATCGTGAAACATAAGGGGTGTACTCAGCAGAAAAATAACAATAGAAAACGAATATAGGAACATCGTTTTACGCGCACTTAAAACAAGGCAGGCATTGTTATCCTAACAAATTTCTAATCGAAGAGAGAATCCGTTAGCACAAGTAAAAAAGCGCATGAGACATCTTAGCTAGACAAAGAAACTGATTGCTACTGAATATGATTGCTACTGAATATGAGTGAGTCCTGTGTAACAGTTCTATCGCACAGGTTGTTCTAGTCGACGATTGTTCTAAAAAAATGAAGTACTTGAAAAAGTTGACAAGTGTAATGAATAGAGTAGAGAGTAGTGAGTGTGTGTGCCTAATAGCGTAGCTTGTCGTATATGCAAGATGTGGCGTGTCTATTTTGTACTGACCTTGTATCAATTGTGGAAAGAATTCCTGACAATTTTGAGAAGTTTGTATACTTATGGGAGGTAGGCCACTTTAAGATGCCAGGTTAGTGACTGAAGTGTGGCCAAACATATTGTAGACAAACGTGACAGCTTTTTATAAAAGCTTTCTTATTTTGCTATGTCGTCTGAGTGAACGGGTCCCAAATGATAACGGCGTATTCTAAAACAGGACGAGTGTTTTACATACCAACAAACGTACTACTGGTGTGGACAATTCAATACACGCCTTAAAAAGAACTTACGCCTGCAATATGCTAGCACTTTGTCAAGGTGTTTTGACCACGAGAGATCACTTGCCATGTGGAGGCGTAGGTGTTTATTTGTGTTATTTCTGATAAGAGAATGTCTTTCGTACCCTAACAATATAATAATGATTTCTTCTGTAGTTTTGTTTACATGTACACAGTCTTTTGAATATTTATTTTTATTTGCCATTGATTACACCAATGAAATACATTGAAATGTAAATCGTTACATTCATTACATACATGCCACACTTTTTATGTTACTTCTAGTCACCTATGCTCGTCATACAGTCGTATTACGTCATACCAATTTTAGTGCATATACCAATATGGTAACGGCCAGCGAGCTAAATGTCGTAGGTGGATAGATAGACAAATAGATAGATAGATAGATAGATAGATTTATCTAAGTAAGTTAAGATTTATTTACCTCCTGTTCTGCGTACGTTCTGGATGAAGTTGAACCAGTCGTTTACGCTGCCAGCGAAGAACGCATATGCTGTTTAGGTAAGTGCTAAGGCGTAGATACACTTATGTTTCCAGTTAAGCATGTGCCTTTGTGTCATGTCTTACCTTGCTTTACTTCATTTTAACCACGCTGCTTTACTGACCTTCAAAATAAAGAATAAGGCTTCTTATTGGGGAGCTTCGAGATAACCAACATCTTCTCGCGCATGTATTACGGCCTTTTTACGCTTGTATTCTCAAACAAATGCGCCAAATGTAGTCTCTCTAGGACACTGCCCTCAGCTCTGTTCCAATCTTACTATCTGCGTTTGGTGGTGTAGTCAAGCATCCGTTCCGCTCTTTTCTCCATCATCTAATATACCTTGACACGTATATGAACCTATCGCTTTAAATGTGCGTGCAAAAAACAGATCAACCTAGGTTGCTACTTTTTCCAATATCAAAGCAAGAACGAGGGAAGAGAATTGTTGTTATAAAGAAGTCGCGTCGTATATTGGCATTGCTGAAAAAAGTCAATTACCGTTCCCCTATATCCAACCTGAAAGCGAAGGTTCTGCCAGAGTCACAACGGGAACTTGTCTCGCCTTTCCAACCAACCTTGTTGACCATCAAAGCAAGATACCTGTGGGCGTATGCCATGCCCTTATCCCTCGGTGGGATCAAGATTGCGAGAGAATGAGATGGCACAAAGCAGTAGTTCAATACTGGGTGGTTCCTTGTCCTGACAGTGCAACGAGCGTTTGCCCCGGTGTGCTAGCGCTCCATCGATGTGTAATGGCACCAAAAAAAAGGAACCTGGCTAAAGCTTGCTTGGGAGCAACCTTATAAACACAATTACAGATTAGACGACAGAAAAAGCAACTTTGGCATTTTCAGCCGAAGGATTTCACCTGGAAGGTGATCAAGCCGGCGTGCCCAATAAGAAAGGCAAGGCGAGCCTTTGATGGACCTAATTATAGAACACACGAGGCATCGATGA
Organism: Rhipicephalus annulatus; assembly: GCA_013436015.1. Classification (NCBI taxonomy): domain Eukaryota; kingdom Metazoa; phylum Arthropoda; class Arachnida; order Ixodida; family Ixodidae; genus Rhipicephalus; species Rhipicephalus annulatus. The sequence goes on along the minus strand of WOVY01014561.1, from coordinate 249,735 downwards.
TTGCCACTCCAGAAGACGACGTTGTTTGCGCAGCTGTCATTACGACGCCCTGTTCTAGTTTCTCACCATTTCTTATTGCTCTCGCTTCTTCTGTTGCCAGGCGTCCTCATTAACAAGGATTAGAAGACTGTGTGCCACGTGCCCTCCTTGCTGCTCTTCCGTGTTCTGTTTTCCGCCTGTTTGACTTCATTTCAGTTTCATTCACAAAGCGGAAACTAATTAGTGCTGATGAGCTCTTGGCATTTTCGCAAAGACAGCTTGGGCTAAGTGCAATAGTGTCTTCTGTTGCCAGAGATAGTATATAAAGACGAAATGTTGACAAAGCGACGTCTTCGGCCCGATTACACCACCAAGTTCCTGTTTTTTGTGTGGTTCAAGAGCCGCTTCGAATCAAAGAACTAGTATTTCACTACAATTGCTTGCGGCTTTTTGTTCAAGTGAAGAGGAACCTGATGAAGTACAGTATTTACTTGAATGGAGCACGCGTTATTTTTTTTATTTTTTCCAGTTAAAATTGACCTACCGGATACAACTAATTACCGATATGAGTATTTCCTACTCGAAATGAAAAGTCATCCATCGTGTTAGAATAATAGTGACGTTAAAATCAAGTAAATACGCTACAATGACTCCTGCAAGCTTCACGAAATTTTGGTTCATCGGTGTCACGCACTTCGAGTGAGGCCCCGCCGATCTAACATAGACGTGTGGCAGACTCGCAGGCTTCCACTTTACACTTCGGCCTGCAATGCCTGAAAGGCCTCGAAGTGGCACATTTCAAATTTATTTGCAGGTTCGTCAACCCGTGCAAGGTTGACCAACCCGTGCAAGGTGATGTATCAGTCTGACCGACGCAGTCGTAGAGCAGACACAGAGATTTCGAACAAATCAAACAAGAACTTAATTAAAACAAGCGCGAAGGCAGGAGTTAACAAAATTAACAAAGGTAGAAAACTGATACGCAATGGAAAAGAACGGCTACAAAAAACAAAATAATGCTTTAAAAGAACACTACAACTAGTACAGACAAAACACACATACTTGGAATGTTAATAAATTAACAACATGATGAAACAACAGGAGATACCAATAAAATATTCAGATGGGCGAGCTACATCTTTTGCTTCGTGAATTTTATTGGTAACTACTGTTGTTTCATCATGTTATTTTATTAACATTCCACATATGCGTGTTTTGTCTGTACCAGGTATAGTGTTCTTTTAGAGCAATTGTTTTGTTTGTAGCTGTTCTTTTTCATCGCGTATGAGTTTTCTGCCTCTGTTATTTTTGTTAACTCATGCCTTTGCCCTTGTTTTAATTAAATGCTTGTTTGATTTGTTCGAAATCTTTGTGTCTTCTCTACGAGTGCATTGGTCAGGCCCACACATCATCACACGTGCAACCCCGCACGTGTCGACTGACCTGCAAATAAATTTGAAATGTGCCACTTCGAAGCCTTTCAGGTGTCGCAGGCCGAAGCGTAAAGTGGAAGCCTGCGAGTCCGCCGCACGTGAATGTTGGATCAGTGGGGCCTCACCCGAAGTGTGTGACAATCAGTTAAACCAAAGAGAGTCTGACTCGATGGCGTTTTGTTGATTTTTACAGCATCGATGTTTTGGAGAAAATGTATTTAGTGGTAATAAAAAAACGTGGGACCGATCGGTTCTTGTTCGTCACAAGTATACAACCAAAAAGTTCAACTGCGTGTTTCTGTTTTCTCACATTCTGTGATACATGTAAGAGCTGTGATACATGGCGACCGTTTGCGACCGTTCGCGACTGCTTGAGACCAGTCGCAAATGGTCGCGCGACCGCGGCTAGTCGCCGGTGTGCACCAGCCTTTACTCTTGGCTGCACGCTGGAGAAATCAACAATAAGGAACTTCGAAGTTTATCGGCACAACAGTAATCCCTCAATTATGTTATTACGAAAAAATTAAAATGTTACGAGGCAATGTGACAACTAAGTAAAATTTCGCCAACATTCCCGCTCTTACGATTTTATTGTAGGCTCGCGGCGGTGAAGGTCGCCTATGCGACGCTTCTCGTCTTGTGCTGTAGTATTGCTGAGCAGGCAAGCACTGGACAGAGGCCTTATAATATTGCACCACTTATTCATGCTTTTATTTTGTTGTGACTTGTTGATGAAGTTACGGATGGAAACGAGCAAACATTTTAAAGACCGGTGAAAGCATTCGCTGCTACCACAAAAAAATTCTCATCAAAAAGTATATATTATTACTGCTGTTCTGTCGAAGTTGTTGCGAGCCCATGAGTGTGACGTAACGTTTTTTATATTTAGATTTTTTCGTACTGAAACGCTAAATGTTGTTTCTGCTTGAGTCTTTGATAAACCTGATCAGTCTCGCGCAGGGTAACTTGGAGCCACAGCGGAAGCTTGCGAAGAGTCCACAAAGAAAGCAGTGGACTCGAGCTCAGTATGAAGTTCAGTCCACTTGTGGGGCACGCTTTAAAAGCTTTTTCTCTCAGCAAGTGTGAGTTTACAGAGATGTATACGCACACAAACTACTAAACGCCGTTATGGTGCAAGTAGAAATATTTTATTATACTCAAAATCCATCTCGCCACCTGATATATGTAACAGCTAGCCTACTTGACATACGTTTAGAAGGAGATGCATGCTCTCAAGCTTCGTGACGTCATTTAACATGCAGGCGATTCGGGACACACAGAAAATTTCAAATGCTGAAGAAGCAATGTTAAACAATATGCCGTATCGAAAATAGTTTATTCTCTTATTTTTCACGTGATCTTGCATAGGTGGTCAATACGTGGTGGATCATTTTCGCGTCAATGGTTCCCAAGCGTAACGAGCTGGTGCAGTGTGCATGACAAAGACTGTTTGCACCAATCATATACAGCTAACGACCATTCAGAAATGAAGAAACAAGGGTAATTTATCGTTATAACCACCCACATTTTTTTCTTTCAAAAGGAAATTTTGCTTACCCCGCATGTATTGGCGCATTTCTGCAGGTGCCTGGAAGTCCCTTAAGGAATAATAATAGTAATACAATGAGTGTAAACAATGTATTACGCCCCTAAAACTACAACTTATGCATTTTAGAATAAAAAGGTTAAGCAGTTCATAATACGTCACTAACAGTAATATAACGATAGCAATATTATTATTAATGGCACGCTGCAGAAACAGTGCTCCGACTATTAGCAACAAGGCAAGTTATAATACAAACAAGCGTGAATATTTGCAAAAAAGTGTAATACTTGATATGAAAAAAATATAACAGCAATAATCTGTTGAAAAAGCATGGTTGATTCCTCCGTTGTGAGAATCAGCCTATAACACTTCAGTAAAAGAGGCCATTACAAGGGTAAATAAATATTTATGTACTCTGCCGAATGTATGTTTTGGTGTTTAGCAGCTATATTCCCGTTCAACGTGGGTGTATCCTCGTTGACGCTTGGTACATGGTCATTCTGACGACAAACATCTATGAAAAATTTATTAGACAAACCATTGTAGTGTCTGTAGTTGTTAACCGCCAAAGCTGATTTCGAGAAGGAGGCGTGATAGAAAGATGAGCGTCGCAAAATGGACGTGGAAATTGGGCTAAGGGCGATATTTCTCCGTCTGTTAAAGTGTGATTGAACTTCGTAGTATCTAAGAAAGCACATTGTGTCTTCTCTGTGGGTGCAATTGAAATGTGTACATGAAATGAAGTTCTCTCTCTCTCTCTATATATATATATTTATATATATATATATATATATATATATAGTTATAAACTTCGAGAATAGTGCAGTATAGGAAACAAAATAATAAAATATTTATTTAATCCTAACAGTTTCGGCTGGTGGACCAGCCTTCTTCGGAGGATGTAAGTGAAATGATACAAGTTCCCGTAGCAGAGGGTCACCCTCACAGTTTAAAGACCCTCCAAAAAAAGAGAGAGAAAAAGACAAGCGGGCGAACGAGGTAGCAACAGACAACAAGAAGCAGAAGAAGGAGAGGAACTAGAAAGGAGCGACGGAGAGCCGCCGGAAACGAGCGGGTAATTTTGGCATTGTTACTTGGTATAGGTAAGACGCGCCGCCAGCGGAGGCGACCAAGAAAAACGGAAAAATGTGGACCATGTTGCCGCTTACTCGCATCCCACACATGGATCGAGTTTAAGTTCACGTGGTTCGGCGGCTGGCCCGTGGCATCGGGCCACACACACACACACACACACAAGAAGCGTACGACCCGCTCCAGCTTTCAGAATATAATGGCCACGTTGGAAAGCTAATGTGCCCTCTCTCCCTCCCTCCACCTGCCCTCTCTTGCATGACATTGGTTCTGATAACTTCCCCTACATGTTCCTTGGCAATATTGTCTGTTAGATCTCAGTATTATTGTGTCGAAAGAGGGAAAAACGAGCCCTTAGGTAAACACTTCTTTCCGTTAAATATATATATATATATATATATATATATATATATATATATATATTTAACGGAAAGAAGTGTTTACCTAAGGGCTCGTTTTTCCCTCTTTCGACACAATAATACTGAGATCTAACAGACAATATTGCCAAGGAACATGTAGGGGAAGTTATCAGAACCAATGTCATGCAAACTACATAACGTCGCCATGGCTGCACGTGGAACTGACTGACACTACCATGTTAAATTCACATATATACCCAACCAAGTGGCTTGGGGGATAGCTACCGTGGTAGCTCAGTGGTAGAGCATCGGACGCGCTACTCGAAAGTCACTGGTTCGGTTCCTTTCCATGGCAAGTTATCTTTTCACCTACTGTTCTTTCTTCACATTTACAATACAAATCGGTCTAGTAACTTCCCTTATACTTTCTTTGGCATCATTGTCTGTTAGATCTCATTATATTGTGTCAAACCACTGAAAACAGAGCCCATAATTACACACTTTTTTCTTTTATATATATAACAGACAATAATGCCAAAAGATATATTGGAAGATATTAGACCGCATTTTAGTCTAAATGCGAACAAAGAAGAGGGGATGAAAATATAACTTGCAAGGGGCAGGAACTGAACCTGCAACTTTCGAATAAAGCGTTCGACACTCTACCACTAAGCTACCACGGTAGCTACTACCCCAGCCACTTTATTCGGTATATATGTGAGCTCAAACGTGTAAGTGTCAGTCATCGCCCCCAGTAGCCGTGGCGGCGAGTGTGGCTGCACCATTTATGAGGCTGTCCGGCGTCACGTAGTACGTGAACTTATTACGAGCTGGCAGCTGACCAATCGTCCTTCGTATACAACCTAAAGGCACCAAGTCTGTCAGTAGGAGACCTTCGCTAATGAATAAGGGAAGAAGTGTATACTTAAGGGCTCGTTTTTTCCGTGTTTGACACAATAATAATGGTATCTAACGGACAATAATGCCAAGCAAAGTATAGTGGAAGTTATAGGACGGAATAGTAATGTAAAAGGGAAGAAAGAAAAGTGGGCGAAAGTAGCTACTGGTGGCGCTGACTGACACTACGTTGAACGCGTTATTCGAAGGTCGCTGGTTTGGTTCCTGCCCACGACAAGTTATCTTTTCACCCACTATTGTTTCTTCACATTTACATTACAATTTGATCCAATAACGTTTTCACTACCTGCCTCTGCATTAATGTGTGCCAGATGTCATTATTACTGGGTCAAACATGGAGGAGGAGGAGGAAGAGGAGGAGGAATTAGCATTTATTTAAACGTCATACTAAGATTTTCGTGGGTGGGGCCCTTGTGTTAGGGCCTGCCTGGCCCGTGCGGCTCGCTTGGCCTGGTCCAAGGTTCCCCACTGGCTTCCCAGGTCCTGCCGGGTGAGTAGCACCTCCCACGACCTTTTAAATACGTTTCGTGTGAGGAGGGGTGAGTTGCCCTCTGCTGGTCTTTGTTGGCAAGTCCAAGAGATGCACTGGAGTGTCAGTGTGTCACTGCACCAAGGGCTGCGGTCAGCAAATATGGATGACCAAATTTTGCTAAGTGTGTGAATGTTGGAACGTGTGTTCGTCTGTATTCGTCTCCATTCACTCGATTGCCAGCGGGTGAGTTTACGGTGGGGTGGTGCCATCGTCTGCCGGGTCAGTCTTTGGCTCTCAAGGATATGTCGCGGCAGCGTAGGCGTGAAGTAATCCACCTGGGTTGGTATGTCCGTGGCTTGGAAAGTTATTGATGGAGCCATGTGTTCTGCCTGCTCGTTTCCTCCTACACCTCCGTAGGTGAGGCACCTTGTGATGCCGTGGTCTTCTTGGAGGTTTGATCCTAGCATGCCTAGGACGCCCTTGAGAAGGACGCCTTTGAGATACAGTCGGCAAGTCTCTTGGGAATCTGTCAGAACGTGCGCAGACTGTCTTTTGCACTCTGATGCACGGGTGGCTAGTGTAAAGGCTGCAGCTTCTGCTACGGCCGTGCTTGCGTACTTGCTTTATCGTACGTATTGTCGCTAAAGTGATCGCTTGGTTTCGGTTGGTGACGACTGCAGAATATGCGTTTTGCCTCGTTGGATATGGACTGGAATCTGCCTAGCAAGTGTCGAGGTCATTTCGTAGCCGTTCTATTGCCGCCGCCCTTGCTCGTCTGAGGCCGACCTTAGCACAGGGGGGCATGCTTCTCCGGATAGGGGTGGCGTATATGTATTCCCTGTCTTCTCTGGGTATTTGATGCCTCTCCTTACCGCAGAACTGTGGTGACAAGGAGTAGTGAAGCCTCTTTAGCAATAGTCTGCCTTGCGTCGTCGAGTTGAGTCTCTCTCTCTCTTTCTGCGCGATCAATACGGCTGTAGTGTGTTCGTCATGTATATTACATACAACCAAGCATTCCAAACGCTCTGGGTCAGCGCAGTCTGGGAGGCCCGATGCAGCTTTGTAGGCAATGCGTATGAATGTGTTGGCCTACTCTGCTTCCCATCTGCGTCTGATTTGGTACGGGAGAGCATATGTAATGCGGCTAATGATAAAGGCGTGTACCAACCTCTTGGTGTCTTCTTTCGTTATGCTCTCATTACTGCAAGTGTCTCGCTTTATGAGTCTCGCTACGCGCCTCGTTGTGCGTTTCAGTGTTTTTAGCATGAACGTTGTGCTGCCTGTCTCTTTTATCAGCATTCCGAGCACCCTTAGCTCCGATACTTGCTTTATCTGGTTTTCATTTAGCTCCTGATTGAAGGTTGGGGAGCGTGTCCAACGGTTGTTCTTGGGCCAGCTTTGCATGTATTCAGATTTTTCCGGCGTGCATGTCATACTTGCCTTCTTGGCATATCTCTTAATTGTATCAACTGCTTGTTGAAGTGTGTCTTAGTCTCCGTAAGATTGTTTCGCCGCCCAAAGGGTGATGGTGGCGTAGATGGCTACTCCAAGTTCTTTGTGCTTCTCCAACACTAGAGCTAATTTCGGCATTCCTATATTGAATATTAGAGCGGAAAATATAGAGCCCCGTGGAGCGCCTTTATTTGCTATGTCAATATTATTACCTCTTAGAGTGCCCGGTCCTATAGACGCCTTTCTGTTGTTGAGAAAACTTTGAACGTAGTTGTAGGTTATCTCCCCACAGCCTATCTCTTGTAGGGCACCCAATATAGTGTCATGATATATGTTGTCGAAAGCTTTGTGCAGGTCCAATGCTAGCAGGATTCTGTTCATACTTCTAGGTGGTGGGTTTAGAACTTCATCGCAAAGAAAAGAAACACGTCTTGCGAGGAAATTTCCCCACGGAAGCCAAACATGTAATTGTATAGGAAATTGTTGTCATCTAAGTACCTCCCAACTCGTGTATGGATGGTCTTCTCGAAAAGTTTACCCAAGCAAGAGGTTAACAATATTGGTCGAAGGTTCTGGAGTGATTTCGGTTTTCGAGGCTTTGGTTTTAAAATTATTTCTGCTTCCTACCATTCAGTTGGTATGGATGTTCCTGTCTTCAGTTAGTGTCATTAAAGAAATTTGTTAGGTGCTGTAGTGTTTCGCTGGCTAAGCTTCTAAACATGCATTTCGTGATGCGATCAGGTCCAGGCGCAGTGCTCTTTTTGAATAATTGCGCTGCTGTGTACACTTCTGCGAGTGATATTGGTTCATCAAGGCCAGGGTTTGCCCGACCCATATAGCGTGTTATAGCTGTCTGTGTTGCCTTTCGCCCAAGTACGTGTCTTGGAGTTCGCGAAGAAGGTCCGCGTCTTTGCCTGCGTTGTCATTAAGCATACGCCTCAAGGCTGGCGTGCTTTTTCTTCGTGTGGTACCAAGGGGAAGCATGTTACAAAGGATTGCTCAAGTTCTTTTCGTGCTTAGATTTCCCTGAAAAGAGTCGCATAAGCTCCTCCAGTTACAAGTACACAGTTCTTGTGAATACGCTTTGACTGCCTACGTAATTTGTGCCGTGCGCTCTCTGAGCTTTTGCTTGTGCTGCTTTCTCTTCCATCTTTTTATGAGGCTGCGTCTTGCCTCCCGTAGGTGGAGGAGATAGTTGTCGATGGCTGGGTTTCGCGGTGTTGTTTTAAATTGTTTAGTTGCTTGATCTGCTGCTTCCCGTATATAAGTCATCCAATCTTTCAGCGTGTTGAGGTCCTGAGTATCAGTCTAGCTTTCCCTAAGTTTCCTCCAATCTGTGAGACATGCAGTACCGGTCGGTTGTGTTATGCTTGCCGTTTGTACAGAAATGCTGAGAATGTAATGGTCACTTCCCAGTGTTTTGTCTAGGTTTGTCCAGGTTACTCCTCGCTCATTGCTTAGAAAACTTTGGTCAGAGGCGGTGTCTCTGGCCACGCTGTTTTCCAGTCTCGTGGGAGAGTCTGGTTGCGTGACAAAGACTAGATCATGAGCCTGCGTTAACTTCAGCAAGTTGATTCTTTTGACTCTTTTGTAGCCCCACTCCGTATGATAGGCGTTGAAATTCCCAAGCAGTATGACTCTGTCACCTTGTTTGGCGCTGTTTATAGCATGACAGATAATTGATGTAAAGTCCGCCATCCGATCTCCAGGCGAACTATACACATTAGAGACAATGTTTTTCGGGTGACCTCTCTTAACAGGCCATACTGTTGCTACTTGGTGTGGTATGTCAACTCCTGGTACAGTTTCTACGCTAACAGCGAGATTTTTCCGAGCCAAAATAGCCGTCCCCGTGTTGTTTGTGTTTGTGTGAAGTGTGTGTCCTAATACTGAGCGTTTTGGTGCTCCTGCTTCTTGCAAACATATGAGATCAGGCGCCATTGCTGCGGATTGCACAAACTGTGTTAGCGCAGATTCTGTGTTGCACAGAGAGCTGTAGTTCCACTGCCATAACTCGTGATTATCTAGGTAGCGTGTGATGAGTCTAGCCACCAAAGGGGCTCTCATATGTATCCGTGTCAGTCGTCGGCGACACCTCAGGACAGCGGGTTCCAGGGCTTGAGTTTCCCCGTTTCCTTGGTTTGCTTACTCCTTTGATGGAGTCGTTGACATATTTCTTAAGATTGCCCAGCTCTACAAACAAATGTTGGGTTCCCATGTTTTGCAGCCGTTCTACATTTTGCAGCTATAAGAAGCTCGTTGTGTTGCCCTGGCTGCCATTTGCGTCTGTCGATTTTTTGTACTCTGGTTGATTGTTCTATCAGCCAAAAGTTGTTTGAGTGCGGCTACCTCTGTCTGTAGTGACACAAGGCTAGATTTAAGTTGCCTATTTTCTGCGATTATTTTTTTATATACCTCGAGATGTGTGATTGGTGTCGTCTTGTGAGATGCGAAATCAGCCCAGCTTATCGGAATAGTGGCAGGTGGAGCTTGCTGCTGCTGCTGCCGCAGAGGTCCAGCGCTGGCTCGAACGGCAGTTTGTGATTCCGCTGCTTTCCGCCTCGGCTGGTTTGTTGCTCGTTTCCGGGACGTTAACCTCGATCTTGTTATGCATGGAGGTGGGAACTTGAAGGTGGCGCGTGCTGCATTTCTCTCGTGGCATGTTGGGATGCTGTGTCGGCTCGTCGACCGTGGCTTTTTGTCGTAGCAGGGCTCCGATTCCTCTTCTTCTGATAAAAACGAGCGTAACCCCTTACTCTTTGCGCTGGGCGCACGCTTCGGTTTTCTGGCAGTCGCTCTAGGCTGCTTGAGTTTCTTTGTACAGCTGCGGTCACCTGTGACGTGTTCCCCTCCGCACGAGGCACACTTTGGCACGCACACATGTCCGTCAGTTGGGTCTCTCGTTCCGCGTATGCGGCTGACGCGAGCATCTGGTTGGGGGCACACATCCGCACGATGACCCTGGCTGCAGCAAGTCTTGCACACTTGCACCACGACTCGGTATGGGTATTGTATTTTAAATGTTATTATTATTGAGTGAAACACGAAAAAAACATGCCCTTAAGTATACAATCCTACCCTTATTCATTAAAGAGGATTTTGTACTAGCAGACTTGGTGCCTTTACGCTGCACACGAGAGACTATCGGTCAGCTGCCAGCTCGTAATAAGTACACGGGCTACGTGACGCAAAACAGGCTCATAAAGAGTGTGCTACACTCGCCGCCAAGGCTACAGATAGTGCTAAGTGACACTATCACGCTTAAATTCACGTATAAACCCAATAAAGGGGCTAGGAGGATAGCCGCCATTGTAGCCCAGTGGTAGGGCATCGAACGCGTTACTCGAAGGTGGCAGGTTTGGTTCGTGCTCATGGCAAGTTATCTTTTCACCCACTTTTCTTACTTCACAATTACATTACAATTTGGTCTAGTAACTTACCCAATACTTTCTTTGGCATTATTCTTTCTTAGATCTCGTTATTATTGTGTCGAAACACTGAAAAACTTGCCCTCAAATTACACTTCTTTCACCTATATATTGTCACGGGGTCGTGACGGGGCCGAATATAGGAGACTATATGTTAGGATTTAACTGTTTATTTGGGCGAACCTGTGCCCGGTAAACTAAAAGTCTGATTACGGTAGCAGTCTTGCACAGATAGCAGTAAACTGAGCTTCAGCCATCGATAAACTGACAAGAGGCGAAGCGTGTCGGTATTTATACACTTGTCATAAGACATTCTAGTGTTATCGCGAGCGGCGACGTTGTTTCCAGAGTAATATGAAAGATTCACCAAGTGGGCGTAATCTTATAATGATGAGCCTCAAAGCTTCTCTAACAAGGTTGTGGTCGTTTGTTCTTAACTTAGTGCAACATGGCAATAAAAAACTTGCATAAAGGTACGTGGTATTGAACCACTCTGAAAAAGGCATCATCCCGATGCTATAGCGGAAAATGAAAGTAGGAAATAATGTAAGAACGTACAAGCAAGAACTTACGATGCATAAATAGCAACAACAACAACAAGCACACAATAATACACTGTTTGAGTTCATTAACAAACATGAAACGGCCTGAGACGCGCGACATAGCCGACTTAAGGTCGCGATCGGTGTAGTTGAGAGTTCATGATGCCGTCGGGAAGAACCTCGTAATTGAGTGGGCTGAGCCATCGAATTACTCTGTATGGTCCCAAATACCGGCGCAGAAATTTTTCACTGAGTCGACGTCGGCGTATGGGCGTCCATACCCAAACACGTTCACAGGGCTGGTATTTCACGAAGCGCCGTCGATGATTGTAACGGCCGCTATCCGTCATCTGTTGCCTCTTGATATGGAAACGGGCGAGTTGTCGAGCCTCTATGGCGCGCTGAAGGTACTTGCTCACATCGAGGTTTTGTTCGTCGGTGACGTTGGGTAACATGGCGTCGAGCGTCGTTGCCGGGGTCCTTCCATAGGCCAGTTTGTACGGCGTCAACTGCGTCGTTTCTTGAATGGCGGTGTTGTATGCGAAGGTCACTTACGAAAGGATGGCATCCCACGTCTTGTGTTCGACATCGACGAACATGGCCAGCATGTCGGCGATTGTCTTGTTTAGGCGCTCGGTGAGGCCATTCGTCTGTGGGTGGTACGGTGTCGTACGGCGGTGGCTTGTATGGCTGTATGCCAAATGGCCTGAGCTAGCTCAATCGTAAATGCCGTAACTCTGTCGGTGACGTGGACCTCCGGGGCGTCGTGACGTAGGACGATATTTTCAACGAAGAACTCAGCTACATCAGATGCACTGCCTTTGCGCAGGGCTTTTGTCTCGGCGTAGCGGGTGAGGTGGTCAGTAGCTGCTACGATCCACTTGTTTCTGAAAGGCGACGTCGGGAACGGCCCCAGTAGGTTCATCCCAATCTGTTGCAATGGTCGGCGAGGTGGTTCAATGGGCTGTAGAAATCTCGCTGGCCTGGTCGGCGGTGTCTTGCGTCGCCTGAAGTCGTAGCATGTCCTCACATAACGAGTGACGTCGGCAGTAAGACGTGGCCAGTAGAATCTTTCTTGTATGCTTGCGAGCATGGGGGTAACACTGAGTTGCCCTGCCGTTGGATCGTCGTGCAGGGCCTGCAGAAGTTCTGGTCGCAGAGCTGAAGGCACGACAAGAAGGTACTTGGCTCGAAGCGGTGAGAAGTTTTTTTTTTTTTTGGAGAAGACTGTTTCGCAGAAGGAACGACGCAAGTACGCGCTTGAATACCTTCGGAACTTCGGCCGTCTTGCCTTCGAGGTATTCTATTAGGGCTCAAAGTCCCGGGTAGGCCCGCTGTCGTTCAGCAAAGTAGTCGGCAGTTAACGTTTCCAAGAAGTAGTCGTCATCCAGGTCGTCGGGTGGTGGTTGGTCGACAGGCGCACGAGAGAGACAGTCGGCGTCGGAGTGTTTCTTGCCGGACTTGTAAACGACGGTAATGTCGTATTCTAGAAGTCTCAAAATACATCGTGTGAGGCGACCTGAAGGGTCCTTCAAGGTAGCTAGCCAACACAAGGCATGGTGGTCGCTCACAAACTTGAAGGGTCTGCCATAGAGGTAGGGGTGAAATTTTGACATGTCCCAGATAATGGCCACGCACTCCTTTTTGTTGTGGAATAATTAGCTTCTGCTTTGCATAGCGATCGACTGACCTACCTAATAACCCGTTCAATTCCATGAGCCCTCTGCACAAGAACGGCGCCGAGACCTACGCTGCTTGCGTAAGTGTGTATTTCTGTTTCGGTGAATTCGTCGAAATGCGCAAGTAACGCAGGCGTCTGGAGGTGATGTTTTAGCTCCTGGAAAGCGTGTTCCTGGGGCGTTCCCCACTTGAACTCCACGTCGGCCGTGGTAATTTTAATGAGTGGATCGGTGATACAGGCGACGTTTCTGACGAACCGCTTATAGTAGGCACACAGGACCAGAAATTGGCTTAGTACCTTCTTGTCAGTGCGTGGCGGGAAGTCGGCGATGGCGGCTGTTTGCCGCGGTTAGGGACGGATTCGAAACTTGCTAATCACGTGCGCCATATACAAGAGCTCCTCGTACGCACATCTGCACTTTTCTGGCTTCAGGGTGAGTCCGGACATCTTGATGGCTTGAAGTACAGCTTCAAGGCGCCGAAGATGCTCGTCAAAACTCGAGGAAAACACGACAACGTCGTCCAAGTACACAAGGCAAGTCTGCCACTTCAATTCTTTCAGTACTGTATCCATAACGCGTTCAAAAGTGGAAGACGCTGAGCAAAGGCCGAAGGGCATCACTTTAAACTTGAAGAGGCCGTCCGTGTGTTGTAAACGCCGTATTCTCTCGGTCTGTTCCGTCAGCTTCGATTTGCCAAAAGCGAGTCTTGAGGTTCATTGACGAAAAGTACTTGGAGTTATGAAGCCGATCCAGTGCGTCATCTATTCGTGGGAGAGGATACACGTCCTTTTTTGTGATTTTGTTCAGGTTGCAATAATCGATGCAGAAACGTATACGGTCCCATCCTTTTTGTTCACTAACACCATGGGGGACGCTCATGGACTCTTGAACGGCTGAATGATGTCCTCCCATGGCATTTCATCAAATTGTGTCTTGACGGCCTCGCGTTCTCGCGTCGAAACTCTGTGTTAAATATTGTGTGAACTACTAAGATAGTCGTCATCATCATCGAGGATTAGACAAGTGTTCGGAATAAAAAAGAGGTCGATCGGGTGGGCTTTGCCATGGGCACGGCGGCTCGTCCTTCTCTCAACACTTTGGTGCCGTGAAACCCAGCAGGAAGGACCTTCGTAGATGAGACGGAGCAGCCTTCACGAATTTTGACTGCCGTCGTAGCCTCAAGGACTTTTGTGAAGCCGCCGTGAGCAAAACTGATGTGCGAGGCCTAACCACCACTGAGACCTGGGAGCCCGACTCCGGTTGCCAATGAGACTACTAGGAGAACCCATGAACTGACGTCAGTGCAAGCATCGTCTGGAGGTTCGTGAGACGGGAGCCCTGACGTCTACTTCGGCTCTGTCCCAACTCGATTTTCACTACGACAGCCCGATGTTCACAAGTGAAAACACTCCAAAGGTCAACGACGTGCATCTTGACAGTGCAGCCCCGTGAGTACCGGCATCGTCTCGAGGTTCGCGAGACGGGAGCCCTCACGTTTACTTCGGCTCTGTCCTGGCTCGCCTTCACAAGGACGGCCTGATAATCGCAAGGCAAGACAGTTCATGGAGGGAGACTATGTAAATCTTGAAGGTGCATCAACGTGAGTGCAGGCATCGTCTGGAGACTCACGGAACGGGAGCCCTCACGTCTACTTCGGCTCCGTCCTGACTCGCCCTTCACGACGACGGCTCTATATTTGCAAGATCACGAAGAACGACAGCTAGCCCGACAACTTACGGACATTCGTTGTGCAAACCGTCTGCGATGGATGCCGAGTTGACTCCGACTTCGCCTCGTGACAGGGCCGACCAGTGACTTTTCACGTTTCTGACACTGAACCGGATCATGGAGACCCTCTACGAAAGGCGGAGTCAAACACGCAAGGCCGTCGCGCAGGTCATCGCAGACGTCGAACGCCTTCGGCAATCGGATTGCCCACCAATCTGTGAGTTACGATATACTCACCGAGTTTTGATTGAGCAATATGAGGAACTCTGAAGAATCAACCAGCAAATAGAGAATGCAGTTGACATCAACTATTTGGAAGCCGAGATGGAGGAGGCAGAAGTTTAAGAGCGTCAGATTTTTCTAGCGAAAGTAAGAACCGAATATAAAATCGCCGACGCATTAAAGGTATGTCAGGCTCGTTTGGAGACAACACGACTGCAGAATAAAATGGAAGCAGAAAGAGAAGCACTCTCTGCGTCTGCGTCACCACCATCCAGCCAAGGCCTATTAGACAGAAATCTTGTAGCACAGATGCTAGTCAAGTCAGCCTCAGGACATATTCTTGAGCGTGGTGGAAAGCAATCGATCAGGATCTTGACTGAAGTAACGGCCATCGAAGGAGCTTGCGCCGAACAACTGCTATTTACAATGCCCCAGCCCACGCCTGTAGAGCTGTCGTCAGCGTTCCATACCGATGAACCTGTTCTCAAGACATCTACCACTCCGGTGTTCGAGCTGGAAAGCATTTCTATGATTGAAAAGAGGGACGACTTTGTAGACTCAAAGGGCCACCCACTAGATGTTGAGGATATGTCCAAGCCAAGGCTGGCAGAATTGGACGTTGTAAATTCCTCATCGCCCTGCGTTTAAGTGCCCGATGGAGGAAAATCAAGGCCAACTCTCAAAGCGACGAGAAATAGAAGAAGGAAACGAAAGTCCTCGATGACACAAACGCCAGGCTCTTGCGCTGCTGAAATCTTAGGTTCTTCGAGAAAACTACACAAGTTGATATTGAAGAGAGTGTGCAAGGCACATCTTATTTCCGCAAAGTCTATAAATGCCAACTCAGTGCAACAGCGGCGAAGGAGAGAGACCAGACGAAGGCAGAAGCAGGAATGTTACAAGGTAAACGCAGCAATGAACAGAAAGAAAGGAAAATGTTAATCAAGTATAGCTACAAGAGATCATTCTGGAACAGTCTTATCTGCAAATATTCATGCCAAGGAAACTTGCTCAGCGACAATGGAGGTTCATCAAGGTCAACGCCCTCAGAAGCACGAGTGTGAACAAGCGCCGAAGGCACCGCTGGAAAAGCAGACGCGATTGGGTATCACGGACTTTCCCATATGGACTGACCTGGACTAATGCAAGTACTCTTAAACAGCGTGTGCTTCAAACTTGGTGTGTGTTTGGGTTCATCAACAATTGCGGGGTAGCGGAGGATGTTAAATATTGTGTGAACTACTAAGATATTCGCTATCATCATCGGTGATTAGACCTGTGTTCGGAATAAAGAAGAGGTCGATCGGGTGGGCTTCGCTATGGGCACGGCGGCTCGTCCTTTTCTCAATGCCCTGTACAGATCCTGACGGAGTGGTCTGGCATTTTCCACGGTTATGACGCTAAGTTTCGTGATTGGCGGCTGCCGAATTTTCGACGACGACAAAAATCAATGTTCGCATTGCAGGAGCAGGGTCTTGAGTTGTTCTTGCTTATGGTTCTGAAGGCTGGGATTGACGTCGAGAGCTGAGAGAAGGGCTTGGTTTCTCTGAGCGGGATCCGCAAAATCAGCGATGGCGAAAGCACTGGTGGCTTCCATGATTTCTTTGATATATGCGACTGTCGTTCCTTTGTTGACGTTTTTGTATTTTTGCTGAAATTTGTGAGCATAACCGTTGCTTTTCCTCCCCGTAGATCTCCCAATCCTCTTGCAACGCAAATAAGGCGGATGACCAACAGATGCTGATTGCCTTCAACGACACCTTCCAAGTCAGGTGATCTTAAGCACCGGCTCAAATAATGACGCTGGACCGATGAGGAATGCTGACTTGTTCTTCCAACACACTCAAGGCGTGGTTTCCTAGCGGCGGCGGTAGTGCTTTTTCTGTAGATAACGTTATCGACTTTGTTCTTAGGTTGATGACTGCGCCTTGAAGGCATACGAAGTCCATGCCAAGGATGACATTTCTCGAGCAATGCTGTAGGACTACGAAGTCTGCAGGATAAATACGGCCATTAATGGTGACTCTCGCTGTGCAGATTCTTGCTGGCGTTACGAGATGACCTCCGGCTTGCGGATTTCGGGGCCTTCCTAAGCTGTCCTAACTTTCTTCAACTACGCGGTGAATGACCCACTGATGACGGAATAGTCGGCGCCATTATCAAGGAGAGCGGTCACACCATGGCCGTCCATAATAATGTCGAGGTCACTAGTTCACCGCCTCGCGTTGCAGCCAGTCCATGGCGTCGGGTCACGGCTTCGTCAGCTTGTTCCTCTGCTTCTATGTTGCGTCGTCAGGTCACCTTTTGTAAGTGAGGTTTGGTCGTCAGGACTTTGCCTGGTTGGCGTGGTGTTCGGAAAGCTCCGTCGAGGCGTCGTCGTCGTCGGAGGATCTTCGGTAGTTCGTTGCACAGCAACCGCACCCCCATCGCTTGCTGCCCTTAGTTTCCTGGATACGAGCTAGGAGACCGGCCACGCGTTGGGCCAGCGTACTGCTTGTGGTGCGGCGACATACGACGGCTGGGCGATAGTGAACGGAAAGAACTTCGTGGTGTCCACTGAGTTTCTGTCACGTAGTCGGCGATATCACTTGGCCGTTCTCCTGGCTGCGGACGGGGAGCATTGACGGCGAAGCCACGTAGTCCCATCTGTTGGTACTGGCAACAGCGGTAAGTGTGCCCGGCCTCGCCGCATTTATATCAGAGCGGATGGTTGTCAGGTGCACGCCAAACGTCGGTTTTCCTCGGCGCACTGCGCTGGCCCGCTGCCGAACGGTATGATATCAGTGGGGGAAGTAGCGGCGGTGTCGTCTGGCGACAGAAGTGCGATGAGGTGGTGTTTTGGCGTGGAAGGGGAGGAGCGTTGTAGCGCACTGCAGTGGTGTAGCTCACAGTTTGCGGCTCCCACAGCGGTGCTTTTTGAATTCTAAGCGATTGCTGAAATTTTTCTCGTACATTGTCGACGATCGAATCCACTTGAGGCCGCGCCGAAGGCAACAGCTTGTGCAGCTATTCCCGCACGATCGCTGGGATCGTTTCGTGCAGGTCTTCGGAGTCACTGGCTTGAGAAGCAGAGCATTCTGAAATCTGGCGACGATTATACTGCCTCATGCGCATGTTCAGGGTCTTTTAGATAGTGGTCGCCTCGGATACAAATCCTTCAACGGTTTTCGGTGCATTACTCATTAGTCCCGCGAAGAGCTCCTGTTTGAACCCTCACATGAGAAAACAAACTTTCTTCTCCGCAGGCATGTCTGGGTCAGTGTGACGGAATAGGCGGGTCATCTCTTTTGCGAAATCGGCAACATTTTCATTTGGCAACTGAACCCGGCTCTATAGTAAACCAGCGACTCTCTCTTTGCGAACGTTTGCAGGAATGCGCCGCAGAAGACAACCCACGTTCGGGGCGAAGACTCCCAATTCTCGATATATATATATTCTCGATATTATATATAGTTCTCGATATATATATATATATATATATATATATATATATATATATATATATATATATATATATAATTTTTCTTCTTATTTACATCGCATTGGGTCTAATAACTTCCCCTGTACATTCCTTGGCATTTCTGTCTGTTGGATCTCATTCTTATTTTGTCAAAACACGGAAAAACGAGCCCTTATGTATACACTTCTTTCCCTTATATATATATATATATATATATATATATATATATATATATATATATATATATATATATAGTCTAGTAGATCCTCCGTGAGCGGTCACAACGTGGTTTATTTCGACGTTTCGGCCTAGAGTCTGGCCTTCATCAGGAATAAAGATACAGTTTGTCGGTGCTCAGCCTTATACAATCTCAAATCAGAGGGCAAGGAAAGAGGGGAAAAAAGGAAAGAAAAAAAGAAAAGAAAAGGAAAGAAAGAAAAAAGAGAAAAATAATATACGGTGGACGCCCCTCGGGTGCCCCCCTTTCTCTTTTCCTTCCACTTTCCCCCTCACCTCTCCCCCCTCTCCCTTTTACCTTTCTGATGTCAGCGGTCTGTGTATGTTTCCGTTCACTAGCGCATTCCTCCCGATCCGACGGCCCCTCCTGGCACTGGCGGTTCGGTGTGGGGCAAAAAAGAGCTTTTCAGGAAGTCCTAAGCCTTTAACTACTCGGGGGTCCCGTAAACAATTCGTCGTAGAAGGACGGGGGCCGCGTACTGTGGCAGAGGCTGGTCAGCGGGCATTTTAGGAAGTTCTAAGCCTTTAACTACTCCGCGCCCTGTCAACATTTCGTCGTAAAATAGGGGTGCCCCGTATTGCGGTAGGTTGTGCAAGCGCGTGCAATGCAAATTCCTTGCCTGCTTCTAAATTACGCGTGTCGTGGGGGCCTCCCGGCTGTGCACATGGTTGCTGTTGGGCATGTCGTCATGGCACAATTGATTGTGTAGTAAAGTAAAACAGAAAACAGACGACAGCTGTACTTAGGAAGAGTAGTTACACTTGGAATGTTTTGGGTTGTCCAGTGCCCTTCGCAGCTGCAGTGCCGTGAACTCAGTTACTATTTTCATTGTTGCCGTTATTGTTTTCTAATGCTTTAATTGCTGCAAGTGTACCAGGATTCTCATTTATTCCTCTATCGAGGGTGTTAAATCGGTGGATAAGGTATGACTCTCGTTGTTCACGTTGTCGATTTGATTTAAATCCCGTCTCTAAGAGCGTTACTGATAGTTTGTCGAATGCATGGTCGGGAAGATTGAGATGTTTTGATAGAGGTAGACTTGGGGCTGACTTTGCATGGGCTCTGTGATTATTGAAGCGAATCCTAAATGGTGTTTCTGTTTGTCCGATGTACTGCATACCACACAGGTCGCATTCGAGTAGGTACACCACATTAGAGGAATCGCATGTTAGGTTTCCTCGTATGTTAATCGAAAACTTGGATTGCGTGCTGGTTGCTTTGTCTGTTTCTCGCATCGCCTTACATACAAGACATCGTGGCTTTAAGCAAGGGCGGCATGAATTATTGGGGGGTGATGTGTTAATTTGGGAGTGGACAAGGGTGTCTTTGAGGTTACGTGGTCGTCGGTAAACGACGCCTGGAGCGGATGGGAATGCGCGTTTCAGACGTTCACTTTGTTCCAGAATGTTGTAATGTCGTTTAAGGATTTTGTTTACATTGGGGAGGTTTGTGCTGTAAGTCAAGCAGAGGTTTGTTCGTTGTGGGTCTTCTCGTGGTGGTCGCTTCATAAGTAAGTCTTCACGCTTTAGTTTTCTCGCTTTTTGAACAGCGTCATTAATTACATGTGGGGGGTATTTTTGTTGCTCGAGCATAAGTTTTAGCCTCTGTGAGCTCGTGTCAAAGTCAGCGTCTCTAGAGCAGATTCGCTTAAACCGGTGAGCCTGGCTGTATGGGATACTGTTTTTACAGTGGCGTGGCTGATCGCTTTGGTAATGAAGGTATTGTTGTCGATCCGTTGGTTTGCGATATAGGGTTGTAGAGAGCTTCTCTTCTTCTATCGTTATGGTAACATCAAGAAAATTTACGGTAACTTGCGAGTATGTGTGTGTGAAGTGTATGTTCGGATGTACAGCATTGTAAGTGTCTATAAAGCTGAGAAGTTCGTCCTCGCTGTGGGTCCAAATAAGAAAGATGTCGTCTATGTATCTTCTGTATAACATTGGTTTCAAGGAACTTTGTGCAAGAAATTCAGATTCTAGCTTTCCCATAAATATGTTGACATAATTAGGTGCCATTTTGGTGCCCATAGCGGTCCCGCTGATTTGTCGAAAATACTCTTGGTTAAACTCGAATGAATTTAATTCGAGGACCATCCTCGTCAATGTTGCAATGGCAGAGAAATCTGGGGTGTTAGATTGTCTATGGTTTGTGTACATGTTTTGTAATGCAGCTATGCCGTCATCGTGAGGAATATTTGTATATAATGAAGAGACATCAAGAGTAACCAAATACGAGTTTTTCGGCACACAGATACCCGCAATGTCTCGAAGAAAATGTGTGGTGTCTTTTATGTACGACGCGAGGGTGCATGGAATGTGGCTTATTAGTTTGTCCAGGTACCCTGATATGGGTTCAGTTATTGTACCGATGCCTGATATGATTGGTCGACCTGGGTTACCGGGTTTATGAATTTTTGAGAGGATGTAGAAGCGACCTGGATGAGGGTATGCTGCTTGCATCAGTTTGTGGTCAGTGTTGGTTATCTTTTCTGCGTCCAACAGTTTCTTTAGTTCTGTTGATACGATACGTTTGTATTCGTCTGTCGGATCACCTGGGAGGCGTTCGTAAAATCTTGAGTCGTCTAGTTGGCGGTATGCTTCTTGTAAGTAGTTGGTTGTATTAAGGACTACAATTGCTCCTCCTTTGTCAGCGGGTTTTATTGTTATATCTGTCCTAGATGCCAAATTTTTTATACTTATTTTTTCAGATTTGGTCAAGTTTTCTCGGTTTCCTTTCTGTCTGTGGTATTCGTGTACTATATCTTTCTGTACTGCGGTGATATAAAGGTCCAAGCACTTGTCTCGATTACTGTTCGGTGTCCAATCATTTGATTTACGACGGTGAATTGTTTCGTGGTAAAAAGGCCTCTCCAAGAAATATTCGCGCAACCTTAAGCTTCGAGCAAAGTTGTCGAGGTCTCGGAGTCAATCAAATCGACAACGTGAACAACGAGAGTCATACCTTATCCACCGATTTAACACCCTCGATAGAGGAATAAATGAGAATCCTGGTACACTTGCAGCAATTAAAGCATTAGAAAACAATAACGGCAACAATGAAAATAGTAACTGAGTTCACGGCACTGCAGCTGCGAAGGGCACTGGACAACCCAAAACAATTCCAAGTGTAACTACTCTTCCTAAGTACAGCTGTCGTCTGTTTTCTGTTTTACTTTACTACACAATCAATTGTGCCATGCACGACATGCCCAACAGCAACCATGTGCACAGCCGGGAGGCCCCCACGACACGCGTAATTTAGAAGCAGGCAAAGAATTTGCATTGCACGCGCTTGCACAACCTACTGCAATACGGGGCACCCCTATTTTTACGACGAAATGTTGACAGGGCGCGGTGTAGTTAAAGGCTTAGAACTTCCTAAAATGCCCGCTGACCAGCCTCTGCCACAATACGCGGCCCCCGTCCTTCTATGACGAATTGTTTACGGGACCCCGAGTAGTTAAAGGCTTAGGACTTCCTGAAAAGCTCTTTTTTGCCCCACACCGAACCGCCAGTGCCAGGAGGGGCCGTCGGATCGGGAGGAATGCGCTAGTGAACGGAAACATTCACAGACCGCTGACATCAGTAAGGTGAAAGGGAGAGGGGGGAGAGATGAGGGGGGAAGTGGAAGGAAAAGAGAAAGGGGGGCACCCGAGGGGCGTCCACCGTATATTATTTTTCTCTTTTTTCTTTCTTTCCTTTTCTTTTCTTTTTTCTTTCCTTTTTTCCCCTCTTTTCTTGCCCTCTGATTTGAGATTGTATAAGGCTGAGCACCGACAAACTGTATCTTTATTCCTGATGAAGGCCAGACTCTAGGCCGAAACGTCGAAATAAACCACGTTGTGACCGCTCACGGAGGATCTACTAGACTATATGCAACGCTACGGCCACTCAACCACCATGCCTGCCTATATATATATATATATATATATATATATATATATATATATATATATTTGACGTATCAAGCGATGGGTAGTATAGGCAGAGAAGGAAGAAGTCAGAGATGGAATAAACATGGGGTATGAGCCAGGCCACGTCGCCCATTCATCGTAGCGTCACACGAGTCGACAGGATTCGAACCTGTGCGGGGAACCCCAATGGATTTATATATATATATATATATATATATATATATATATATATAAGACAATAAATAATGCCAACGAATGTATAGGGGAAGATATTAGACCAAATTGTAATGTAAATGTGAAGAAAGAAAAGTGGGTGAAAAGAAAAATTGCCAAGAGCAAGAACAAACCTGTGTCCTTCGAATAACGCGTTCGATGCACTACCACTGAGCTATCACGAAAGCTATCCCCCCGGGCACTTTATTGGGTAAATATGTGAGTTTAAACGTGGGAGTGTCAGTCAGCGCCACCAGTAGTGATGGCGGCGAGTGTGGCACACTCTTCATGAGACTGTTTGGCACCACGTAGTACGTGAGCTAATTACGAGCTGGCAGCTGACCAATCGTCCCTCGTATGCAACCTAAGGGCACCAAGTCAGCCAGTACGAGACACTGGCTAATGAATAAGGGTACAAGTCTATACCAAAAGGCTCATTTTTTCCGTGTTTGGCACAATAATAATTATATATAACAGACAATAATGTTAATGAAAGTAAAGGGAAAGGTGTTAGGCCGAATAGTAATATAAATGTGAGGAAAACAAAGTGCGTGAAATTATAACTTGTCGCGGGCAGGAGCTGAACCTGCGACCTTCGAACAACTCGTTCGATGCTCTACCACTGAGCTATCAAGGTAACTATCCCCCGAGCCACTTTATTGGGTATATGTGAATTTAAACTGGGCAGTGTCAATTAGCGCCAACAGTATCCGTGGCGCTGAGTGTAGCACACTCTTTATGAGCCTGTTTGGCGTTACGTAGCACGTGAACTTATTACGAGCTGGCAGCTGATTATTAGTACCTCGTATACAACTGAAAGGCACCAAGTCTGCCAAGTCTGACCCTCGTTATAAAAAGGTGAGAAGTGTAGAAATAAACGCTCGTTTTTTCCGTGTTCGACACAAAATAATGATATCTAGAGGAAAATATTGCCAAGCAAATTATAGGGAAGTTATAAGACTACATGGTAATGTAAATGTGAAAAAAGAGAAGTTAGTGAAAGTGGCTACTGGTGGCGCTGACTCAAACTACCACGTTAAAACTCACATATATGCTCAATAAAGTGGTTTGGGGGTGGCTGTCATAGGAGCTCAGTGGTGGAGCACCGAACGCGTTATTCGAAGGTCGCAGGTTGGGTTCCTGCGTCAAGTTATCCTTTTACCCACTTTTGTTTCTTCACGTATACATCAGCATTCGGTCCAATAACTTCCCCTCTACTTGCCGTGGCATTATTGTCCGTTAGATGTCATTAATACTGTGTCAAACGCGAAAAAAGTGAGCCCGTAAGTATACACTTCTATCCCTATTCATTACCGAGGGTTTCGTACTGGCCGACTTGGTGCCTTCAGGTTTTATACGAAGGACTATTGGCCAGCTGCCATCTCTGAATAAGTTCACGTGCTACGTGACGCTAAAGAGGCTCAAAAAGTGTCTGCTACACTCACCGCCACGGCTACTCATGGCGCTCACTGACACTCCCATGTCTAGATTCCCTTATATACCCAATAAAGTGGCTGGGGGCATAGCTGCCTTGGTAGATCAGTGTTACAGCATCAAACGCATTGATTGATGCGTGTGGTTTAACGTCCGAAAACCACCATATGATTATGAGAGACGCCGTAGTGGAGGGCTCCGGAATTTTAGAACACCTAGGGTTCTTTAACGTGCACCCAAATCTGAGCACACGGGCCTACAACAATTCCGCCTCCATCGGAAATGCAGCCGCCGCAGCCAGGATTCGAACCCGCGACCTGCGGGTTAGCAGCCGAGTACCTTAGCCACTAGACCACCGAGGCGGGGCCAGCATCGATCGCATTATTCGAAGGTCACACGTTCGGTTCCTGCCATGGCAAGCTATCTTTTCACCCATTTTTCTTTCTCTACACCTACATTACAATTCATTTCATTGATTCCATTTTCTTTAGAAGAAAACAATCTGGAGAAACACCTGGGCAAAAAGCCGTCGCAGCAGCTTCACGAAGTCCCAGGGTCTCTTTCATGGCATTTAGTACGTATATGATCAAGTGCACATATGGTCTATACCTTTGCCTATACTTTCCTTGGCATTATTGTCTGTTAGATATCATTATTGATGTGTCAAACACGGAAAAAACGAGCCCTTAAGTATACACTTCTATACTTATTAACGAGTGTCTCGTACTGGTAAACTTGGTGCCTTCAGGTTGTACACGAGGGGCTATTGATCAGCTGCCAGCTCATAATAAGTTCACGTGCTACACTCGCCACCATGGCTACTTGTGGCGCTGACTGAAACAACCATGTTTAAACTCACATATATACCCAATAATGTGGCTTGGGGGATAGCCGCCGTGGTAGCTCAGTGGTAGCGCATCGAACGCGTTTTCGAAGGTCAAAGGTTCTGTTCCTGCCCACGGCAAGTTATGTTTTCAACCACTTTTCTTTCTTTACATTTACTTTAGAACTCGGTCTATTAACTTCCCCTATATTTTCCTTGGCATGAATGTCTGTTCGATATCAATTATACTGTGTCCAACACGGAAAAAACGTTCCCTTAAGTGAACACATCCATTCTTATTCATTAACGAGGTTTTCATATTGGCAGACTCCGTGCCTTTAGGTTATATACGAGAGAGTATTGGTCAGCTGTCAGCTTGTAATAAGTTCACGTGCTACGTGACACCAAACATGCTCGTAAACAGTGTGCCACACTCGCCGCCAAGGCAACTTGTGGCGCTGAGTGGCACTGCCACGTTTAAATTCACATATACACGCAATGAATGGCTCGGGGTAGCTGCCATGGTAACTCAGTGGTAGAGCATCGAACGCGTTATTTGAAGGTCACAGGTTCGGTTCCTGCCCACGGGCAGTTATCCTGTCACCCACTTGTCTTTCTTCATACTTACATTACAATTCACTCTAATGTCTTCCCCTATACTTCCTTGGCAATATTGTTTGTTAGGTGTCATTATTGTGTCAAATACGGGAAAATGAGCCTTATGTATACTCTTCAATCTTTATTCGTTAACGAGGGTCTCGTAGTGGCAGACTTGGTGCATTTGCGTTGTATATACGAGGTGCTATTGGTCAGCTGCCAGCGCGTATTAAGTTCTACGTGCTACATAACGCCAAACAGGCTCATAAAGAGTGTGGCACACGCACTGCCATGGCTACTGGTGGCGCTGACTGTCACTCCCACGTTTAAATTCACATATATACCCGATAAAGTGGCTAGGGAGTAGCTGTTGTGGTAGTTGTGCGGTAGAGCATCAAACGCGTTATTCGAATATAGCAGGTTCAGTTCCTGCCCACGGAAGGTTATCCTTTCACTCACTTGTCTTTTTAAATGCGAAGCATTTCTTAGCGAAGTTCGGCGACTTTGGGCGTATCTATCTATTTAGCCGCCTACGACTTTAGCTCTCCTAGCCACTTAATAAACGATATCAATACCAAGTTTGCTATGGCATAGCATGACTGTATGAAAAGTATACTTGGCTAGTCATAGTATGTTTATCATGAGAGTTATGTCATGAGTGTCATGATTTACAATTCATGGTTTTGCTGCTGTTGCGGTGGTTTCATTCACATAACAGGTCGCAAACCTAGCATGGTATGGCATCACTGCATGGCGAACATAAGTGACATAATATAACGTGAAAATAATGACATGCGCGGCATGTAAGTCATAAGTGATGACTTCGCGCCACGCTCATGGTACGTTTGCAGTCGTTTCGCTAGCTTCACATATACCAGGTCTTGAAATGCATGATGAAGGTATGTAAATGCATGATGAAGGTATGTGACTGCTGCAAGCATGATAATAATGACATTCTTGTCATGTAACAACATGACTAAATGCTGTGTTCATGAT
This sequence comes from Rhipicephalus annulatus, assembly GCA_013436015.1. NCBI lineage: Eukaryota > Metazoa > Arthropoda > Arachnida > Ixodida > Ixodidae > Rhipicephalus > Rhipicephalus annulatus. The sequence goes on along the minus strand of WOVY01014561.1, from coordinate 223,208 downwards.
GCACTTGTGGCTGTTTTGCTAGTTTCATATGAACCAAATTCAGTATCACGTCACGCAAACGGATGACATATATAAATGACGCGTCCAGACATGATAATTATGACACGCGTGTCTTGTAACAACATGCCTACATGCCACACTCAAGGTACGAATACACTTCGACGTGACCCAGCGCGAGTTAGCGCCGGTGGTTTTTTCGTCGAGCCACGCCGGCAATGCCACGCCAGGCGCCGAACTGCCTGGGATATGCTCGCAGGCGCGCGCCGCGTTGCATTGCTTCGACGCATGCGTGTTTGAGTGCGCCCGGCGTCCCTCCGTTCCAAAGCTAGGCAGATGTCGTGATGTCAGGGTAACGTCATCGGCGCGAAATGCAGCATGCCGCACTTCGCGTCGATTGCCGCCGGGCCTTGCCGAGAAACACTGGTCGCACCTAACATCAGATCATAGAGTGCTAGAGTTTTATAGCGTAGCGTCACTTCGCTTAGCGTGCTCGCGCAACAACGCTACGTGCGCTCACCGCCAATTTGCTATCTTCACATATAACAAGTTTGGTATAACGGGACGTGAATGTACGACGAAGGTATGTGATTGGTGCAAACGAGATAATCTTGAGATGCGTGTCATGTAGCGACATGACCAAATGGCACGCTTATGCTGTGCTCACGGGTGTTTCCCTAGCTCCACATATGCCAAATTTGTTAGTGCATCACATGAATAGACGACCAAGTTGAATGACACATCTGAACATGATAATCATGATGTGCGTGTCATGTAAACTATCACTACATTCTACGCTCACAGCGTGCTCGCAGCCGTTTCTTTAGTTACCCATTTGGTATCACGTTACGTGAACTGACTGCGAATGTAAATGACACGTCCGAACATTATAATCATGACATACGTGACATGTTAAACTGAACTACATGCTACGCTCATAGTACGCTCGTGGCTGTTAAACAAGCTCCACATATACTAAACTTGATATAAGGTGACGTCAATGGGTTAAGAAGCTAAATTAGATGTCCAAACATGATAATCATCACAATAAAATCATATACGGAATAGTTTACCTTAACCTCATAACATTGTGCTAATTTTAAAGCAACATATCAACCTTCTTTATTCGTGTTTCGCATATCATCGATTCCCTCTGTACGTGGATTCTGTCATTGTTTTCACATTTACATTACAATTTGGTCTAATAACTTCTCCTATACTTTCCTTGGCATTATTGTCTCTTAGACATCAATATTATTGTGTCAAATACAGAAAAATGAGCCCTTAAGTATACACTTCTATCGCTATTCACCAACGAGCGATTCTTACTTGCAGACTTGGTGCCTTTAGGTTGTATACGAGGGACTATTGGTCAGCTGCCAGCTCGTAATAACTTCTTGGGCAACGTGACGCCAAACAGGCTCATAAAGAGTGTGCCGCACTCGCCGTCATGGCTTCTAGTGGCGCTGTCCGACACTCCCATGTTCAAATTCACATACATACTCAATAAAGTGGCTGGGAAGATAGCTGCTGTGGTAGCTCAGTGTTAGAGCATCAAACGCGTTATTCGACAGTTGCACGTAAGGTTCCTGCTCACGGCAAGTTATCTTTTCACCCACTTTTCCAACTTCACAATCACATTATAATTCGGTATAACAACTTCTCCTATGCTTTCCTTGGTAGAATTGCCTGTTAGATATCGTTAATATTGCGTCAAACACAGAAAAAACGAGCCCTTAAGCTTATACTTTTATCAGTTTCAGTTTATTTCGGACATAGTTTCATGACATGAAATATGTCCACGAGGCAAGGCAAAAGGAGACTCGTATGTCTTCTCACGAGGCCTTCACCCCGGACTTACACGTCGGCCAGCCAGGAGCAGAATCAGAGAAAATAAGTGCAATGCTTATTGCACAACATATATAAACAAAAAACGAACAGTAAAAAACACATTAGGTCAAAAATAATACAAAGTTTACATTGTTCAGGTTTAAAAGTTTTATAAAGTTACATGAATATACAAAATTGCATATTTTCGTGTTCAAAGCAAAATAATTGTAATTTCAAGGAGGCAGGAAAAGTAGCTTTACTTGTTTTTTTTAAACGAGACTTACTTGAGTTCCGATTAGCCAATTCGATTAGGAATGGGTATGCATTCAGCAATGAAATATTATGATAATCTATAGTTTTAGTACCATAATTAGTTCTTGGTCTTGATCCCGTCAATGAAATAGTGCAAAGGTCACATGCCACTTGTCTTTTTATATACTTGCTTGAGAACATGGTGCGATCACGTTTGAATTCGCGGAAAATCATTGCTGCCAAAGAAAGCTGATATAAATCTGATAATGATGGTACGTTCAGACTTTTATACAGAGAGTCAGTTGATGGGGGAGGATGGGAAGAAATCATTTTAGGCTCCTTTTTTGTATAGAGGAAACACGTGCAGCATCCGTCTTGTTGCACACACCCCAGACTAGGTGACAATATGTTAAGTGGGAATGAATAAAAGCGCAGTACAATTGTTTTCTAACACGTAACGGCAATAAATATTTTAGCCTGTATAACATAGCAAGAGACCTAGATAGCTTATCATGAACATAATTTAAGTGCTCAGACCAGCCGAGGTCGAACCTAAAAACGACTCCCAAGAAGCGGCAAGAGTTGACGGGCGTTATTATATTGTTATTAATACTGAATTCTACATTTTGAAGAAGTTGTTTATTTTTCTGTCTTCTATTCATATATATATATATATGTTTTACGAACGTTTCGGCAGGTGCGCCTGCCTTCGTCGGAGTGAATGGTTAGAGAAGGCACACAGGGCACATATATAAGCCACTTCTTTGCGTATCACACGGCGAAGTCATTATCAGTAGTTTAAGAAACAAGATTATATATCACCAAAGGTACGTGGTAATAGTGCATATACAGCTGAAAACGCGTATCATTTTACAATAGTGAATTGGCACGTATTAGATACCCTACAACTTGTGTTGAATGAAACAGGTCTGCAAAATAACAAACTGCGCAAGCAATAGCTCACTTGGTCATACGTTCTGCGGGATAATCACTGCCTAAAAGCATTTAGTAAGCCTTTAAAAACGAAGAAAAAAAGAAGTTTAGACAGATAAACAAAATCAAAAAGCAGGGAGAGCAAAATGAATGCGAGTAGAATGGTGAAGCGACAAAGGCCACCTACATTATGTAGGTAATATTTGACAATAGGCCAAAATTGTGCAAAGAATATACACTAGTCAGTAAAACAAAAAGCGATTTACTAAGGCAATTTGCAAGTAACATACTTGCATTTAATCTTTCATATATATATATATATATATATATATATATATAGTTAAAAAAAATCAAGCACGTAGAAAAAATTGTTTTGTAAAGGACTGTCGTTTCGGCCGCGGGACCGGCCTTCGTGTCGGAGTGATGTGAACATGCGACGGTAACGCAATATAAAAAGGCCAGTAACGTATCATAGCGCTGTTCATGGCTGACAAGCGGTTGTTAAAAGCACGTGGGAAACAGTGCGCGTGATAAGACAAAAAAAAAGAATACAAGCGTGCGAAGACAAAACGAATAAAAAATCATTAACGATGAGTAAAAAATTATGAAGCCACATAACGTGTGTATCACTGGCACAAACATCAATACACGTCATAGGTACAACTGCGAGCAAGTTATCGATAAACATAAACGCGGGTATAACATCTTGTCATGATCCGACAACAAAGCTGAAACAGAGAACTAATCTATCTGCGTGAAAGCATAGCGGCAATAATAGCGGTGGTAGTCAAGGGTGTTTAGGAAGCTAAATGGGTAAAAATGAAAGTTTGCCAGCGCTTTCATTCATATCACAAGGGACGGCTTTAAACTTATAGATTACATACGATTCTCGAAGCTCTCTTTCGTGGTGTGAACGGAAACCCGATTGAAGGATTGTAACTGTAATACTATCAAATGAGTGGCCCGGAATGTGCACGTGTTTTGGTAGCGGAAGGTTAGGAATGGTGGCAGCATGACACTTGTGGTTATTAAAGCGATATCTGAAAGGCGTTTCGGTTTGTCCAATGTACTGTAATTTGCAGACGGAACATTCGAGAAAATAGATGCAATTGTAAGTGTCACACGTAAAATTTCCTTTAATTTTTTAGAAGAAATCAGAAGCAGTGCTTTTAGCAATATGTGACGTCGTCATATGCGCGCAAACCTTGCATCGTGGTTTTTTGCAAGGTCGACAACCAACATTATCGGGAACCCTTGTTTCAGATGAAGTTAGGATGTCATGCAGATTGCGAGACCGTCTGAAGACTACCCGAGGCGGCAATGGAAAGATTACTTTAAGATGAGCACTCTGCGCTAGTATGTTGAAATGTTTTTCGAGAATTGAGGAAACGTTTGGCACCGATGCTGAGTGTGTTAGAACTAGATTACTTTGTGCCTGAACGGATGGTTGCTTTTTAGCGCTGAACAAATCCTTGCGATTCAGCGCATCGGATCTTTTGACGGCATCCTCAACAATGCGGGGTGGGTATTCCTGCTGGATCAAAGATTCGCGGAGTTCTACGCAGTTTGCATAAACGCCTGACTGCTCAGAGCAAATTCTCTTAAAGTGGAGCGCCTGACTGTACGGTATACTAGTTTTCCAATGTTTTACATGTGAACTTTTGAAGTGAAGATAACGGTGCCTGTCAGTAGGTTTGCTGTAAAGCCTAGTGGTTAGTTTGTTGTCAGAGATGCAAACTATATATATATATATATATATATATATATATATATATATATATATATATATATATATATATATATATATATATGAAAACGCGAGAAAGAAAAATAATCCAGAAAAAACACCGGTGCGCGGTATCGAACATCCGACCTCTTAATTGCGAGTGCGAGAAGTTAGCCACTAAGACACGAAAGGGCACCTCTTTTAACGTTCAAAGGGCAGGCTATTTAGATGTATCACTTACCGCTAGCAATGGGAGTCTTGGAGGAACTGCTACAGAGTTTTCATTTAGCGTGCGCAGCTGCCTAGCATACTCAACCGGCGAGGGAGCAAGATTGCGCATGCGCTGAGTCTAAGAGAGATGCGTACGTTTGTGCATGCAGGAGATTCTTTTACTAGAACTCAGCACTTACGTTGCACCCGCTGCGGCCGTTGCTTATCTTACAGAGGGATCCCGCGTGATCTCAAGCAGCGTAGGCAAAAACACACAAGATGACCATGACTGACAACTCTATAGTATTCGTGGCAGCGAACAAAGTCCTGCGAAATTTGGAGCATTTCAAATTCAGAAGCCTGGAGCGAATAAGTGCGCAGGTGCAGTGTATCGGGATCACTGCTAAGCTGGAGCGTAACGTTGGATGACTAGACAACGTCATTTACGAGGAAGCAGGAACACGGTGTTGACGGGAAGCACCGAGACAGATTTTCGGGTTGTGTACAGGGTGTCATGTGTGTGATCCCTTTGAACTGTGGTGGTATCTGCGTGGTTCCAACGGGAAAATGTCTGAAAAATTGTCTGCAAAGGCATTACAAGTGTTAGAAAGTAAATGTTAGTTCTGGTCATACATTTAACGTGATTGTAAATGCACGTCCATGTTGTGCAAAGCTCAGTTGATCTTTCTCGCAAACAGTGCCCTCATCTACGTGAAAGCAGCTATTACAACAGGAACAACGATACGTGAAGACGCCGCTACCAATGGGGGGTGGAGGGGCATTTTTGTGTTAAGCGTTGAGCAACATGCTTTTGGTTCTTTTTTATTTTGTCTGGTGAGCTTATAACAAACGTCTGTATAGCAATCAATAAATGCTATATTGTCAGTAAGCGTTAACCTGCGCCCTCTCTGTCTCTCATGCTGCTAGTTCCCTAGCCTCAGCACCCCAAACCACTACTCGTACTCGGAAAAGATCAGCTAGTCTAATGCCCTGATTCGTGTCTTGCGTCGACTGTTACAACTTGTTGCCTCTCAACAAGATGTTGGGAAGCTACACTCAAAGTCAGGCTTGATGGCGCTAAGGTGCACTACACATTTAGGCTGTGGCACACGCTAACCAAAGATGTAAAACGCAGCTCTAAACGTAGCGTACGCAGCGCACGGCACGTTTCAGGCGTACAGTCATGCGTGGACTAAAGTAACATTCTGTACTATCGTGTTAACAGCATTACCGGCGAGATAGCACAATGAGCGCGCGTCACCTAAAACCCCTGAAACTTCTTAAAGTAGTGACACTCTCCTCCTCTTCTCACGTTTCTCTTCATTCTCCTCTCCTTCGCACTCGCATTTTGAACGGGGCGCCACCTGCATTACTCCTGCGTAGCAGACTCCCTTTCGTGAAGAGAGCGCTTGCTCGGCAGAGCATTCGGGCCAGCCGTCTAACTCATTCTAAAATTATCCTAACTAGTGTAGCGTTATCTGCTCTGTTTAGTGCCACGCGCAAAACAAACTTGTGATCAGGCCTTGGTAGAGTCACTGGACATCGCAGTGACCGGATGTTAACTTTGTGTGCATCACCCTTTAGTATGTTCTTAAACGTAAAAAGTGGCCGTTAGTGAGAGCAGCTGTTTTTTTCTTGGCCCATCGTTAAGCACATCTCCGAAATGTTTTATATTTAAATAGAATCACGCAAGCGTTCATGTGCGGCTTTTATGGCCTCCCTCTCTGTTATCTGGCGGGAGAGCGCCCGAAAGGACAGTGCGACTGTCTTTCCTTACATAGCGCATTGGCGGTGCAAGCTTCACAGTGTACAAGGTACACAATATGTGTAGAGAGCATTCAGAATGACTGTCATCCAATGAAACAATAACTCACGTTGACGCGAGACGGCGATATTGCCGATGACCAATTTTAGCGCTTGACGAGACATCTAAAGCCCTTATGTGTCCGAAGGCACACAGTTGGTACATTCTAACAGCTGTGGCTGTTTTGTGAAGTAGTTAGACGCATCAATCATATTTCAGAAGTGCGCCTTGTGGACGTATCTAACATATGAACTATATCGCCTAAAGAATAAGCTAGCGTATCAATAAACTAGCGTGCCACCATACGCGATTACTTCACCAGAGTTCCACTCGCGGATACAAAACTTAACACAAAATAAAAAATAAACTATCACGCGAAATGACACGTACGTGTCAGGTTCCTAAATTATACACCCACTCATTGTCTCGAAGGCATGACCGCTTTGCAAAGCTGCATACCCTTGCGTTGAGAGTCCCCCGGTTGATTGGTCAAGGTAAAAGAGCCACAGAGAGCAATTTGCTCTGAAATATGGGAGCGCGCAACAATATCAAACGAAGAGTACCAATCTTACTTTGAGTTGCGGCAATCCAGTTTTGTTTATTCTCAATAGACGCGAAACATCTAATATTCTGTTATCACAATTTCAAGCGTTTTTCCGCGTACATTGCAAGTGCACAAACCAGCACTGCGAACTCAAGCCAGTCGGCACATAACAACAAACAGAACACGCAAGCATGTATCGTGGACAATAAAAACGTCCTCCGCAGAAGCGGTGATGAACCCTGAGTGAGTGATTGAGAGGTCCTGCACAATTAACTGTGACTTCTAGCACAAAGCGCAAGAACCACCGACGGCATCGAACCACGACGTCATTCTTGGGTGAAAAGTGTTTCACAGCACAGCGCACACGGAAGGACAACTCTGTATCCGTAAAGACAGATGCGCCACGCCCCAAACAGTCCATGTCTCCAGAGCAAAGATGTCAGTCGCGAGCGATTGTAAACAAACGAACACTGCGAGTGATCCCACGTGATGGCATCTGGCCAGAAGCGACGCTGCGCCGGCCTCGCAGAAGTCGGAGGAGAGAGAAAAGAGAGAAAAGGCGCGAATAACCACGTACGTCGCTATTTTACGAAGTTTGTAGAGACTTTAGCGTGACCAGATCGTCGAGACGCGGCGGCACACGCTTTCCCACGCGTACTTTGATTGATTTGTGGGGTTTAACGTCCCAAAACCACCATTTGATTATGAGAGACGCCGTAGTGGAGGGCTACGGAAATTTTGACCACCTGGGGTTCTTTAACGTGCACCCAAATCTGAGTACACGGGCCTACAACATTTCCGCCTCCATCGGAAATGCAGCCGCCGCAGCCGGGAATCGAACCCGCGACTTGCGGGTCAGCAGCCGAGTACCTTAGCCACTAGACCACCACGGCGGGGCACCCACGCGTACTTTGCCCCGCGGAAAGGAACGCTCACGAGCTGTGGGAATCACACGTCTGGAGGTTTCAGCGGAACGATTTTGTTGCGGGCGCACAATGGTCACTGCACTTGTTGCCCAGTCTTCTTTTGCGAAAAGGGCACACTTTTTAGAGACGCTTATTCGCACTCATCTGTACCTGTGATTACGTTTTGTGAGTCATTTGTGCATGAGAAAACCGGGGCACATTGTAATCTGCTTGCCATTCTTTGTGTGACCTTCCTATTTTTTGCTATCGCTTTCATTGCTTCGCCTTTGGGACAAAGCTATGACGCAATGACACACATTTTATGTGTGTGTGTTTATTTTTCTACAATCTTATAGCCCAAATCGGGCTGATGCAATAACAAAGCGAAATAATAAATAAAGTGTTTATTTTGTTCTAGCAAAAAAGTTTCCAGTTGAGAGTAAGCGCTTGCGCTGTTCACTTCCTTGTTCTCGTCTCTTTTCACGCTACTCTTACGTGATAACGAATCAGTAAGAACTTGCTCGCCTTTTCGTTTCACAATAATTTAACCATAACACAGTAGCAACTTGTATGAAAAGGGCGGCCGTGCTAGCGTAGACACTGCACAACGCAAGTTCACAGGCTTGATCCTGCCTCAGCCGGCCGAAATTCTGAGGTGGAGAACTGGTAGAGGCCCATGTGCAGTATGCTTTCAGGCACGAAACCACTAGATGACAACAATTACCATAGCCCTCCACAACAATGTCATATCATTGTTTTGTAGCACAAAACCGAGATATTATTACGCATAAAATGATAAACTTGAAAATACCAATCTTTAAATATGTAATACTTGCTTCAGAATCAACTTTCATATCATTTATTTGAAGATATACTTAGTGAATATATGCAGCGTGAGGTCTAGTTATTGAACATTTTGATGGGGCTAACTTTCTAAATAAGAGGAAGTGATGTATAAGTATAAAACGAATTTCAAACTAGGCCAGAAAAAGTAACAAGAAAATATTACAAGCGCAATGTCTTCAAACAACAACACTTTATATATGTGAGTACGAGCAAGTGAGATAACGAAAGAACATGATCTTTTAGTTGTCTTTGCTTTAATGGTCGAATTTTGAGTGTTTTTGTTTGGATGTTTAGGAGTTCCAAGCACCGATGCGTGAACATGATTGCATGCTAGCTTTGATGTTTTATTATTTGTATTGTGGTAGAGTGCCATCATATTGTTTGAATTTAATTTCTTGGTATGGTTCTACTTAAAAACACACAGCAATATGCACTCTCTGTGGCTTGTTATTAGAGTTCTGTTATGACAGCGATAGCTTTATAAGATCACAAAAGTGGTCACGTGCTCCATAGTTGTGTGCCGCTGCCACCTCCGCCTCCGGTAGCCATAGCCACTATGCCGCGATGTTAGTATGATAACTTACTAAACAAAATATCCAGAGGGCACAAAGCAAGTCGAACCCGAAATTTTCCCCCTGATCTACGGCGATGCTTCGAATTCTATTGCACAGTGATCCAAGACAGACTTCATTTCGAGAAAGGAATCGCTATAAGCTGTGTAATAAAGCGTTCTGGAACCACAAATATACTACTAGACGTAAAACAATGCGAATTGCATATCGAGTGGGTTGTCGATTGGCACAAGCTAGTATGTAAACGCTAGGCATAATCTTTAGTCGTCACCGGCCACAACATAAAAAATAACGATTTTTTTTGCAAAAGTGTAGTAAGTACCACGTTTCTCCGTAGAATGACGAAAGGTGGCAAATTGAATGCATGAAACAATGCAAAAAACCCTTTAAGGGTTTTTCGTATTGTGTTACACCCAATACGAAAAACTTTTACGTGGTATTGCCATTGATTTATCTGTGCCTGTCATTTTTTTCTTTTAGAGCTTTCATTTCTGGGTTCTCTGTTGCGACAATATTCGCTGCCGTCCAGGACTCTAATAATGAAGCTAGTAGGCTGACTAATTAATATGTATTATTATTCTAGCGTGTATACAAGATAACATACGTATAAAAATCACAGTGTGGCTCCGTTTTAAGAAACTATTCGTTTTTATTCAAATAATTATATGCATTACGTCAAGCATCACAATTTCCTAGATCAATCGGTAATCTTTGTGTTATATCTCCAAATAACCAAAACAAGAACTCGCGTGCATTTAAGACTGTATGGTCTTTAATTCTACCTCAGCTCAAGCTTCTACAATTAGCATGGGTCCTAGGTCAGTCTGGGTTAGAATTCAATGAAATGACCGATGCTTTAACCGGCACATCACTAGATTTACTAATGCTTCATGTTCTTCTAGAAAATGAACAACTTACAAAGATAGATGGAATTAATACCAACGTAGACGAGGTACAAGCACCTACACCTCCCATGGAAGGCTCATGGAGCTACTCTCTATAATCAGAAGTGTCGATAGACTGGTTTTGACACACGCCGTGTTCTCTCAATAAACTTACACCTGCCCAAGAACAATCTGGTGATATGAGTCCTCCCACAATTCTGCGGAAAAGGAAAAAAAATATTGCACACTAGATACTGTGAAGTCAACGACATTGAAATATTAGAACATGAATTCGCATTAGACCCCTTCCGAAAATATTCTTATCCTTAACTGAAGATATTGTCCTACGCTTCTGCACTTCAAGATAGGGATACTGTCGGAAAGATGCCTTTGATGTCCTATGTAACTACTATCAAACTACTAAGCAAGTACCATCTCGGTGCTGCCTTTAAAACTTTTCGTTATTAAAATGCAGTTGAACACAACCTATTTTTTCTAAATTATTGTAATCATGTTTTTACGGCAGCCAGAAATACCAGCTCAAAGATTGTTCCCTGTAGTCTTAATTTACTGTGAGACGTAGCATTACAATTTTTTCACCATTATTCTTAAATTTTCTAAAATTTTATTTGCCCTGAACTTCTCCTTCATGGCCAATCCCTCAGGGTGAGTACATGCCCGTGATATTGAAGTAAAAACAAACAAGCAAACAAACAACGATTGCCTGTACTACACCAACATTGTGGTGATTTGCGGTGCAGTGGGTACCCTAAAAGTTTGCTTGTAGCTGTTACCTAAGGAGTGCCTACAAATGGTCTGAAAGGCTGTTTTTATAGATTTCGCTGTAAATGTGCCACGGGTTCCGCAAAAACCAGGTCTTTTTACGGAAATACCTGAAAGGGGACTTATTGTTGAAACTCAAATATAAATTACGTGCATCTACAATACCACTGCCGAATATCATCACATTTCTTCTGGTGGTTGCAGAGAAAAAAAGTACATTGAATATTCAAACCCACTTTAAAATTTAGCCGTGAGCAGCATAGTCATATAAAAGGCTATCACGTAATACCCAGCGCATTTTCCGTAAGCATGTGAAATATATTGTGCATACTTGGACCCACTTCTCAAAAATTCCGATAAAACTGATATATACCATTTATTCTACCGTAAACTCCTGAATAATAACTTTGCGCATACATAAACCTCTGTGCGGCATCCGCCAGTTCTATGAATACTGACCTTTATTCTCCCGCAGCTTTGTGATTGACTACGCTACTAGGAGGAAATTTTAGTATGCTAAAGAAGGGTGCTAATGAAATTATATTTCTTGCAATAATCATGTCCAACTTAATAGCTAAGCAATGGCAAAGGTGTGCGCCTCCAACGCGGATGCACGAGGAGGCCTATCAAACGCTATCAGGATAACGGGCAGCAACCGGCCACCAGGCTCCTCTGGGATGCTAGAAGGAGACGCCGAAACTTTGCCGCTTGCGAGGAGCTAAAAAATGCACGACCGGCTTCGATGCATTATTAAATTGGCAGTGACACGTGGCCGTGGTAATTTCGCTTCGTGGAAGGCTTCAGGCGATGCATTTGTTCTCTTTCTCTCTGTAGCGAGCGCTGTTGGCCGAAACAGTCGGAATCCCTTCTAATGGCCAAACAAGGGTGATTGAGTTTAAGAGCAGAGAACGTGGCCTCGCTTGGGTCTACTGCTTCTAAAGAAAGCCATTCTGGGCGATGTAGTTTTCGCAAAAGCCGTGCCAAAGTGTTTTTGGCGTTCCTGCAAAACTTTGCAAATTTATTCGGCCGATTCGGTTTGATGTTTTGTCTCTTTCTATCGTATACCCAGGTGGGCAATTCCTTTTCGTTAAACAGATAAGTAAAAATAGCATGAATATGCGTCCGTATGTCTCCTGCAAAGAAAGTGTAAAAAGAAAGGAATTTGGAGGTGTTTGTTTCTTGACGTAAAATCGTTCCTCCTATACGAGCTTGGATTATGTTCGACTAAAAACGATGCAGCAAAATGGCGTTGACTCTTGCTAGTTGGCTAATCATTTACCTATACTATAATTTAGGCCAATCCCTCAGGGTGAGTACATGCCCGTGATATTGAAGTAAAAACAAACAAGCAAACAAACAACGATTGCCTGTACTACACCAACATTGTGGTGATTTGCGGTGCAGTGGGTACCCTAAAAGTTTGCTTGTAGCTGTTACCTAAGGAGTGCCTACAAATGGTCTGAAAGGCTGTTTTTATAGATTTCGCTGTAAATGTGCCACGGGTTCCGCAAAAACCAGGTCTTTTTACGGAAATACCTGAAAGGGGACTTATTGTTGAAACTCAAATATAAATTACGTGCATCTACAATACCACTGCCGAATATCATTACATTTCTTCTGGTGGTTGCAGAGAAAAAAAGTACATTGAATATTCAAACCCACTTTAAAATTTAGCCGTGAGCAGCATAGTCATATAAAAGGCTATCACGTAATACCCAGCGCATTTTCCGTAAGCATGTGAAATATATTGTGCATACTTGGACCCACTTCTCAAAAATTCCGATAAAACTGATATATACCATTTATTCTACCGTAAACTCCTGAATAATAACTTTGCGCATACATAAACCTCTGTGCGGCATCCGCCAGTTCTATGAATACTGACCTTTATTCTCCCGCAGCTTTGTGATTGACTACGCTACTAGGAGGAAATTTTAGTATGCTAAAGAAGGGTGCTAATGAAATTATATTTCTTGCAATAATCATGTCCAACTTAATAGCTAAGCAATGGCAAAGGTGTGCGCCTCCAACGCGGATGCACGAGGAGGCCTATCAAACGCTATCAGGATAACGGGCAGCAACCGGCCACCAGGCTCCTCTGGGATGCTAGAAGGAGACGCCGAAACTTTGCCGCTTGCGAGGAGCTAAAAAATGCACGACCGGCTTCGATGCATTATTAAATTGGCAGTGACACGTGGCCGTGGTAATTTCGCTTCGTGGAAGGCTTCAGGCGATGCATTTGTTCTCTTTCTCTCTGTAGCGAGCGCTGTTGGCCGAAACAGTCGGAATCCCTTCTAATGGCCAAACAAGGGTGATTGAGTTTAGGAGCAGAGAACGTGGCCTCGCTTGGGTCTACTGCTTCTAAAGAAAGCCATTCTGGGCGATGTAGTTTTCGCAAAAGCCGTGACAAAGTGTTTTTGGCGTTCCTGCAAAACTTTGCAAATTTATTCGGCCGATTCGGTTTGATGTTTTGTCTCTTTCTATCGTATACCCAGCTGGGCAATTCCTTTTCGTTAAACAGATAAGTAAAAATAGCATGAATATGCGTCCGTATGTCTCCTGCAAAGAAAGTGTAAAAAGAAAGGAATTTGGAGGTGTTTGTTTCTTGACGTAAAATCGTTCCTCCTATACGAGCTTGGATTATGTTCGACTAAAAACGATGCAGCAAAATGGCGTTGACTCTTGCTAGTTGGCTAATCATTTACCTATACTATATATTTAGTAAACCCAGCCAAAAAAATCAGAAAGTATTGCAGGAAGGGCACAACCAATGTATATAAAGGTGAAACGAAATCGCTGGACAATGAGTACAAAATACCAGAACGGTCTTTTTTTCCTAAAGACCTCTTAACTATGAATACAAAAAGTTATAAATGCAAAACATGTATACACAACTGCGAAGTATAGCTGCAATACACAGGTACATTATGACACATCAATGTAATTTGATTAGGGTAAAGAAATCTTGTTGCACGTGCGTACGTAAGCTACATCTGAAAAAAAGTAAAAAAAAGCACACAAAGCAATGGTAGCAAGATGCACATGGATAATAGAAAAAGTACAATATTGTAAGGTAGAAGTACATGGACAAGGCGCTGTGCAAAATACTTGTAGATTTATGTTTGTGCATAACATAGTACTCTTCACGTAGTGATTGAAAATGGTTACTGAGTAATTTATGGTAGTAGACTTAGGGCCAGCTGAAAATAAAGTATTTAAAACAAATCGCATAAAAGCAGTATTCGTTTAGGGTGTATCAATGCTTTAGTTTAGTTATTATAGTGTTCTGAATATATATGTATGTAAAACGTTTAACAATTAGCTTGTTATGGAGTAATTCGTAATGAAATTTCAGTTAAAGGTTCAGCGTGGTATTTATTTGTGAGCAATTGGCCTGATTTGAATAAAGCACTTGGATAGTCTGTGAGCTAATATTTATTGAATATACTTCATTGCTTTCTTTGGCACTGCCTATACAATGGTAATTATTTTTTACTCGATGGAAATCATATGTTATGGGAGTGCTCGAGTCTTAATGACGCAGACAGCAGTACAAACGAGGAGGCAGTCTCGAACCGCAGGGCGCGCTGGGAGGCGGCTATGCTCAGCTCCGCATTAGAATAACAACTATGGGCTGTCCAGCGAGCCGAGGAAGCCGCCCGAGCCCAAGGGCTCACGGCCGATGCCTAGGTCGGGGCTCAAGCCCGCCCCGATTTATCATCGCCGGACTCTTAATAAGTGTTGTTTCTCTCTCTCTCTTGACGGAAATCAAGACCTAAGTAGCATATTTCATTACTGACGTAAAGAGTGTATTATAAGCTAGTAATTTAGTCTCACGAGGTGCTTGATCAAGGCGTAACTTATGGAAAACAAGGCGCATAAGTGTCGTTGTGGTAGTAATATTGAAATGGCAATTCATTCTAAGGCATGAGGTTATTGCTAATCAGAAGTCATGCTCTGCAAAACTACTGTTACTGGGCCATTGTTTATGGTATAAGAAAAGTTATAACCTGGTATTTCCTTCTTATTCGCAAAAAAACAGTATTTTTTTACATTAGGGATAATATGCCAGTTATCACACGTCGCGGAAACAGTTTTCAGTGTATTATGCAAAGTGATATGGTCAATTAGTGAAGCAATTTTTTGTAGAGTATACAGTCATCAGCAAAAACTTTTAAGTTGAAGCGGCTGTCAGAGGGTAAATCATTGACGAAAATTACAAAAAGTACAGGAGAAAAAACGCTATAATGTGGAGCTCCAGAGGCGACATGCGTGAGTTTAGAACTGATGTGGTTAATTCGTAGAAATTATGTTCAGTTCGAGCATTAGTCCTTTATCCATTCACTAATGGGCCCCTCAATTACGGTGTGTTTAATATTTCTTGTGGATTATTGACTATTTACGTCATCGATTGCGTTTGAAAGATCCATAGAAATAAGCTCTGCCTGGCTTGGTGACCAATACTACTCGAGATGTCGTGTATCAGTTAAACAAGTTGGGTGTTTTTGAACGATCCTTCTCGAAACGCATGCTGCGCTGGCTATGTAACACTAATTTTCTCGAGGTATATATTCATATGTTCAAGAATGATGTGCGCAAGCCGTTTGCACGAAGTGCTACTAAGAGTGATGGGCCTAAAGTGAGAAGGTAAGGTTTTATTTTGTGACTTGTGGGCTGGTATATATTTTGTTATCTGCCAGTCGTTTGGTGTACACAAGTTGTGAAAGATATTTTTTACATGATCGCTAGATAATGGAGATTTTCGCTCAGCATATTTCTTTAAAAATTTCGGAATTTTACCTAGTTAGTGGCCTTTTTTGTTTCTTGTTTTTAGCAGTATGTCAAGCACACACGTTTTAATTATGTTCGGAGGTGCTACAGCTATGCTACAAGTTTTAAATTGTGCGAGGTGACCAATATGAAAAATAGGGCATACATTTTATCACCTCTATTTAAAAACATATGCGCAGACTACACATCCTAGGTTTTGAGCGCTCTCTGAAATCA
The DNA here is from genome assembly GCA_013436015.1 of Rhipicephalus annulatus. Taxonomy (NCBI): domain Eukaryota; kingdom Metazoa; phylum Arthropoda; class Arachnida; order Ixodida; family Ixodidae; genus Rhipicephalus; species Rhipicephalus annulatus. Next base: position 206,915 of record WOVY01014561.1, on the reverse strand, counting down.
CTACACTCTCAATACTGGTATTACTGTTTGAAATGTGTACAATGTTTTTATTTATATTTGGCAATATATTTGAAGGTAGGCTACATTTTAATTTTCGAATTTACTCTGTTGACTTTTGCCGCTGCTCTTGTGTACAAAGGTAGCTGGAGGCCAATGTCAAGCTGCCTCTTTCTGAGAGCAGTTTTTACCTACAGCTCTCCTTCAATATTGTATTGATTATACACAAGCACTATTATATATGTATTATTATTGCGTTCTCCTAAGCCTAACTGAACTACCAGAAGTGAAAGCCATAGCATGTATTCACGCACTCATTATTACCAGTGTAGGAGCTTGCCAATCTCGTTCCGCCCGGAGGTGTAAACAAACGTTATCATCCTCATCTGCCGGCATATTCTCTCTTTGTCCTTGTTTTTATTTTCTCTTTCGCTCACAGAACATAGACGCCAATTTCTTGTGCGCGATGATGGTTCAACAGGAGCAAATAAAGATAATTTCAGCTCATTTCATGCAATGTGTCTGATCACCGAGAGAACGAGTACACAGGGAAAGCAAGTGAGGAGGAAAGAAAGAAAGATAAGGAGAGCAATATTTGACGAAAGATATATTTTAGTAAGGCAGGATCTTAACTCGTACAACCACGATGCAATGGCAAGCAGTTGACCAAAAAATCACACTAGCTTAGCAGCGCCTTGAATTGCATTGTGTAACAAGGGCAGTGGGACATGCAAGCGAAGAGGAGGAGGAGCGATTTGAGGGCAAGGTTCTGGGCCTGGATTCACAGAAGTCACTTACGAAAACATTTTTGCGCAAGAGAAATTTCGTTGCGTAAGTCGATTCACGAAACGAAAAAACGTCTCAAGAGGCCATAGTTGTCACATCGGCCGCTGCAAATAAAGCGCGCTGTGACTGCCCGGGAACATGTCAGCGATGGTGATGCAGTTGCTATATTTGCTTACGTCACCGAAAAGTGCTCGTAAGTGGATTCACGAAGCGAAATTGCGCGTAAAAACAGCATGGCTGAGAGAAAATCCTAATAGTGGTCCGGAACACTCTTAGGAACAATGTGACTACTTAGAACCTGCTGCCGCAGCGGTATACTTTGGTGCCCTGGCTGGTTTTGATTTAATTCACGCCCATTAAGGGCTGCCTGATGACTGATGGTGCGTTTTTATTTCTTTTGGTGCTTTGAGCTTCGCGTGTTGTTTCCCTTGTGCGCAGTGGATGGTGTTGACAACCACCATCGTCCAATAAGTTCGAAGTCGCAGTAATTGAAGAATTCTATTGGACGTCAATGGCATAAAACTACGCATGTAAAGATTTGTGGTTGGATGAAAACCAATACGATACGTGAATGGTCGGTGCATTCTAACGCGACATGGCATAGGGTCAACCTTATTTGTTATGTTGTTGTGTTGCGCCCAATCTCATCCAATTAAAAGTGCGACTCGAGATACTTGCCTCATTGGTGGAAATTACCATCAAAGAGGTTAATGAGAGCACATTCTTTGCACGCTATTGGAAATAAAATCGAGAGGAAGTTTTCAGTGAGTGGTTCCTAAAGTTTGTGCTCTAGTGTACTTTCATTGGCTCTAACTGTCCAATGGTTGCGATCTCTGAAATACAGCTGTCAATACACTTTGGGACAATCTGGAACAAAGCGTACTTTGTAAACCAAAGCGTATTAGGGGTGCGCGTGATTACGCATGGAACTACAAAAAAATCATGCATCTTCACCTTCACTGTTCAGACACCGATATGGACCGTAATATTATGGCAAGATATTGGAATGAAATGACCCTAGTAACTTTGTAGGACACCGAAAATATGCAAAACCTCACGATTCTGGAGCAAACCTTGGCTGAATTCATCCCTGCGTCAATTACCAGCCATTTAACTTGGCGCACGAACATCATTCAAAGGTAGAGCGAGTCACTGAAATGTATTTTGTGTGACGTAGCGACCACTTGACCTGAGAATAATAGCGTTGCGAACGCGAATCACCTGTCGCACGCTCTGATCGAAGCAGACGACGAACGCGAGCAGACGATGCCTTTGCTGACAGGCACAGCTTGTGATTGGTTGTGAAGCAATACCCTCTACATCAGCTCACTCCATGACGTTGCCAAAACACTTCTTTCATCTGGCACGCCCATCCTGTTCGTCATATCACCCCCCTCGCACATAAGAGAAAATTTTGTCACGCCGTGAAAATAGTGCAAGTACTTTCTAAGAGCTCTCTTATCATCTTATGTGCTGCGCAGTTGTCGAAAACAACATGGCGTCGTAAACAGCATATCGGTCGGTGCGACTTTCAGCAATTGCTTCTCGCACGAGTTACTTCAGCGTTTGACCGGATGTGTTGTAATTACAGCAGCTCTTTCGGTGCGTGTAAGCAGTGCGGAAAGCTGTGGCAGTGCAATGGTGTACAGTGAAGCGCAGCGAAGCCTGTGCGTCGGTGTGGTTATCAAGCGGGGATCGGCGTCGATGTATCGACGGCAACTAGCACTCGAGAAGCCTGCAATGTGTGTTTGTATGCCAGTAACAGTTCGTTCGCTTGACTTTCCCGTCTCTCAGTTTGGTGCTGTGCGACATTTCGGATTGACAGCGTTTTGACACGTTACTTGAGTGACCCCAAGTACGTACGGAAACGTATGAACTACGCGCTCGGTTCTTGCTTCGCCACTAGTTAGCCCGTACGCTTCTATTTACTTGAGAGCAATGTACTGTTCGGGAGTGAAACGATGTTCTTTGCGAACAGTGGTGCTGTGTTGACGTTCCAAGACTTGTGAACAAGCTGTGCTCGTGTGACCGAAAATTGAAAGACAGCGTTGATAACTGTTTGGCCCTGCGAAGTCGTGGTGGGGCAGCTTGGCGCTTTTGTTTGTTAAGTCGTCACTTCTCCTTTTTGTGATAACCATAGTCCTAGCACTGTGATGTGATCAACCAAAACTGCGAGATGCTACATTCTGTTGTGGATCGTGTTATTTTGGAAGCACGCCTAGACTGTTCTTCGGTAACAACTTGAGAGTTCTATGTGGCAGCGAGAACCCGTGAACGTCAAGCTTCCCTCCAGCCCCCCAAAAAAGCAAAGATTTCACCGGTGCCTTGCTTTGGATGAAGTTGTAAGCCAATATCGCCTAACTACAGGTTTCCGAGTTCGTCTGGCCATCGTTTTGCACGGCACTAGAGCCTTGACAACAGCCGGTCATGGCCAGTTCTTACACTTTATCAATGGACGTGCACGCCTGGCCAGCCCTTCATTGCTGTCATTGGCAGCTTTCAGTCTGCAGATGCCCTTTGCCTGTTGGCCGTACTTGGTTCCTCATAACACCGACGGCTACTAAATGCTGCCATCGGTGAGTTCACCTTGCAGAACTAAATTTCACCGGTACTATAATTCACGCAGTTCTATAACGTGTGCAAGTTTTCAAGCCCATCAGATGTAATGTTTCTCTATGGTAAGTTGAAGCATGAAAAATTTACTACTACTGTTATATACATACATAAATTATGGAACAAATACATAAAACGTTTTTGTGATTCGATACAAGTGAGCTCTTGTTTGATTATGAGGTTGCGCCTGTCGATTGACCACGTTTGATAGTTGGAAAGTTAATGTGAATTTATTTTTCAGGAGCCAGGTTGCACTTAAATTTATGTTATTTTGGAAAAGTAGTTCTATAGACGATTACCACTGTGGTAGTACTATACTTCAGTAGGACATATATATAGCGGTACGTAAAGTTTACATGAGGCTTCAGTTTATTTCTAAGTGATTATAGCAGATTTTGGTCACTTTAACGAAGTGATAGCTTCCTCAAATAAGTATTAGAAGTGAGTGCTTTTAATGATTGTTTTTAAATATCTCGTTTTTGGCTCTTCACAGATCGCAGAGATTGGTTTGTTAAGGTCCTGTGATGCATCGGTTGCACATTCTGGCACATCAATCCTCATCATTACTTGGAGCACCTGTACAAAAATAGGAAGGACACGTTCTCCCTAACTGCGCAAGCCTATGTCGCTACTGGGACTGTTATCATTCAGCGGATGTGGCGTGGAAGCATGCATGGCAGCCTCATCTGGAAGGACTGCAATCTGCTTGGGAGCTTCGAGGGCACAAAACTGCCTAACGGCTGGCTGCAAGGTTAGTTTTTCTTTAATACATACGATTACGTGAACACCACCTACTGTGCACATATTGAAAACCCAAGCATGGTTGCTTTCAGTGTATGCCTGTAATATTCTTACACATAATTCTTATTCAACATTTATAGAACTAAACTGCAAGATAATTGAGAATGTTGAAAGCTGAAAGCCTGCAGCTTATGAATGAAACTTCAATAATCTGAGACTCAAAAGCTTGTGCTTTGAAACGAGCACAAATACTTTGATTCCTTATTGAGCTCTCGAGATTGTGACTCCCTCTGTGAATAAAGTGCTCTGGAAGGAAATAGCAAGTGGGTGAAAATTGCCTGGCTGTTCACAACTTGCAAGGAGAAAGACCTATTGAAGAAGCCTCAGATAACATAGGGCCAGTAACTGCATCTTTTACCTAATGTAGCTTTTTCTCTCTCAGTGCTGTTGATTGCGTTTCAGCCGAACATGTTCACCACAATTGCATAGTGATATATATTTTTCTACAAATTATACCTGACCTAAGTATGCATTGTTGATCTCTAAAGGTGACGTCCAGTGTGTTTCAAAGCCATGGCTTCTCATTTCTCTGTCTGTGGCTAGCCTATTTCAGCAGCCGAGCGATGCAGCTAGCACTCATGCAATCCAAGTCATGGAGCGCTCCTTTGGTGTTCTGTGCAGGACACAGCATATCCATCCGGCAAGACACTGGTATTGACAATAATGGTGAGTGTTGGTGGCACCTGTAGGAGCCCGTTGTGTTTGTTGCGTATGATTATTTCCCCTGATGAAGTGCATTTTTGAAGGGTTTTCTTCATTTTGAATAATAGATGTCAGTAACAAGCACACTCATAATCCACAAATTCTTTGCATCTTCTAGACTGCCCATTTGCTCCTATATGCGGTATGGTGAGCTGGCTATGTTAGACAGCCTTAAAGTTATCAACATTGGCTGTTGTGTTGTAATGCAGGCTAACTTGTGTTTCTTGGTGAACTTATTTGTGGTCTACTTCTCGCACCTAGTGTAAAGTCGAAGTAATAGAAACTCTATTGGCTTTTTATGCCTGGCAGAAGTTTCATCCCTTCATCTATAACATTGTGGTTTTGCTCTTGTATCATATTAAACATATTTTCAGCCTCCACTGTTTGTGTGTGTGTGTGTTGAGGCTTGTCATTGGCTTCTGAAAATACAATATCTGTAAATATGAGCACATAATTGACAACTATACACTCTTGCATGTAGCATGGTTGTACCAATGATCTGTATTTTTTCTAAGTTCCAGCAGTAACAAGGGGTTCGGTGCTCCACGGTCATGTACAGTGTATCAAGAACAGAGCACAGAAGACCAACAAGCATAAAGGGACTGCCAGTGACTGTTCTCCTGCTCAAAGTTCACAACAGCAGAAAGAGCACATTGTGATGTCAGGAGCAGCTGCTGCTTAACTTCATAGCAGTGCATTATTCAGCAGTTCCTTTGCCTGCATTCGAAATTATTTAAATTTTGCATGGAAGATACCAAACTATGACACTAATTTAAAAGCTGCTGTAGTGTTAGTGGGCAAATATTTTTGAGCTGAAGTTTTTAATATGTGTGTCAAGTGCCTGCGTGCCTCTACATTTGCATGCCAGAAATCACAGCATCCATGGCCGCCAAAGGTAACTGTGTTTGCATTCTTTGTAGTACAAGAAGTAAAGACATGGATGCAGTAATCATGTACTTAGTCGATGTTCTCCTTCAGTGTACACTCATTTGTATAGCACCAATAATACCACGAGTGTATAAGCTCTGGGAAGTGAATATATGTGGATTATTTTATTTGGAAGGAAGAGGATCATCACTACTCCTAGTATATCTTAACAGTAGATTTTAGTGCTTGGGTATTATCCCACTGCCTGTCCGTCCTTCAACAGTCTATGTATCTACTGTGTAAGTGTAACTTTTTAAATGTATACTTTGCTCGGATAGGTTTGTTCATAATGTAATGCAAGTGACTCATCATCTATGCTGCTCTACTCAGACTAGAAATAAAAGTATTTATTTTTATATGTAGCTATAGCATGCATGCACTTGTGTTTTTCTAGGTGCCTGTACAATTGTTTAGCCCTACAAAAGTGCTGGCATACTCTAATATTGAATCTGGCATCTTAAAATAGTTTGTTAGTGGAAGTAAGAATGTGTTTACAACCAATATTACTATCCTCAGATGAACTGTGAAAACTCTGTGGAAATTTATTTAAAGTTTTTGAACGTTGTGAAGGCAAATGTTGTTATGTTCTTTTATTGCGGTCCCTGTTTCATGCAAATGACACATAATTACTTTGCAGAGGCATAGTATTAGTTGTTATTTTACATATATGTGCTCAGCAACATTGCAGTTGACTCCAGCAGCAAGACATATATGCAGTGCACTGGAGCATCACCTCACATAGTGTACAGTCTTTTCCCACCAGTAAACTCAATATTTTTCAAGGAGACTAATAGACAGCTGTATGGGAACTGTGTTGGTGTGCAAACTTTGAAGTCTTCTTGAGGAGTGTTTTTAATCATTTTTGTCCAAGTGAAGTAGCTACCCAAGGCCACAAATGGTGGGAATGTGGTGGTTTCCACTCTCCAAAAGCACTCTTACCAGCTGCCTCAATGTTAGCATGGGGTGAATTCACGAACTGGAAAAATAATTTGTCTTTGTTTTCTTGGCCGAAAGAGTCACTTTCACCGTTGAGCCACCACGACGCGCCAGAATAGAAACGTTTAGCTAAATAAAGTTGATTCCACTTTTGAGAAGTGTTTTTGGGAAACGAAATGGCACCTATAGCTGTCAATATAAACACTGTTTGCACCAAAGAGCTTAGTAGCTCATAATTGTATGATTCATGTATGGTCTAGAATTTTTGCGCTGTGCCAAATTTCAGCCCACGTGTCCTAACATGCTTTGTTAGTGAGTTTTGAATGAGCCAAGCTATGTAAATAAACAGAGTGATATTGCAGACATGTACAAAATATTGATGCACAGCCCTTTTCTTTAGCATGACATTGTCAAGGGCTTTGTTCTTGTGTTTTTTATAAAAACTGCTTGTCACTGGGCAGCAGCGGAAAACTATGCATCAAGCTTTTGCGAGATGGATCGAGAAACACCGTGTTAAGACATAACAGTGCCGGTGGATTTCTCTCGTAAGTTACTTTCTGTAGTGTATTCAAAATGAGTGTATTAGAATTGTTGTTTTATAGCCATTCATTTTATTATATACACCTGAGTGTATGTATGTATGTATGGGTGTACATATGTATATGTGTGGGTGCGTGTATGTATGTATGTATGTATGTATGTATGTATGTATGTATGTATGTATGTATGTATGTATGTATGTATGTATGTATGTATGTATCTTTTAAATGAGAATCCGTTTATCATTGGTGAGTAAGTTTGGTAAGGATTTGGCTTAATTTGTTTCTAGTTATTTCTCTTTTGAGCCATTATACAATTTGTTTTGTACTGCATAAAAATAAATGTAACCTTACACAGAATATGTGTGTTCAAAGAAGTTGTTTCATTTACCAACCTACAGCCATGGGCAAGAAATTGGGTAAATTGGAACGAACCTGCGAATATTAGTTTAGAGCATAGCTACTCTACATGGCATATCTCGTACACACTGCGTTGGTTGAATATGTCGATTACAACCTTTCAATTTTAATCAGAATAAGCAAGCTATCAGCCGTGGTTGTATATGTGTGTGATATTTATGCATGCTGTGATACTGGTTCGCAATTACAATTGAGGTCACAAACCTAGTCAAGCTGAATACACGAGTTTTGTCCATGCATCTTTCATCTGCACTGGAACTGTTGTTAATAAAAAATAAACTTCAGCATTGAGAAATTTATTCTAGTAACCAAAAGCAGGGTATCTCTTTATCACACAAATCAAATTGCCATTGTTCTAGTCCATTCTGGACAATAGGGGACCCTCTCAGCAGAACTCGATTAACTGCTATAGTTCATTTTAACCATTGACAGCGACATTACACTGAAGCGTGCAGCATGACAAATAGCTGGAGAGAAGACACAAACTAATCACTCTGTTTGCATCAGCTCTAACTGTCCGTGCTCTTTGGTCTTGCTGCATGTGATGATTCCCACCAAATTAGCACGAAAGCGTGTCCCTTTAAAGGCAGTCAACTTGGCTGCAAGCAGTTAGCTCACTGCATGTGTAGATTTTCTTCAAAACACCGTGAAGACTGATTGCTGGTCGAATATCCAAACACGTGAAAAGTAATATACCAGGTATGATATTGGTATTTCAGTACTGGACACTTTTGCGATAAGAGAGGATGGAGGAGAAAATTATGAACCCTGAATTGTTTAATTTTTGAAGGAGCACAGTACCGCGCTTTTGGAACAAAAGGGGAGAGAAAGAAGCAAGTGCGAAAGCCTACTTCTCAAAAAATTACTACCCGCCACCACGCATAATGTCAGGCCGGGCAACCTCTTGAAAAAAAAGTGCTCAGTGATTCTGCGAATCGAACCAAGTAACTCCTACATTGTAGTTGATCGCTGTAACCGCTCGTCCACTGCAGCAGTGCTTGCATTCGCCCTTTTGCTGATATATTGTCATTCCTTCGAATCAAGCCAAATGCAAAAACGTCCGGTGAAACTTTGTCAAAAATAGAAAAAATAGTTAGAATGCGTTTGCCCAAGGTCACTAGAAGATTGAAACCGCCACGTGTGAATGTATAACCGTGCACTATTTATTCTTGTACATTACTATCATAACGTTGGGATAGCCGGCTCTAACGTTGGCTACATTCTCATAGTTTGCCAAATATAAATAAGAAAATAAAAATATATATCGGCCTGTGACAACGCTAATCAACTATTATGAGTTCACTGTCACTAGTGTCACTTTCACTAGATGAATGCTCAGTTTGCTTCCATTATCGTTATTTAGGAAAGCTTTGGCTCATCAACTCAACTCTCCTAATTAGCATTGATTCTCACATCTAAGGACAGTCGCACTTCATCTCGCTTTCTGAGTGGCTGTCACTCTCATATAACGCGTACTCCACTTTTTTATGCTCTCCGAGCATCTGACGCTGCTTTGCGGAGACTTTTCCTGACGTCTGCTGGGCCAGAAAATTGTCTTTATTATCAATCAATTTCAAGCTTTCGCGAAGCCGAAACTAGACTCTCTCTGTCTCTCTTTTTTCATCCTTTTCGCACGTGTGATAACGTCTCTCGACCTCAAGACTCGTATACACGTCCCTTGCTTTGTTTGCGCACTCAAACAACGCTGGACGAAATATTTTCACCGTGTTTTGTGAAAAGCATTAGCACTGAGACACCTCCCGACGAGTCTCCCTCATTTTACGTAGACATATACCTAAGCGTATGCGTATGCACGTTCTCGCGTTCCGACTTTATAAACATACTGCGGTGCAGGAACCAGCGAAATCGCGCTCACAATTTCATTTGATTACTGCTGCTATCTATTTCCGCACAATTCGTCTGCAGGCACCAAAGTCGCTCACGTGTCTTGTAATAAGAATATTGTAACAAAGGCTACCTTTGTTTATAGGAACAAAACACCCTTACCCTCACCACTATATCGTGCTAGATTGCACAGAATTAGCTGAGTAGCCGCGCAGCTTCAATGAAATGTAAGGTAACTGGTCGCGTTAAATAGGGGAAGGCATTCGAGGCACATTTTAAAACATTGCATGCATCGATTTATGTGTTGTTTCATTTATGTGGTGCACCTGGAGTGTTGTTTACTTGTACTTGGCGAGATAGTGCATGGATTGCTTGGTGGCTTAAGGTCATCGAGCAATTATTTTTTTAGCTACAGTCGTTGATTAAAGGCGAGTGCTTGGCTTTGCGCAGCCCACCAAAACGTCTATTACAACGTACGCGGCATCCCGTAAGCGCTGTAGCAGACGCTCGCGGAACTGAAACTTAGATGCAGCAAATCATTGGCTATCATCGTATACTCTCGATGCTGGACGCTTTGCGTGCTACCTTGATATTATCGGCACACACTTCTTTCTTTCCTTGTCGTTTCATCGGCTATCGTGTGTCCTCTTTGCCCTCTTAAGTGCCGAATAAGTTAAATCCATACCCGCGCTATCGTAATCCTTCCAGATAAGAGAATTTTTGGCTAAGAAAATGCGTAGCCAAAGAGAAGGCTTTGTGAATTCGGCCCCTGGTTTTTCTCATCTGGCGGTATAGTATGGGCGAAAGAAGTAAGGTCCTTGTGAACGTAAACAATAACTTTGCTGCTCCTTCTATTTGTGCTTGAAACGAAAGACTTATATCCTGATATACTTATTGTGGATGCGTTCGGCTCACTGATTATCATTATCAGGAAGCGGTTTTTAAAGACTAACTGCCGAAAATTTCATATTCTGGACCTCAGGCCTCTCACACTCTATTGAAATATGAAAACGATTCGAATATCCTCTGCAAACGATAGCTGTTGCCGTTGACAAGCCATAGTTTTGCTGTGAATTTTGTTAAGAAATTGAATTCTGAGGACTTGCTGACCTGCTAGAATTGCGCTGATGGTATCCGGCAGCTGCTACGCACTTTGGGCAACTCGTGTTTCCACCTTCTCCATGAACACACGAATGGTACTCACAAAGGTGCAGACCATGGCGGCTATTCGTTTATTCTCCTCTGTTGGTTTAGAGTTCGGACGAGGAGTGCTTCACTGCGGAAGTCTGATGGCGCTTTCTAGCTGCGTGTTGTCGAGAAAGTTCCCGCCAGGCCTCACCTGTGTCGTTGTTGGAGGCTTCTTTGTTCTTCGACCTGACAGCGATTGTTCTGGGTGACAAAAGTGTAGTTGACTTTGGATGCGCTTCACGAGGCAACAGTGTCTTGGAAGTCTTGGAGCGCCTTCGATGACGCGAGCATCGTCATCTAACAGATGCGGTCGCTTCTCGGTGAGACGACTGATCTCAGTCAAAAACTTTGTTAAATAATCCTGAGGAGTGTAAGCCACTACGTTATCCACAAGGAACATTCTAGCAGCCGCTACTGTAGGCCATGCCCGCGTCGTGGCAGGAACGTGGCGGCGTTCCGCCAGTTCTTGGGCCATCTGGACGGCCTTTTGTGGGTTTCTGCGACTTGGGCTTCTGAGTGTCTCCTCCCAGTCGGACTCACTGGTGAGAGGTCCTCGAGGTAACGCGGGACATTGCCAGAGCATGTGTTCGAGTGAACAGTAAACTTATGAGCAGTCTGGGCATTGTGAATCTATGTCTTATTTGTAACGGCTGAGTCGGCCCCGTGATGGGTACGATCTCGTTTGCAGCATGCGAAAAGCAACATCCTGCGCGCGTTCAAGGTTTGCATGTAGCAATTGGTATTGACTTCTATTGTTTCGGTAGTAGGCGGTAGTTTTGTAAAACTTTAAGTACATTAAACTGTACGTCTGGGTCTTGTTCTTGTGTGGCTGATTAATCTTCGCGGCGGTTCAGTTCTCGCGCTAGATCATGAGCCATTTCGTTGAGGTTGGGTTGCTGTGGGTAGACCTCTTTGCCCATGCGGCCAGAAAACCAAGAGAAGCAGTGGGCTGCTTCTTGCGCGATGTTGCCGCTTTCGCAAGCCCGAATGGCGCCGCGAGAGTCTATGAAAACGTGGGTGTGTTAGGGGTTGCCCATCGCTAAAGCTATAGCAACGTGTTCGGCTATGGCGCTCGTTGCTTGCCTAATCGGGGTGGCTGAGTGTATGTCTGCATCGCCATCTACTACCGCTAGTGCAAAAGTGGATGAGTTATTGTATTTCGCCGCATCGACGAAGACGGTAGAGTTGCGATTTGTAGTGGTACGGTTGAGGATCGCGCAAACGCGGGCCAGGCGTCTGCCTTTGTTGTGGTGCGGGTAAACATTTTACGGAAATAGGTTTACCATGTTGGTAGCGCGGACAGCTCTTGGGGGGTTACTGCGCGTTCAAGGCAGGGATGTGGGCACATGCGAGCCTCGCTTAGAAGCTGGCGGCCTGCCTTGGAGGTGGATCACTTTAGCCGTGGTTTGGGCCTCGATCACTTCATCAATGTTGTTGTGTATGCTTAGTTGGTCAAGACGGAAGGTAGTCGTGTTTTGGGGTAAACAAGGGACCTGTTTAATGATTTTGCGCATGAGCGTGTTCAGTTCTATCTTTTCCACCTTCGTCCAGTTGTGGCCGGAGGCAACGTAATTGATGTGGCTCATCAGAACACGTGGTATATGCACAGAAAGTTGGCCTCTCCAAGGCCTCGTCTGCGACCCGAGACTCACTGAATCAGTCAAAACATGTCTTCTGTTTTTTTCTGTGATATGTGTTGTTGTCCGTGCATGGTAGCCAGTGAACTTGATTAGGAGGCCGAGATTGCATATCGAGTCACGCGGGGTATTCGTTGCCCGTCTTTGGCGTGCAGCGCTATGGGTAGTTCATATACGGGCGCTAAATTACAAACGCCTTGGTGAGATGGCTGGTATAGTAGAAACTCTGATTTCGTGGGCGACAGTCGCAGTCCAGTGTTTTTGAGTGCTCCCGAGTCAATTTTTTTCAACACGGCCGTTTCCCTTCAAATAATCAGACAGTCCTTCAAAGATGAATCATGAGGCCCTTCACAATGCGAACATTTCTGATTGTTGGCCTTAAGGCGTTAGTGGTGTGGGATCCGTGATTGATTCATATGTGGTGTTTAACGTCCCAAAACCACCACATGATTATGAGTGACGCCGTAGTAGGGGGCTCCGGAAATTTTGACCACCTGCGGTTCTTTAATGTGCCCCTAAATTGTGGTGTGGAATCCAGTGCATAAGACACAAATGGTGGTGCTCTTGCACATGCTGCTCACGTGACCCAACATAGACATCCGACTCGGGAGTTTCGCGTACACGCAGCGCCACCTCTCGACGCAGTTTTGAGTAGTGCAAAGCCCGAATCCCTTGCACAGTTTGCTGTGCAACCAGGTGCAATTATAGCGTACAAACAGTAAATAATTAAATTTTAGGTGTATTTAAGCATTGAAGTCTTCGAAAAAGAGGTGGGGCAGCTTGGGCTAGTTGGTATGGCATGAAAATAGTTATAGCGCGAGAACAAAACGACGACACAGACACAAGAAACAGACGACGGACACGAGTGCTAAAGGAGCTACGAGTTTTTTTCCGCTAGTCAGGCGCGTCATCGAACCATTATGAAGGGCTTGCTAGTTCACTCGCCAGAGCGACGGCAAAAGCAAGAGCAGACGCAGCAGCTCCGCGCTCTATAAAAAAAGACCACAGCCGACGCTACAGTTACGCTGTTAATTGCTATGGACGTTAAGGACTTAGTTTTACTAGTTTTCGCAGCTTTCGCGAAGCAAGATGGCGAGAGAACTGGACATGGGCGGTTGTGTTGGGTAAGAAAATCACTCGCTTTGCCTACAGCCGTTCGCATGAGAAAATATGATAACGTAGGGCTCCTGTTAATGTTTTGAATAGCTTTTATATTGAGGGAAATTGTAGTAACTTTGATTATGAAGCTTAACAGGGCCTCTGACCATGGTGCGCACTGTGCAGCAGTAGACGGGTGCCGATAAACATCGCACACGCCGCGACTACCGATAACCTGCAGCTCCACAACATTACGGCTAATGGCCTTGAAGGCTCTCAGGTGTGGCTTTATCTATAAAATGCGAAGAAGCACGGCATTTAGGTAAATCGCAAGAGGATTGGGACAATAATAGTTTTTTAGGGGCGAAGCTCCTTAGGGCGTGGGCTGTGCGTCCCCTGTAGCCTGTATGTAGCCACCTCTAGTTTAGTTCTTGCAGTGTTCACTAGATGGCGGTACCGTCCCCTGTATGTAGGGGACGGTACCGCCATACGTCAGCCATGGAGGAAAGGCTCCGGGCAGCCGAGAAGGGCCTATCGAAGGTCGTGAAGGGGAACGAAGACGCAGGTGACGGCGGAAGCATTATGGCGACGACCCACCGTGCGGGAGAGATGAGGGAAACAGGCATGACAAAGGCAGATACATTGGCCACAGGGCCCAGCTACCGGGAAGTAGTTTTGAGGGAGGGAGGGAGCAAACCAGCAGCCGTGATTCACGCTAGTCACCTAGTCAGCAGCCAGGTGCAGGTTTCAGAAGGAATGTCTGAACAGGTCATCATCGCCGGTGACTCGAATTTAGTCCGATGCGCAGCGGCAATCAAAGAAAGGGTGAAAGGCGACAAGAGAGTTGCGATAGGGACGTTCCCAGGACAAACGCTGGGGACAGTAATGAGTCAAGCGGGTGAACAACTCGCAGCTAAAGCTAACAATCGCAACCTCGTTGTAATTGCGGGAGGGTTAAATGACGTCCTAAAAAAAGAATCGTCAGGACTAGCGACGACCTTGGCTAAAGGGGTGGATGACATGCGCACCGTGTCCCCCCAGGTGCAAATTGTAGTATGCACAGTACCGGAAGTACCAGTACGCAACATCAACCTGCAAAGAGCGGTAGTCGACGCAAACAAAGAGATATGGCGAATTAGTCGAGAGAAGGGTTTCGAGGTAGTGGATTTAAACAGGGAAGTGCACAGGTGGGGTGGATTCCAAAGAGACAAGATTCATTTCGATAAGAGGCTTGGACACGAGGTGGGCTGGCGACTGGCAGGACGCGCAGTAGCTTTTTTGGGGGGCTCACGGGCCCTTCGGAGTCCGGGGTAGCTCGTAACAGGGAAAACAAACAGGAGGACGCTGTGACAGGTAGAATTGCGAAAAACCAGAAAAAAGGTAAAAGAAAAAGGAAAAAGGCGCGTGTTGCAATTAGTTACATAAACATGCAGGGTGGCAGAAAGAAGGCAAAATGGTTAGAGATTGAGGAGCAGTTAAACAAAGAACAGATAGGCGTGTATGCGGTTACAGAAACACACCTTAGAGACTTGGAAGAGCCACCACATATTAAAAATTATGTTTGGGAAGGGTGTAACAGGACCATATCGGAAAGGAAAGGTGGGGGTGTAGGAATGCTAATTCACCGCGGAGCCAAATGGGTTAGAGTGAAACAGACGTGTTCAGAGCACCTCTGGGTTCTGGGCACAGTAGGTGGAAAGGAAACGTGGCTAGGGGTAGCCTACTTGTGGACGGGGAATAACTGCAGAGAAAAGAATCAGGAGATAGTGGATTGCATGAGTGCGGATATTAAGTAATTTGGTAATGGGGCCGAAATCATCCTTCTAGGGGACATGAATGCCCACATACATGACCTTGACGGATATTCAGACACCAATGGGAAGTTATTACTAGATCTTTGCGAGCAACATAGTCTGGAGATAGTTAACACGGGGCCTAAATGTGACGGCCAGATCACATGGGAAGTCGGAAACAAGCAATCAAGTATTGATTATTGTCTCATGACTGAAGGAATTTACCACAAACTGACAGAAATGAGGATAGACGAGGAAGGCATTAACAGCTTGGGTAGTGATCATAAACGAATAACATTACAAATGGGATACGAAACTGAAAATATGAGCATGGAATCAAAGTCTGGCAGCTCGTATTTAAATGACAAACAAATAATAAATATAGCCGCAAGAGTCGAGAAAGAAGTAGGCGAAATACCAGGCAAGGACTGGGAGTATAGGGAGCTGTTACATCTAATGACGAAGGAGATAGGGAAAGAGAGGAAAACCGTTTGCTGGAAAGGAAAAAGGAAGCCAAAAAGTTGGTGGAACAAGGAAATCCGGGAGGCGATCGAGAAGCGACGCGAAGCATCACGGGAGCATAGAAAGGCAAAAAAGGAGAAGCGGCCGCAGGACGAAGTCAAAAAAATATGGGAAATATATTTGGAGAAAAAATCCCTTGTACAGAAATTGGTAGAGGCAAAAATTAAAGGTGAAAGTGAACGCTGGATGACAGAGATACACGAAAAAAAAGGAGGCCGCGCCTAGGATTTTTTGGAGCCACATAAAGGCGCTAGGTAGGAAGTCTGTCACAACGCAACAACATATTCTAGATGAAGGAGGAAATCAATTGGAAGGGTACGAAGCGCTAGGTTACATCCAAAAGGTAACAGCCGATTCGTTTCAAAAGAGCGTCCAGGGGATCTCCCCAGTGAGTAAAAGTGTGGCGGAGAAAGCAACAGAGGAAGAGCTAGTACTAGATAATTTCAACTGGAAAAAGGCCGAAGGAAAAATTCCAAAGCGCACTGCCGCGGGTTTAGATGGGATTCCCGTTAGCCTCATTAACGAACTAGGACATAACACTAAAGAAGCATTGTTAAAAGCAGTAGAAAAAAGCTTAAAGGACGGACAAATACCGGACAGTTGGCGACAAAGTAGAATGAACTTAATCTATAAAGGCAAGGGAGAAAAGGACAAGATTCGCTCGTATAGACCACTAACCATTACATCGGTACTATACAGGTTGGCGATGCAAGCAGTAAAAATGAAAATAGAAACATGGGCCGAACATAACGATATTTTGGGAGAACTTCAGAACGGATTTCGAGTCGACAGGCGGTTAGACGATAACCTGTTTGTTCTCACTCAGTGTATAGAAATATCTAAAATAGAGAATAGGCCCTTGTACGTGGCTTTTCTAGACATCACTGGGGCATACGACAACGTTAATCAGGAAATTTTGTGGGATATATTGAAAGGAATGGGCATGGGCGACGACTGTATACAGCTTTTGAGGGAGATATACCGAGAAAATACAGTTTGCATAGAGTGGGAAGGAATGCGTAGCAAAGAGAACGTTGAGGTTAGCAGGGGTCTGAGACAGGGATGTCCTTTGTCCCCACTGTTATTCATGCTGTACATGGTGAGTATGGAAAAAGCGCTAGAAGGTAGCAACATTGGTTTTAATCTGTCACACAAACAGGGCGGCATGATGATTGAGCAGAAGCTTCCAGGTTTATTTTATGCGGACGATATCGTCTTATTTGCGGACAGTCGAGATGATATACAGCAGCTGGCGAATATATGCGGAAGGGAAGGTGAAGCTCTTGGACTAGGATTCAGTGTAACGAAGTGTGGTTTGATGGTATTCAATGATCCCTGTGATCAGACGGTGTCCATACAAGGCCAAGAAATACCGAGGGTAAGTGAATACAGGTACCTTGGAGTATGGGTAAATGAGAGTGATAGATACATGGAGGTACAGGAAAAAGCCTCGGCAGCAAAAGGAAAGAGGAATGCGGCAATAATGAAGCACAGAGCGTTGTGGGGATACAATAGGTATGAGGTGCTTCGAGGTCTGTGGAAGGGTGTAATGGTTCCAGGACTTACTTTTGGGAACTCAGTGGTGTGCATGAGGGCAGAGGTGCAATCGGGAATGGATGTAAATCAAAGGACTGTGGGACGCCTCGCGTTGGGTGCTCACGGGAAGACGACAAACGAGGCTGTAAAGGGCGATATGGGGTGGGCAGGTTTTGAGGCGAGGGAAGCGCAGAGCAAAATAAGGTTCGAAGAAAGGCTAAGAAATATGAAGGAGAGTAGATGGGCAGAGAAGGTGTTCCGTTATTTGTATAGGAAGAGCGTGGACACACAGTGGAGAAAAAGAACTAGAAGACTCACTAGTAAATATACGGCTGGTATTGTGAGCCATATGTCAACAAAGAACGTTAAAGGAAAAGTCAGGAAGGCGGAGAGGATTTACTGGATGGCAGCTATGGAGAAAAAACCGGCTTTGAGTAACTACCGAAAGGGCAAAAATGAAATAAGGAGGGAGGCATTTTACGACAATTCAAGGGGAAGCGCTTTACTGTTTGAAGCGAGATCGGGTTGCCTTAGAACGCGTAGTTATAAAGCAAGATTCAGTAAAGAAGAAGAACGATGCACATGCTGCGGGAAAGATAAGGAAACGGCGGAACATGTTCTGATTGAATGTGGAGATATCCACCCAGGTGTACGTTTGGGCACGAACCTACAGGAAGCCTTGGGTTTTAGGGACAACAATGGAAAGCTGAACACACCCGCGATTGAAATAAGTAAGAGACGGTTAGAGTATTGGTGGCAGAAAATTAGAGAGAAAGGACAAAAATAAATATTGGAAAAATAAAATATGGACAGTGTGCCGTAAATGGCAGAGAACTTAAGCTGAAAATTTACCTTTTTTCCATTAAGATAGAATTTATCGAAGTAGAGGCATTAGGCCAACATAAAAAAAAGGAAAAAAGATTCTTTTTTTTTTGTCGAGCCTGGTGGCATACTTGTCACCACCCCGTTATAAAGGGGACGCTCATAGCATCCATCCATGTAGCCACCTCTAGTTTAGTTCTTGCAGTGTTCACTAGATGGCGGTACCATCTCCTGTATGTAGCCACTTCTCGTTTAGTTCTTGTAGTGTTTACTAGATGGTGGTACTTGTAGCTGATGATGAAAAGATGCAAGATGTTATAAACTAGAAAGCGGTACTTGTAGTTGATGAAAGACGCGAGATCTTATAAAATAGGAATGATGTCACATATGGCGCGTGTCATTGGTTGAAGGCAATCGTTCGATTTAGTGCGGCGATGTACGCTAGGGGGAGCGATGTAATAAAATCGAGTGGGCAAAATGTACAGAGGATTCATGGTTTACCAGGTTTACCTCCGGAGCTTCGCCCACTCATCATCATTCACTTCGTGGATATGGCGGAATTTTTTAAATATTCACGTTGGTCTTCGCGATCGCCGGAGCTATCTCGGAGGCCTCAGTTTTGCATCTTATTGTACACCGAGAAAGCGGACACGCACACATCCCCGTTCGCACTATATACAAAGGTATGACAACCGTCATGAGAACATTCTAGCATGCTTGTTAAAACAGTTCAACACACAGGAAGCGAGAGATCGAAGGAGAATGCAGCTGCAATGGCAAAAATCGCCAGGGTTATTCGTGCTGAATAAAGTGAACTTCGTAGCACTGATCGTAAGATAGATTGCTCGTCCATTCACTTCATCACTTTGGCATCTTGTGTATGCCCAAGTTAACGCATTTAGGCGTTACCGAACGAATGTCGGAGTGGTTGCCTGTAAATAGATGTCATGAGATGCTCGCTTGCACCTAAAGTGCCAGTTGCAGTACGCCAAATTAACTGAAAATCTTTCGCATTGTACCCACAGCTTGTGTTGATGAGCTTCCTACTTTCGATTGATTTGATTGATTTGTGCTGTTTAACGTCCCTAAACCACCATATGATTATGAGACACGCCGTAGGGGAGAGCTGGCTCCGGAAATTGCGACCACCGGGGGTTCTTTAACGTGCACCCAAATCTGAGTACACGCGCCTACAATTTTCGGCCTCCATCGAAAATGCAGCCGCCACAGCCGGGATTTGATCCCACGACCTGCGGGTCGAGCTTCCTAGTTTCCTAGAGCGAGGTTGGATTGAAGTAAAGAGCTTGCCAGGTCCTTGATTTTCAGGAAACGGCGCCTCAAGGTGAACGGTAGAGGAGGGCCTATGGACGTTCGCTTGTGGACGACCCAGTTATGGCCGGCGCGTCGGTGGGGGTGCTAATGGCAGCGTTTTTTTTTTTCTTGCAGTGTCGCCTGGGCAGTGTCTGACGTCTGACAATGCCTGCAATGAAGTGGTCTTGGTACGAAGGGAAGAACAGCGAGCCGAAAGTGTCCGACCTTCACGTTTGACGGGAGGGTTTCACCTTTGATTACGATCTTCACGCAACGTAACTTGCTGAGACGAAAAACATTTGTAATGATGGTGTCTTTTGTAGCGGGCTTGTTCAGGACTGGCAAGTCTGCGTTGACAATGGTAACATCATACATTACTGCAGTGATGACTTCTTTGCCGAGCAGTATGTGAGATCGGACTGCCATGCCATTGAGCTCTGTGACCTTGCGCAATATATCCAGCGCAGCCGCGTGGTTGACATCAATGGCTCAAACATTCTTGCGCGTATTCACTCTGACGTCTTCAATTTCGCGCGGCCCAAGTGCCTCCAGCTGTGCAGACTCGGCTTGTCTGCTGAGGTGCCTCATATTGTCTGTGGCGAGAACTGGCATAAACAAGATAGTGAATGCCTCGATACTACGCGAAGATCTTATGGTGGACGCACTCGAATCGAATCGCGTGCTCAGAAACCGTCTCTTAGCATTGCGGCTCCTCACCAGCACGCAGGTGTCACCATCTGACTCTTCATGTAATAGTTCAAGCTATCGTCACTCCCAGCGTCGCTCTCGGCACCATTGTGCTTACTGGAGGCGTCTTCCACGGATGAGACTGTTTTCACAACAAATCTGTTCAGAGTGGGGCCTCGCCTCAGTGACGTAGAGTAACGGGTGGGGCCTCGCCTGTATGGCGTAGGCACCATTTTATTTATTTTTTTTGCGGCAAGGTGGCGGCATAGAGTTTCCAAATATACAATGAAGGGAACTCTGGCGCTAGTGTCTATGGAAACTGCAACACATGACGCTTCAGCAAGCATGGAAATGATGGGTGTGGTACACACATTTGTCTAATCTTTGTACTTCTGGCCTGCTCTTGGCTCCATGTGTGTTAGTGTGGCTTGGAGCTGCTTTCGCACGAAAACAAAAATAAGCAAATTTTTATCATGTTCACTCTGTCCTCATCTCAGCACACTGTTTTAAACCGTAAAGTGTGCTCAATATATATAACAATGCCTACTTTCTAGGTGGACGTACCCCAAGTCATGCGGCCATACAAAAGAAGGTCACCTGAAAGCAGACAAGGTCAAGCAGCTGCAAGAGGCTTTTGATGCAAAGGAGCTGACTGTGACCAATGAGACGCGAATATACCTTAGAATTGCCGGCAGCAGTTCTAATTCTAACCATGATTTCGAGGACGTGGAAGCTCTTAGCCAAAATATGGACAGGAACGTTGCTTAGCAAAAACCAATGATGACAGCAGAAAGAATCCCGTGTGTTTCGATTGTGAAACAGTGCCTGTACTATTACGTGTACGATGTACTTTTTGCGAACAAAGAAAAGCTTGATAGCAGCGGCAGCGCCTTTTTCCCAACACATTGTGACATACGCAACCAGATCCAAGTCGTTTTCGGCAAGACAGCTTTAGCACAGTTGATCAAGATATTCCTAGCATCCTTATTAAAAAGATCAGAGCAGAGCAACCCGAATTAGTTGTTGTTTATTAGCCATACGCATCACGCAGCTTCGTGGGTAGCAGCTGCTTAACAATGTAGAAAATACACCCTTGAAAATTAGAGTGACGTTCTCTCTATTTAGGAAGAAACGGCGATGTCACCAATGTTTGTCTTTAAATGAAGAAACGTTCCTCCTTTTGCCACGGAGAAATATGTTCATCCCTACAAAAATCAAGATGGCTGACCCCAGGTTAACGAAGCTTGGCAGCTGTGACACAATGCAGTTCGCTTACCCAGTCCTCCCAACAATGCAGGTGTTCCTTGTAACTGTCGCTCGCCTGCTGATGCCCGGCCTGGCAATCACTTCGTTGGATCCATCATCAAACTGCACCTTCCTGCCTGGCAATGGCGAAGCAGGCACTGTCCCGCCCCCCTACGCTACCGCTCCGACGCTGTTGCCAGCACCGTGGCTTGACTACTCCTCCCCCACTTCACCTTGGACAGCCCCATCGAAGTCAACATCACCACTCCGAGCACCTATATATCGCGAACGGTCACCGGCGTCAGCTTGTGGGCTTGGCAGCTGTGACACAATGCAGTTCGCTTACCCGTTCCTCCCAACAATGCAGGTGTTCCTTGTAACTGTCGCTCGCCTGCTGATGCCCGGCCTGGCAATCACTTTTTGGATCCATCATCAAACTGCACCTTCCTGCCTGACAATGGCGAAGCAGGCACTGTCCCGCCCCCCTCCGCTACCGCTCCGACGCTGTTGCCAGCGCCGTGGCTTGACTACTCCTCCCCCACTTCACCTTGGACAGCCCCATCGAAGTCAACATCACCACTCCGAGCACCTATATATCGCGAACGGTCACCGGCGTCAGCTTGTGGGCTTGGCAGCTGTGGCACAATGCAGTTCGCTTACCCGTTCCTCCCAACAATGCAGGTGTTCCTTGTAACTGTCGCTCGCCTGCTGATGCCCGGCCTGGCAATCACTTCGTTGGATCCATCATCAAACTGCACCTTCCTGCCTGGCAATGGCTAAGCAGGCACTGTCCCGCCCCCCTCCGCTACCGCTCCGACGCTGTTGCCAGCGCCGTGGCTTGACTACTCCTCCCCCACTTCCCCTTGGACAGCCCCATCGAAGTCAACATCACCACTCCGAGCACCTATATATCGCGAACGGTCACCGGCGTCAGCTTGTGGGCTTGGCAGCTGTGACACAATGCAGTTCGCTTACCCGTTCCTCCCAACAATGCAGGTGTTCCTTGTAACTGTCGCTCGCCTGCCGATGCCCGGCCTGGCAATCACTTCGTTGGATTCATCATCAAACTGCACCTTCCTGCGTGGCAATGGCGAAGCAGGCACTGTCCCGCCCCCTTCCGCTACCGCTCCGACGCTGGTGCCAGCGCCGTGGCTTGACTACTCCTCCCCCACTTCACCTTGGACAGCCCCATCGAAGTCAACATCACAACTCCGAGCACCTATATATCGCGAACGGTCACCGGCGTCAGCTTGCGGGCTTGGCAGCTGAGACACAATGCAGTTCGCTTACCCGTTCCTCCCAACAATGCAGGTTAGTAAGCACAGCAGTCTTTACGCAAAAAAATCTAGTGATTACTTTCTAGTCCAGCTGCCGGGCACACAGTGTCTTGTCGCTATCATTGCCGAGTGTTTATATGCCGTTTACTCTGTACTCTTGTTGTTATCTGGTGACGTTGAAACTAACCCTGGTCCGGAAATGAACGAAATTCTCGCAGAACTCGGAAAGATTAGCGCTGGACAAAACAAACTAATATCCGATTTTGAAGAAGTAAAGCAGCAACTGCTCACAACCGACAAAACATTGTCAGATCTAGGAAAGCGTATGACCGAACTAGAACGCCAATACCAAAATATTTTGCCCATACGAGCTGACATTGCCGCAATTCAAGCCGACACTACCGCAACCACGCACTTAGTTTCCGAACTTGAAAAACGACTGGATGACGCAGAAAACCGGTCACGCCGCAACAACTTAATCTTCTATAACCTTCCAGATACTAACGCCAACGAAACAAATATTGCAACAGAAGAACTTATTATTAACCACTGTCTCGAACACTTGAAAATCAAAATTGACCCGAAAGAAATTGACCGAGTGCATCGCCTCGGCCGCCACACCAATGATCGTTGCCGCCCGATAATTGTCAGGTTCACATTCTACAAAACCAAAGAAAACACCCTATCAAATGCAAAAAAATTGAAAGGAACAGATTTCAGCATTGGCGAAGATTATTCCCTCTCAGTTCGTACTGCCCGCCGTCATCTCGTTGCTTTCGCAAAGCAGAAATCAGGTAAATTTCAGATCCGTTTCAAAACTTTGTATATGGGTTCCAAACGGTACATTTTTTACCACAGATCACAATCGGTTATAGAAGTCGCATAGCGATCACCGCGCCCACAGAATAAACCCCACCACTGCCAAATCCAAACACGTCGTGAACTTTCTTTTTCTGTTATCTTTACTAATGTTCGTAGTCTCTTGCCGAAGTGCCAACTCGTGTCAAATGTTGTGGCGTCTTCCAACAGTAATATTTTGGTACTAACAGAAACGTGGCTAACCGATGAAGTTACTGACGCCGAAGTGCTTTCGGACTTACCCGATTATCAGTTATTCCGCACCGACCGCAAACATGGCCGTGGCGGGGGTGTGCTAATCGCTGTTGGCCCAGAACTACCCTGTTCTGCTGTTAACATAAAATCTGCCTTTGAAATTCTGTGGCTGGTTTACCACGCTTCCCCTCAAACATTCCTACTCGGGGTGTGCTACAGGCCACCGAGCACCAATACAGGTTTTTCACGTGATTTAAACAATATAATGAGCACACTCACGACCACCTACCCTAACGCTCACATTTTACTTTTTGGGGACTTTAATTTCCCGAAAATTGATTGGCATAACCCTGCACCCTCGTCGGCATACGATGTCGAAACGAAAGGTTTCATAGACGTTTGTTTGAATTTTAACTTATCTCAACTTGTGTCAGAGCCCACGCGCATATCAGGCGGCTGTGCTAACATCCTAGATTTAATACTAACCGACCGCCCAGATTCTTTATCGTCCATTTCATACCTACCCCAAATTAGTGACCACAAAGTAATACATGCAGTTTTTTCCTTCCCTCTTCAGCGGCGCGACAAACTCAAGAAAACAATTACCTTATACGATAAAACAAAGAACTCAAACACTTCTTTCCAGACTTTGAACATAGTTTTCACTCCCGATCTGTGAGCAATAATTGGGATATTTTTAAAAATAAGATGAATAAATTAATTAGCAAATTTATCCCCACAACATCATTCCGTAGCACGCCGCAGAAACCCTGGTTTACAAACAAAGTAAACAGACTAGCGAATAGAAAAAAGCGCCTTCTTCGCGCAGCAAAAGCAAACGAGACGCCTGAAGCTTGGGCGAAATACAACGCAGCCGAAAAAGAATATACTACCGCTATTACTAACGCAAAATATACGTTTTTGAACCAGGATTTACCAGGCATGCTAACCGATAACACACGTAAATTCTGGCAGATAGTGAACCCTCGGCCTACCAGCACCATCCACCTTACTAATGATTCTGGTCACATGCTCTCAGATGATCAATGTGCTGATGCTTTTAACAGCGCATTTTCATCTGTGTTTACTAACGAATCTAGCGTACCTTCCTCTCCTGCCCTGGTGCTGTTGACATCCTCTATGGGCTCAATTGTTTTTTGCGCAGGTAGTATTTCAAGTATCATTCAAAACATTAAACTGTCCTCATCAGGTAGCGTCGACGATATTAACTCAAAAGTGTTAAAAAATATCCATGACACCATCACCCCATTTCTGTGCTTGATGTATGCGCAGTCGCTCTCCACAGGCATTCTTCCAGACGACTGGAACATGGGCAAGGTCGTTCCCATCTACAAATCAGGTGATAAGAACTGTCCATTGAACTACCGTCCCATTTCTTTAACAAGCGTCCCATGCAAAATCATGGAACATGTCATTTACTCTCAGATTGTAAACTTTCTAGATTCCAACAACTTTTTTCACCCCAGCCAGCATGGTTTTAGAAAAGGATTCTTCTGCGAAACACAACTAGCAATATTTCTTCATGATCTGCATGCTAACCTTGACAACAACTTACAAACTGACGCAATCTTTCTAGATTACGCAAAGGCATTCGACACAGTACCCCACCAAAGACTAATGCTAAAACTATTCCAGTTAAACTTAGACCCAAGTGTACTAAATTGGATCAAAGCATTTCTAACTAACCGTTCTGAGTTTGTGCATGTCAATAATAAATCTTCTGCTTACCTCAAAGTAACATCAGGTGTACCTCAAGGTTCAGTTCTTGCCCCCTCCTGTTTCTGATATACATCAACGACTTACCCCTCAGAGTATCCTGCAAAATCCGCATGTTTGCAGATGACTGTGTAATCTATCGGACAGTAACTAACACTCACGACCAAAATCTTCTCCAGAACGATCCTAACCACATTCAAGATTGGTGCGATAATTGGCTTTTGTTTCTTAACCCTAACAAATGCAAACTTGTTACGTTTACCCGCCGTAAGAATCCTTTCAGTGTTTCATATCGTATCGCCAACGTCCCTGTACAATCACAACCATCCTACAAGTATCTAGGTGTCACATTGTATTGCGATCTCACTTGGAATGCACATATTACTAACGTCATTTCATCCGCAAATAAAACTCTGGGCTTCTTGAAGCGTCACCTACGTCATGCACCAAAACATGTGAAGTTGCTAGCATATCAGTCCCTCATCAGATCGAAACTCGAATATGCCTCCCCCATATGGAACCCGCCCCAAACATACCTCATTAACGACCTCGAATCTGTCCAAAATCGCGCCGCTCGATTCATTCATTCCCAGTACTCATACGACATCAGTATTTCATCCTTGAAAGCACAATCCGGTTTATCACCCCTCTCTGTTCGCCGCCGTATCGCCACCCTTTCTCTCTTTCGAAAATTTTTTTCATTCTTCTCTCAATGCAGCTCCTTACATCCTCCCCCGACATACATTTCACACCGCACAAGCCATCCATTTCAAGTGTCCCGTTATCGTAACAGAACTGCCGCTTTTTCCGCTTCTTTTTTTTCCCCGCGCCCATCAAGGATTGGAACGACCTTCCCTGCTCCATTGCTTCAACCTCCTGCCCATCATCCTTCGCGACAAATGTTACTAATCACCTGTGCTGCAAAAACTAACGTATTCAAATGTTCCCTTTTCCTGTGTATCCACCCCTTATGTAATACCCCCGAGTGGGGTCCTTAAGGAAATAAAAATGAATGAATGAATGAAAAATGAAAATGAAAGCGAGTGGGCTTAGCAAATGCATCGATTCTCGACTAATTAGAAGTACACGGCACTGACAGTTACAAAAAACGGTCCCGCTGAACTAGATATCAATATAAATGATTATAAAAAGAAGCAAAGAACCTGTGGTGATGAAAACATCGTGAAAAAGAATGACGGAGCTAGCAGGTTTTGTTCAGCCAGCTAGGCGACGTTCATTTTGAAAGACACGGATACTGCAGGGTCCTCACCCTAAGAATGCATGCTTGGCTGATTTCTGACTGATTCAAATAGTGTAGGGACGTTATCCACGCATTTGCGGGGCCGCAGATCATGAGATGTGGCTTTAAACCATAGAATCCATCGCAGTGAAACTTTTCAGATTCAGTAGTGCTGTTTTGATAGATAGCTGCTCAACGTTATATAAGTAGCTGGAGTGTGAGAGGGTCACTGCCGTGAAGTAGGTGGTAGCTCGCGCCATCTGGAGGGACTGGACGATACTCAAAGAAATGTTGCCGGCGGCGACGTACATTGTCATACCTACCAGCACAGTTCCCTAGCGGATAGTTGGTGACTCAGAGCATTTATGGACTACTCATGGACACCGGACGCCTAATACATGCTGATGCATTGCTTGTAGTTACGCATGCACACAAGGACACATAGTACACATTGTACGCATTGATAGTGAACTCATTCAACAAAAGTACAATCAACAATATTTGCAGCGGCACACACTCTGACATGTTTACTCACACCCTACTGCCAAAGCGCACAAGCTTATATAGCAATTAATTACAACTGACCATAAAGACACGACTTACAAGTAAGCTTTGGTCAACTTTATTTACAATTGGTGGCCACACCAGAACATGCGCACACGTAAATATGTTGTATCTGATTCTAAGACAATCAGTAGTTTTCAAGAGCTGCACAATGAAGAACGGAATAATTACTAGAGCTAATGAGGTTTTCACGAAAACGATTAGCCCAAGCTATGCATAGAATGCCAACGACATTCCGAACGGTGCAGCGTCTGTCGACCACTGCCACAATTATTTATTTCTTGAAGCCGCCGAGAAAGCAAACGCTTGCCGCACGCCAGCCAATTCGGTGGTCACATCTTTTTTTTTTCTACCACATAATACTCGGAGCGGGCGCAGCATGCAGCCAGACTTGGTCTCCGTCGTGGTAGGCGTTCTATGGTCGCGTCGACCTTGTTTAGCTGTTTCGTGTTAACGTTTGCTTATATTCTTTTTACGTGCTTACCACAAGTGTTAGCGTTAGCCATGGACACAGTAAGCTACTAGTCCTTCAATGACAATGTTTTTGATGCGGTAACGACCGTCTTAGCAGTGTGTACGTACGTTACAACGCGGGTCATTCGAGAGAAATGAGAGATGACCTCGCACCTAACGGTATTCTTTCGTGAGCGACTGCAAAGGCTGTTGATGTCGCGGCAGCTCGAGTACTTGAGTTCAGGTACTAGCGCTACAGTGCACGAATTTACTATAACAATAGAACATGCTGTGCCTACATTTTTCTCTTCTTCAGGTGCGTCACGCCATTCGCCTCGCGTGTGAAGTTGCAGTCATTGTGCGTGCCGCAATTGTGTTGTTAGCGCTGGGGCTGTGGTGGTTACTATTTCTCTGGATTTAGAAACCTTTTTTCACAAAGGTTAGTGAGTATTAGTACTTACCTGCTGTGCACAGCAGTTAGTAGAAGAGCATGTTGTGTTGAAATTCTCACGACAAAGGAGAATGATGGACGAGAAAGGGATACTGCACGTGTGCATAATTCCGTCCTACCTCTCAATGCTGGCATAAGCAGTTCAAGACACATATGCAATGGAGCGTTTTGTTTAACTAACAGAAGTAATTGGTTTACTTTTTACAGAAGTGTAGTTATGATGATGTTTAAAACGTTTCTGATGGTTGTAACCCAGTCTGGCAAATAAACGCTCGGTGAAATTTCGCAGCCTTTTTCCCTTTCGTGCTTTCACCTACCGTGGTAGCATAGCCTAATTGGGTGTCGTGTGACTATGCTGGAGGACGCAGGTGCGACATTCGGCCGCGGTGGCCATATGTGAATGGAGTAAAAGCAAAAAACACCCATATGGCAGTAGCGGAGCGTATAACTCCATCAATTGTATATCATCGTGCTTTCACGCATGGACTGTACAGTGGTATCAGGTTTCGTAGAATGTTGAAAAATTAAGTGTGATGCTTTTTTTATGCGCCTCGTTGAATTCATGAGTGCTATTAGTGCCATGCGAAACTAAAAGTGCGTATGCTTACCGAGTATGTCAATACGCAAAAAACCTATTATTTGTGTACAGTCCAAGGTAATCAATAAAGCACGACTGTTTAGAGAAGCAGAGCTCTTTGTATTTGCGACGAATCGGTATAGTGAAAAGTACGAGTCACACAAGGATGGTGTGCGGAGCATCGTGCGAGTGCCTGGCAATAAAAAAAGAGAGGCTTTTACTCTACACCAATAAAACAAGAAATGTCATTTCTGCATTGCTTGCTTGAATCTCTGGTAAAAGCAATGGCTCGCGACTGGCTGCGGCCAGCTAGGCTCGGCGTGTGCATTCATACGGGCAAGACCACCGTTTTTTAGAAGAAACTTGAACACTGAGGTAGAAACGTTGCTTCTTTGGTCCTTGCTGCGACAGGGCGCAACGGGTAAAGCGCCCGAAAGGAAGAAGGTCACTGCGCGAAAGTAGAAACGGAGCCTGTTTCTCCATTCCCGCTTCCCCTTTTTTAGAGTGTATGGCTAGTTTTTCGAAAGGGTGCCTTCTACTTTCTCTTTTTCTTTACTTACACTGTCTTCTCCGTCTTTGAATGTTGAGCCGGGCTGTCATATGGGATAACCTTACAACTCCCCCCCCCCTCTTTTTTTCACAAAAACGTCGAGCGCTGCACGACTCGTTGTGCCAAGCAACTCTTCTTTTTTTTGCATTCCTTGTCTCTAGGATCGTCACTTTGTTTCACCCTTCTCTTTGTTTTTCTGGAAGCACCACGTCCCGCGAGGAGATTAGTATACTTGTAATTATATATCAATAACCATTCATCCAATCAAAATAACATTTTCACAAGTATTAGTGCATGTATGCGTTCTAAAAGTCTGTACCGCTTACAATGCCCTAACTCATTTCACTAGATTTATAAAGAATTAACACCAATTTTAGTTATTAAAGATTTAGTAGTTCATCTCACATATTCTGTCAAAATTTTTACGCAGTGGCAGGCCTCAGCCTGGCAGTTATGGAAGTTATTGATATTGAAAGCGGACAAAAGTTACTGTTTATTTGTACTGACAAGACCAAAAATATCTTTTTACCAGTTAGGTTTACTCATAAAAATTATCAACGTTTGATAGAATCAACCCAAATCTATGATATTATCTAGTATTTAGGTTATCAGCGCTCCAAATAATAAAATGACTTTATTCAATTTACCGAAGGTAATATGGCGTTAATGCTGCGAAAAAAAAGGACGAGTACAAAAGAGTGATCAACCACAAGCGCTTTTGGTGTTCATTTTTTGCACTACATTTACTCCGTAATGAATCAGTACCAATTCGTTCACCTCACCGTTTTGCTTTACCGAAGTTATATTAAGAAAAAAAAACACGTAGTCCAAGCAACGCATTATTGGAATTGCGCTGAATTTTCACTGACACGTTGTGAAATTAGCCAAATATTGATCACATATTTGGTTTGTCAACCCAAAATTATCTAATCTTAGCATTACCCGACAAGAATAACACAGGTAATTCAATGAGAGCAGACTCAACAATTTTTTCACCGCACCAGCAACTGCCGGGTCCCTCAACATTCGCGAGATCACAATGTGTCGTTCACTGGCACGCACCATCACACGATTACCGTTCGTACGACTCCCTTCTGTTGTTAATAACATTCATTGCTGCTTGTCGCTTGTCATAACAAGAAAGTGCTCAAACCAATTTCCTTTTCTTCAACGCGGCCTAATGCTTCGCACAATCCTCACTGCACCGGCTTGGTATGCGTCATGTTGTTTGTGGAGAACGGCCCTTCGGCGGTGAGGCTGCCTACGTCACTCTTCGAACAGCCAATGAATGCCAGTGAGCGATACCAGGAGCCATTGGGGAGCATTTATCGAAGCAAAAGCGATGCGCGGGAGCATTTCCGGAGGAACAACGGGAGCATAATCAAGGTATTGGCCCCGTTTTTGTGCGGTTTCCTTCATCCGGTGATTACAAGAGGAAAGCGGTTGAAAACGATTGTATTTGCTCCGGTACAACCCGGTTTGAGTGAGGTCACCCGAGTAGAGCGGGCGCATCCTTCTCCTATATTTCTTGTACATTGTACTAGGACATATGAACTGGATGAACCAGCCTCTATGTGCCCCCGTACCATTGCCATGACCTTTTCAACTACCTACACAACCTCAGTTCTCCCGCCACACGTTCCTCAAAACTCCTCGTAACTGATTGTATGTCAGGCCTTCCATGAAGCAAGATTGCCACACCTGGGCGTACTCTTGACATTTATTGCCAATGCGCGAAAATAACCAGGTGCATCACATCACCACTTGGAGCATTTTCTCCAACCTTCAGACAGTTTAAGCATGTCCACTTTGCCATGACAAGACCCGTAGCGCAGCTGCACTCTATCGGCAGTGTCTCACCGCATTTTATCGGTATGCTTGAATCCCTAAAGCATGACCCGTCAAAGGAATCACCATTGAATACTTCACATTGACTTTCTTCGCCCACTGGGTTGCTGGCTTCGGTGCCCTTCGCAGCAGCATCACCGCCAATGATGACAGGATGAAAGGGGGGGGGGGGGTGTCCGCCTCGTTATATTGTTCTCCGGCGTGACACTGATACATGCTCCTCATCGACACCGATAACTGACAGCGCTGCTACCACAGTGCCACTAGAAGATTAAGGTGCCGGCGGTTGCTATGAAACCAGGAAACTAAGCTTTCATTGCTCCGCTCCTTCAGACCAGCGTACCGTCACAACGCGCGCCCCATGCTGCTTCTAGGCGGGTAGACAGCTACGTTTTTATGTTGTCATTCGTCCTTGTGCTGGTACAGTATCTCACACAGCGTAGTTAGGTGCTGTTCCCGCATTTTGCTGGTCCCCGAGTGATGTGTTGTACCACAAAATGTGATGAATTTTTCGAGGTTGCCTGCACGATAAAGCCGCGCCTACCCTCGCTGTTCTGCCAACGACGCCGCTAAGTGTAACAAGGTATGGCGCGTGACAGAACAATCCTAGGTGAAACGCAGATTTATCTTTGCTGAACTTGAACAAATAAATCCTTTTGATGACATGGGAGACACCTATAGGCAGATGAAGAGCTATTTTGCTGTAGTTTACAGGCGCAACTTTGTGCAACGTATTTTTTTCTGACCATTCAAATTAGGTGAGGCGGAAATCTGCGAAAAGCGTCATCCAAAGATTTTTTCGTTGAAGGCGGCTAACTAGGAGACCATGAGTGCAGTGGGAGTACAAGACTCAGACTGAGGATGAGTGTCCCCTAATTAGCTCGGACCCTTCTGAATATTTGATTTCAGAGCTTGTAGGAAATCACTGAACTTCTCTCACAGAAATTGTCTTCAAGAGCCGAGAAGAAATGTATTGGGAGGGTTGGTTCCTGTATTTTTAAAACCTTTTAGAAGTGCCGCTTCTATGCTGGTGTGACACTAGAGAACTACACCGAGTATTATGAGAGATCCTTTCCTTGGCAATTTCCTGCTTAAAAGTTCGATATATATCTAGTGCGGACTTTTTAATGATGCTGAATCTCCACATATCGGGCTCAGCTTCTTTCAGCTTCTTCTTAACCGATAATTTTTTTGGTTTAGCCTCCTGCTGTTTGCTAGGTATGTACGACAATTTTCTAGTTCGCTTCCTGTATTTTGTATCGATATTATTCATGTACATGTAGCTGAATACCTTCCTAGCCCAACGCTCCTCCTCCAATTCTCTCAATCGCTTCTCAAATTTTATCTTGCTGCAAGCTTCCCTGCCCACAAATGATGTCCATCCAATATCACCTTGTATGCCCTGATTTGGTGTATTCACGTGAGCTTCTTAGGCAAGCCTACCTATCCCACGTTGCTTAATTTCTGATCTTGCTTGAACTTCTGATCTCATGGACAAGAACTCATTGCCGAACGTCAGACCAGGAACCATGACTCCTTTCCATATTCCTCTCACAACATCACAGCTATTGTAATTCCACATTGCCCTGTTTTTCGTCACCGCTGCATTCCTGTTACCTTTAGTCGTCACGTATATTTCGTGTTTCCTTAGGTACTCGGTCGCATTACTTATCAATACACCCAGATATTTGTATTTATCTGTTATCTTTACCATGACCTCCTGTATTCCAAGCTCACTACCTTTATTATTGTTAAAAATCATGACTGCTGATTTTCCTTACTGAATCTGAAATCTAACCTATCTTCCTCATTACTGCAGATGTCCATAAATCTCTGCAAATCATCCGTTTTGTCGGTGATTAGCATCATATCATCTGCGTACAACAATGCTGGTTGTGCCTGTTCAATGAGTTTTCCTTGTTTGACGAAAGATAGGTTGAAGCCCAGTCTTCTTCCCTCTAATTTGGCCTCTAGTTCTTGTCGGTACATTAAGAATAACAAGATTGACAGAGGACACCCCTACCTAAGCCCCCGTTTTGCCTCTTCGGGTTTGGACACCTGTTTTTCCCACTATGTAACTGCATTGTGACCGTTGTAGATACCTTTTAAAATATTATCGACTCTATCTTCCACACCTACTGTGTCCAGTATTCTCTACAAGCCCTCTTGAACCACAATATCGTACGCTCCCTTGATATTAAAAAATGCTAGCCAGAGGGGCGTGTGTACGTTTTCTGCTATTTCGATGCACTCATCAGAGAAAATAGATTGTCTTCCAACCTCCTGTGTTTCCGAAAGCCATTCTGCAGTTCCCCCAGAACCCCTTCGTTCTCTAGCCATACCTGCAGTCTTTCCTTCATAATCAGCATCGCCAGCCTGTAGACCACTGATGTCACTGTTATAGGATGGTAGTTGTCTATGTCAGGTTTGCCCCCCTTGCCTTTATAGATCGTGCTTATCCTGCTAAGTTTCCATTCATCGGGGACTTCACCATCGCTTATTATATCGCTCACAACCTCTCGAAGCCTGCTTAGACTTTGAACCTAATGTCTTTATCAGCATATTTGGAATGCCATCTGGGCCTGTTGATGTGCTACTATGAAATCTCTTCTCAGCCCTTTCCCACCCTCGATGTGAAATTGGAGCCATTGTGCCACTTGATTCATTCTTGTCTATTGTGGTGCATAAAGCAATTCTTTGTTGAACATTCGGTCACCCTTGTTCCTAAATATTCAATAGCTTGCACCTTGAGATGTAGTTATAAACCTCTGCTCTAAACACGTCTCATTTCATAGGGAGTTTAGATGGTTCCAAACTTTCGTAGCTGAATTTATATCTTTTTTATGTACCTCTGCCAGCCACTGAGCTACCTTTTTTCAATATTTTCATTGATCAGAAGGTAGCTCAGGGGATTCTGCAGCTGAGAATGATATCCGATTTTTTTCAACATCATCTGTCGATTCACCCCGCTGCTTAGCATGTCTGTGTTCCCTAGAAGCTTCGTGGCGTATTGCTATGGCTCTCCTAACTTCCTCATTCCACCAACTCTCGGGTTTGTGTCTTCTTTTCTGCGGTGACTTGTCACGCGCCTTAGCAAGCTGCAGCTCATACAGTCTAATTATATTTGTGTACGTCCACCCTGTTTTATTATCTTCAGTGATTACTTTCTCAACTCCTTTAGTAGGTATTTCTATTTGCATTTCTCAATAAAACTTTTTCTGTAGTTACTCATCTTGTCTCCTTCCCTCTTTCACTGCTTTTTGAAAACTTAGCTTGATACATTTGTGATTACTACTCAGACTTCTGGAGCCACATTCATCTATGTTCCGTCCCCCGAGCCTATAATACATCCTATGTGACAACAGGGCGTAATCTATCGTCGACTGTAGCCTTCCTACCAACCATAGTATTTGTTTTTCACACTTTTCGGTGCTGTTTCCAATGATCAAATCATGCCTTTCACACATATCCACGATCGTTCTGCCTGTTGGGTCGGTATACCCATCTATATCGTCTATGTGCACATTCATAACTCCTAGTATAATTATCTCGCACTCTCCGCCTAATTCCTCAATATCCTTTGATATACACTCTACCACTGCCTGGTTTTCCTCTCTCGCCTTTGCTCCCGTCCACAAGTACACGAAACCAAGGAGTCTCATTTGCCCTGCCACTTTCCCTTTTAGCCATAAATATTCCTTGCACTCCTGCTTGACCCTTTGCCAGTCTGTGCTGTTATGAATGATTTCCCCATTAGCAACCCCCTTTCTGCCCACTTTTGTTCTATTACAATATTCCCACGCGTGGTCCAGATTGTTTGGAGGTTCCGCCATATCTCTAAGATGTGTTTCTACAAAACCGTATACCATCGGCCTCTGCTCCCTTAGCTGTTCTTCTATCTCTCCAACTTCAGCCTGTTCCTGCCACCCTGTATGTTAACATACCCTTTGTCTGAATTGGCTCGGCCCTCAAAGCTATGCCTATTTCTGCCCCGGACTCTATCTATCTTAGATATTGGTGCCACTTTGAAATCGTATCTGCCCATACCACCTGCCAAAGAGTCTCTCTGGTTGTTTTCCTCGTTACTAGCTATCCTGCACCCTGAAGGGCCCATGTGCTCCCGAAAAAGCTACTGCGTGTCCAGCGAGACGACAACCCACCTCATGACCTAGCCGCCCATCGAAGTGAAATCTGTCTTGTTAAAACCACTTCACCTATGCACCTCTCTTTTTATTTCCACTACCTCAAAATTTTTCTCTTGACTTTCCCACCATATCTCTTGATTTGCGTTGACAACCGCTCTTTGCAGGTTGCCGTAACGCACCGGTACCTCCGGTATTGTGCATATTCCTACCTGTACCTAAGAAGAAGTGGCGCGCCTGTCATCGACGCCTTTGCCAGTGTGGTCGCTAGTCCTGGCGTATCTTCATTTAAGACATCATTTACACCGCCTGAACTTATCATGAGGTTTCCTCTATCAGCTGTAGTTTTAAGTTTTTCGCTCGCTTGCCCCATGACTGCTTGCAGCTTGCGTTTTAGGAACGTCCCTTCTGCAACCCTCTTGTCACCTCTTACCCTCTCTTTGATTGCTTCTGCGCATCGATTTAAATTCGTGTCCACGGCAATTATGACATGCTGTGACTTTTCACCTGAAGCATCCTGCACCTGGAGGTTACTTGCACCTTTGCAACAGGCTGCTTTGTCTCCGCCCAACCCCACCAATACTTCGCTGAAGCTGGGCCTTGAGACAATTGAACCGGCTGAACCTGTTTTTTTTCCAAACTTGCTTGCTCTTCTTCCTCCGCCGTTCTGGTTGAATGCTATCTCCGTCGGCCACTCCTTTGTTCACCTTGGCTAGTGCTTCCTCGGCGGACTTCAACCTTTCTCTCATTGCCATCGTTTTCTGTTGATCTGTCACCAACGCAGTCTCCAGCTTGGAGATTCACATCAGCAGTTCACTCTGGGCAACCTTCATTTTCTCCATTTTTTTCCTCGACCTCACATTGCCTGCACTTCGCGTTAGCCTCCTCTCCACTCGGTTGTGCACTTTGGTCTGGTTTCAAACCCACCCCACATCCTGAACATTTTGGAGCTTTTTTAACCAAGTCTTTATGAAACCAATAGGCCTTGTGACTTTTCTCACTCGATAATTACAAAGCACGATTCCTGCCCTACGAAGACGAGAAAGTCTAAGCTCTACTACAGAAACTTTGCGTGTTCAATGTACGTGCACCGTTCCCACAGGGTGGCAAGAGAAAAATTCTCAAGGAAACAAACACACACTCAAACAAACTAGTAATTTTCTGATGACTGACCCCCGAAAATGCCGTACAATGTAATAAGTGCTACGAAAATTCTAGCTGCTGCCTTATTTTATTTAAAGGCAACCTCAAACCATGCATAACCCCTTATCTGAGCTGTCGTTTGCGAGCCCTCAAAAACACGTCCATCCACCGTGCCAGTCAGAACTGAACTAAACTTAACTGAATTGTTCATAGACTGTTGCGCCTGCTAGCGCTTTTCAGGAGCGTCCTCTCGAGGATGATCAGTAAGTAGACGCTCTTTGGTTCGGCTATGCTAGCCTCAGTGTTAACGCGTAAACAAGAAGCAAACACAAACTACTTTGTGTGTTTGGTGCGTCAGTGGCATGATCAGTGAAAATGCCGGACCACCGATGACGCGATGAATCTGATGCAAAGTTTCACATCAGACTGACGCACAATTTTCGTAAAAGTATACCCCGTTATACCTGCGGACTTTTTTATCAATTAGGCCCACCTAACTTTCGGTCTCCCCTTTGTGTGCTTTCCTTCTTAGGGAATTTAATCAGTTACGCTTAATAAGCAGTGCTTTTGCAGCCTACGTTCTAAGTACCAGGCCTATGTACCATTCTTCTTGATTTGATTTATATCTCTAACACAGGTTTGTTACCAGACGCAATCTGCCCCCGTCTTGCCTCTTAAGGGTATACACCTCTCATTTTTTTTCCATCACTCGCTGCGTCGTACTCAATATAAGCTGAAGCCTGTTAGATTTGGATTGAATTGAATCTTTATTTCAAAAACGTATAAGAAAAATGGCTGTGAAAACAGGAAAAAAGCCCCTCTTTTGCTTTACAAAACAAGGGAGCTTGACAAAGCTTCTTTGCCCCGCTAACATCGGTAGAGTAGTATCACACGGTGAAAAAAAATAGAACAGACGTAAAAAACACCCCGAAAGCATAGTACACAAGCAAGTGAAACGCGGTTCATAATACAACGGCACTAATACAAAGTACACTATCTTTCCGGGTGCATTCAATAAAAGTTGTGGTCACAAAAACTTTTTAAAATGGTGGGCAATAATATATTATCATACGAAATAGGTCAGGACGAAATAGGTTTCGAAGAGAATTGAAAGAAATTTCGCATATCGAGGTGTGACAACCGCCGAACTTGTTAAGCACAGAAAACAATGCAAAGCTTACAACTTGAAAACCGTCAGGTACCGACCAATGTTTGTGGTTCCTTGTAGGGGAATGAGGAACATTTATGGGAAGGTTAGAAACTTCATGTAAAAACAAAATGCCACGCACAATCTTTGATTTGTAAAGCTTTAAAAGATGACGCTCGTACATGTTTGATAAGTGCATAATGCAACATGATACAAACAATTGTTCAGATTGCGTTCTGTAAAGAACATCGGCGATAGCTCCAAGTGCATTTTTCTGCTTGATGATCAGTTATTTTTGTATTGGTCGTTGTTCTATGTTTTCAAAAGAGTACACAATATTTTAACTGGCATTTTAACAGTGTGCATGGCACAATGTAAGCATCGTTTTTTCTGGCAATGAATGCTCAAATTTTCTGACACCGCAAACCGTACGTGTAAGTTCACTTTGATGACGCTCAGTGTGAGCATCCTAGAACATGAACTCATTAAAATTCACAAGTGTTCTAAAGGTGTCAGTAATCTGTAAAGTATTTTCTCTTTAGGTATGAGTTGCACTTGAAGAAAGAGCTCAATTTCTTACTCTGAAAAAATAATAAATACCAATCTTGTCATTCATCAGTCAAACCTTCAAGCCCCGGTTTCTTCAGCTTTTGTGCTTTCCCATAACTTTTTTCGCTTCCGTAGTGCGTTTGCACAAAAGTCATCCGAGACAGAAATGGCACTTCCTTTCAATTTCCTGCAGTTTTTTAACACCACAATTTTTTCTTTGTAATTAAAAAGCCTAATGATAACTGGGAGTACTTTTCCTTCCTGTTATTTGCCAACTCTATGTATGCGTTCGACTGTGGGTATGTTGAGCATAAGTTCTTCTCAGAATACATCAGTTAGCACTCTCTTTTCGATTTGTTCCATAGTTTCGTTACCACTTTCCGGAATAACAAACACTATGAGATTGTTTCTACGAGTGCAATCATCGACATCAGTCATTTTCTCATGGTGCACTTCAATTGCATTTGCTACATCTTTCAAAGTTGTCTCGAGGTAAGCGAGTTTTTCCTTGTGTTTCAATACAATTTTCCGTGTGTTCTCTACCTCAGACATCCTCTCATTTAGGTTAATTAGTTCTGAAGAGAAATATCATCGGTCAGTCCGATTGACTTTTGTCTTCCTTGGTATCTTTCGGCCTTTCCAAAAGTTTTTATTGCATATCGTCTACGTTACTACTAGGATTTGTTTTTACATCACCTCAGCGCAGCAATAACGTTTACAAACATGAAATGGTAAGATCAAGACACGTTTCGGGGCACCACACAACAACAATAAATCTATTACTGCTTCTGAAGTATTTCCCAAAGCCACTAACTTGAAAATACAAGACAGGGAGTTTAGGTGGCTTCATCTTAACAGATTCACCAAGCCCGATGAGCATCCGAAAAGTAGAACGATCGTAAAACGCGCAATTAGTATAAAAGTGTTCAACATCTTTGACAGTCTGTTTATGAATTACTTCTAGAACTGTTTTTCTGGGCCACCTGGTACGTAAGCTTGCTGAATATGTCATTCATCGCGCGAAGCTTCGAACACGAAGAGGGGAATAGAGAAAAATCACAGCACATCCGGGAAGTGAATGATGAGGAGTAGCGTGAAGCTTCGAAGGGTTTTATTGGTAAACCTTAAATCATCCGCTGGCCGCGTCCATTGATCTGCCTATCTGTGTGACTGTTCGTCCATTCGCCCATCCGTCCACCCTTTCGTGTGTCTTTCTGTTTGTCTGTGCATCCGTGCATCGTCTTCCTGTCTGTCTGTACGTCTGTATGTCCGCCCATCTACCCGTCCATGTGTCTGTCCGTCTGCATGTCTGTCTGTCTGTCTGTCTGTCTGTCTGTCTGTCTGTCTGTCTGTCTACCTGTCTGTCTGTCTACCTGTCTGTCTGTCTGTCTGTCTGTCTGTCCGTCTGCCCGTACGTCCATCCGACAGTCAGTCTTTCTGTCTGTCTGTTGGTCTGTATGTACGTCCATACATCCACCCGTCCGTTCATCTAGTGAAAACTCAAAGTACCGCAATATCGTATCTTTTCATTTGTTCCAAAGACTTAAACGAGAGGAGGCCACGCCTAAGGTAGCCTCGCCTTAAGAAGACAGAAGAGTGCCAACCACCAATGTTTATAGAGAGCAAAGGCTGCAAGTCAAGAAGGCTTCCAAGCATGCGCAGATGCTCGAAGAAGTACACCTCAATCTGAAAGATGTGTGCTGAAATAGGAAACTCGTATTCCTATAGCACACTCTATGTGTCACTGACAGAGGTGGGCCCCTTGGTTTCACTGTTAAATGGTTCTAATAGCGTCCTCATCGGAAGCTTTTAAACGCTTATAATAGCTTCCCCTCAGCTGCGGCTTGTCCTCTGCGGGACAAGCATGATGGTGCACTCATAGCCATCCTAGGGAGCATGCTAATAGCATAGCGAAACAGACGGTGCCGATCTTCCGGCGTATGTTAAGTCACGCTCAAGTTGGCCAGGTTTCGTACGTGTTATAATAGCGCACAAAAGCGGAGAATAAACTGTCAAGCAGCTATTAATTAGAAACATTTAACTTTAGATGGAAGAGAAACATCTACGCCAGTGACTGATAAACTGTGCTATATGATTGCCGATTATCCTTTTTTTATACACATATTTCTGGTTAACATGTATGTCGTCACTTCTTCCCGCATCTGCGCATGCTGGGAAGTTTTCTTGGATTGCAGCCTTTGTTCTGAATAAATAGTTGGTAGTTGGTTCTCATTTATATGTTTTTGTTTTCCTGTCTTCATGTTCCAAGCTTTGCACCAAAAGCAACATTTTCAGCGAATACTGTTCTATTTGAGGCCGGGTTTCAGTATGACATGTTCAGTGTGACATGACAAGTTTCAGTATGTCACACGTATTTTTTTGTTGGCAGTAACAACACTTTATTCAGGTTTTCTTTAGTTGTGGTAATCTATACCAAATTGAAGTAATTTAGATTGAATGTGAATAGCACGCAGTGCATTTGAATATTCGCCTTCGTGGGGCCTGGCGTTCACATTTATTACTGATAGAGTAGTTCATGACAATCTCCTGCACAGTTCTTCTACGAGCGAGTTTTAATAATGAGAGAAGAAAACGTAACTGCGTGTATATTGTGTTCGCTTCCGCTGCGATGTTTTTACGTTTTTATAAAAGAAGGTTTCATAGTGGGAGCGCAGTAATTCTTGCATGAAAATATATTAGCTTAAGTTTTTCATTGGTTAATCTTTATTTGTTTAGGCTGAAACATGTTGGCAGAACGAATTGCGTATTGGCTTCGTTCAAAGCAAAGATCACTCAAATTAGACTCCGAAAATAGTACGGTGTGGTCATCGGCATGTAATACAAACTTCACTGACTTATATTTACGAAGTCATTTATATGCACATTCAATAGGAGGATCCCAAAAATACTCTCTTGTGACACGCTATTTGAGATAGAAAGAAATAACCACTTAGAAGCCTGCAAATACATATATTGCTAGTGGTTGTGCAAGTAGGGTTTCAAATAACTCAGTGGTATTTCCCATCAATACCCCATTCAAACAACTTCTTTGCAAGAATATAGTGATTGAACGAGTGAAAACCTTAGATAAATGAAACAGCGCTTACCACGTGTGAAATATGTTATCTATGCTGTGTAATAATTCATCTGATATTTAGTTTGGCTGTTTCAGTGGAAGTTCTTTTTCGAAACACGCATTGCAAATCTGATGAAATCTGCTTTCGAATAAAATTTTCAAAAAAGTTAAAAAAACAGATGATTTTTTTCTAAATCTTTAAAAATTCTGAGGCCGGATATTGGTGTGTAGGTTTCCATGCGATCTTAGTCACCTTTTTTGCGTAATACAAAATTTCTTGATTTCTTCACTTCTTCGAGGAAGGCAGTAGAAACTATTCCCAAGTTGAAGATAAGTTTTAGAACAGAGGAGATACAGGCAATGATGCATTTTGGTGGCGGTGTCTGCATGTTAACATGTATGGCCCTCCTATGTCAACAAGTAAGGCTCTCCTATGAATGTACTAACAATTTCATTTTTAATGGTTGGAGTTGAAAACAAACTGCCACCTACAATATATTTCGAAAATCCAGTTTGCTTTTTGTGGCCAGATTTCCTGTTACCACCAGGCTTTGCAGTATTCACAAAGTATGTGTTACACTGTTCAGTCAACATAGTGCCAGTAAGACATGAGCAGTCAACCAAAGTAATTCCCGGTGTTCCATGCTTCTTGTCATGACCTAAAACAGAGTTCACCACCTTCTATAGATGGTTGGGCGTTCCTGACTGGCATTAATAAAAATAAAATAGTTTGATATAAGTTATTTTACCAGGCTTAGGCTCCCTGTTCTACCATATCTTTGTGATTTGAATCCTGCAAGCTGTAACGGGGTATCGCGTTCGCAGAATTACTTGATAAAGTTTATTTATATTTTAATTATATCGAGGCGCCCACGTGTGACTCATGATTTTTTTAGCTCTTTAGATTGATGAAGTTATTGAACGGGAAACGCTTAAAGTACATGCGGAGAAAGGTTTCAGAAATCTTCAATAAACCTTGTTTCAACCTTTCGTGTTCTTGTCATGTGAACCATCGCACCTACTTATTTCATGCTCAAATGACTGCAAAGCTGTTTGTGATAAGGGCTGAATAACAAGATGCTCAAAATTTCATTTTTAGTTAAAATGCAATCATATAAAGTATACACAGGCAGTGGACACATATACTTTATGCTAATGTGCCCGCATATGGTATCGTAATATCAATGTTTGTGATAACTCAGTCGAGCTTCGATGCAGCAGCAAGTTTCATACCAGTAGCACTACTCTATAGAGTACTAAAAATAATATAGCTGAGATATATAATGTCTGAATATCAGACGCTTCCCACCTTCTCATGAAAAGGTTCACGCTAAAGTAACCACTGAAAATTAAGTTCGAGTTCTTTACCGAGATACAACCGGCAAAATTTTCGAAAAAAAAACAAACAAAACTTTCTTTTGATCACGTGGAGGACGATATTGAAGGGTAATAAATTTTGTGTTTTTCCAGAGTGTCAGTAGTTCGTATTCAGCAGTCTTATTGCGAAAGTCCGGTAATATGACATGTGTTGGATCTTCTTTAACATAGATAGCGTGGCCACCAGCTCGCTGTTGAGACCTATTTAGAAAGCATTGTAACAAGGTAAACTTACTGCGGTGCTAATGTCACTGTACTATGTTTCGGAGATCAATAAGGCTAAATATTTGAACCAATTTTAGTGAGAAAATTATATATTTACTCATGATTTGAAGCATCTCAGTATATATTTATGTCCTGAACAAATAAAGACAATGAACATTTTCAGGAGACAATGTACTTTATTACGTCCAGAACATAAAAACATTCTTTGCTGACAAGGCCAATGTGACGTGAAAAGGCAAATTTGTGGCAATTCATTGGAGTAGAGACGAATATATTTGACAATCACAAACTCATCAATTTTTATCAAGCTCAGTGCAGTCAGCCGTCAGAGTCATGGCAGCTTTATCAAACTACTTCGCAAATATCCTGCCACCGAATTTTCACGCGCACTTCTGCTTGTAATCATGTTTGCGTCTTATAGCCATACCTATTAGTGACTTTAGCTGAGGGTGCAAATGGTCACTAACAAAAATGGCATCCGAGGTCTTAAGCCCGATTTGAAAATTTGTGAGCACTGTCTTTTTCGCTTTACTCTGGGTCACGTTATTTCGTGCACGAAAAATGAACTGGACGATAATGTTTGTTTCATGGGGATATCTTGAGGACACACGATGGCAAGTTACTATATCGAAAAATGCTATCAGCTAGCCGATATTAGTACCAATCTGTAAAACATAGTGATGCCGCGTTTATTTTCACGATTTTTAACACCCTT
Source organism: Rhipicephalus annulatus (assembly GCA_013436015.1). Classification (NCBI taxonomy): domain Eukaryota; kingdom Metazoa; phylum Arthropoda; class Arachnida; order Ixodida; family Ixodidae; genus Rhipicephalus; species Rhipicephalus annulatus. The sequence continues at coordinate 163,386 of WOVY01014561.1, read as the reverse complement.
AATTTCAACGTTGTGGTTTTCGAGCTCTGCTTTTGATTCGTGATGAGTTTTTCAAGTTCACACACGCGTTTTTCAAAGGAGTTACAACAGAGTAGTGGCAAATCTAGACAAACGTTTGTTAGCTAAAGCTAGAACGTAATCTTCTGAATTAACACTCTTGCCTGGTTAACAGCTTGCATAGCACCTAAAATTGCCTTGATCTTGCTGCGGCAACTGCTTGTGACTGTTTTCGCGAAAGTTTGATGTAAATAGAGTGTATACGAGGAAATCAGTACGAAGGCGGGAAAGAAAAAGTAACCCACCAGTTTTCGTTGCTTTTCTCCCTTCATGCCGCTGGAAAATGCTGCGGCAACTATACTGCTCTGTTGCGCTGAGCACTTTATGTGTAGTTGTGTGTGTTTACTGCAGTTTTACTGTTTGCAGGTCTTCCTTTAATGTTGCCTGTATCTTAATTTCTTGTGTTTAATTTGTACTCATGATATGGCAGCTGTAGTTAACGCGTCTTTCATTGCAATGAACCTAACTCGCTTTGTGCGCGTTCGCCAGACACTAAGAAAGCGGGCATCTGCTTACCAGGAATATCACTTGAAAATAAAAGTTTCCGCTCTCCCAATGATTCTCATGTTTTATTTAAAATGTGTGCGTTGACGAAGTGGCATCTTGGGCCATAATAATAATAATAATAATAATAATATTAATATTCATAATAATAATAATGTAGTCAATAAGACGTTGATACCATCAGGTCAGCTATCATCAGCACAAGAAAAAGGCACGAGATCGGCGATCAAGCACCGTCATCTGGGTCCGCCTGCGTTCCTTTAGAGCCACCACTCGCTTGCTCAGTCCTTCAAAAAACACCCTTTACATTTGGTGGAGGTGCTGGGTAACTACATCACCTACACCCTGGAACTCCGATCCCGCATCCTGCCGTCGACCATGCAAGTTGACGCTGCCCAACAGACAACACCTCTCGCGGCTGCTACTTGCCCCGGCCCGGTTCACCAGCGAGACCCCCCGATCTTTTCGGCCGCAGAAGACCAGGACGTCGAGGTCTCACTCATCACGATGAAAAAATTTGAAACATCAAGCTGCTACTTAACCACATAATCTCGTCAGACAAAATTGTATGACTGTATCGTGTAGCTGGCCATATGGGAATTTTAGGAAATGAACTAGCCGACGCAGCAGCTGCATCAGGAGGGAGATCAGGCTTCGTGGGTTACGGCAAAATATCAATTCGGTCAATACAGACTCAGTTTCCTGAAATATTGAATTCATATTGGCACACCCATTGGCAGACGACTGAGGGACCTGAGACAACGCTATTTTATTTGATCACAGGTCCGTACAAAACTTTTCAACTGTTCCCCGCTCCTAAAAGCCTAACGCACTTACTGTGTGGTCACGGACACTTCCAGTATTATCTTCATCAATTTTATATAACTGCATCAGACAGATGTGTGTGTGTGTGGCGCACCTTGCTTGAGAGAACAACGTATTTTAACGAATGCCCATACACGCAACACACTGTGGCCGATATATGTGTGCACAACAATAATACAACACAACGCGCGCATTATTATGGGCTATTGACCAATAAAAAATCACGAGTGTATCTACTTCAGTTAGTGACTAATGCGCAACTCTGTTTTTATGACATCCACATGACACGCATTAGCTACAAACACTTTATCAGGACGTCGCTTCATACTCCGAATCACCTCCCTTCCTATCGTAGTCTCTCATAAGTTTTGCGTGAATCCTCTCGATTATAGTCGCAGTTATTACAACAAAGGTAAGGGAAACCTGTGGGATTGATAACAATAGCATCACTGCGACATTTTCCTAAAGGCTGCTGAAAAACGCAACAGAAAAATTAGTGGTCAAGGTGATGGTGACTTTGATAATTTAGAATTAATTCCATCTATACCTGCCTAAGTAAATACTTTTAAATTAATTTTGAGGCTTGCTATACTTTCCTCAGTTATTTTAATGGGTGTCATGTAACTTTAATTGGAGGTCCCGCCTGCGGTTTACTACCTTGGGACCTACTCCTGCATACTTACTCACAGTGTACACTTCTGATTCTAATAAAGAAACATTGATTGATTGATTGATTGATTGATTGATTGAATTACACTCGCAAAGTTCGGGAGCTAGTAGCATAATCTTCAGAAGTAAATACTGATGATAATTAGTGTTAGATGTTGCAAGGCACTCATTGTCTGGTATAGAATTATTGTAACATTGTAAAAAATTAAACTAGTGTAGCGATCAGGGCACATCTGCTTCAAAAACTTTTTAGGATTAGTTTGCATTAGTAGGGGAAGTCACGCTCAAAATATTTAGTTCCACAACGGATAAGCAAGTTTTTCAACAGACTTGGTGTTTATGTCATGCAGTATGTGTGCACGCACGTCTCGAAGCCTAATATAAACGTTTTTTTTTATTTCCTAATTGTTGCTGTCGTCAAGTTTACTAAGGGTTCAATTTAACTTTAATTATTGCAATCAGAGGCGCACGTTGTTGAAGCATTCATGATACCGTGTCTTGAAATAAAGCCCACTTTTCTTAATGGAAGTTGATCTATGTGGCAGGGACGAGGGCTAACTTCCTCTCCAGCACCAGCACTTCATATCAGCTTACCGCTTCTGGTTTCGCTAAAATCCATGTTGGTGTTGGTATCGTTTCGCAACTGTAAACAACTGGTTATATAAAATAAATGCGGCTGCGTGTGTGTCACCTTTGCATACCTCAAGCACCACTTTGTAAAGTTTCACCCTATAAATGATGACAACCGTCGCCTTCCACCAACATGCTACGCGTAACATTGATTCCCAAGGTACGTGAGATCTGGCTAACTTTTTTTTGTATCTGCGTTATTGCACCCTCCTCCCCTTGCTGCAAAACTGGAGGTAAATGCAAAGACATTCTTGGATAATAAATACAGAAAAATATAGAAACAGAGTCAGAAAAAGTAAAGGTGAACAAAGAGAGAAAGAAGACATGTAGGAAAGGTAGGCAGGTTAACTAGACTATGCGTCCAGTTTGCTACCCTACAAAGGTGAACAAAAAGACCACTTATGATTTTCACCTCACTATTGCAAAGTGTTCTTAATTTTGAAACGTGACTTTTTTTCGTGAAACCAAGGACGCCGTAGCAAAATTTGTGTCCCAAATGGAATACGAGAGCACTTTGACGCACTTGACGTGATCAATGTCAAAAGGAAGTGAGAGCCATTCTGGTGCATCAGAATGAAAACGTTGGCAGCAACCTGAGAGTCTGAAATACGTAGAAAGTAAAATGGCCATTGTATGAAAATTTTCTACGCCAGATGTCACTATAGAATCCATCCATTGGTTCGTGAGATGCTGTGAAATTTACAAATACGTTGATACTAAGTGAAGTGTGCAAATTGGCTTTGGAATGAAGACATTTTGGTGAGGTCGTCCATTTGTCTGAGCGAGTATGCGTCGCTTTTGTGTGATAGAGTTTTCAAATGCAAAGGGTGCACTGGAAGCAATGATTTTTATTGTGAATCCCTCCCAGAATAATTATGCGGACTGTTCGGAAATCGGTTCTCTGCATAGGAGAAAAAGGATCTGCTTTCTGTCAACTTCCAGTAGCTTTGCCTTTATCGATCCGTCTCTTCCCACCATAGGCTGGCGGGTCCGACAGACCGTCGGCGACCAGTAAATATAAACCGGAACGTAATGAACAAGCACCCTTCGGATCATGGAGTTCACATAAAGGAACCCTCTTGCTGAATACGATACGAACATCTACGCAGCAGTAATGTGCTAGAACGAAATTTATTTTTGGTTGTTCAATTTGAGAGTTTCTTTGTAAATATTACCTTTCGTTGGTGAGAAACCTTAAAATAATAGTCTTTTTCGCGGAGTATTCTAGTATATGCTTACCCATCGTTATCTCTGTTTATTATATGAGTAAATGTTACTCCGCCTTGGACATAAAATATTGTAAATTACTAGATAATTTGTTACTAATGATCACTTTTTTGTTGGCGAGTATCCGGAGGTTAAGGTTGGTAGCTTAACTTTTCAAGTCCTGTAACGCTTAATTTTCTTCATATTACACAATAAGCGTAAACAAAGGACACTTTACTTGCTTAAGCTTCGCAGGATTGACACTGGTGTTTCTCTAAGGGCCAAATATCTCATACGTGCAATGAATCTGAGCACAACAAAGGAAGGGTTATGCCTACTTGAAGAAGACAACGTCACGATTCACACAGTTTCACCACTTTTTGCTGTTACAAGGCTCATCAAGGTCGCCACGCAAACACAGTCCAGCACTCGTCGGCAGTTCGTGCTCAATAATAAACTTCCTTAGTTTCCAGTGACTTCTGCCTACTCGCTCTCAATACTCGAGACGTGGTGGAGAGTTTCATTGCACTCACATTACAACGCAAACAGCGAGGTGTCAGTACCTCGTCGAAGAGGGCTCACCGGATGCCTATACGGGGAGACATTATTGGATTTTGGTTTTATACAGCCAAAACATTGGCGAAGCTCGCATACAGGGTCATTATAGGACCACGGGAAAAAGTATTTGCACTGTAGTTTTTGTTTACTTTCATTTACTTTGTGCGTTAAGCTTGGGATGGAATGTCAGCCGCAGCGCTGAGACTCACACCATTGCTTTCATGGAATGTACTCCAAGCGTGTCCGACTCAATTCGCCGTGACCGCACAGACAGTGCGTTACCACCCTGGTACCCCACGAATATCAGCAGCGCTTGAGACTGCTGAGTGCATCTAGTTCCTGTTAACTCAAAAAAAAGAGAGCGACCGCCACGTAGACAACAAAAGGCGTAGGATTAGAAGCGTCATTATGAAGACCTCTTAATTGCTTCACGGCACTTTCAGCCGGCGTATCGATGGGCTTCTTCCGTGACCCAGCGCAGCGCGGTGACTTCTCACATCGGTTCAGCTGCGGCCCAGCCACATGTTGTGTTCGCGCACGAAGTTTTGGCCAGCACGCGTTGCAAAAACGTGGAGGCCACCGATAACCTTTCGTTCCGGTCCAGCTTAGTTCCGCTAGCTCTTGGAAGCGGGCAGACTGGCGACATGTGAGAACGTGGCTGATGTCGCGATGCTCCGGCGCGCGGTTGGCGATTTACTGCGTATTGCCGCATAGAAAGGTGTGCCGATGGCATAGTGGTTAGACCTTCCGCCTCGCATGCAAAAGGTTCGTGGTTCAAATCCCGGTGCCAGGCAGTTCCCAACCAGATTTGAAAAAAAATCCGCGTGTTGATGGAACTGCATTAAGAGGCCTGGGGGGCGGCCTCACCGGTAACCACCACCGGGAACGCACTCCCTACTACATAATACTATAGCATTAATGAAAGGATGGTAGGTATCCTAAATAAATTGAATAAAAGATACAAGATGAAGGTAGTACAGGCTTACGCGGCTACATCCAGCCATGATGACGCTTCAGTTGAAAGCTTCTAGTAAGACGTGGAATCGGCAATGAGTAAGGTAAAAACACAGTATACTATAGTGATCGGCGACTTAAATGCAAAGATAGGAAAGAAGCAGGCTGGAGACCAGGCAGTAGGAGATTACGGCAGCGGTACTAGAAACGCCAGAAGAGAGGTACTAGTAGAATTCGCCGAACGCAATAATTTACGGATTTCGAATACCTTCTACCGAAAACGAGAAAACCGCAAGTGGACATGGAGGAGCCGTAATGACGAAAATAAGAACGAAATAGACTTTATAATGAGTGCCCACCCAGGCATCGTGCAGGATGTGAAAGTGGTTGGCAAGGTACGATGCATTGATCATAGAATGGTACGGTCTCGAATTCGCCTAGACTTGAAGAAGGAACGACAGAAACTGATACGCAAGAAGCCAATCAATCAGCTAGCACTGAGAGGGAAAGTACAGGAATTCAGAGTGCCGCTGCAGAACAGGTACTCGGCTATTAGTGAGGAAACCAACCTTAGCGTAGATACAATGATTGATAATCTGACGAGTATCATTAAGGAGTGTGCAGTGGAAGTTGGAGGCAGGGTAGTTAGACAGGACACTGGCAAGCTTTCCCAGGAAACGAAGAACCTAATTAAGAAGCGTCAAACCATGAAAGTGTCAAGTACAACAGACAAACTAGAACTGACAGAGCTTTCGAAATTGATTAATAGACGTAAGGTATGCGAATGTAAGAAGGTATAAAATGGAGAGAAGTGAACATGCTCTGAAAAACGGAGGAAGCGTCAAAGCAGTGTAGAGGAAACTTGGGATAGGCAAAAGTCGGATGTATGCACTAAGGACAAAGAGGGCAAAATAACTACCAATATGGATAGGATAGTTAAAATAGCAGAGGAGTTTTACAGAGATCTGTACAGTAGCCGAGACAACCACGACCTTTATACTATAAGAACTAGCAGTAACCGAGACGACACCTCACCAGTAATGATAGAAAAAGTCAGAAAAGCTTTCGAGAGCAAGCAAAGAGGCAAAGCTGCTGGTGAGGATCAGGTAACATCAAATCTGCTGAAAGATGGAGGACCGATTGTATTAGAAAAACTAGCCACCCTGTTTACGAGGTGTCTTCTCACGGGAAGAGTACCACAGTCTTGGAAGAACGCTAACATCATCTTTATACGTAAGAAAGGAGATGACGAGGACTTGAAGAATTACAGGCCGATCAGCTTGCTCTCTGTAGTGTACAAGCTATTTACAAAGGTAATCGCTAGAGTAAAGAAAACATTAGTATTCAATCAACCAAAAGAACAAGCAGGATTTAGAACAGGCTACTCAAAAATTGACCACATTCATACTATCAATCAGGTAATAGAGAAATGCTCAGAGTATAACCAACCACTATACATAGCATTCATAGATTACGAGAAGGCGTTTGATTCAGTAGAAATATCAGCCGTCATGCAGACACTGCGGAATCAAGGCGTGGATGAAGTATATATAAACATTCTGGAAGAAATTTACAGGGGATCAACTGCTACCATAGTGCTTCATAAAGAAAGCAACAGAATACCAATCAAGAAGGGTGTAAAGCAGGGGGACACAATCTCCCCAATGCTATTTACCGCGTGCTTACAGGAGGTTTTCAGAAGCCTAGAATGGGAACAGTTAGTGATAAGAGTTAATGGAGAATACCTTAGTAACCTGCGCTTCGCCGATGACATTGCATTGCTGAGTAACTCAGGCGACGAATCGCAACTCATGATTACGGAGTTAGACAAGGAGAGCAGAAAGGTAGGTCTTAAAATGAATCTGCAGAAAACGAAAGTAATGTACAATAACCTCAGAAAAGAGCAGCGCTTCGAGATAGGTAATAGCGCACTTCAAATTGTAAAAGACTATGTCTACTTAGGGCAGGTAATAATCGCGGAGCCGAACCACGAGATTGAAGTAACTAGAAGAATAAGAATGGGGTGGAGCACATTTGGCAAGCACTCTCAAATTATGACAGGTAGATTGCCACTATCCCTCAAGAGAAATGTATATAACAGCTGTATATTGCCGGTACTTAGCTACAGAGCAGAAACCTGAAGACTTACAAAGAGGGTTCAGCTTAAGTTGAGGATGACGCAGCGAGCAATAGAAAGAAAAATGGTAGGTATAACCTTGAGAGACAAGAAGAGAGCAGAGTGGATTAGGGGACAAACGGGGGTTAAGGATATCATAGCTGAAATCAAGAAGAAGAAATGGACATGGGCCGGGCATGTAGCGCGTAGACAGGATAACCGCTGGTCGTTAAGGGTAACTAACTAAATTCCCAGAGAAGGAAAGCGGGTAAGGGGAGACAGAAGGTTAGGTGGGCAGATGAGATTAAGAAGTTTGCGGGTATAAATTGGCAGCAGCAAGCACAGGACTGGGTTAACTGGCGGAACATGGAAAAGGCCTTCGTCCTGCAGTGGACGTAGTCAGGTTGATGATGATGATGATGATGATGTCGCATTGAAATGTCTTCGACTGCATCCGCGTTTTAAATGCGAAGAATTCCTTATCGAACTTCTGTGACACTATCTATCTATCTATCTATCTATCTATCTATCTATCTATCTATCTATCTATCTATCTATCTATCTATCTATCTGTCTGTCTGTCTGTCTGTCTGTCTGTCTGTCTGTCTGTCCCTCTATCTATCTAGACACTTACGTTTTGGGGCTCTCGTGGTCATTTTCTTAACTTGGCCTGAACCAAAATAGGCATTGGAGGGTAAGATGGTTCGAGGAATATAACGCGCTGGTCAAGACAACTAAAAATTGGCAGATCCCACGTACAGTGAGAATCAATGATAGGCGAAGCACGAATGAGAAATGTTGATATGTCCCTTTAAAATCAGCACAACGTTACGAGGTGGAGGTAAATGATGCCATACATGACTTCTATGTCATTATTCCACTCTCTATCTACCAACGACTTTTAGCTCTCCGAGCCGTTGCATTAGTGGTATAATACCAAATTTGGTACAGCATAACATCAGTGTATTACAAGCATAATTGACTAGTTATAACACTACTATCATGGCATGCATGTCATCAATGTCATGACTTACATCTCATGGTCTTGCTGCTCTTGTGGTGGTTTAGTTCACAGGACATGTTGCAAAACTGGCATAGTATGACGTGACTGCATGCGAACACAAGTGACAGACCCCAACGTGGAATTGATGACATGCATGTCATGTAAGTCATGAGACATGACTACACGCCACGCTCAAGGTACGCTCGCAGCCTTTTCGCCAGCTTCACATATATAAAATTTGGTGTTACGGGACGTTAATGCATGTCGAATGTACATGACTGGTGCAAAAATGATTGTCATGAGGTGCATGTCATGTTGAAACATTTCTACATGCCACACTCATGTTGTGCTCGTGGCCATCTCGCTAGCTTCAAATATACCAAGTTTGGTAGTACCTGACGTGAATGAATGACAGAAGTATGTGACTAGTGCAAACATGATAATCATGAGATTCGTGTCATGTAACAACATGACAACATGCTACGCTCATAATGTGCTCGCCGCCGTTCCGCTAGCTTCACATGTACCCAATTCGCTATTAAGTGACGCGAACTGATGACATATGTAAATAACACGCCAAAACATGATAATCATCACATGCGTGTCATGTAAGAACATGACTGCATGCCACACTCATCATGCGCTCGTGGTTGTTCCGCTAGCTTCACATGTGCAAAATTTGGTATTACGTCACGTGAATGCATGACGAAGGTATGGGACTGGCGCAAACATGATAATCGTGAGATGCGTCTCATGCAAAAAAATCACTGTGTTCCACCCTTAAGACGCCAATACACTTCGACGTGACCCAGCACGCGTGTACGCCGGCGTTCGTTTCGTCGCGTCACGCAAGCGATGCCACGCCAGGCGCCGAAAAACCCGCCATGAGGGGGCGTCCTCATGACGAGGTTTTGATTGATCAGGTGTACTGTCCTATCAAAGTTAAAACAGGCGACGATTCGCAGAGAGTTATGTAAGTGTTGAGAACCGAGAAAATAAGAAGAGGGCCCGACGTTCCACCAAGGGTTCTCAACCTCGCCTGAGGCACCATCGGCTCGGCAGAATCTCGTAGGGTCGCCCTGCAAAAGAAGTTTCACTTGCAAAGCGTTTTCTTTTTTTTCCTCGCAACTTTGTTGTTCAGACTTTTGTAGAGTCTGTAAGTACAAGTTTTTCTCAGCCTACTATAACTTCTCCAGCGTTTTACTTCATCTTCAAGTGACCAGCAAGTCAATAACCACTATTTGCATAGTGGCAGCACGTTTTCTTCTTCCAGTTTGCTTTACCACCTCGGGTGATGCGTCTCGGGCACCGAGTGGTGCGAGTTGGTTTCTACAACATCGCAAGGAGCATGGATTTTTGGATATTACTTCCATGCTGTTCTTCAAGGCACTGATAAGTGGAAGTGACAAGACACATCATGTAGAGGGCACGAAAAGCGTATATGACGAACAACTTGTCTAAGACTTTGCTTGCACCTATAAAAATTATGCGGTGTCTTTCTGCCTTCAAATCACCATACTGCCTCGAAACTGCCATTGTTCTACCGAACGGAGAGCGATACAACACTGTGATCTATCTACCGGTGAACACTCAGTGCGCATGATGTCATCGGCGTCAGATCTACTAAGGGAGCAGCACGGCAGCGGATTCTTCAGAAGACACAGCGCGCATATGACGAACATGCCTACACTCTAAAAACACTTACACCCTAAAAGGTGTAAAATCGAGTGTATGCATTGGAAACACCCTTTTTACACTTTGTTTTTAAATTTAAGGTGTTCGTGAATAAAGCACCCTCAAAACACCCCATTTACGCACTTATATTTGCGGTGTTATGAAAAAGGCTACAAATGATTGATTGGTATGTTGGGTTTAACGTTCCAAAACCACCATATTAATATGAGAGACACTGCAGTGGAGGACTCCGGAATTTTCGACCACCTCGAGTTCTTTAACGTGCACGCAAACCTGAGCAAACGTGCCTACAAGGCTACAAGAGCACAACATTTGCGGGCAGTTTTGCTTCTACTGTTAGTATACACTAACCACCTTGATACCAGCAAGGCTCCTACTACTAGCTGCTTGCGGGTCTAGTAATGAATTGAAGCAAGAAGTAATGCGACCGAAACGCAGCTTTCATCAATAAAGCATGCTAACTACTATAAGACGGAAGATACAATAGGAGTGCCGCTGGTTCGATGGAGTAAGGGCCGATTCTCCTGTATCTGTTTCTTTAATCTCTGCCATTTGCGTGATTAGTCAACACTCACAAAGTGCACTGATTTGCCTAAACAAGGTAATGTTGCGCACATTGGTGTAGCCATGCATAGAACACTCCCCCCTGCTTGCGTCCCCCATAAGATCGAACCTTTTGAAGCTGGTGATAAAACGTTGCCACCTGAAAAAAACAACAACAAACAGTTGTTTAGCTATAACCAGCACGTCAGCAGGCCATCAGGTCCCTTAAAATGAACATTCACATCTTGTATTTTTATCAGGCAAGTTTTATTTAATTACTATAGCGAATGTCCCTCTTCTTGTGTCCTTAAAAGTGCGTCATGGAAATTAGGAAGAGGACACCAACCATAAAGAAAAATGCAGAATAAGGACATTTCGGTCACCTTGACGCAACCTTGCTCCAAATGACGGGAGCCTTGACTAAATTGCGAACAAAGCTCTACTCAAGGGAGCCGAAACGCATTCTCCAGTTTTTTTCCTCTTTCTCTCTTCGTTTTATTTTTTTGTGGATCTCCTTTTTTATTTATGTAACTTCCCCAGCAGACAAGCTTCGATCAAATCCTCGACTTTGTAGGTAGTGAGAAAACAACATTGATGAAGGATTTTCAGCCGCGGTCTTGTTCCGAGGACTGCAAGCTAAGTACAAATTTATTGTCGCAACGGCAAGACAGAAGTAGTAATTAACAGGTTGAGAAAGTAGCAGCAGGTCAGTGTTTTTAGGGGCGAAGCTCCTGATGGCGTGGCTTGTGCGTTCCTCGTAGTACGTAACCACCAGTGGCACATACCCGAGTAGGTATAACATTTGACCGCCAAGGTCGTGCCGGTGAGAGATTTCTTCTGTGCGTTGTTTGACAATAAAAAATAGTTCTCAATGTACATGCCAATGGCTGCTAATGGGAAATGAGAGACAGGAGCATTCGGCGTTTAGTCAACGCGCATGCCGCGATCCCCATTAGCAGCCATTGGAATGTACATTGAGCACTGTCGGACAAGAAAAAAGTTGCTACATTATACTCGCTGGGTGTTACCTCCTTAGTTTTAGAAAGGTTTAGCGAGCGTTGAGCCGCAGGGCCATGAATACAATAAACTAGTATATACCATGAATGAATTCGAGGTGGTTAAAGGGGGGAACCAGATACGAAGCGCAAGCCGTAAGAAACTAAAAGCTGAATCCTCCTGTCTCTCACTTCACGTTAGCGGCCACTGGCATGTACATCGAGCACTATCTGACAGGAAAAGGTTGCTACGTTATACTCGCTGGGCGTAACCTTCTTGGTTTTAGAAAGGTTTAGCGAGCATTGGGCCGCAGTGCCATGAGTACAGTGAACTAGTATATACCATGAACTCAAGGTGGTTGAAGGTGGGAAGTAGACCCAAAGCGCAAGCCGCAAGAAAGTGTGCGTGTGCCACCTCTCGTTTAGTCCTTGAAATGTCCACTGAATGGCGGTGCTTCTATATGGGGAATATATGATAAAAAGATGCGAGATGGTGGGACTTGGAGTTTTGAATAGATGGACGAACGGACACTGAGACAGATGCATGGATGAACGCATGAACGGACGTGGGGACGGGTGCACGAACAGACGCATGGACGGTCACAAGGACGGACGCATGGAGGGACGAATGCTTCGTCCGATTCTCCATCATTCACTCCGTGGATATGCTGCCATTTTTTATTTACTGCGTGCCAGAGCGTTCCTCTTCTATCTCGTTATTGCTTGCTGCATAAAAGCGTGCAGATGTTCGTATGCACTGTCGTTTTCATCTTCCTAGCAGTACGCACGTCGCAATATGTTATCATCGAATAGTGGAACGGCCGATGCATGCAATGTTGCCATGTCTTTACCGAAATGAAAGTGCTGATAAAATATCGCCTGCGTGACACTCAATGTGCAGTCCTTAAAAACCCACTGAGCTAAGAAAAAACATCAGGTTAGGTTTTTAGATGTGGAAGCATCTTATACTCGCGCCTTGTAGTGCGCCGTCCGCGCCGTCCGCACCGCTTCTCGAACATTCGACAGCTGACGCGCGCGCATGCGCCGTCGCGCCGTCGCCCACCATCTGTGCCGCGCGCGCTTCTCCTTCGAGAACATTCGACAGCTGACAGCGCATGCGCCGTCGCGCCGTCGCCATCTGTGCCGCGCGCGCGCTTCTCCTTCGAGAACATTCGACAGCTGACAGCGCATGCGCCGTCGCGCTGTATATATACTCAAGGTCGGCGCTCGCTCGCTCAGTTGCCGCTCGTCCGTTGGTTTGTACGGCGCGTCGACGTCCGAAGTCGCCGTGAAATGAATGCCAACGAATCCACAAACACAATGATCGACGTCCCTTCGACCAGCGCCGCCCTTTCGCATACGTGTGTACGTGTTCACTCATTTAACACCCCCTCCTACAACCACGTTAACCAATTTAGCCATCGACCCAAGTAAGTCGCAATTTAACTCCCTATTTCACAACCACGTTAACCAATTTAGCCATCGACCCAAGTAAGTCGCACTTTAACACCCCGTTAACCAATTATATGCTCCGCATCCTCCTCAGTGTTCCCCCGAGGGAAGCTGCGGGCAATTTTTTTTATCAGTATTCACCACATTAGGTTGGTGACGGTGCGCTAAATATTGCTCCTGAATATTACAAATGCGTGTTATAACTCGTAGCTTGTGTTGGCCGCTCTGCACCGTCACAATATTCACTGCGATTCAGATGCACTGTTAAAGAACTAGTATGACGAAACAGATCACTGGCGCAAAAAAAGAAAAAAAAACTGCGCCCGCGCTATCAGTAGAGGGCCGGAGCTAGCGTTAAACCGCATCTAGTCGGTCTGAAAGCGCCACCGGCTCCATAAAGTCTCGTCGCCTAGACAACCTTGGATGCTTGGGATTGCTCTGCGCGCGAGCGCAGAGAGCGGAAAAGGGACTGGCGTCGTGTTACATGTCACTGCGTGCGCTGGAGAAAAACCCTCCCGTGTGTGTGCGTGTGGTGCGCGTGGCTTCTCGATCGGTAGAGTTTATTAGTCGGTGTTTAGTTTAAAATGTGTCTGCGCTCTGTGCTCCACCAGTGTGTTCTGTCAGTGCTGAATATTGCGAAGGTCACCATCCTGAAGACTGGACCTGTGGATTCATATTGTGGAGCACTCGAAGTGAAATATTGAGTACCGCTTCCACGTTGTTCCGTTCAGCGCTTTGTTAACTGCGTGAGCACGAGAATAACGCCTTCAAACAATTTTGTTTTCAACTAGTTGATGACACATCAGCATTTGTTTACTTAGCGAGAATAATTGTCCGAAGTGTTTCATTGGGATGATGGTGAAGTGTGATTGTGGGCAAGTTTTTTGTTTGTTTGTTTAGATTGTTTGGAGTACAAAGCAGAGTGAGCGCGCGCCGCTGAGTTTCAGCGAAGAAATTGAACAGATTTTTGCGGTGCTCTTTGTTGGCAGCAGTTTTTAATGGGGCCCGCTCGTGCTGCACATCAATTTTAGTTTACTAATTAATAAATGTGTGGGGACGGCGCCTGTTAGCTCTAAGCATCAACCGTATGTAAGACGCATATGCTTGGGCATGTCGGTAGTTAATTTACTCTCTTTTTTTTTCTTATTGCACAAAAAGACCGAGAACGGAAAACAAGGGCGTGGTGTCCGTGTCATTCTTTTCGGTTCTTTTTCGTTTTGTGTGGTAACACTACCTTGATAACACGGGTTGATGCGTCGGGTGACAAATATGCATATTGCTTCGCGTTAGGTGCGTCCCGCGAAGTTTGCCTACTTGCTAATACATTCAATTTCGTTAAATTCGTTTTCACCGGTATTTTGTTCACCCGCAACGTAATGTGACACTGCCGGCAGCCGTGCCTGTGTAGTGGATCGAGCACTGAAGCTGGACTTTTGTTTGAACAGACCTTTCGTCTGTGTGTGTGGTCGAATTGCCTACTTGAACAGTGCAAATGCTTGTTATAACATAACTGCTAACGTTCGAGCACGTTTTATTCAGATTATTTCCGTTATGTGTAATTTTCAAAATATTCTTGTTATTCAGAGTTTTATTGCCATCGCCTTCCTTTGGCGTTTAACTTCGCTAAGTACTTCAGATGTTAAAGGTATGTTCGCTATGTGAAGCGTATTATTAGTTCTTCTTTGTTGCACACAACTTTAATGGTATACATACTGCGCGACATCTAAGCATGTGTTGCAGCCAAGATGTAAGACTGGGCAGCATATTTATCAGGGAACACAACACGCACAGCCTTTGAACTGCCTACGCTGCATAAGAAAGGAGTTATGCTTTCTCAGCCTGCCAGCATGATTGAAATACATGGCCCTAATTTAGCAGTATGGAATGGTCATTGAGTGTAAGTAACAGGGTCACCTTATTCCGAATTTCTCAGCCAAATTCGCCTATGGCAGATGTGTTTGAAAAATAATCGTGGTGATTTAATGCACTGAAAACAGTGAACTGCTTGAAGAGAAAAAGTTTTGGGTCACGTGGTCGCCTTTTAAACTTTCAAGAATGTTGTTTGAGTGTTGTTTGTGAAAAAATATTTTACAAGTACCACTACCGTTTTTATACGAAGTTTGGTACATGTTAAGTAAAGGGGCCTCTATAAAGTGTTTGAAACTCAGTAATATTATTACAATTTTCGGCAACATACGTGTGCAAGAATTTATATAAAAAGTGTTAGGTTTGCATTTTCTCATTGGGATACTGCACTTTGTGTGAATATCCTAACTGTGACTACTTACTTCACAGAAAAGATATTTTGATGAAAAATATTTTTTACACATCTTAAGCTGTTCACCTCTACGAGAAGTGATCAGTCATTTCATAAAATTGTCATTTTTGTCCGTATTGAGAAGGAATTAGCACCTTGTGGTGGTCAATTAAAAACATCTTTTACCTAAATTGAAAGCAAAAAAACAGTTCTTTGTATGTGACAAGTTTCATCATTGCAATTTCTATTTCAAGGAAAAAAAGTAATTTCGATTTTTCCCATCAACGGCAATGGGGAAGTTTGAGGCGTCGGCTGCCGTATGACCAAATGGCAAATGGGGATCTTGTAACTTCAAATATCATTTTGGAGCAAAGCTCTTGAGGCCGTGGGTCATTCCCTCCTCTGTAGTCGTACTAGTATTATGTAGCCACTTTATGAGTTGCACTATAGATAGCATAAGTGGTTTTCACTGCACATACACTGACAAAATGATTATTCGTGGGGCGAATCGTTCGTCGGTACATTTGCACTTTCGTCCGTTTGTCTGAATCTATCCGTCCAGGTTTCCGTGTGTCGGTCTGTCCATCAGTCTGTCCGTCTTTCTGTCCGTTCATACTTGCGTCAGACTGTCTGTCCATCCGTTTCTGCGTCTGGACGGACGAACGCTACCCCCCACTCATCATCATTCACTCCGTGGACATGCTGTGATCTTTTTCTGAAAACATAAATTGCTATGACAAAATTTGGCACATGAAAAGAACTGTTTATTTGCTTTCGATTTAGGTACAAAGTCTAATTTATTTCAACCACCAAACGGTGCAAGTTGCGTCTCATTGTAGACAAAACAATTATTTTTTGAAATTTGCGATTTTTTGTCGTAAAGTTTGACAGCTTGAAAGGTCTAAAATATTTTTCCTCCAAATATACCTTATGTGTAACAAGTATTCACTCCATAGATATTCATTCAAAGTGCAATAATAGTATAGAAAATGCAGATGTAACACATTTCGGCTAAATTATTTGAGGCGTATGTGGTCGAAAAATGGTAACAATTCTACTGAGCTTCAAACACTTTACGCAAGTCATTCATTTAACTTGTAGACCAAATTTGGCACGGAAGAAGAAGAGGTACTTATAGAATACTTTTTTTTCACAAACATCCAGAGGAGATTCCGGCAAGTTCAGGGGGTAGCCACGTGGCCAAAAATTGTTTGCCTGCGGAATATTCTAGCAGCTACCTTTTTTAATGCAGTAGATTTGGAATTCGCTAGCTGAAATGGGGCTACATCTTCTTGGACATTTATTGATACCGACACAATTAGTGGTCGCTGTTAAAGTGTTTAAATTTTAGAAATGTTAAAGCTATGAGCCTATGTTCCACATTAAAGCTTATAAATAAAACCACAGTTCACTATATCTTCAACAAAAGTAAACTTCATATCTGCCTGGTAGAACTTGGATTGTGCTTGAGATTATAGACGCCTGGAAGCTGCATGGAAAAACTCCTTATCAATCAGTGTCCTACTAACTTGAGAAATTATCTGTATACTAAAGCTACGTCCTGAGAACAGTTTCATTAGCGAATTACGATTATGACGAAAAACGTTGTAGCTATCCAACCAAGAGGGGCTACAAGAAAGCTCTATTAATGTTTCTCCGTTACCGTAAAGCCAATGCAGCACCCGTAAATATTGACTCAGTGGTTCTTTCTCCAAAAGAGTTGGCAAATATATTTGCTGAAATTGCATTAGGATAAGAGAAGATATTTACATCACAAATACAAATAAAGTTTGTAAAACCTTCATACGGAAATAATTTTGTTGAAGAAAGTAAGGATGAGCTTGCGCACGTCCTTCGTCCTCTGCCAAACACAGGTTCTGGACCAGATGGTGTCACTTCAGGAAAGAAGGAATAAACTTTATTTTGTATCCTGCATGTTAGTAGGATGCGCTCTCGCCTAGGTGTTGTAGAAGGTCCTCCCTCCTAGTGGCTTCCTCGGCCCCTGGATTTCCCATAGGAGATCTTCCAGGGCTGAATTGAGCAGCACGGCCAGCCAACGCGTGCGGAGGCCGTCGTTTGAGGCCGCGTTTTCATTACTGTGTTTTCATCCCCGGCATTTTCATTGTATATGTTCTAAGGAAGCTCGTGCCTGACAATCTTTGCATTGAGCTGTCACGTAGATCTCTGGATACATAGAATGTAGTAGCGCTGGACTCTTATATGATCTGGTTTCTAATTATCACCATTGGACAAACTGTGCCCTGTTGAGTTTATGGTGAGGAGGGGGATAAACACGCCTCTGTAATTTATAATGTTTCATAATTTCAATAAATGTTGTCATTCAGTGCTCCAACTCTCACACATTTGAAAATTCTGACGAGGGATCAACATTTGTCGTAGCTCGGAAAGTGAGTGCTCGAGCTACGTTGTGTGCCACCTCGTTAGCGTTGATATCTCCCGTGGTGTCGGGTATGTGAGCTGGGAATCACAGAATGCAAACGCATCTGTCGTTTTGGTTGGTTATGCCTGTTCTAAGAATACGCAGTGCTTCAGGGGAAACTCTGCCATTTGCAAAGTTGCGTACAGCTGCTTGTGAATCGCTGATTATATAACACGCGTCAGTTTGTGATATAGCCAAAGCTATAGCTATCTCTTCCGCCGTTTCAACGCGTCTTGTGTGTATTGTCAGACTGGTGCTGCATTGTTTCTTGTGTTTAACTACAGCGGCGACGAAGCAGCTCTTGTGTTTGTAACGAGCAGTATCTACGAAGACCGCTTCTTTGTTGTTTCCGTAGCTTTATGTCAACGTCTTGGCTCTGCTCAGCCTTCTACCTGCGTTGTGCACGGAATGCATGTTTTTAGGTAACGGAGGCACTGTGAGTTTAGCCCGCACGTCAAGAGGAACGTCGCATTTGGTGCCAAATCTGGTGTGGTAAGTGATGCCTAATTTTTCCGGGAGGAGGAGGTAAAACTTTATGGAATATATCTACCAGTCTTTGTTTTAGAGAGGCGCTCATACTGTGCAATACGTTGCACCTATATTAGTTCCTCAAGTGTATTATGTAAGCCTAGCTCTAACAGCCTCTCTGCACATGTGTTTTTTATGAGCCGCAGCGCTTGTTTATAGATTCTTTTTATGAGGTTGTTTTATTTCAATTTTTTCTGCTGCGAACCATCTATGGTATGCAGAAACATACGTAATGTGGCTGACCACAAACGCGTGGATGAGCCTTTTGATATTTGCCTCTTTCATGCCACTTTGCTCATTCGTAATTCTTTTGATTAGGTACATCGTTTGAGAAACCTTTGCTTCGATATTGCGTACCGTTTCCTCTTTGGTGCCTTTGCCTTCGATTAGAACCCCAGTAAATTTATCTTGTTGACAATTGCTATGGTGTGTCCATCTCGTGTTTTAAGTTTTATGTCTGTGTAGGTATGTGCGTTGTGGTGCTTAGGAGGTCAGTCTTTCAATGTCGGTTTATGTAGTAGCAGCTCAGATTTTTCGGCTGAGCATGTGAGACCAATTCCTTCAAGGTATTGCTCTACGGTGTCGATCGCTTCTTGTAAACGTTACTCAATTGTTACAAGTTCCTTCTAGGTATTGCTCTACGGGGTTGATCGCTTCTTGTAAACGTTGTTCAATTGACCCATCACAGGAATGTTAAAAATGTTATTCGGCATATCTTCTGAAGACCTTATTAACGTTGTCAACCACTCATTTAGAAATAGTTGGATACCTCATCACTGAAGGCCTATCGCTTGAACATCACATGTAGTGAAGTTAATAGAAAGAATATTTCACATTTGAAGTATGGAGTTTATAGCAGATAATACAATACTCAGTACGTGTCAGGTAGGATTTAAAGCTGGTTACTCAATATGGTGGGTGCACGTTGACTTAGAGGCTCACATAAAGCTTGCTCGTCACAGACGGCAATACGCAAGCCTTGTAGCCCTTAATTTAGCCAATGCATAAGATAGTGCTGAACATGCTATCATCATCAATGCCCTAAAAAACCTAAACATCCCGCAGTATATAATAAGTTGGATGTACAAATTTTTAAAAGATAGAACATTTCATTACTCCAAACGAAGTGATTCAACGTATAAGTATAGCCAAACGAGAGATGTTTCTCAAACCTCTGTTTGCTCGCCTGTTTTATTTAACATTTTGTCAAGTTCAATACCACTGACTGATAAGGTGCGAGTACATATGTAGATTACATTGCGTTTTTTTCATCCGACTGGGACATTCATTTACTACATTCAGCTTTACAGCTTTAGTTGGCAACATTAGAAACCTGTTTTAGGATATTCATATAAAACGGAACGTGTCTAAAAGTTCTATATAGGTTTTTCTATTGGACATGCCTGTTAATATTTATCTTCAGTACCATCAAGAAATAATTCTCTGAGTTGATTGTAATAAATATCTGGATGTATTGTACGATAAAAAATTGAGTTGGCGTGATCACATTGAGCATACTAAAATAAGTCTACACGCGCTGCTGCCATGATACGTACACTTGGCTGACTCCATTCTGGTATTCGCAAAAATACGCAGGTCGTGATTTACTGCATGTATGTTCGTCCGGTTCTTGAATTCAGGTGTGTGTACTTTTCTTTGATGGACCAGCATACAAAATAAATCCCTTGATTGTCTTAGAACGGAAAACTCTTTCAAGTTGTTTAGGTGTGCCTAAATAGACAGCCAACAATTCTTTTGTATCAAGAAGCCCGGATACGCACTTTTGCTTGCAGATTCCGTGTTTTAAGAGGTAAAACTTAATTCAAATTTTCCTTATTTCTTTTAAGAAGGAAGCAGTTCGTATTCTATGCCGAGCCCAGTATTTTTTTCTGCGAGCATTGGCCCCGCGTATATAGACCCCAAGTGCTGTTTCTTTAAACACTTCTAGAGGCTTTAAATGCTAATATATTTGAGATCATATCATCTGAGAAACCAATCGGTCAATTGCAAAGATAATTTGAGGATATCTTCTCAACGAATGCTAAACACATACCCTTCATGTATTTGATTGGCTTATTAGAAGAACACGTGTCTCATTTTGGTACTATGATAGTAATTGCAACCGACACATCTATGAGTGGCGAGAGAGCAGGTGTGGGTATTTTTTCTCTCTCATGATTTTGGTCGTTTTCGCCACGTCTTCAAGATTAAACGCCAATTTTTGAAGCGGAATGAAGGGCAGTTATGCTGGCTCTTCGAAAACGTCTTGCGACTGATTTGACAGCGGTGATAGTGACTGACTCGTTATCCGTGTATTTATTTTATCATCGTCGTCGGCATCAGCAGTACTACATACACTTAAATAATTATACCAGTAAACGATTGCCTAGTGCGAATGATGTGGGTGAAAATCTATCGCAGTATACCTCCAAATGAGATGGCTGACTCACTCGGGCGAGCATCCCTTGATCTTTTGATTGTGCCAGTTATGCCTCTTACAGTCTATGTGACATAAGCGAGGTTCAAAAAACCTTCCCTTTTTGAGGACTCATCAAATATTACGAAACTGAATCTAGATTTCTCGCACCTGCCCTTCCCTTGGACTAATAAATGGTGTGCCGCGCCTAAATTAGAAGTCTTCATGACATAATTACAATGCCGTGTACTACCTCCTAATTGCTACCTTAACAAGTCTGGTCAAGGTGCCATCCCCTCTGTGCTGAAGCTGTAACGAACCTGAAAATATTTACCATCTTGTTTCCACATGCAACCATTTCAAAAACCAAAGGAAACATTATTTAGAAATTGTAATAAAAAACTAGGAGTTAAACTTGCTGCCCCAAATATTTTGTCCTTTGGGGCTGCTTCCTTAAGACTCAGCAACACGAATGTGTTGCGCCCTCTGCGAATTTCTATGCGATGCAAGAATATTACCTTGCTGAGCCAATGGTCTGCTCTAGATTTTACTAACCAACAATGACTATCTCGTTATTACACTGTAATGAGCTTATCTTCAGAAGAATTCTATATAATGATTGCACCTCAGTTATTAAAAAATCTTTAATTTTTTTCATGTTAAGCCAAAATTATCCCGTCAATCGAAACAAAGTAATCATACTTTTCTAGCCTGGGTAATCCTAAGCTACTGTCTTACATTAACCGCCAGCTTCTTGACTAATTCTCCTTATTGGATACGAGGCCCGAGAAAGGATCAAGAAAGCTAGTTCGCAGAAAGGGTGGTGTCAGTCTGGTTCTGTGCAACTCATTACAATGGCGCAGTCAACGAAAACAAAGTCTTACGTCCGCCTTTCGCGTACAGAATTCCCGCCAACATGTAGGCGGTGTAAGCTTGACTTGAAGGCGCTGCCTAAGCCTTCTCGGCCGCTGTTCACTTGCCGACACTGCCACCACCATTCGAGAACGTCATCTAGGCTCCATCAACGGCTCCAGTCCACTTCACCGTTGCCAGGTCACGACGAAGCAAGGTGTCTACGTGTGCTTAGCTATGAACACTGCCGTGAGCAGCAGAACCACCTCTTCCTGCGTGTGAACCACGCCCATGGCCTATCGCGCTTCTCACCAGACAGCGGCGCTGGCTTCTTGCGTGAAATCATGCAATTGTCACAGCAGCTCCAACGTTTGGTGTCGGTGAACTCCGGGGTCCAGGCAGCCTCTTTACCATGTGCCACTCTTTAGAAAATACCGGAGTTTTGAGGCTTCAAGGAGGGCGCCGATATGGCTGGCGACTTTCACTACACACGGTTCCCGACATGCTTAGCCCGACAGCCATAAATGGCAAGTGACCATCCATCGTCTTCGGGGTAATGCCGAAACATGGCATAAGTACGCGGGCAAGGAACACCAGTTCAGGCTGAAGTGGAGCACCAAGCTCATTGCTGTTTTCAGCCGGAGCCAGGGAACATGTTGGCTCAACCACACGCATACCAAGGACGAGGTTCGGTGGCACCTTTTTGTGTCTGTAGGTACAGACAACTGCACTTCCACAGTAAGATGGGAATCCTGCCGTCGCACAAGCACCCTACCTGGATCCTCCGCACAGCCAGTGCAGAAAAAAGAGCCCCATCAGCTTTCCATGGGCAGACACATGGCATGGTACCTTCGTATGCACGACAATGAGCCACAATAAATAGAATGAGGTCGTTTATAATTGGCCAGATCCGCGTTGAATAAATCGATAAGCCCACGTCTGCGTTGCAGACAGGATCTCCACAATCTGCTTTGCGTCGACGATATGCCCCAGCCACCCTCTAACCTTGGTCTGGGAAACACCTGTGCGGCCAGGGTGGGAACGCGTTGCCTGTCGGTTCCCTTGGATTGTACATACAAACCGAAGCCGGGAGCATGTACCTTGCCACCGTTCCGGTGTCCGATGACTTGCATGGAGACCTGATTTTAGGAGATGCCTACCACCTGCTTCGTGACATTCAGCTCATCATTGATGGTGGCTGGGTAAAACTGCGCTATTTGACTCCGAGTGTTTTCTCGTCCTCGAGCTACCAAGGGGGAAGAGCAGAGCCCTATATGTCCAGTAGTGATAGCAACCTGATTGAGTACCCGGAGGCCCATGTACCAGCTTCAGTGCTTGCATTCGGCGAATGCGCGTGCGCTGCGGTCAAGACAACCATGGCTACTGAGGACATAATTACCGAAGATGTGACTATGTCGTCAGGATGTATCGGTCGCGGCGTGGCCGGGATTATCGATGCCCCGCAGGCAGAAGAAGCCAATACCCAACTTTCCAACCTTCTCCCTTGTAATTCAGCTGCAACTGACAAAGAGTTACTTTATTTTCAAGCGTACTACCTGAATTACTTAGGAATACCTACTAAGAAGTTTGTGCCTACAGTGAATAAGACACACATTGGTCATGTGGCGACCAGCTAGAAGAAGCGCCGATATGGTTCTTTTGTACAACCATGACGTCTGCAGCGTGGTGTGCAGTGAAGGTGGTGTGAGCTTTTATGGCCATGGTATGGAATTACCAGAAAGCATCTTTTTTTTCTTGCACTTCCGGTACCAGAAAGTGCGGTGGCTTCAGCACAGAAACTACTGCCCCAAACTACAAAGGTCAGCTCTTGCAGCCAGGCAGAACTCACAACCATGCTTCGTTAGGAAAGTACGTGTCTGACCAGCACGTTACCATAAACAAGCACCGCTTACACCTAAGCCTAAAAAGCGACATCGTAATTAGGTGCTAGGCGTGCAACGGCCGTCTCGCATAGCTAGTGGCGTTCACCGTAGTCATCTTAGCCGGACTTCGAAAGCTCGTCACTATGTGGTCGAGGTCTACCACCGCCACACATCCAATATCACCTCCCGGAAGTGAGGCTTCCTAGGCAAAGTCACTGTGCAACGAAGACCTGCAGCGACCACCATGGCAAAGCCAGTGAAACAAAGAGAGGAGGTAGAAAGGGAGAATAGAATAGCTTGCCCCACGTGCAGGTGTTGTGTACACCTCGCTCATTACAATGGCGCTGTTCCATAACTAAATGTTGCGGCGGAAGCCACGTGTAGTTGTCCTCCTGGGCCATCAGGAGTGTGGGTCTTTCCATACAGGAACACCGACTACGCTTCCTTAGCCATGTACTTCATGACCCGACCACTACTGGCGCCACCCCTCATACTTTCCGCTGACGGCGTCCATGCCTCCTTGATTCGATAATTGCAGGGTCTCAATTGACAGGCGGCCAGTTACCGCCCCCCTTTCCGTACGCGCATGGGCTGCTTTCATCTGAGGTCATCGCACACTCTTCCTGTGGCATGCATTCCCTGCTCTGTTTTTTCACAAGGAGTGAACATTCAGCGAATGCTGCTCAGGCTTCTTTGGACATGCGTGTCATCGCCGTGAGTACTACCAGCTCAGTGTACTCATCGGATGTGAACCCGCGCTTTTCTGGCGGCTCGTCCAAGAGAAGCGTGCTGCTGCGGCATACGTTCGTGTGACTCCGAGAAACATCTTAACAACGTCAAGCTTTGCGCTACTTCCTATGATCGTACAGTAATTGTGTGCCTGCCATTGACACCACGCTGGATGTAGCCATCTGATACAACCTTGAGGCCAGCTCACCTTACTTACGCACGAAGCTGCGGTGTACCCTCATGTAGCACTGAGATCAGCTGGGCTGCTTCGAATTGGTGGTTTCTACATTTTTGCCCATAATTTCACTTTCACAAGCCACCAGTGAAATTTCGGAGTTCCGCGGCTCTTACATACGACGCCGATGATTGGGTGGTGACCATCAACGTAACTGGAGTTCGCTAGGTTTCGATGGAACGACAAAAATGGGCCGTGGCCATAGAGCACCTTGAGAACGATGCCGCGGCGTAGCACCGGTATGAAGGCGTGAAGCTACAGTCCTGTATTTAGTGGAGCTCCTGGCTGAATACTGCTTTCACCTGGACTCTCTATTATGTCACTCAGTCCGATACTTTCAGCAAAGATGGGGCTCAGCAAGGGCACTGTCTCTAGTGTGTAGTGTTTAAACACACTTTATCGATAGATATCATGTTCTTTCGTGTCGGTGATCCTGAGCGGAGGGGCAGTAGTCCTCCTCTGCAGGTCCCAGACTGTGCGTGGGTATTTTAACAGGGATTATTGCTTTCAGACTCTCCTCCGTACTGCCCTTACGCTTCTCATCGTCTCAGTGCATGAGAGCGCTCATTCCCGTTGCGCTGAATTAACCACAAGCTTCTGATCCCCACCCTACCGTGATCGTCAACAAGAGGACCAACTATTTACCACTTTTCGAAGCAGCCCTTGCAGATAATGCCCTCAAGCTCAGTCCTGACCAATTAGATTTATATGTCCAGGTACCTCATGCATTCCGCGCATCCCCAGAAATTAACATCACAAGTGACACCCTTTGGAGAAAACGAGACGAATGTTTCTTTCGAAAAGAACGTGTCACTGCAGACCAATTTTCCTGCTGAGAAGATTGCATCCTGCCAGAACACGTCGTGTGAATGCAAGACTTTGACAGGAGACGCCAGCTCGACTAACTCAGGCAACTATACACAACTACAAAACCACGCGAAAAAGCGACAAGAAACAGAGAAGGCACACACACACGCACTCTTGGCAAATACACAACAGCACTCTTAGCCATCTTGGAACACACACCAAGATAGCATCTATACCATAGCATGGTCGCAACTCATCTCGAAGAATAGCATGCTTAGCATCTCAGATGCTTCGCAGGTCAGCCGATGGCAGCTCAACCAGCCGCATGAAGTACGGCCAACTTCACAATGTCTGACAATCAAACGTTACTTATGTCGTCCTGTTTTTTGAAGTACGACTAGATAAGCGTGAGCATTTCGGGAGAAACCTGCGACCAAGACGAGGCCGTCAGAGCCACCTGCTAGAATCATTTTTAAGAAGTTTTTCGTACACGTCACAGTTCGGACGAGACCGACCGCAGCGACAGTACTGATTCGACCCTTCGGAAAAAAACTGTGGAGGCTTCGGAGCGTGGCCAAGGTAATAGAACGCCGCTCCACAGCGTAAGTCGTACCCTTGTTTGTTATCACCAAAAGTTCAGGCCAGACTTCTGTGTCTTTAGCTACATTTAGAACAAGCAAGGTGACATAGCTTGTGTGGCCACTGGAAAATCTCTGAGAATTATTCAGCCGAAGTTCAAGCGTGGCTGCGTCCGGCCACTCCAATGCACCCAACATCGCCCCCAGGAGAGGCTTTATGAAGATTTCTTATCGATACTGGCAAGTGGCCGCAGCCGACAACCATGATTAAGCCATGCCCACCCAGGTGAAGCACAGTCTGCAGCTTCACGCACTCGCACTCATGATCGAGTGTGATTGTCACGGACGGCCAATTCTGGCAACCTTTCGTCACGGCAATTAACGGGCGTCGTACTTCCCCACTGACCGTGGGAACGGCGGCGCATGAAAGAGTGCCGAGAGGTGCAGAATGGGGTGCTCTTCTTCGAACGTCACCGCCGACGTTTGATTCTTTGTAACTGCGGCGGCGTGTGCAGGGTCGTGGAAAGCAATGATGTACCCCGAACAAGGATTAGACTACGAGATGCACCGGCTGAGAGCCAAACAGTCTGACCGTTCCCACGGGGAAAAGTGTGGGAAAACCTCTGGTGGCCAAGCCGTATGACAACACCCCAACAGGTTGCAACTCTCGCTAGTTGAGGGCCCTCTCCTAATTAAAAAGGGGTGGGGTCAATATATTTTTGGGGCGGAGTTTCCATTAATGAAACGCGCATGTTTGGACCCATGTAGAGGTCTCTTGTCCCCAAGGAAGAGAGCAAGGAGACACGAAGGGGATTTAAGCGCAGGATTTTGCCCTGTTAAGCAGTCTAGTCGCTGACCAACATGGTTTAGAAGCAGATCAACAAGCATCTCTTCTAGAAGTTTTTAGTGTTGCTCTGTGTCGGCTGGTCACCTAAACTTAGCCGTTCGTCTAGTTGTGACGCGATATTAACGTCTGCCACGTAGCCATCGGGACTTCGCCTCGAGTTAGCTCAACCTGCTCGAAGTCACCTGCAAGCACTAGCCTCCCGGAGCCACCAGCGTTGCAACACCGCCGACATCGCAGTCGTGCCAGAACTCTCTTCGACTTCTCGCATCCGATCGTCGGGGACACAACGCTGCCGGTCATCACACGTATGCCTTCACCTGTTTATATCTTCGAACTTTCTCCTCTGTAGTTCTGTTGTGTTAGTTTGTGTAGTTTGTAATAGTTCTCTCTCGAAGCTGATTTATTGTTTTTATATATTTTTAGTTGTATCAAGTTTTGATGTATTTTGTTAGTTGTGAAGTGTTGTACTAGATCCCGTGTGCTGCAATATAACTAGAGTAAAGATTGTTTTGTTTCTCACGTCTCTGATCTCTTCACTGTTTCTGCTTCCGTACGGAACGAACTAACCTGCTGTAATTCCCGTCACCGAATTCGCGCTGGCGGCGCTAGAGTGGCAGCTTGTAACAGTGATGAATCTGATGAGTAACAGCAGCGGCAATGGGGCCGTGGGCGGCTCGCTCAATACTCTCCCTATCTCTCCCTCTCTCTCTCTCTTTATATATATATATGTATGTGTGTGTGTGTGTGTGAAAGTATATGCGCTTTCACATAACAACCGTTTATTCTGCCGACGTTTCGACGGGAGTCCGGTCTTTTTTCGAGGCATAAAAAGACGGGGCTCCCGTTGAAACGTCGGCAGAAGAAACTGTTATGTGAAAGCGCATCTACTTATATATCAATATAACCTAGCGGCAAGCGAAGTTATTCTTTCTCTCTCTCTCTCTCTCTCTCTCTCTATATATATATATATATATATATACATGTATATATATATATATAAAGAGAGAGAGAGAGAAAGAGAGAGAGAGATAAAAGATTCACGCAGACCCCGATACAGCACGTAATGGGGAATGACTGAAGATTTTCATTGGTTTGAATCTGTATATTTTTACGAACGTATTGTCTAGTGAACTGACGAAACGTTAGTAAATATATACAGTGCCAAACCAACGAACATTTTTATCCCCTATTATATATTATGTATGCAGGATTTATTTTTTAAGCAGACAAGATTTTTTTTTGAAAACTATAATCATTTGGCGCTTAACGTCATCGCAGCCACTTTCTAGGTCGATGGGGAAAACGTGTGCTACTACCTAGATAATCAGGTATAATTAATGACAAATGTAATTGAATTACCTTTTTCTTACCAATTTTTTGTGGTTGTTTATATTGAGAAGTTCTTCTAGAAAATGAAGGCAGGCCCAGTTTTTAAAAAGTGAAATTATCACGTGTGGTTTCAGGCATCCATCGTCGAATTTCGAGACCACGGTGCGACGAAATCAAAACTAACACACCAAGTGCGTTAGGTTCAACGGACTTGGTGAACGGTTAGTTTCAGCGTTAGTTTTCGTTTCTCCCACACCGTGGTCTGGAAATTTAACAATGGATTTTGTAAACCACGGGTTAAACTTTCAATAGTTATGAACCAGGCTCGCCCTAATTTGTTAGAATTTGTAAGATAGGACAACTTCCGTGTTTTGACACAATAATAATGAGATCTAAGAGACAATAATGCCAAGATATGCATAGGGGAAGTAAGAAAAAAGAAATGTTTTTTTCACCGACATTGCTTTCTTCTTTTTTGCATTTCATTTGTTCTAATAACTTCCCCTATACATTCTTTGGCATTATTGTGTGTTTGATCTCAAACACACATGTATATATATATATATATATATATATATATATATATATATATATATATATATATATATTTCCTTATATATATTGTCACTGGGTAGTCACGTGGTTAAAGGCAGGAGACGGAAGGGTCAGATCAAACTTTATTAGGACGAAGCTGTGCCCGCAAAACGGAAAGTCGCATTATGGTAGCACGCTTGCACTGAGATTCGCGTAGTGTAATGGGATTGGGGCGATAACAAAACTTGAGAAAAGAAACATGGCAATATATATATATATATATATATATATATATATATATATATATATATATATATATATATATATATGAGTGTTTTCACACTCGTTGTTTGGCCCATAGATGGCGCTGACTGTCACTCCTACTTCTAAATTCACAGATAAACCCAAAAAAGTGGAGTGAGGGAGAGCCGCTGTGATAGCTCAGTCGTTAGAGCATCGAACGCGTAATTCGAAGGTCGTAGGTTCGATTTCTGCTCACAGTTGGTAATTTTTTCATCCACTTTTCCTTCTTCCTATTTACATTCCATTGGTTCTAATAACTTCCCTTGTACATTCCTTGGCATTACTGTCTGTTATATCTCATTATTATTGCGTTAAAAAAACACGGAAAAACGAGCCCTTAGGTATACACTTCTTTCCCTTATTTTATATATATATATATATATATATATATATATATATATATATATATATATATATATATATATATATATATATATGAATGGCTGGGGGGATGGCAGTCGTGATAGCTCAGTTGTAGAGCATCGAACGCGTTATTCGAAGGTCGCAGGTTCGGATCCTGCCCACGATTGGTTATCTTTTCACCCACTTTTCTTTCTTCTCATTTACATTCCGAATGGCGTAATAACTTCCCCTATACTTTCTTTGGCATTATTGTCTGTTAGATCTCATTATATATATATATATATATGAATATATATATATATATATATATATATATATATATATATATATATATATGGCCCTACGAAAATACTTCAGTGCCATGATGCTCCTGAGGGTGCCGAAAATGAACTCAAGCGAATGACAATGACCGCCCGTTCAATAGAGTGTGTGGCTACTATATTATATCATTCTAAAAGTTTTAGCTGTTACAAATAGTTCCTTTTCAATGCAAAGCTTAAATAATGTAAGATTGGGCGATTACATGCACAAGCTGCATCAGCATTGAGCAAAATCTCACGCTCGTATGAGACAATGTCATCTCAAGCCACCTCGTTAGGTCAACGCGCGTTAGTGCGTCAGTGCTTTGTGGCTCTCTGCTTGCTCGAATATTTTTACTGCTAACCAATAATGACTGAACGTTTCTTCCAAATGGGCGAAAATTTCACCAGCTTGTTTGCGAACGCATCAGGATGGACCCACAAACACAGATTGCGATTGAGAATAAAATGTCATTACCGGTTTAAATGACCTTAAACAATGTTAGCTGTTAAGCGTTATAAACAAGTTCTGAAGAGCGATTCAGCTTTTTGATGAGACTTTTTTGGAACATAGAGTACCTGAGACCTTACCTAGTCGGTAAGTATTTATGCTGAAAGTGTGGGCGTGCAAATATAGATGTAATAAAGAAGTCAAGACACAACATACGCCGACTGATCGCTGCAAAAACGAACACAGCGGAAAAGAAAGAAGGCATAAAAACTGACTTTCACGTCTCCAGGAATTTGGGAAATTCAGCACGCTTGGGGTTGACTTTAATGTAAGGCACCGTGTTCTCGCTATCCGCAGGTTAGTGAATGCTTGGCTCACGCATGTTCTACTGCTCCCATCGATATAACATGCATCAGTCACCTCGCGAGTTTTTTAGATGCAAAGCTTCTTATAGTCGAGCTCTATGAGGCGTGGGCGTCACCACCCTCACTACAAATGAGCGTTCCTTCTTTCCTCTTTGATCTATGCTTCTTTTCCCTCGACTCGTAGTGCCGCCAACGCAGGCAGCGTCCGCTAGTCTGTGCACACTTTCCCTCTCTTTTTCTTTTAGACTTCCCTTCGAGCGGCGCTTACACCCGCAGTTATGTGTGTGCGCCCTATTCTCCCCGAATATTACGCCTGAGAGTCCAGACCGAACGTCATTGCATCTGCAAAGGCAATCTGTGTCAAGGCCCGCGAGCGAGCCTGCCTGACAGCATCATCTCAACAATAACATGCAAGCAGCGCCATCCAGTCTGGGGAGTCTTACGCAATGCGTGGCAACATCGTTCGTCTTTGGGTGCAACTCAGTGCAGCAGCTCTGGATTTGAAGATCACGATGCCACCCAGTGTCAGGTCCCAATTTGAGGAAGCTGACGCCATCAGCGGCTGTTCCTATTGGACGTTGGTGACATAATGAATAACCTGGGGCTTATAAACAAAATCACGCGGCGCGTCGACAAGCAGCCGACCTATGTGCCAGAGAGAAGCAGACCTATGCGTCAGAGAGAAGACATCTCGGCTGTTGGAGCGCTTGCGCTGTCGGCCGGGCCGATGACCTTGACAGCGGCGAGTTTCGTAGCAGTGGCGTCTTCGGGACCATGTTGGCGTCACGCTTCGTAACAGTAAATGGCAGCTGGGGGATCGGCCGGCGTCAGCGAGATCGATGCGGTGAGTGCCTGATGTTTTTCTCTCAATTCACCAGGCTGCTCTAGCACAGGTTATAGTTGTTTAGAGAAGGGCTGCATGAAGCAATGGAGTGAGCTTTGATCGTTTCACGCTAAGTCGAATCACTTTAAAACCAAAGGAGTTGCGGAGGGTGTAAACACTGCAGTGTTAAAAATTGCTTGCACGTCTTGCTAGAAGACTTATAATAGGTACCGCAAGCAGATTATTAGCAGGCACAAATAGCAAAAGGCTAGTGTGAACGATGGAGAACCTTAAAGTGAAGAAACTCAGTAAAATTGTGAGAAACTTGTCCTTACTTTGGGCTGTACGAAGTGAAAGCAATCCGTCATTGAGAACATGAAAGATGCAACGGTGACGGTTGAGGAAGTCAATGAGGCCTGGGCGGATATCAAAGTACGCCGCGATGAGGCTGAAAGGCGAGAATTCCGCGAACGCGAAGAAGGTGAAAGGCGAGAACGCCGTGAGGAGGCCAAGAGACGGGAGCGTCTTGAGTTGAAACAAGGGGAATTGGCAATCCTACAGTGTTCGAAGGTACCTAGCGTTGCTTTTGCGACTGTTCAGGTCAGGGGTCAGAGAATTCGGGACCAACTGCCACCGTCCCTAGTAGGCGAGGACATGGCGAAGTATCTCGTCAAGTTTGAAAACCTCTGTGAGTGAAATACCTTGGAGCGGTCTCTTTGGGCGCAGAACGTGTTAGCTCTTCTTCCCGGCGAAGTGTCCGAAGTGATACCGTGCTTGTCAAAGGAAGCGTTTGATAGCTATGACGAAGGGAAAGAAGTGCTTTTGAGACGTTATAAGTTGTCACTTAGGCTTTCCGGCAAATGTTTCGTTACGCAAAAATGGGCAATGATTCACACGTTGACTTCGCGTTTCGTCTTAAAGCCAATTTTATTGAATGACTGTAGGGAGAAGGTGTTTATGACTATCGCGATGAAGTGATAGATTGCATTGCATTGGAGCAATTTTACCGCTGCATCGAGAATGATGTCAAGCTTTGGCTGCAGGACAAATTTAATTAAGTGCAGCTTAACAAGGCAGCAAAGTTAGCTGAAGAGTATTATACCCACCAAATGTTGCACAGAAGGGCAGTGTGCGCTGAAAAGGATGAAAAGAAAGAGAGCTTTTTAAAAGAAACTTGATCAACAGAAACCCACTCCACGCCTTAATTTCAGGAAAGACCCGTCTATCACAAAAGACCCTGTAGGGAAGGGTGAACGGAAGCGGAGAAATTGAGTGAGGTTCCTCAACAACTCACTCGTACCACTCGGGCATTTAAATCACGGAAGCCGCTAATCTGCTACAACTGCAAAAAAAGGGCACAATACGGTAAACTGTAAACAAACGTTTGCTTTTGCAACAATCGGAGAATCAGAAAAGAATATGCGGTTGTAAGAGCCATATCTCCAGGAAAATAGAGTTAATGGGAAAACGTTTCGAGCACTTCGAAATTTAGCTGCAACCATGGACGTTGTCCATTCTTCCTTGGTGTCTCTGGACGACTCTACAGGAGAATGCGTGTAGACCAGAAGAGTCACTGAGGAGCAGAGTGCTTGCTTACCATTCGCTACGGTTGTTTTTGAA
Organism: Rhipicephalus annulatus; assembly: GCA_013436015.1. NCBI lineage: Eukaryota > Metazoa > Arthropoda > Arachnida > Ixodida > Ixodidae > Rhipicephalus > Rhipicephalus annulatus. The sequence continues at coordinate 130,520 of WOVY01014561.1, read as the reverse complement.
GGCCTGTTCGGTAAGCTTCACATCAAAATGTCCGTGTTTGCTACGCTTCCTGATTGCTTTCCTTATCTTTTTTTTCTAATAACTCTGAACAGCTCCTCAAAGAGCAGGGTAAATCGTTGTTTTCCAACTTAGCGTACATGGCCCTCACGTGATCACAAGCGTACAAGCTTTCGCAGGAACTTCACCTCGTTCAATGTAGTAAAAAACCACCGACAAAAGCTCCTGATCCGCGTGACCTAGGCGGCGAGTCGACAGAACCTCGGACAGGAAATTCTCTGGGTGAGTCACTCGAGGAGTCATTCGATCGGCCTGTCACCGAAGTGACAGGCGCTGTCTCTGTCTGAGAAGGAGACGACATGGCACCATTGAATGAGAGCGAGAGGGGTGCAAGGCTTCCACCTGTAGCGGAACGTTGGAGTGAGCTGTCGAGGGTTGATCAAGAAACGCTCATTCGAGATCAGCATGAGGACCTCTCGATTAAAGCGCTAATGGAAAGCGTAAAATTGAGAACAAAGAAAAAGGCTGTTTCCTTTGTCAAGGCAGCGTTCTTGTACCGGAGCTACACAAATGTGCAAGTTTGCAAGTATGAGCAGCTGTTAGTTCACAAAGTATCGTCCTTATCTATTGAAAATGGCGCATGAAAATGCGTGGACAGGGAATTTCGGCATTCTGGAGTTTTCCTTGTGTTGTATTAGTCGAATTTGTTGAAGGATATTGAAAACATTGTACGCTCAAGCGACAATTGTCAGAGAGCGGAGAAATCCACGGACAAATGGAAGGCACCCATAGAGCTTGTGCCAATTATCTCAGAACCTTTTCGGCGCCTTGTAGTTATATTGTCGGGCCATTGCCAGAGTCAATGCAAGGCTGTTGATACGTCCTGACAGCCCTCTGTGCAGCCACAAAATTTCCAGAAGCGATACCACTTGAGGAGCTCAATTCTTCTCATGTCAAGGATGCTCTGCTCCGTATATTCGCGCGCCTCGAATTTAGTCTGAAACTTAATGCGACAACAGTATTGTCTTCAACAGCGGCCTCTCTTCTACCTTTTAGATAAATGTGGAATAAAAGTAGTGCACAGCTCGATCCATCACCCGCAATGTAATCCGGTAGAGCGTATGCATTCCGTTCTGAAACGGATACTGAGAGCTCTTTCCTACGAGCACAATTGTGAATGGGAAGCTTGTATTCCTCCCGCTATGTTCGGTTTGAGCTCAGCTCCTCTTAAGGACACTGGTTTTTGACCTGCAGAGCTTGTGTATGGCAGAAGTTTGAGAAGACTATTGTGAACGCTACGCGAGTCCTGGAAGGGATTCGATGAGGACCCTAATGTAGTTGCGTATGTTTTATGTTCTAGACCTCCTTCAGAGGCTTGAAAAAACGAAAAATCTCGTGGAAAGCCACATGAAGGCTGCACAAGTGTTGTCGAAGGAGTACTAGGACAAGTCTGCAGAGATACCCAACTTTGAAGTGGGTAGTCAGGTAATGCTGCTGCGGCCGTCCAAAGGAACAAACTTGAGGTTTATTGAGAAGGGCCTGCCAATGTAATACCGAAGCTTTCTGATACCAATGATTTAGTGAAATAAGAAAGGTGGCCGAAGAAAATTTACCACAATGACTTCGTGAAAACATGCGTTCAACGTCAAGTGATCGTAAATCTGCTTTTAAATGCTTCAGAGGAAGAAGAAGCGGAAATTTTGACTTCTTGTGGTGTAACTGAAAAGGGATCCGATGTAATTTTACAGGAGTTGAACATGGAGCCTAGGTTAGGGGCAGTCCAGAAGGAGGGCTTGAGGAGGATTGTTTCTCAGTTTAAAGACGTGTTGTCGGACCGTCCCGGGAACCCAGCGGTGGTTGGACACTATATCGAGCTAACTTGTGAGGAAACAGTGTGCTTTAGTTGGTACCTTGTGCACTCTTTGGATTTTGGCTGGCGATTTGGGGCAAAATTTTCTCCCGATTACTGCTTTAGCTGAGTGTCCCTCGTCCAGAGTGATCTCAAGGGGCCAACTTTATGTTCTTTTCTATTTCATTACGTTGTTGTACGTGTAAAAGTTTGACTTCTCATTTTAAGAGTTTTGTGTTCCACATCTGCCTCTTGTAGAAGGAACGAAATTGCGATAGTCCCCAAGCTAAGCATATGTTGCACTATAATTTGTCTGGTGTACGGTGGGATAACCGAGGGCACTTGCTCGGGTCGTGGTTTGTTTGTTGTCGAACCGTTCTTGACAAGTTGCAGAACCGTCGACAAGTGCTGAGACCAATAAATTGGTGCCGTATCTGCATTCAATCTGCAAATGTCGTCGAAAATGTGAAGAGGGTCAACAAAACATTTATTTGATGTTCTGCTCAAGAAAATTTGTGAACGGTATTCTGAAGGCGCTGCGTTAGAGTGGTGCCTCGAGCGTGCAGCGGAGGTGAACGAGCGCATCAAGTCACGTCACACGAGAGACTTGACCACCATCTGGTAGTTTTCTTCAAAAGTAGAGTGTGTGGCTGTGAGACGGGTGTGCGCGCCCAGCTCAGAGGTGATAAGGAGTAGAACGCACGGTGACGGGTAGGTGTCACGACCGTCTCGTTTTAGCAAAGCTTTAGAAACAATCGCCTTTCCGTGCAAGCGTTGAATGGTCAGCACAGCGTGTAAGCTCTACTATCCTTAAAATTACTTAAGTATGCATTTTCTGATAAAAGACGCACATGCAGAATATACACGTGTTATTATGGTGCCACAGGCACGCGCAATAGTTGCTTTTTAATCGACAATTGCACAAGCACGAACGCTGAATCTTGAGCAACAAAAATGGGCCCTGTGGATGGGGTCGGCCGTTTGAAGTACTCGAAGCTGTTAAAAGTGGACAGACAAATGTCCAGACAAATGTACAGACAGACAGACCGACAGACAGACAGCCCAGACAGACAGGCAGACAGACAGAGCAAATTTTTGCGTCGAAGGTTTCCGATAAAGACTATCGTCTTTAAAAATCGTCAGAAGAGACGAGCGAAGCTAGTCGACAAGTTTTGGCGACAAGCCAGTGGAGCTGGCATCCGTCCTCAAGAATAGAATGTGTTCACGGAACTGAGCCTGGAGCCACATACCCTCCTGGTGCTGGAGGCGACCTGGAGGGACCTGGCTAACGAGTTCGCCAGACCTCCGAGCCACGTGGAAGCAGCTCGTATTTCCGGCGCGTTCTTTGGCGGTGGGGTGCTGTTACGCCTGAGAGTCCGGACCTAAAGTCGTTGCCTCTGCAAAGGCAATGTTTGTCAAGGCCCGCGAGCGAGCCCGTCTGACGCCATCATCTCCACGACGTCATGCAAGTGTCGCCATCAAGTCTGGCGAGTCTTACGCAATGCGTGGCAACATCACTCGTCCTTGGGTGCAACCCAGCGCAGCGGCTCTCTATTTGAAAATCATGATGCCACCGAAGGGCGAGTCCCAATTTGAGGTAGCTGACGCCATCAGCGGTGGTTCCGTTTTTAAATTGGTGGCGTAATGGATAACCCGAGGCCTACAAAAAAAGCCAAGCGGCGCGTCGACAAGCAACTGACCTATGCTTCAGAGAGAAGCCGACCTATGTGTCAGAGAGAAGTCATCTTGGCTCTTCGAGTCCTTAAGCTGTCGGCCGCAGTGCCGAATTCGTAACGCTTCTATTTATATGCAGTGTATAAATCTTGCCTGAACTAACCGTTGCTTTGTCCGCTCATCTATCAACTCTGCGCAGAAGCAGTCGCGAGCTGAGAAACACACGCTACCAAATAGCCAGTAACCTTGGCAGCGGCGAGTTTTGAGGCAGTGGCGCCTTTGGGACCGTGTTGGCGTCACACCTGGCAAGGCTAGGCGCCCCCATCTGTTGCCTCGAAACGCCGAAGCAGGCAGCGTCTGCTAGAAAACTTCTTGATTGAAAACGCGCCAGGTCCGCGCGAAAGGCGCAGCATAGTAACAGCGAAAGCTATAGAAGAGCAGCCATTTTGTGCCTTTTTAAAGACGATAACTTTTCTTGGGACCTTCGACGCGAAAATCTTGGTCTGTCTGTCTGTCTGTCTGTCTGTCTGTCTGCACATGGGTCTGTTTTTATACCTTTAATGGTAACCTAAACGGCAACAATGTGACCAAAACGATACTCCAAACATTCAACTCCAGCCGCAGCGCCTACCAATATTGCTCAAGGTTCAGCGTCCATACTTCTGTGATTGTCAATTAAAAATCAATTATTGCACATATCTGAGGCGCCATAACAACGTGTCAATAATAAGTATGTATATTTTTTTACTAGAAAAGGCACATTTAGGTAATTTTAAGGATCATAGCTTTTATAACGCTGTGCTGGCCATGCAATGCTTGCACAAATTGGCAAGTGTTTCCAACGGTTTCCTGAGACAACAAGGTGGTGGCACCTACCTACCCGTCGCCTTGCGTTCTACACCTTATCAACTCAGAGACGGGTGCGCACAGCGCGTGCCGCGTTTTTGAAAATAACTGCCAGAGACACTCATGTCTCACGCGTGACGTGACTTGTTTCGTTCGTTCGCCTATGCTGCACGCTCGAGACACTCTTAACCCCACAATGCCCACCGTATCATATTTGATATGCCAAGTTTGAAGCTAGCCCCGCTGCTACAAACCGAAACTGAAAGCACGAAAGCTGGTTAGTGGTGCTTAGGAAACGTTTAGGAGTGTTTTCAAATCTCCATGCTTCTATTTTTTGCCACCAGAGCGCCACTAGCTCACTTTCGAAGATGGCCGCCTCCAGTACCGCACGTGACGGTATTCCAGCTTGATCGTTTTACACTAGAAAGGTAATTATGACGTATGGTTTCCTAAACCTTTTGTGAATTGTTTAGCCTGATACATTGTCTGATCACTAGGTATAATTCTTTGGGATGTGTGGTAGCTTCGGACTCTACAATGGCGTGGTAATTTCGCCCGTAGCATATCTGATACAGCTGGTGTTACTTGAACACGCATTCTTTTTGCTCTCAGTTGTAAATGAAAGCATAAGATGAAATTTTCTGCTCGCCGTAAAACGCAAGCAACTGTTCGATGCTTCTTGCTTCCCTATTTGGTTATCGACCGTGCTGTCTTTTTTCGTTTTAGGGTGCGGCGGTGAGAGATATCCTAGAGCGTGTTGCTGTTGGTGACAACGTAAAACGCAAGCAACTGTTCGATGCTTCTTGCTTCCCTATTTGGTTATCGATCGTGCTGTCTTTTTTCGTTTTAGGTGCGGCGGTGAGAGATATCCCAGAGCGTGTTGCTGTTGGTGACAACGTAAGTGACTTCAGTGATCTTTCTGACAGCGATGAAGAAAATTGGATCGTTGTTAACAACGCTGCGCTAGATGACGCTAGTGATGACAATGAGCCGGATTTCTTCTGCAGCAGTGCATCATCCTGCTCAACTTCTGGATGGAACTTGGAAAAGGATTTGCTACAGGTTTGCCACCCAGACTTCTCCGAAACGTTTAGTGAGCCGGATGACCTGGAGACACCGATGGAGTTGTTTTGGAAGCTGCTCACCAACTACATGTTAGAGATGCTTGTTCAACAAACAAATCTCTACAGCACTCAAACGTTTGGCTCATCGGTCAATACAAACATCTCAGAAGTTGAGCAGTTCCTGGGAATCTACCTTCAGATGGGCCTCGTTCAAATGGCAAATGTGAGATGTTACTGGGAGCGGGCCAGCAGACATTCACCAATAGCAGACACAATGTGTAGGAACCGCTTTCTAAAGCTGATGGCATGCCTGCACACAATGGACAACGTGCTAGCCAGTGAAATGAAGAAAACAGACAAGGTATGGAAACTTAGACCTTGGATTCTTCTGTTGCAACAGAATCTCGCGAAAATAGAACAAGAAGAGTATAACGCAGTGGACGAGAAGATGGTTGCTTTTACAGGCAGGAGTACGCTGAAACAGCACATGCCAAACAAGCCTACGCCGTGGGGTTTTAAGCTTTGGGGGCGCGCTGGAGCAACAGGCATTCTCTGCTAATTCGACGTTTATCAAACACAGCGGAAAGAAACCTACACATTTGGACTGGGAGGTGATACTGTCCTCAGTATGTGCAGCAGACTCTGACGAGGGCTTCAAAGTTTGCTGCCGACAACTTTTCAGCTCCCTCGTTGAAGAACTCACCAGTAGAGGTATTCAGTACGTGGGTACACTCCGCAAACAGACTGAAGTATTGCCAGATCATGGAGAAAAAAGCCCTAAAGAAACTTGGACAAGGCTCCCATGACTACCGTGTCGACAACAAGAATGGTCTCGCTGTTGTACAGTGGTTTGATCGAAAAGCAGTCACCATAGTTTCAAACTTTGCTTCTGTGGAGCCCATAGAAACGATCAAACGCTATGAGCTCAAAGCCAAGAAGCAAAATGACGTACCACGCCCATGTGTTGTGGGCGCGTACAACAGCTTCATGGGGGGGGGGATTGATCAACACAACTACCAAGTTTCCTTGTATAAATACACCATCAGGTCGAGGCGGTGGTACATGTATTTACTGTACCACAGCATTTTCACCTGTGCAGTAAATGCATGGATTCTGCACAGGCGACAATCGGCCCAACTGCGCTCCAAGCCAATGAAGCTGCGTGTGTTTATCGCTGCGCTGTCAGAGTGCCTAATGCTGTCTGAAGAACAAAAAAGGGACGCCCATCTAGCTTGCCATCACCTGCTCCAAAAAAAGAAGAGTTCCACTAAGAGAGCCCAGTGTTGGCGTCAGGAAAGATGGTGTTGGGCATTTCCCACTGGTTATGAACCAGCAGCTGCGCTACAGGAACTGTGTGGCATGTGAGAGCAAGTTAGGTTCCATCATTTGTTCCAAATGTGACATCACACTTTGCCTCAACAAAGAAAGAAATCGTTTTTTGATTATCGTAGGGGCTGAAGCATGACACTGGCATGCCTTTCGGAAAAGCCCGCTGTATCAAATATGATATGAATTGTATTTTTGATATGCAACATCTTTAGCACTTCAACTTGTTCTGAATAAGTTCACTTGTATCCTAAGAGCAAATAAACGAGATACCTGATTTTTTCTATGGCAATTTCTCTAGGCGGGCTTTGTGGGCCCGTCCAGAATAACATTCACCAATTTTTCTTGTGCAGAACATAAAAAACGTTCTGTTCACTCTCTCCAAACACAAGACTATCGTCTTTCGACGAATTTCACGGTGTAACATGCACATACGAGCCCAATTTTTTACACTCAAAGGGTAGCTGCTGCATTCACACTTGCTTGATGCCCACTATGGCATTTGCCTTACGAAAACATTTATGCACTTCTATACACAGGCTAGTGTTGCTGGACATCACAATAATGAAACTGTATAATGTAAGTCTAATGCGCTTTCTAATGCGTACGTAATGCGATTCTAGTAGTAATTTGCCACCGTTAGTCTATAGAGTTATGACTTTAGAGTTTCTGACGACCATTGTCTAACGTAAATCTATAGAAGCCCAACATGAAAGTTTCTGATGACCAATGCGTTAGTCTATTGGTTAGTCTATAGGGTTATGACTTAAGAGTTTCTGGATTGCTCCGTGCGTGGTCTGCTTGCCCCGTCATGTTTTTATGCGTGCGTACGTCATGCACGTTCTCCAAGTGTGGTTTGTCCGCTCATGCAAGCGCGAGAGTTACTGTTTCTACGTATGCTTGAAACGATGTACGAAACCATTTAGTCTTGCTCGGCCTGGTAGTACAGTGTAGTAAGATCGTCAAGTGCGACTTTACAGAGAGCTGTTTTATTGTCCTCGTTCGAAAAATTTCAGAGTTGGGGGTGCTTTCTGTTTCAAGAACATGCAAAATGCTCTTGGCATGCTCCAAAAACTGCGGACTATTAGGTGGTGTGTGTATGCAGCGCCTCATAGCGACTCTGTTGTAAAAGAAAGAGAAAGAGTCTCCACGCCATGCACTTGTGTGTTGTTGGTAGGTGTACAACTGCGGCACTCTAGTTTACTGATCATGCGAGGAGCCTTAGTTGTGTTTATCTGGTCGTGGTACCACTACATAGAAATATTGCTTTCACATAAACTGTGACACATCGATACCTGAATCGCACTTGGAACAGAATGACTGTGCGCATCCAAGAGCTTAGGTTTAAGAATGTTTTTAAAAAGCCCAGACGTTAAAAAGTAATTTAGACGGCATGTTTTATATGCTGTCGTATAATTTCACTGAAAAGTTCATCTTTTTTTTTTACAATGCTTTCGGCGTTTGTGTGGAATTGCTAGTGACCGACAGGCCCCGCCGCGGTGCTCAAGTGGCTAAGGTACTCAACTGCTGACCCGTAGGTCACGGGATTGGATCTCAGCTGTGGCGGCTCAATTTCCAATGGAGGCGGAAATGTTGTAGGCCCGTGTGCTTAGATTTGGGTGCACGTTAAAGAACCCCAGGTAGTAAAAATTTCCGGAGCCCTCCACTACGGCGTCTCTTATAATCATATGGTAGTTTTGGGAAGTCAAACCCCACATATCAATTAAATCAATTAGTGGCCGATGGAAGGCAATGATCATTTTTGTAAAAAAAAGAACATGCTTGTCCCATTAACCAGGCCTCTCTTCAAGCACTGTTATACACGTTATCCATCGATGAAAGGTTTCTGCTAAAGTCTTATATATAATTTTCACTGCTTCAAGAACGTGTGCGTACACGTGGTAAACACAGTGTAGCGCAAAACAGCATCAGCCACTAAGCTTTCCCGAGTAGACTTATCGACTGTCCCAAATTTCATGGTTAAAAGAATGAGAGAAAATAAGAATCATAAAAGTATAACGTCCGAACGTTGTTACTGAACGAATCGCACAGAAATGTGGGTTTTCTACTATCTACCTTTCTCTCTTTTTGTAATATGCAGATGACAAAGATGCAAATAAATAGTTCAATCTCTCCACAACAGTGCGTAGCAGGTGAAGCACAAGCTAACCTCATATAAACAACACAATAAAGACGCGATTTAGTGTGAATTGCTTGAAGAGGGCCATAAAGGGCGAGCATCCCTATGAAAATTGGAATGCGCTTTACTTGCGGGGAATGTTAACGGTGCATAGGCATCGTGCACCAATTCAGTAGAGAAGGGCATATTAACAGTAAACTGTAGTCTTGTATTTACAGTACACAATCATGGAGCATATTAACAGCACCAAATCGGCTCAGACCACACGCTTTGAAGCACCGCTGAGTGTATTTGTATACGCACCACCGGCCGCCTATCCACCCTTGCGTGTGAACGGTGCTGCCCCCTATACACCAATCTCGCCGCGAATAGAGTCCTGACGTGCGAGTTTCTGTGTGGCCGTTCTCTAGTGAAGTTCAATCTAGCATCTGCATTAGGTTGACATTAAACATCGTATTGTAGACTCAGTCTCTATGCCAGCAACAGCACGTTAGTTGCACGCAGGTCTATATATCGTTTCATTGTTAATACGTAACTGTACACACATTACAGCATTTTATGGCAAATACCAACAGACAGTTTCCATCAATGAACAGATCATTGTTTCTTTACATGGTAGAAACTTTCGAGACCTATAAATAATGCTTGAAGTATATGATGCCTGCAATTCGAAACACGCATTACATGTGAAGCCATTTTGTTGTGATAGGACAATAAATGAAGCTGGTTTTTCCTTGTGTCCGATACTCGCGAAAGGGCTCTTTTATAATTACAAAAATTGAAGTAACACCAAATGAGACATTTCCAGGAGTAACTGCATTTATATTTTGTTTTCGATATTGCACTGATGGTAAGGTTTCTTGTAGCACCGTCAGGGTGGCACCACAGCTGTATATAAAAACCTGCAAAAGAGAACGTGAAAACTTTGTGCGCACTAAAGCATATATTTTAGCGCAGCACATGAATATACATTGCAATTGATTATACACCTTTTCTAAATCGTGATATATTTTATTGGTTATCTGGTTTCAATCTCAAACCACATAGGCTCGACTTCATGCTGTTTAAAAAAAGTTACCACTCTACATTAGTTCAAAGGGCTGCAGAATCTTGAGCAATCAGAGAGAATAAGCCAGCTATCACAGATAGATAAATTAACTCAGTAAGCTTCTCTAATGAAATTTGTCAGAATAACCTCAATTTACGTCCAATGGCACTCCACATATGACTACGACATGCATCAGTGGGTTAAATTCTACAACATTGTTTCAACATACGTGTGTTTTAGACATGCAGGTGTCTGGCGACACCCGTATGTTTAAAAGCAGCCAGTTTCACATGGTCACAAGGAATAGAAGGAAATTCAGGTGCAGTAAACAGCCAAGAAATAACAGTCCAACACGAGCCTTGCGTGACCGAAGGATAGATCGTATAGCGCAAAGCGAAGCTTGAAAACATTTAATCAACGCTGGTTGTTACGGTGGCATAGGCCACTTTAAAATATACCTGTCTATCGGGTGTCTAGTTCATCGCCTTCGCTTAACCAAAGTAAGCGTGCTTTCGGCAGCACTAAAGATTCATTATAAAAAAAATTTTCACAATAACAATCAACTGTAATTATAACTTCTCATGCCAAATAGGGCTCTTTATTGATAGTTTTTATTAGATTTAGTTAATCAGTGTGTATTTTGTTTCGCATAAAGAAAACAATTTCAGAACTCATGTCAAAGTGGTGGTCATCTTCGAGTCTCTGCAATGCAATGCCAAAAAGTATAGATTTCAAGGGTAATGCTTTTGCGGCAGCGGCTATGCTCGTGTGCAGAAAAGCATAAATGACATGCATTCCTGCTAAATAAAGAATAAGGGTGTCCGACCGGATGTCTGTTTCTTTACTTCTCTACGCAGCGGCGTAGCCATAGGCTGTGACCCTACCCCCCCCCACGCCTTTGTGGAGAATTTTTTTTCGCCATGACATACATAAACCAAAATGACTATTTGCTGTCTCCCATCCCACTTCCTGAGATAAGATGAGTTTACACGATAAGATGAGTTTATCTCCTTCGTTGCTCTTGGTGTCCAATGATCGACTGATGTAACCATCCCCCTCCATGCAAATGGAAAATTGGCACGGCTATGTAACTGTTCGGCGTATCGCTACACCGTAGGCGATGGACATCATGCTTGTTAGCACCCCTAAATGCCCCAATAAAGTTTTCCTTCACATTGCGCTTCTGGCACGAATATCACAGCATTTTTATTATAACAATAATATCATTATCTATTATCCGTGGCAATAATATGAAGTGTTAGTATTATTATTATTATTATTATTATTATTATTATTATTATTATTATTATTATTATTATTATTATTATTATTATTATTATTATTATTATTATTATTATATGATGGTACCATTTCGACCTCAAAATAAGCCCGATACTGAAAACATACATCTCAAGTATGGCGATACTTATATTGAGCTTGTAAATAGTATAAAAACTCTTGGAGTTACATTTTCGAGCAATATGCTTTGGACTAAACACGTTGACAGTGTGCTGAGTAAGTTATTCCGCGTAGTGAGTTTGGTGTACAGTGGCAAAACTGTTCTACCATACAAGGTAAACTCTTACTTCATAAATCACTTTTCTATTCGCATCTTACCTATTGTTTCTTGGTATGGGGGACTACAGCTTACACGAACTTGCAAAAACTGTACCTGATGCAAAAGAAGTATATAAGAATCATTTTTAACTTGCCGTATGATGCTCACACAAGTGAATTGTTTCAACAGGCTGGAATACTACCCGTACATCGTCTCTACAATTTTAAGTCAGCATTGCCAATCAGGCGTGAATTGAAAGAAAGTCATTTCTTGTATGACCTCTGAAAACTGCAGATACGTATTACATTGTTTTGAGCAAGAATTAAAGAAACATGGCAAATAAAAACTTCGAGAACAAACTACTCCACAGATAAGTTATCCTACATAGTTCCTACGTCACTTAAAAATATGTGAAAGCTGGCATAGATTTTTACATTGTACACAGATTCAGTTGCGCGATATACACATGTTTAGTTTTTATGATTTCTTTGCAGTTGCTGTATTATCATGGTTGCTATTTTTATTTTTTGAATTTGGGCTTCATTTTTATACCTTAATAATTTTTTATTAATTTATCTATTTGGTGTTTTTTATTATTGTTGACTTCACATTGATGATTGTTTGCCACTGCTGTCGTGCTGAAAGGTAGCTGTGGGTCTTTGTCAAGCTGCCTCTTTTGGAGAGCAGCTCTTACCTGCAGCTGTCTTTCTTCAAACTATTGATGAAAAAGAAACTATATTATTTTATATTATTATCATTATATTATTATTATTATTATTATTATTATTATAAACACATGGTTGCCTTTAGGCTAAGTCGGTGTAATATTCAAATACAAATCACCCATTAGTTAGGCTATGTCAGGCATCCGACGGTATCTGCGGCGTCGGTGACGGCGTGCGCGCGCCGGCACGTGTTATCTCTCACTCTCTCGCCCATGCAACAGCTGCGGTGAGTGCGCCTATTGTCGCCCCTAACAACTGGAGCTTGTGGTGCGAGAGTGTGTAGGAGCGGTTATGTTCATTGCTTCACCACTCCTTCTCCCGCCGTTCACTCTTTCTTCTCCCAGCTAAGCTGAGATGTTCCTAGTTAAGATAAGGTCGTTATAGCAAAGTGTAAGCACGTTGAGTTGGTCAGGGCAATATATATATATATATATATATATATATATATATATATATATATATATATATATATATATATATATATATATATATATATATATATATATATATATAGCCGAAGGCACCGAACCCGAAAGACGAGCCTAGCAGTGGCCTAGCCGAAGGCAAACCACATTTCCTCCCAATAAAGCTGAGTGGAGAGTCTAGTGTAAAAGTCAGGGCAAGCTTGGCAAGATGAGCCATACGAAGCCTCCTGCGTATCGACCCTAGCGCGTGTCAACAAGACTGATTAGCAAGTGAAGCATAGGTTGATCTGACATGTAGTTAATTGCGACAGAACCAATAATGATCAAACTAGGTCAATTGAGGGTGTTGACCTAGTTAGCTAAATAAGCTCTGTTAAGGAAGTTCACTTGCTTCATGCGGTGATTGCCAAGTGATTTTTCATTGATCCCGATTGCTACATTGCAAGTCCTCGTATTTTACAATATAAGCACGAGAACATTTTATGGATCGGCATGAGATTGCACGTGTGCCCAGTGAATTCAGTACTGACCAAATGCCGACCATACTTAATGCGCTGTCACAGATTTCCGTAACTGCGCATTGGTTGGGGCAACGCTCAACAGAGCTTAGCCTCGACTTCCACTGTAGTCAAGGTTTAGAAAGGTTTGTATAGTTCCAACATATATCAGACACAAATTAGCTTTTACAGTACACTTCAACGCACACACAAGGGAAATCGAAGGTAAGAGATCGCTTTGTCCGGTGAAAATAATCTATCGGGAAGAGTACTAATGTGTCAATCTCTACTAAAATGTGCCTAGATGTGGAGGCTTCTCATCGAAACTTGCAGCCCATGGCGCACGACGAGCGCTATACGATCAAACAAAATACCCATATTTAAACAGTATCCTACAACTAATAAGATGGCGGATTCTTTTATTCCCTTTCGAGCATGACCAGGATTTGGAGACATGTATTCGTAGCGCTATTGCTCGTGGGCCACAGCGGCGGCCTGCGCTAACTGAGCGTAAGATAGTCGAAAAAATCATATCTTATGAAAAGCCTAGTTATCTAAAACGACTCCTGGTTTTATAAAGCAGAGACTTACATGAATAGTCCGGAAAGTGACAGCGCTGCATTACAAACTATGTGCCTTCCTACAACGTTTAAAATATGGGAAGTTTCACCTTTACAAGTTGAACGTGACAGCGACAGTGACATCTTGTTCCTGGTGCGTGCTTAAATTATTCATTGCATGAAACCTTTTCGAATGTGCTATGCATCCACTACGTGGCTTTAGGAGAATAAGTGCAGGGGCACGTGTGCCTTTTGTAGTGAGGTACCGGCATTCAACAACGGAGCCATTAAGGTAATCAATATTCTGGGTGTGTTCCGGGAGGAAGACAAAGGAGACAAGCCTCGGCTGTGCTGCCATTGCTGTTCGTCTGTGGTTTTTATTTGAATTTCCTCGTACTCTCACCTCCGTAGTGGGTGCGATGGTGACAGTAAAGACGAATGCTCCGCCCCTTCTTAGCCCTCCCATTCGCTAGCCTACGGTTGAACTTATCTGCAGAAAACATACTTTCCTTCGGTGCTTACGATCTGGGCTTCAGCCACGAGAACGTTTTCTTCGCAGTTTGCAAGTACCTGAATGAAAGTAAAAGAATTAAGCTTTTAATTGCGTGATTATTAATCATGCAAAAAAATAATAATTCCAACGAACACAAGAGCATTGTTTAACTATCCTGATTCCTATTGAAGGTAATGAATAGTTGTCTTATCTGCACGAGTGACAAGCAACTATTGCACTCCATTCATTCTGACTAGGGTGTCTTTATTTTTTTCATTCTTTTTTCTGGTGGGTGGTTTCGATATTAAAAAAAACTTACCTAATTAAGTCATCGATTCTTGGCCAATCCCCCTGAGTGGGTACGAGCCATGTCTGTGGATTCATCATCATCATCATCTTCTTCCGCCAAGACCGGGATGTGACCTGAAAGCGTCAAATAGGACTGGGGCGCTAGAGCATCTGAACATGGCGCTACCAAAGTCATCGAGCTGCTTTGACGGAGAAGACATGGAATCTGACGGTGGATAATCTGAAGCCACGAACCGCCGCTTGAAGAGGAAGCTTCGCAAGACTTCAAGCGTGAGTGACCTCAATCACAATGCGTCGTCCTCTCCGCAGACATGCACAATTACTTACGTCTCTATTACTGCTACAAGCAGCCTGAATAGAGAAGCTCTCACGGCGTATCTGGGAAGAATAGCTCCAGGACAGATAAGAGAGGTCCGCATTATTCCCAGAAGGAACATACTCGCTGTTGACGTTACTACATGAGCGAACCTCAATGCATTGAAGGCTGTCTTAGATGGGCAACATACCTGTGCGCTCCTTCATTATAAAGGGAGGATGCACTATTGCTGGTGTGATTTCTGATGTGGATAAAGATATCGATAGCAATGATTTGTTAACGCTGATATCCTCGACTGTCAATATCGCAGACGTACGCCGTTTTGAACAGTCGAAATGTGAGAAGATAGTTTTTGAAGGGGACACATTGCCATCGCATGTGAAAGTGGGCTATGTGAGGCGTCCCGTCCGCCCGTACGTACCTAGGCGATTACAGTGCCGCAAATGTCAAAAACTTGGGCACGTTAGCACTGTGTGCGTAAAAAGGTTGACTTGTTCCCGCTGTAGCGGGGGTCATGAAGAGTCGTCATATCTACCCTGAAGTACTCTAACTACGATGGACCGCACAAGCCTAGGTCAAAATATTGCCCCTAAATGAAGACTAAAATGACCATGCTTAGGAAGATGGTACGAGATCACTTTACGCCTAGGGAAGCGGCTTCTAAGGTGCACCATCACCTGAGGCAATCTCGTAACCGCCGCAGGAGATCAGCATCGACAAGTGTACGAAAGTCTGTATTGCCTGATGAGTCAGCGAGAGGTCCTCTTATATCTGAAGCAGTATCCCAACCTCGAGTCACACCTTCTTTGAAGATTGTGACGGCTAATACCTCATGGCTTTCTCTGCCGCCTCGGAGTGCTGAAGTGCAAGGACCAGAAAACCGGCATTAACACGAGACTTCGTCATCGAATGTTCAAATCAAAGCAATGCTTACGCAGTTGATCCGTGTTTTGCGAATGCTGCTTGTTGGTGTGAAGTCGTCTGTTGCCAAGGCTGCAGTGCAAATTCTAGGCGGACTAGAACCGGTGCTTGGTGTTATCTAAAACCAACAAAACTCATGGCGTCAGGAGCCTCATCGTCATCACTGAGTGAAAGAATTAGTTTTTCTGTTATACTTTAATGGAATGCTCGAGGGCTGCGAAATCATCTTGGAGATTTTAAAGAGAGAATGCTGAAATATCGATTTCTTGTTGCTGTGATATGCGAGCCGAATATGACTTTACATTCATACTGTTTGAATATGAACAATTCACTTCCAAACAAGTGGAAACCCTAGCAAAGTTATACTATTCATGCGTTGTGAACTCACGTATTCCCATAACCAAATACCTATGCATAGCAGCAATGAGTACGTTCCCATCACTTTGAAGCTAAATATACGTGCGGTATCGATCATCGGTTGTTATATTTTACCGAGCGGGAGATTCGATGCTCAACACCTGAAACTTGTCATCGACTCAAGTAAAGGACCTCACGTCATCGTAGGTGACTTCAATGCACATCACCATCTTTGGGGCAGCAGCGTCATAAGTACTCGGGGAAGACAACTCCTAGACTTCACAAGCAACAATGGCCTTCATATTCTAAACGACGGATCATCAACATATCTCGGTAGCTCAACGTATAGCAGCTGTGTCGACTTAACTATCGCTTCTCGGTGCCTTTCAACATCCACCACCTGGTGCGAAGACGTCGAAGCATATTGTAGTGATCTCATTCCTACTTACATACAACTACGATAGTATACCGGCAATGCAAGCATTCGAATACGATGCACAGATTGGGAGGCTTTTCAAGAAGAGCTAGAATAGTCTGGTAACTCTGTAGTTTCTCCGACAGAAATTGAAGAATGATTTGCCACAGCAGTACTTACCACTACAGGCGTTGCCACAACATCTAATTCCAGGAAGCCGGTTGATGTGGTATATGAAGTGTTGCGGGCAAATCGTCGTCGAGCTCAACGCAAATACAGGCGAACGAAATCGATGACAAATCTGGGGACCTCTCGTAACGTCCAAAAGAAAATTCAGTGGTACTTAGAAAACCTTGGCCGCCAAAACTTGAAGTCATTTTGCACCCCCCACGAAAACCACTAAGATATCGCACGTCGTACATCTCTACAATCTTCTTCTCAGAAACTGCGTCCTTTCAGTGCATTGGCCATCATAAGAACATGCAGCAAGAAACATATCACAGAAGAATTTTGCCTGCACCTCTCCGGCTCTGCAACAACGGATGGCTAACTGCTTCGGTGCGCACCTCCTACGACCGACGTCCGTCTATATCATCTTTTCACGCTGCAAGACCTTCGTGCAGCTTTGTCCACTTCGCAACGTTCTAGTGCACCTGGGCCTGATGGAATCACCTATGCTACCCTGCGCCACCTTGGTCCTCGGGCAACAGAAGAACTGCTGTCTTTGTACAACCTTTCTTTGGCATTTGGAACAGTGCCGGCACACTGTAAAACTACCAAGATCGTGGCATTGCTAAAAGCTGTAGATATCCCTGTGATATGCTATCCTACAGACCTGTGGCGCTAGCAAGTTCTGTAGGAAAACTCATAGAACGAATGGTTCTGGTGCGCTTGCAATGGTTTCTAGAAAAGAAAATTGTGTATCCAGACGCCATGTCTCGCTTACGGAAGGGAAGGTAATAAATTGACAGTGTGATTAATTTGGTAACAATCTTTGAACGTCAGAAACGGCGCCACCGATTAACGGCTGCAGCATTTATTGATATCAAAGGTGCATTTGAGAATGTTCTGCATGACGCCATTCTAAATGCTCTTGAAGACTATGACATTGCTGGCCGCATGCATCAAAGGATAGCCAGCTATTTTCACGAATGAATTTCTTTCTACTACTGATGGTAACACAAATAAGCATCCAGTCTACCGTGGCATGCCTCAAGGTGCAGTCCTGAGCCGAGCAATATTTATAATCGTACTTGTTGGCTTCGTAAAAAAGCTCGTTAAACTAGCAGGTGAAATCTCGTTGCCTGTTTACGCAGATGACATTTGCATTTGGACCGCGAGTCTAACACGTTTGCAGGTACAAAAGAAACTACAACGTGTGTTATTGACAATGTCTACATACCTCAATACCTGCGGACTGCAACTGTCACCGACAAAAAGTGCAACCCTGCCATTCCCGAGAAAATCAATGGCTTGCTACCTCATAGTGATCGATGGGAACATAATACCTTCGGTAACGCTTCACAAGCTTCTCGAAGTATCATCGATTGTGATTTGTCTTGATCGAAGCACATCTCATCGCTAAGAAAAAAACTAGACAGCTTTCTCCAGGTCAATTGCTATATGTCTGGAAAATCACGGGGACTATCGGTATCATCTCTTCTGCATCTAAACCAGGCACCTTTTGTTCTATACCTTCGCTACAGTGCTCCCGTTTTCCACCGTGCTCACACATCGGCTGTACGTACACTCGAGGGAGCACAGGCACGTGCCCTGAGAATTCGCCTTGGAGTACCTCGATGCACTTCTACATCGGGCACTATTGCAGAAGCACGTTCTTGTCCAGCTCGTGTTTATCTTCAGCACGAACCACTACGAGTGCATCTGAGGCTACAGACAAGGCATCGAGATCATCCACTTGCAGACTATTTTAACACACGACCCGATGCTGCATACTCAGAAGCCTTTATGTCGCAGCGAGATTTGCAGCCTTTAAACTATGCCCCACATGTTATCTGCGACATACCACTCTGGACGATTGCTAAGCCGATCGCGCGACTTCCGATCCAAGGAATAACAAAGAAGTCAAAAATACCAACTGCTGGCCTTAAGCATTGCACTTTGTCGTATATTGACTATATGTACGAATATACAACATGTTTTCAGATGGCTCTGTCACGCAGACCTCCTCAGCAGCAGCTTTCACTGTGCCTCAAATGGAACTCACTCAACGCTTCAAAATAGCACTCTGGACATTATCTACTGCTGCCGAGCTGACCGCCATCCGACAAGCTGCGTGCTACATTTGGCAGCAGAGTGCAGCAAAATAGACATTATTTTGCGACTCCAAGCCGGCACTTCAGTGAATTAAAAAATACAAGAAACAAGACACTGCATGCAGTCCTATGATGTGTGACATAATGAATATGTTGAATGCGGCATTTCAATTTGAACGTACCGTTGCGTTGCAATGGATTCCTAGTCATAGCGGCCTTGCTGGGAATGAAGAACCTGATGCAGAAGCGAAAATGGCGCACACTGGTGGCGTAGTGATATCAATTCACTTTTCCCGATATGACATCAACACCTTGCTGTCTAAGGGAACGGAGACATCTATGCAAGGACTATGGAACAATCCGGATTATCGCCACAAGCACATTTACAGGCTTGACTTTTGTCGTGTTTTTCGCCTTTCGTTCCGACTAAGGAGAGACCAAGAAACACTGCTACATAAACTGCGGCTGGGGCTTGCATACACGCCAAGATACCTATGCATGATTGGACAAAAGCGAAATCCTAACGACAACTTGTGTAACACGCCGCAAACTATTATTCACAACCTGTGTGTGTGCGCTTTATACGAAGTTGAAAGACAATCGCTCAAGTGTCTCACAGATGACCTAGACTGGCGACCCTTTTCAAAAGAGAAACTTTTGGGTGCTTGTAAACGTGTGGATCACGCCCAACGCAGTTTATATGGCCTGCTCTCACTTCTAAGCAAGACACGTTTAGCTTCCCGTGTTTAGAGAATCTGCTGATGTAGAGAGTTTTGTGCGTGTGCTACACCGAACGAGACATTGTTTGCAGTGACTCATTGCGCTATACCACAATCACTCCTTTTCATTCCCTCCTCTTTCTTTCCCTTCTGCTCTTACCCTCGTGACAAGTAGCAGGCCAGAAACCCACTTTTGAGGCAGAACTCTCCTCTTTCTTCTTGTTGAATACCTTCTTCTTCTTCTGGGTGTGTTCTAATACTCGCCGTAGACGGCTAAATAAACAGCTAAGTGGACAGTGACCATCTTAAGTGCCATTCCAATTCTCACGTAGCCGGCAAAATAGACAGCGCCATGAAAACCGCATCGTAGACAATTGCAATACAGGCTGATTTGCTGTCTAAACAAGATAGTGGCTCAGCAAATCACTTAGATAAATCGAATCTCGCCGGAATGGTCATCTGCACACAAGCAGACGCTTCTCCAGACGCTCAATGAAAGTAACGTGTATTTTTTTATAATTCAACACAAAATAATTCGAAAAAATTCAACTGTAGGATTTGTTTATTTTAGCTTTCCCTTCTGGGCAGGAGGTGGCGCCTCGTCGCGTAAAAGCCGTCCAGACGTGTTCCCATTTTCGGACAGCTTGTGCTCAGTGCTGTCGTCTAAGCAGTCTGCGTAGACTGTCTTCATGCTGTGTAAGAACTGGAACACACCCTCTGACGCCTGTTCGCTAAGGACGTTTCTACTGTAGAAAGAAGGTGCGACTCCCACATTCTTTCTTCATTACTTTGTTTTATGCTGCTACTGCTGCTGCTTCTGGAGTTTTTGTACAACTTAGTGATGCCTACGTGCACTGAACTTGCAAAACATTTAGAAGTGTTAGAAAATGTGCTGCAGGGTAAAACTTGTTTGGTTGTTGAGGATGTTGTTTCTTGCGTTAAGTCATGGATGGATGCTGACCCTGACCAGACAATAGAAAAGTTGAAAAAAAGAAACTGACGAAAGGAAAATTGGTATGAATTTTCTCAATGAAACAGTAGAAAAGCTCAAAGTAGAACAGAATCATTAGCTAGCTCAAAACAAAAATTTGAATGCTTGAAACTCTGAATTTGAAAAAAAAATTGCTGATATGGAACAATATTCCCGTAAGAATAACGTAGAAATCAGAGGAGTTCCATTCACTCAGGGTGAAAGTTGCCTAGCAATTTTTAAGAGCATCGGTAACAAAATTCAATGCCCTCTTTCTGACTCTGACGTTGCCATAGTTTATCGCGTACCTTCGAACTCGAACACAAAAATCTAATAGCACCCTTTTGTTCCCGATCAAAGAAAGCTCAATTCGTAAGCAAGGCACGGGAAAACACGAATGCAGACAAGCGATCTTGATTTTTCAGGAAATAATGTGCGGCCCGTATATGTAAATTATCATCTGACCCAACTAAACAAGAAAATTTTCGCAATGGCCCTTTGCCTCGAAAAAGAAAAAAATGGCAATTTTCGTGGACAGATGATTGTCAGACCAAGGCCCGCAAAACAACTGACAGCCGTGTATTCCGAATTCGAGACGAAGCTTATTTAAGCGTATTCTTGAACTAAGCTAATCTCATATCCTGACGTTGGCATACCTTACATTGATCCTGATAACCTTCATTCTTTATAGTCTCAGACCTATAATTCGATAATTCATTTTAATGCGTGCAGCCTCCGCAATCATTTCGATGATTTTCGCGCTTTTTTTTGCAGTTTGCGCTTTCCGTTTCCGATAATCTGTGTTTCAGAGACTTGGCTTACAGACTCTGATAAAAATGTGTTTTGCTTTCCGAACTACAACGCAGAGTACAACCACCGTGCATCCTCGTGCCACGGGGGTGCCGCGATATGCATATTTAACGTTGTTAGCTACAAACGTAAAACAGACTTGGTTTCTTATGTACCGGATTTTGAAGCAGTTTGGATAGAATGTGATAGTCCTGATTTCGATTGCAACTAACGCAAAATAGTATTCTGTTGCATCTACAGTTCACACAGCTCTTCCATGGCTAACTTTTGCTCTGCTCTTGACGCCTTGCTTCATTCACTCATGCAAGAAAACAAAAATATATTCATCATGTGTGACATCAACATCAATTTTTTGGATGAGTCAAGCTCCAGTCATTACAAAAACTGCTTTCTTGGGTATGGTCTCGACTCCCTTTTAATCAAACCCACACTCTGTGGGAGTAACACTTCTGGTACTTCAATTGATCATGCCTTCACAAATCTTCTGACCTTACCTGAGGCTTTCATCATTTGCGCCCTTATTATGGACCACTTTCCTCTAGGACTTCGCTTTCATCGCGTGGCTACTCCTACAAATACTTGTTTCTCCAAGTCAATCTTTGACAAGAAAAAGTTTACTGATTCAATAGACGCAATAAACTGGACCTACGTTACCTCTTGCACTGACCCTGAGACATCTCACAGAGAATTTTCTACCCTTAAATCTGATGCTATAAATTCTTCGACCTCAAATGTTTTGTACCGAAGAAAGCACGCATCACCCTAGAACCCTTGGTTAACACCGGGACTTCTCGCCTGTTTACGAAAAAAATACAATCTCTACAGAAAAGCGAAGAAAAAACCTTATAATATAACTTTCAGGCTACGTTGCAAAAAGTACCGCAATACATTAAACCTCATATTAAAAAAAGCTTAACGAAATTACTGTGAAAATTTTATAAAACAAGCTGGTAGGAATATGGGAATGCAGTGGCGTATATTGCACTTCTTTTTAAATAAAAATAAAGCTTCAGCTTGTATCACTGAAATTTGTCATGACGGAAAGACCTTTCAACATTCCGATGCCATTGCTAATGCTTTCAGCCAGTACTTTTTCAGTATCAGCGCAAAATCCGGCCAATCGTGTCTGAACGACAAACGGCGTCCATTGCAATCTTTTTATCTTCTTCCCACCTGCACAGCTGAAGCTAGGAACACTATTCTAAGTCTGAAAACAACTAGCGCTGGACTTGACAGCATATCTGCCAGATACATAAAAGACATTGTTGATGTCATCACCCCTATTTTCACACTTATATTTCACACATATATTTTCACAGATATATTTTTACACATATATTTCACACTTAATCTTTAAGCACTCTATCTTTCCTTCCGAACTAAAAAGAAAGCAAGATAGTGCCTTTAATAAGAAAGGCGATAATTCACTCCATAATAATTATAGGCCCATGCCATTATTCCATTTTTCAGTATGGTTGTTCAAAAATTATATTCCGTCCGCCTTACAAAATACCTCAAAAAATTTAAGCTCTTGTCGCCACATCAATTTGGGTTTTGTCAAGGGCTTTCCACCAATCTAGCACTAGTTGCTCTTACTGAAAATATTAGAAAAATAATTGATGACGGAAAAATCCTTCGATCCGTCTTCATTGACTTCAGTCAAGCCTTTGATTCTATCGATGATGCTATTCTTTTAAACAAGCTCTCTTCCTATTGTATAACTGGTCCACCACGATATTTCATTTCTAGTTACTTACTGAATCATACACAAGTTGTTTCCATTTCAGGCCTACTCTCAGGCTCCAAAACTACCAATATAGGGGTCCCACAAGGATCAATATTAGGTCCTCTTCTGTTTCTCGTTTACATAAATGACCTGACAGACTGTTTATTCCCTCACACAGAATGCTTGCTTTACGCAGACGACACCACCATATTTAGTGCTCACGACTTCATCCATGTCCTAACCTCCCGACTAAACAGCGATCTTCAGAGCGTCATTAATTGGTGTTTTAACAACAAGGTTGTTATTATTCTTTATAAGACAGTATTCGTTATTTTCAGCTCTAGGTAAAAAATTGAGAAAACGCATTCCTGGTGTTTGTTAATAACCATAAAATATGTCCTTCTGAAAAATTCACATTCCTCGGTGTGGAACTTGATTGTTTTTTGAACTTCAACCATTATATTGAGTTAATAAAAAGAAAAATGGCCTATGGTATTCGTGTTTTGCTCAGGGCCCGCCAATATTTTGCACTTCCTACACTATCTGCTCTCTATTTTGCCTTCCTGCATAGTCATTTCAACTACTGTATAAATCTTGGGGACTCACGTATAAAACGTATATAAGCCCATTAGCACACATTTAAACGAAGGCTCTCCGCATAATAACGCACAGTGATTATCATGCCCATTCAGCTTCACGATTTTGTTCACTAAATATTCTCCCTATTGAAAATAGGATTGTCTTTAACTTAGCTGTAATTGCCTACCACCTGGTACATCATCCGGATGTTTTATGTATTGTAGGCAATAAAATTACCATTTCCTCAAGTAATACACGTTTCTTCTTTCAAAACAATATCTTATTGCCCAAGGCGCGCACTAATTACGGACTAATAACAGTGAGCTTCTCCGCCATGAAGGTGTGGAACACTCTACCTTAAGAGACTAAAACCTCTCCCTCATTAAAAGCCTTTAAACATTACGTTCGCCTTTATCTGAATCCTTCTTTAAACTGCTGACTTATCTGTAGTTACTCTCGTTGCCTTTTTTGTCATACATTTCCATGTGTTTATCCATTTCTATTATTTTATTTTTCTTCTTAAATATTTGTTAGTGTATATTCCTAGCGATTGCTACGTTTGCACAATATTAGCTTGACTTTTTTGATTCCCTTTTTTGTGTACTTCAATGTCAAATATTCTCTATGTTATTGCATACCACAATGCCTGTTTTATTATTTTGTACGCATATTCACGCTTTTTAAGCGATTTTGCTCCTGTTTTTATTTTTGCTTTGTGTATTTTATAACAAGAGGTCCTATTGCAGTGTTTACACTATGGGACATCTTTCTGTATACCTCTCCTAACATGTTACTCCCCACCAAATCACGCTCAATAGGCCACGCAATAATACTGCAATACTTTATGCTGCATTGTAAAGCATGTATACGGCACACGAGTGCTTGTGAAGCCTGAAAGCTACTTTGACTGCATTTCCAAGCGGAGGAAGTACTTTTTATTGATTTCAGAGGCAGAGGCGTAACCGTGTGCTAGAACCTCTGCCTGCTACGCAAGCGAGTCGGGTTCGATTGGACCCTAACAACCCTCGTTCGGTAACCACTCTTTTTCAGGATTTTTATCATTCATTTGTTTCATTTGCATCGTTCCCGATTTTTCCACAACGCATAAGTTGATAATTTTGCGCTCACAACCAACGACGCCACCAGCGACGTCCACACCAATGTCGACGCCGGAATTTTTGTGAAACGAGCTCTTAATTGCTGTCCCGTTAAAGTTTAACAATGGGATTTTATGTGTTTTGTGGTTTTACGACCATGTACCAGTGGCTATCTATTTTCTTTTTACTTACGGCAGGCAGCCGGTCTTGCTACCGAAAGATGGCGCTACGTCCAGATGTCCACAAATCCTCAAAATGGGATATCTTCCACTCCGGGAGATTTCTATAACCTGCTTTAATTTTTATCATCACTGCAAGGCAGATAAAATTTAGATTTCTATATACACTTTATGTCATTCAATTTGCAGTATATAGGGCAACGCCCCCGTAACCTACGGTTATTGACCGACGCTGCACCAAGAGCCTCACCGAGTCGTCATGCGGACCTTTTGGGAGACACGTTGATTTTTCATCAATTCTCTTTTCATCGCTCTGCTCTTACCTTGGATGTTGTCCACGAAATTTTATCTGTTTTTAGATATGTAGTGTAATCACTATAGGTACTGTGGTTAAGCCTCCCAAAATCAGGATTCGATTAAGAAATCTAGACGCCGAAGTGGAAGACTTTAGTAAGTTCAACTTTCGGGCATTCTTTAACGCGCAACTAAATCTAAGTACAAGGGCCTCTAGCATTCTCGCGTGAATGGCAAATGCGCTGGTCAATGATTATTTTATGCCATGACCCACGGGCCAGAAGTCAAGCACTTCAACTACTAAGCGTAGTTGTGGATGGATCTTATGATCTTATGCGTGTTTACTTTTATTTTATTTTTTTCAAACTACATTTTGCATTTCAGGAGGAGAGAATGTGCATAAACACACGTACACACAAAAGGAAAACAATTTCAGCAGTTTTGGCGAAGCAAAGCTGGGGTAGATAATAGTGAATTGCACTTTGTGAGTGTTTGCGGCAGGATTGAATACTCATGTAAAGTGTTGTTTGCGAATACTGGCTTGATGTAATGACTGTGTTGGTCCCGTGAAGCACGAATTATGTACTCCTGCAAGTATTTGTTACTGTTTAGTTGGAGTTTCATCACCAAAATAAACTAAAAATAAGATATTCAAACATAACAGTTTTTTTTCAGATATTGTCTCTAATTCGGTCCCCCGTAACATGGCTGAAGTTTAGCCAAGACGCCCGAAACATTAGTAAACATAGCAGATGACTAAAAAATAAATAAGTTATTGTTTTTCAATGTTGGCTTGGGTAAAATAATCCCAAACAGCACTTCCGCATTCCAAGGAAGGTCTAATTATTGCTTTGTACGTCAGTAATCTGAGAGAATAGGATGCTTTTTCCATCAATTGTTTCAGGATGCCTACCATTTGTCAGGCTGTAGAGCATATGTTATTCATATGAGTTGACCAGTTAAGTATGCAAGTTTGTTTGCCTGAAGTCTTTTAAGGAAATTATTTTATACGGTAGAGATAAAAGGAAGGTTGTTGCATTTGTTAATGATGCCCATGCGCACAATTCTCTGAAGGTTGTTTACCATTTCCATTCTGTTGTATGACTCTGTAAATTGATTTGAAGTGCTATACAAGGTCGTAAGATCATAGAGCTACGTAGCTCTCTGACGAACGCTATCTGCTAAGTTTCGGCTTCATACAGTGACATTCTTAACATTCATAATCATCCCAAGGGCATGACTAAGACTGTTCCTCTCCAAATCGAAACTGCTGACACTACACCCATTCACAGTGGGCGTTACTGCGTGTGAGAGTCATGAAAACAAGTTCCTTAAAAAGTGGCCAAGAAGCCTATGAAAAATTTTTGCGAATCATGATCTAGCCGTCGGGTTTGCCCCGTGGTACTAGTAATGAAGAAAGGCAGCTCGTGGCCTTTCTTCATTGTTTATAGGCAAAATATACTTTTTTCTGGATTTTATCTCTTGGCCACAGTGACGGGAAGATTGCTAGTGCACTTCAGGACTTCGAAAAGGTTAAAAAAATTTAAGTATTGATTCAGTCATTATTTTGTCCAGTCCTTCACATTTCCCAATTTTTTATAAAAGTTCACCACTTGTTGTTGCTGTTATTCAAGCACATTAAATTATTTTGTTAGGTATCTGTTTCTGTTTATTATTCATTTTTAAATAGACAAAATATAACCTTTATAAAAAGATAATATTATAAAAAATCACAGCATATCTACGGAATGGAAGATGACGAGTGGGGCGAAGCGTCCATAAATCCGTCCATGCGTCCATTTGTCCATACGTGCACCTGTTCGTGCGTCCGTTTGTCCGTCCATCTGTGTGTCTGCCCGTGGGTCCATCCGTCTATCTAAAGAACACTTCAAGTAGCGCCATCCTGCAGACAATCCAAAAACTAAACGAGAGTATTTACCACACTTCTGCTATCAGCGCTTTGTTGACAGCGAGAGCATGCTAACGGGGCCGTGCTACGTTTTTTTTGCAATATGTGGACATGCTGATGGTATGTGATGGCGGGTATGTGCCACTAGTATGCGGGTATGTGTCAAAAGTTAAACGACAACGGAGGACGCACAGGCCAAGCCATAAGGAGCTTCAACCTTAAAGCTCCGGTTTACGGTCAGTTCGCCAGCGTGGGTGAGTGCCAGATTCAAAGATCTACTCTACCTCATTCAACCTCAACAACGTTACCAAAAAACACATGCACCCTCTACCACGCAATGCCGACGCACTTGACAGTCTTCATGGCGCCCCCTTTTCAACTCTCTAGCTCCGATCTAGCTACGCCAAGTGGCTGTAGATAACATGGATCGTGTGCATAACTTCTTCAATAGCCTTGACAGTCTTTACAAAGTAACTACAAAGTAATTTAAATTAATGCCCTTTGACGCCAGCGACATTATTGAAGTAGTGAATGCGCTTATTCAAGGGTTTAAATGGTAGATGTGTTTGTGTTACCAGCACGACCTGATCATAATCTCCCAATCTTTGCAGTACACCTAGAATGCCTCTCGACAATTCTATCAATATTTTGACGGCCTCAACTGCAGCTCAATTCCTCGAAGTACCACTTACGTCTTTGTCAAATTATTGTGTTGTGCCTTCTCGATGACGATACCGGAGTATAACCAGACCCATTCTGTCGATGATGTTTGCAGATTCGCGAGCCTGTGGTCATACTTCCAGTAGATCAAGGAAAACTTTGCGGCACTTGCACGACCACAGATGGACCTTCACATACATTTTTTTTGTTAGATTCGTCTATAACTTGACACCTTCTCTCATTTATAATCACTGCTCTAGCAACTGGATCTATACACCCATATTTTGACTATAAAACTTCTACAGAAGTGCTTATAGGCGCGAGTGGTCACGGCATTGGTGCATTTATCACAGAAACACAGAGGACACTGGTCGTGTAATCGCGTAATAAAATTTCGAAGCTTCGACGCAATAACGCTATAGGAGAATAAGAATAACTTGCCCTTGTCTTGAGGTTTTCAAATGCGCCCTTACCTGTATGTCCGCACTTTTCGTGTGGTTCGAGATCACCACGCGCAGTGTTGGCTTTTTTCACTGAAGCACCCTACTGCATGACTAAGTCGTTCGGCGTAACGTCTCCAGAAGTCCTCCGAGCAGTCTGCACGCCTCCTTACGATGAGTCATTCACCATATTGAATCTGCTACTAACGATGCGTTATTTCTGTGTTCTTTCTCCTGAATGGCACGCTCTACTGTGGTAGCATCAAGCCAGATGAATTTACAGGCTCCTTCTCGCCATGCCAGAACATTTTCGTTCGGTGGCGTTGCATGACCCCCAAGATGAATCAACTGCTGACCACTTGCGGTATCTCACACGTATGACCATGTTCAGCGCCGCTCCTTTTGTCATGGTCTAGCCCAGCCGTTTGCCGCTGTGTCCTCCAGTGATAGATGCCAACGTATAAATAGACCTACTGCACCATCTGCTTGAATTCTCCAATTGATCTTCATTCTTACCGAACTTTTATTCAGTGTTGATGTAGACCTTCGGGGTTTTTTTTGCTGAATCACACTCCGGCACTAAGAGAGCCGTCACTTCAAGAGACCATACGACCAGGTATGCCACGACTCGAGCGCTCTCCACCAGCGCAGCTACTGACGTTTTTGGAGATTTTGCTCCACAATCACATCCTGCACTAAGGGTGTTCTTCGCCAATTGCTCACGTACCATGGCCTCACATTTTTGTCAGAAGTAATAAACAATCTTCTCCGCTTTTGCTTGACACATCGCAAAGTGATCATCTCTAAACAAATTGCGTCGCCGAGCGTCTGAACTGCACCATCGCGGACATGCTCGTGATGTACGTCTCCTCTGAGCACAATAAGTGAGTGTCTTCTATTGTAGATGTTGATACCAAGAATTCAGTCCGAAGGATGTGCAATCGTTTGCACAAACACGTTTATGAAACGTGTTTGTGACGACGGAAAATAAAAGCTTACAGAAATTGAAATGATGTCACTCGCACAGCCAATTATGCCCGTATGGGGCATGCACCAGAGCAATAAATTTTTTAAATTTTGTCTCTAAAAAGTTCAATATAAGAACAGGAACGTTTTTATATAAGAGTCTTAATATGTTACTTCGCCGAACACAGCAGAATGATCACGGAGGATTAAGTTGGGAGCCTTCGGAGCAGAAGCCGAAGGAGTACGTGTATTGAGAAACGTGGTCGTCGCCGTGTGCACTCAGCGGGGTGCCTCTCTTCGCCGAGCTGCTTCAACACCATGCGCCTGCATTCTGGGAGCCTTAATCTTTCCGCCACCTTCCGCGCTCGAGCGGCTACTTCAACCCCTGTTGTCACACGTCTTGTCACACTGGCACCTGGTGCTACTTCGCGTGACCTTTGCTTACAAAAAATGTAAATGAAAGCCATACACGATGGACCTTGGGAAATGCAAAATACTATTTTAAGATCCCACTGGCAATTATGAGGTTCAATCTGCATTCATGACTGTGAATGGTTAACAAGTTGTGATGGTGATGCTATAAAATTTACGTTCATAAAATATCTAGCTGCCAAAAATTCGTACAGAGCTTCAATTCTTACTCCACAAACTGCTGTCTTACTTTGTAAATTCGGTAAGCGACGAATGATTCTGCGGTAAAAGCTACTACAAATAGCATCGAAGAAGAACAGCCATTTCGGCTAGTTGGTTCCATTCTAATAAGGATTGCAGCGCAAGCATGAAAATGCTAGAAAAACAGTGAACAAAAAGCGAGGGACGTGAGACAGAGAGGACGACAAGAGCGCTGACTATCAAATGACTTTATGTTTAGCAGCACACAAGTTAATATACACAAACAGGCAAAATGGTTTAATAGCAAACGTGAGCAACGTGACATAGTCCTTGAATTTTAAAATGCGTAGTTGGTGCTGTTTACAAGCTTTCTTTAGCGTGCGGTTGTTGTTTTATAGGTCGAACTGGACGTTGCACAAATAAAAGGTTGGGAGAGCATATGAACGATTTATGCAAAGGGTTAAGTTACCACTTTGTAATGCACTGTAAAAGTTGCGGGTGCCAGTTTTGATAACAAAGGCACAATGATAAAAGCTCTAACCCCTATCTAAAAGCGTGATAACGTTTTCATGCAAAGCCACCGAAGGTGGGCTTACCCTTCCTCACCAAATTTCCTACCTGGCAATTTCGCTCGTTAATTTGTCCTTATGGTGTTCCAGCACACACGTGGCCTTAAATCGAGCTCCTTCAGTAAAATACATCATTACACGAACTCATTGTGGTTTCCAGAAATACCGCTCCACTGAGCATGCTCAAAATTACCAAACGAAACACGTACTCAGTAATGTCTAGAATATAAAAAATGCGGGTGATTTTATTAATTTTCATCACGCTTACGATTCAGTAAATCACTGCGTGCGTTTCATAAGTATAAGGAAATATGGTACACGTGGTCGACCTTTGAAAATTCAAAGCGAAATATGTCGCACCAATTCTTATTTGTTTCTCTCGGTGATCCAGCGTCTGAATAAAGCGGAAGAATTCGTGGGGCTCATGAACGCAGACTTTCCGAAGCCTTTGTTTCTTTGGACTAACAGATAGATGAGATTATGGGTATTTCTCTGCTTCAGGTCTTCTAAGTCGTTCACACTTTTTCCGGGACGGCTTTAAGCTCTCCCATAGTAGAGTACTCTGTGCTCTAAATCGTTACCCCCTTTTTCTAACCCCCCCCCAACTATTTACCACATACCGAGGACGCTAATATGTATGGTGTCTTTGTCTCCTATATCTAGGTATTTCCAAGGCGGAAAAGGGTAATGAAAAAAATTTTTTAGAAGACACTAGCTGAATAAAAATGAGCCAGACATAAAGGAAGTAAACAGAACCAAGCATTTTCAGTGCTAGAAACGGAAAAACTGCTTCAGGATCACGTTTTATAACCTCACAAGAATGTTAGTTCTACAAATATTGAATTTGTTCAATATATGGAAGCTGATGGTTTTTACGTTCATGTCGCATATTGCTTGAATGCATGGCGTGCGTAGTAAGTTCTTTTTCTAAAGTTGGGTTCTTAGTTTCATGATTGAAAACATTTATTTCATTTGAACTATTCGTTATGAAATTAATGCCTTGTTTGCACCAACAGTTAGTAAGAGTATAAAGAACAAGATAAAACATCGCCTGTGTGCGCAGCCACCGCGTTCAGTGTGCCCGCGCACGAGCGGTGTAGGAGCGATGAATGGCCTACGCTTATACCGGTGGTGCCACAGCCAGCATCGCATGTGGATTGTAAACTGCAGTTTTGAAATTTTTGGATGGTTCTTACGCAAGAAAAAGGCCTAGCCTAAGCGAAGAAGACCACATCAAGCACCTAAGAAGAATCAGCTTCATTTCTTAAGCTTAAACAAGATAGCGCAAACTTCTCCTTTTTCTCCTAAATTTTCGGAAGTAGTTTTTATTGCTGTACTGCCTTTTTTTCCGATAGCTGATTTCTGGCTGGGAAATTTCACTGCATAACTTACTGATTTTAAGCACACCTCTTAGCGGTGCCTTTGTTGGTGCTGCACTAAAATAAAGTTTTTCTTCTGTTTTTGTTAGTGATGAATTTATTAGTGTAGGTCTTGCTGATATGTCTTGACGCCATGATTTTTCAGCGTCGTTGAGGTTCTTGTAACAGCTCTAAACTATTTTTCTCGCCTTCTTTCCCTACGCAAATTGAAACAAAGTTCCACTCTCGATTCAAAGCTCATAAAGAATTAAGGTAAATTTAAAGCACATGACAGTTTGTGTGTACATTTTGTGCGCAAATACAGTGTACTAAGTAGCGTTAAAAATTGGTATCAATTCCAATTGGTGACATGTAATTCACAATAACTATCTATCATATTATGGCGATGTGTCGTGGATGGGGTATACGTTCTTGCTGAAATGAACAACTCCTGGACTGCCTCTGTTTTTTATTCTACTTTTGAGTGTTGTTCAAGCTGCCCCATATTTTTAGCGACTGAAGGGCTTCGTTCCGCCTCTTCAGGAGCCTCGCATATAAAAAGAAAGGTGTTGCGAACAGAACGTGCTGTTTTGACACGATAGCTCCCCACTTTAACAAGTAGGCGTTTTTTTTTTGAAGAGAACGTCTTGCTAATTCGTTTTAGTACACAACAAATAACTGGGTTTGGTATACAAGTATTTTTTGTCCACACCAATTAACGTAAAGAAAGTTGTTCATTTTCAATAAATTAAAGCCAAAAATAACACGAAAACAAGGAAAACAAATGCGTGCTGTTCAAAGCACGCATGACCGACGCCGACCACTGGCACTGGATGGAGAGATAGATTGCCGCGAGGCCTCATTGGGAGGCCCAGACACATCATGCATACGATTCATGCCACACCTCGCTAGATGCAAGAGGAGGCGCATAATCAAAGCTGAGTTTGACCCAGAAAAAGATCACGCGACAGTATCGTCATTTTGACTGGTGTAAAATTTAGAGTTCCACATCATAATTTGTCGCACTTTGTCTGTTATTCGACACAATTTTTACGATACTGTAAAGTATTTCTCTACCATGCATGCTGGCTCCTACTTATATAGGACGTGTGATTTCAACTTTGGACGTTGCAAACTTTAAATACTAATCATCTCCTTTCAGCAGAACTGTCCCTTTTCAACAGCAGGTTATCATGTTAGTTTTAAATGCCAAGCATTTTCACGCGAGCCAAAGGCACTTTGAATCTATCTATCTATCTATCTATCTATCTATCTATCTATCTATCTATCTATCTATCTATCTATCTATCTATCTATCTATCCATCTATCGATCTATCCATCTATCCATCTATCTATCTATCTATCTATCTATCTATCTATCTATCTATCTATCTATCTATCTATCTATCTATCTATCTATCTGCCTGACCGCTCATATACCTTTCTGTCTGTCTGTCTGTCTGTCTGTCTGTCTGTCTGTCTGTCTGTCTGTCTGTCTGTCTGTCTGTCTGTCTGTCTGTCTGTCTGTGTAGCACACTTTGTCTCGGTCGGAGTTCACCGAACAGCTCGACAACTGACAGTTCCGCTTGTAGCAAAAGGACTTGAGTGTATTTTTTGGCTACTCGCTTTTAGAATTTCCAGGTCACTTGTGGCGTTTTCTGAAGCTACTTGCAACTTTTCAGCAAATAAAGTTAGTTTAGCAGCAATCATGCTCTCCAATAGCGCTTCTGTCGTGGACTTTGAGTAGTTGAGTGTCGACATTACAATGCTTTGGGGGAATCAACACGTATTTTATGTATATTTGTTTATTGTGGTGCACATGTTCTCTAATGTACTGCGCAAATATATAATTGCGCATATATTCTGCAAAATAAATGGAAGGGATTTTCAACTCCGTTCATATTTGAGTGTAATTTTTTAGTGTGAAAAAATAATTCAAAAAAATTTCAGAAGTTTCTAAATTTCCTCACATTTTGGGCTTCTTCACGATACTCGCAGCGCTTTTACCTTGGTTTTTCGGAATGAATATTTAGTTTTTAGTTGCGAAGCACCTAGTTACTCCAGTCTCGGTGCTCTCGTGATCGCCTCCTTGGCTTGGGGTAGGCCGAAATCGGTACGAGTGTTTGACCGATGCCACTGTGTAATCACTGTCTCAATGAGCTAATAATCTTGTCAAGCGCCTCATCAGACCATTCGCTACAGACACATGAGACACGTACATGCATACCATAGGCCATGATATACAGGTACGCACTGCTGGTGGTTGTCAGTTTAAATCTATCCAGTAGCCGTGAATAAAGACATTGCTAATTTCAGTGGGTGAGCGTTAAAAAGAATTGACTTGGGCAGAATGGACCCGAAGAATGCAACGATTACGATTCAGGATCCCAGTTGGAATTGAACCCAAGCAGTCTGAAATGTTACGTCAGGTATCCAGGTTTTGAAACTCATTTAGGAGAAAAACCCAGTGCAGCCGTAGTGTCAGTGCAAAATCGATCTTGGTTGCAGTGCTGGCTATTCAATTTTATAACAAACCAATAAACATTACACATGTAAGCATAAAATACAGATGCAGTTCTGGGTCAGGCCGAGAGCATTCTCGGCACAGAAAGCTTTAAGAGCGTTGTTGCGTTTCGTGGCGGACTATTGGTTTCAGAACCAAATTGAAGCAGTATTATGAATAGTATTATACCCATTTGTCTTCGCCTTGTTTATTGTAACACTTTGTTGCTATGATGTTTTTTTTGCTCCCATTACCCCTGAGCCGGCCAATCTGAGAAGTGGATAACCTCCCTGCCTTTCCGTTTGTCTTTTTTTTCCTTCTTCTGCCGTGGGGCTTCTTTTTTCCTTCTTCTGCCACTACGTCGGTTGTGGTTTTGGTGCTGGCTCTATTTTAGTGCCATTCAGTGAACCTTACATTTGGAATTCTTTGCATCGGTGAGCTATATCTAAGTGTTCATGCACCCTAGAGCAATGCGTTATTGAAAGTGGCTATGCTATTCACATAATAGAAGCAGGAAATCCTCTTCGTTTCGGCAATCCGGACGTCTAAAGTGACTTCTGCTATTACAGAAGGCCATACGTTTACCTTCACACTCTGGTTGAATCAAAGTCCATGGCAAGCCTACGATGTGCGTCCAACTGCTTCCCTTGAAAACATACCAATCGACCTCGTAAAGAAAACATCGAAGACACAGCGGAGACATTCACACGGATTCTGCTTCGGACAAACGTTATTCTGACAAGGTAATGAATTTGTGAAATTGTATGATCATTTGCTCTCTCCGCTAAAATTATAGTATTTAACGGGCCACGTAAGGCTTAGACATCTAAGGAAGTGACTTTACAGTTTTCAAAACTACGCAGCATAGGCGTTGTGATAACGAGAAAGTGAAAATCTGCTGGTATCTATTTTCACGCTGTGGCGTAAGTTGTAAGGTGTTTGATAGGTCTTTCACCTTCACCACAATCAAGCTCAATGTTGATTATTGTTCTTTGTTGTACATGTAGTGTCGTTTATTACTTGTAATTTTCTCGTTTTTTTTCATGGGTGGAGAGGATAATGACGAAACAAAATGGGTTTAACTGCTCCTTGGCAAATCGTGCAGTGTTTGGACAGTCAGAATAAAAAGTGACGATATTTATTTATTGTAGTCTGTTACAATAAACTATTTTGAATGCTCAGTGAAACATTCATCTTGCTCGGCACACTCAAACTTCCGGCTTAGTAAAATAACAATGGCTTCGTGTCCTTTGAAACTTGATATGTATTTCTCCTGAGAAGATAACCTAGGCCTTGTGAAATCACGAAACCAAGGCTCTGCGAAAGAAGTAACTACGCTCCATTGCAAGGAACAGTAGTGCCGTTCTGCCTCCAATTTTTGGTTGTTTGTTCAGGTCTTCAACTAAGACATGCTGAGATTGGGACGTGCTTTGACATCTTCGGGGCCAATTTTACGGGCTCCAAGTTGACAACAACGGCCAGTGCTCTGAAATACCTGATATAAACTGGGCGACGGGACTATGAAAGCCGCTTCAAACAGGCAAAAAACTCGATTTTCAGAAGGCTTAGCGTCCTAAAGGTCTCTCAGACAATTTCATTTTTTAATGATACAGCTTTGGAGACTTCCTAAAGCTATCGTTTTATGACTAAGACTACATAGCTTCAGTCGGACAGAGGGTAAGGGTTCCTTCTTTCTTTCTCTAAATTTATTGTTTGAGGGTTCTGCCATATGGCATCATTCTTTCTACTAAGAGGCTTACCACAAGTCAACTAAGAGGGTTCGCACTCGTGTACCTGCAATCTTTCTTTTTTATTCAGCACCTTGAGTACATAAATAGTTATTTTATTAAAAGGTGGTTGTTAAAATTTGGTATGTGTAGTGAGTGTGGTTATGGTACTGCCAGTGAACAAAGAGCCAGCCGCTCTGGTCTTGACTCATCCGGGTAAAACAGAAAAAAACTGATTAAGGGAGGAAAGGAGCGCTTTCGAAAAATGGGGACTTTTAAGAAAACAGAAGGCAGGAACACTCATGGGTGAGATGTATTTAAAAATTATGCGTGCCGTAAAAGAAAGAAATCAATCTTCTCAAACAGGGGCCATCCAACTTCCATGCGTGTCAGCAGGTCCTAATGAAAGTCACGCATGAATGAGAAAACAAGGAACGTGCTCTGAAGAGTTGCTATGAAAAACAAGGGTTGCTTGAACGCATATGAATATTGATTTCTAAGTTCTTCCTTTACCCATAATGCTTGCTTAAGATGCTCGAATATTTTATAACCACAGTTCTACATGATCACGCGTTTTCTCTCAATTCGAAAGTGGAATTTGATACTCGTCATGTACATCAAGTGCCCGACCACAAGCAGAACACTTGAGACTCAGAACCTCTAGCTACATTGTTGAAGAGAAAACGACCAGGCGTACGCTGATTACGCAGCACAGTCACAGTCTAAGCTAAAGGAGCCGCCATCAGAAAGCCCACTGTAAGCTCTCTCAGGGAGCCTTAGCAAGTAACTTGTGTAGCATGCTCTATACGCCATAAACCTTTTCAATTCACTAAAACATGAGAATTCAGTCAGCGCCTTGAAGGTCATATACGAAGGTACGTGGCGATGCACTGTGTCATTGTTCTGGTGGAAACAATGAGGATAATCAGAAACTATACTGAAGCATTTTTCAATGGGTGGGCGGCCTTAAATTACCTGTTCGTTCCTACATTTACATAGTTGTTACCCTAGTGTGTAGGGACTTGTGTGACATGCGATATTGCATCTGAGATCATCGTTCTTCCCGCGACTTCATTCCTTTTATGTCTCTATAATTTATTTCCGAGAAAAAAAAACATGGCCCAAGGACTCCACCTAAAGGTGAGAATATTCAGCGTTCTACTAGAAAGCGAAGACTGACATCCATAGAACATCATTTTTTTCTACTTGCGCGCTGGCAGCTACAACCAACTGGCCCCAACACTGACTATTCCGCTTGTGAAGGTGAACACTATAGCTCAAACGCGTGGTGCCAGTGTTTATCTCTGAGTTATTGTCCGTGGTTAATTATTCTTTATAAATCACTAGAGTTTCATGAGCATTTTTAATGGGTGTTTTCCGCCTGCGTGTTTCGTTTTTTCTAGAACACTAGTAGTAAGCAGTGAGATATTCGCGATTACAGCACTATGTAAATTTTCGCAGGAAACGTAACATTGGTCAGGCCCCACGACATGTGAAATTGTTCTCTTATCTCTCACTTAAGAGAAGAACGCTGGCATATAATTCGACCATTTGCAACTCAGATCAATCATATCTTGTCAACTTACTTGAAGCTGCAGAAACTTACACTGTTACAATCAATAACCTAAAATACCCAGAGCATATCACCATTGCCGCATTTAAGGTAAAATCCGCTGTAGCTCAGCGTTGTAATCGTTGACGTGCTTCCAGTTTGTTCCTCTTTAACACGTTTTTTTCACGACACCTTTGATCAAGCACTTAAATTTCACAGCCGTGGTATTCATTTCTCATCACACCAATCATCGGCAGCATGTCAGACCCACACGTTCCAGAACTGCTCCCCTCTCTGCCTTGTTCATCCCACAAACTATAAAAGGCTGAAATGATATTCCGGCTGACATTGCCGTAATAACATTCCAGTCCTTGTTTTACCATCGTGTAGATATTTTAATGAATTCATTATAGCATAAGTTGCATTCATAATTCTTAACCTACGCCTGTACGCAGTGTCTCTTTCGAGGGGCTTTTAAAGAAAGTAAACTGAACTGAAAATTGGCATGAAAGGCTTGGCTGAAGCCAGTTGTTGCAGTAATACTTCAAATTCGTGGAGCACACAAAGACAACAGCCAAAAATAAATACACACAGAGTGCTCCTTTCAACCTATTGCCACACTATCACGCTGTATGTACGCAGATAAATCGATCATCTTGTAATACCACGCATGCTGACAACTTTCGCTCAAGATTCAAGCCACCAACGTGGACACGAAAACAGGGCAATGAAGCGTAAACAAACTTGAACGCTATGCCAATTTACTGAGACAAAATACCGAGACAAAATAGTTGGAGAAAGCTAAGATGCATCATGCGTATAGGGCAGGTCGGACTGAGTCACGTCCGACCTGTCAAGCTTTTTAAAGGTCTTTTTAACACCTAACAAACTTTTCTTAAGCTCTTTTGATAATTTTGTTCACTTTTGTCCATCTTTTTTTGTAAGGCTGCATGCCATGTTTTTAAAACACATTTGCTGGTCGACTTTGTTAAAACCTATGCACTTTCATGCCAACTGTTTCAAAAGGTCGTTTGGACTGTTTGTCACGCATTTACGGCTTTGGTCAATAACTTCTGCATAATGGCAAAGCTTCTTTTTTTACTCTTTGTGGCCCTGCTCGCACGCGCACGTAGATGCCTTTATACTTCATCGCAAAATGACGGCCTTGTTTTTAACCGCGCATAGTACTCCGAGACACTATTAAGAGGTATTATGAAATCGGATAGGATTTGTTGCTCTCTAGAGCACGCCCCGCCGCGGTTCTCTAGTGGCTAAGGTAATCGGCTGCGACCAGCTGGTCACGGAATCGAATTCTGGCTGCAGTGGCTGCATTTTCGTTGAAGGCGGAAACGTTGTAGTCCCGTGTGCTCAGACTTGGGTGCACATTAGAGAACCCCAGGTGGTCTAAACTGCCGGAGTTTTCCACTACGGCGTCTCTCATATGAATATGGTGGTTTTGGGACCTTAAAGCCCACATATCAATCAATCCCTCTCTAGCACCACTGTGAGACTAGAAATAAAGGTTACAGTTTTTTAATTCACGTGACATAGAAAGCATAACATTCAGAACGAATTCACCGCTGCGTTCAAAGCAGTAAAAGTATTTAAAAACTTGCAACAGACGAAGCTAGCGTTAAGTTTTATTGCCTGTTCTGCTTGATGAAAATTGAATATCTTAGCAGAATAGTTCAGCGAAGTGAATCATCACGCAATATACTAACTCCGACATATTGCCTGCGTCGCGACCAGGCACGTAGCTTGAAGAGCAAACTTCGCTTTTTGTTACAGTGTGCCCGTAAGTGTCGTTGACGTTAAGTGGACGTTCCTTCAAGGTTTGAAACTTGTTTACCAAGTTTAATTTATTTTGTCCTCATTGGCAGCACGCAACTTTGTCATCCATAATTCTTTGCGTTCTCACACATATGCGGCAGCAATATAGCCGCATGAGAGCTGTATCTTCAGCAGTGAGGCAATAGTTATAACTCTGTTAGAGAGCTTAAAGAACTGGACAATTATATTATCTCAATTTAAGGTGACGTGACCTATAAAGACAAATCTTACTGTTCCCATTTACCACCCCTAGTACCAAGCCTTTTTGAACTCCCTTGCATTCTGCTCTGTTGCCCTATTGGAATAAACTAAAACTCGTTAAATCATGATGTTAATATTAGGCAACTTGAAAATCCTTCGAAACACTACCACACATGCACGCTACCGCTGAAATAACTATAAATAAGAGTAAGTGTTGAGTGAAGTGCGTGCTACTTCAGTAAAGTGGTTGTGAATGAGATATTGCTGTAAAGTTCTCCTTGATAGGTCGCAGAATGCATTGAATAATTATAGACGTGTATTCTAGCGAAGAAATCAAAGCGGAAAGTTTTCGGAGTTCCGCGCTCATCTATTTTTGTAATGTCTATTTGTAATGTATTGGTATTTGTAACCTGTTTCTATCTGTTTTCTTTTTTCTTTCCTCTTTTGTCACTTTTACTTTCACTACACACACCAACATCTCTCTCTCTCTCTCTCTCTCTCTATATATATATATATATATATATATATATATATATAGTACACACGTCAAAAAACGAAATGTTCTTACGTTTAGATTGAGAACCAGCCTTTGACAGAATTCGGCGAAATAAAGAAGGGGACCCGGGCCCAATCATGTGGCTGCGTAGAAGGTAAAAGGATTAACACTCGTGGCCGCCACCCCTTCTTCCTCCTTTATTTGCAACACACTCCCGCGGCCGGCAAACTCGCGGCAATGTTTGGGTGCACAGCGAGGAAAATTGAAGCGCACAGTGGTGAACAAGACGCCAACGATAGAAAGGGTGGGGTTGTTAGACGGCGACGATGGGGGGCTTTGAGGAGGCAATGGCTTAACCTGCGGGGGAAGTTGTCTGATTTCCTCATGATGTAAGGATTACTTCTTGCTCATATTGTTAGCCATCTTGTGGTCAAAGTACGAACTTTTGCTCTTTTTGCGTCTGCTGTAGTGAGAAGAATCGTCTTTCGGCATGGTTTCGTGGACTCGCGTGGCTTCTTGATGATTCGCGTACATCATCAGAGTTATCTACACCAGCTGTTGTTGATATCGCTTCGGAAGACTTTATAGTAGCTGTGCAATCATGCGCTGCTTGACCACTTCAGTTGTCAGGTAGTCCTCAGCGGCTGTCTTGTTCACAGGTGCATCCAAGCTGGATGAAGACTCCGAGGTGAATGGCGATTTTTTTTCTTCCTTATTCGACAAGGAGGATGATGACACCGAAGCATCGCGGTTTTTTCAGGCAGTGACGTCTCTAAGAGCAAGAATCTCGGCTGCGTTCGGAGGCAGTTCAGATTCGTCTAAGTGTTCTGTGGCCGGCAGCCGATTGCCAGCGTCTGTCCTAGCATCGCGAGCGACGGCGCACGTACAGATGACGTTTTTCTGGTGCATCAATCTGAATTTTGGCGGTGTTTTTGGAGGCGTCGCTGCAAGAGTCTCCACACAACAGGTAGATGACGGTGGATCTGTCTTGGCGAAAGCCCTCCTTTGAGCCAGATCCCTGTATATTGCGCTTGGCATAGTGCTGGAACTGTGCGTCGTGGTGCTCGTACATCCAGCGCAGGTCTTTGGCTTCAGGTGCTACCTCCGTGTGGTATTCGGCAGCGTCGTACAAGGTCCTGGGGTCCATGTTGTCGGTTGAGTGAAGCTCTTAGCAGCGCTGCTGCTCGCGTTACTGACGATCGACTTGCTTGGGCTGGGCAGAGACGGTACCACTAGGATCAGGCTTGAGGAGCATGAAGGGCGAGTAGTAGGGTTCCGTGCGTTTTTGCTCACTAGGCCAGC
The DNA here is from genome assembly GCA_013436015.1 of Rhipicephalus annulatus. Taxonomy (NCBI): domain Eukaryota; kingdom Metazoa; phylum Arthropoda; class Arachnida; order Ixodida; family Ixodidae; genus Rhipicephalus; species Rhipicephalus annulatus. The sequence goes on along the minus strand of WOVY01014561.1, from coordinate 89,224 downwards.
CCTGCAGGCACACGGAGCCGCTCGACGGGCTGTACGTGCGTTTGGCCTCTTCATGTTTGACGAAGGACTTCCTTGTCAAGCTGCAGTTCAGACCGCGAAAAACCGGGCCCTTGCAGTCATTACGCATGGCGAACTCGGGGCTTCCTTTGGCCTTCGAACTCTCCATGGCGTGCCTTGCGGGTGAAACTTTGCACTGAAGTGGCATAGATCGCTTGGAAAGTGACCGGTTTATCAGCGTGTACTCAAAACTCTTTGGAGTTGGAGTTGGCGTTGAAGTTTTGACGCCCACTGAAAGCGAAGTCACCGCCTGGGGCGACGAAAAGACGAGAGCAATTGTGAGGGTGGTCGACGGTGAAGTGGCAACCCGCAGTGACATCGAGGCCAGAGTGATCGAGAGGCAGGTCGAAAGCGAAGATGTGGCCTGCTGTGACCTCGAGGTGAAAGGAGCTGAGAATTTCGTCTAAAGCGAAGTCACCGCTTGCTACCACGACAAGGTAAGAGGAGTCAAGAGGCTATTCGAAAACGAAGTCGTGGCCTGTTGCAATGTTGGTACGAGAGGGGCCTTGAAGCCGGTCGAAAGCGAAGTTGCGGCTCGAAAAGGAATGGTGGTTGACCATGGTGCATGGTATTGTTGTACTGAGGTGTTACTGGTACGCGGTGAGCAGTTGGTTAAGTTGTTGATGTCGCACAAAGAAGTTACATGTCGTCCCTCGCATCGGTTGCATTGCAAGGCTCTGGTGGTGCGGCAATTATTGGCGAAATGATAGCGTTTGCCGCAGCAAAAGCATAGCTCCTCTTCATGAAGCTGCTTTCGCATCTCATCCTGAGATAGACGTTCGCAGCAATCCTGGACCTTGTAATTGGGAGAGGTGCACAGGACGCAGGTGTGTGAGTATGGCGATCGAACTTCTGCTGCAAAAGACGTACTCACGGGCAAGGGTGGCTAGTGGCGTCGGCAAGTCTCTCTGCGAAAACCTCCGCCCTGTTGACGATATCTGTTCCTCGAGACTACTTTCTTCCCGTATTTCCACTTGTACTTTCATGAAGCTCAGAGGTCTTTCACTTGTGACCGGGCTTCCTGGCTTGCTATGGCGTTCTCAGTTAGAATGGATTCCTTCTTCTGAAGGCGATAGAGGATGCTGAAGTCTATAGGTACCGCCTTCAAGAGGACGTGCCGCAGCCCCGTGCAGTATTCTCCTAGAGGCACTTCGAGACCTTCTAGGGCGCTCGTGTGGAAGGTGATATCATCATACACATTTCGTAGCTTGGTGACGTCACCGGAATTTCGGAGTAGTGTGACTCACAGCAAACTGTCGAGATGATCGTCGACTAGCATGTCGCGACGGCCAAAGTGGTCTGATTTGATTTGAATGACATAGTCATAGTTCGCTTCGGTCAGGCGAATGCCTCGAATGGCTGACTTCGCTGCCACAGCCAGGTGTACTAATAAGTATTTGAACTTATTGAGCTTCGGGATCCGGTTATTGTTGTGGATGCTTGCTTGGAACTGGTCCCAAAATTTTTGCCAGTCGCGTTGTTCTCCGGAGAAACTAGGGATTAACAGTTCGGGCAGTGCAATGCCAGAAAGCGTCGTTGGAGTCGGAAGGCTGGGCGAAGGCAAGGCCGCGGCCGGCTGCGACGTGCATGCGAAAGGCTCACAGCGTGGAGTGGCTGTGACGGCCGCGGATGCGGGTCGGGTTCGTGGCCACGGGGCGGTTGCGTGTCGAACCCTTGCTTGAGCACAGATGACACAATCTTTGTATTCATTGGCGATAGTCAAGTCTGCCTCCAGGTCCTCACCATGTAGCCCAGCATAAATCTCCTTATCGATGGTGATGAAGTGAGCGTGTTTTACCACAATTACATAAATGACCTTCTTAAGCCTCTGAACCGGGATCATCGAGTCGGCCAAAACAGTGTCGAGCATCGATATTGATTTAGTGATGGCTGTCCGGTAGAAGCAGCGATTCACTCAGAGTTGATCTATTGTAGAAGTCAAAGGCCAGATGACTGGTGGGTTTCGGCACCAGAACGGAGTGTGAGAAACAAAGAAGGGGTTCCAGACCCAATCACCTGGCTGCGTTGAAGGTAAAGGAATCCACTGAGCGAGCGAGCGCTGCTCGCTCGTGCTCGTACGGACCCCCCATTCTTCCTCCTTTATTTGCAACAAGAATAACAGAATTTATTGTGGTGTTACAGCTTATGAGCGCGTACATATCGATATCGATGATCCCCTTATCAACTATACGACAAATTTACAACAATCAGACATGAAAAATCTATTGGAGTACCGTATCACATCCTACTCAAAGTATAATCAATCCAAAAGTCGTAAACATGAACAAGCTTCGCTGCAATCATATTGACAGCAAGCACATACATATCATGTCTTCCTCCACTTTTATTTTTTGACGTGTGTCTCTCTCTCTCTCTTTCTCTCTCTCCCTCACACACACACACACACACACACACACATATATATATATATATATAAATATATATATAAAGTAAGGGAAAGAAGTGTATACCTAAGGGCTCGTTTTTCCGTGTTTTAACACAATATTAATGAGATCTAACAGGCAGTAATGCCAAGGAATGTACACGGGAAGTTATTAGAACCAATGGAATGTAAATGAGAAGAAAGAAAAGTGGATAAAAAATGAAAAAATAACCAGCCGTGAGCAGGAATAGAGCCTACGACCTTCGAATAACGCGTTCGATGCTCTAATATATGTGTGTGTGTGTGTGTGTGTGTGTGTGTGTGTGTGTGTTTGTGTGTGTATAGGAAGTGTATACTTAACGGTGCCCCGTCCCGCCGTGGTAGTATGGAATCCTGGCTGCGGTGGCTGCATTTCCGATGGAGGCGGAAATGATGTAGACCCGTGTTCTTAGATTTGCGTGCATGTTAGAGAACCCGCGGTGGTCAAAATTTCCGGAGCCCTCCACTACAGCGTCTCTCATATTCATATAGTGGTTTTGGGACGTTAAACCCTACGTATCAATGAATAATTAAGGGCTTGTTTTTCTGTGTTTTGATAGGAAAATAATGAAGTCTAACAGAGAATGCCAAGGAAAGTATAGTGTAGGTAATTAGACCGAATTGTAAGGTGAATGTAAAAAAACAAAGGTGGCTGAAAAGATAACTTGCCCTGGGCAGGAACCAAACCTGCGACATTCGAATAACGCGTTGGAGGCTCTACCATTCAGCTATTACGGCGGCTATCCTCTCAGCGACATTATTGGGTATATATGTGAATTCAAACGTGGTACTGTCAATCAGTGCCATCTGTGGCCAAGGCTGCGAGTGTGGCACACTTTTTCATGAGCCTGTGTAGTGTCAAGTATCACGTAAACTTAATACGAGCTGGCAGTTTACCAATAGTCCCTCGTATACAACCTAAGGCACCAAGTCTGCCAGTACGAGACCCTCGTTAATGAATAAGGGAAAGAAGTGTATACTTAAGGGCTCATTTACCCGTGTTGTGACACATTATTAGAGAAGTCTAAAAGAAAATAATGCCAAAAAAAATAAGGGAGGTTATTAGACCGAATCGTAAGGCAAATTGAAACAAAGAAAAATGGGTGAAAATGAAAAGCTAACTTGCTGTGGGCAGAAACCAGTATATATATATATATATATATATATATATATATATATATATATATATATATATATATATATATATATATATATATATATACCAAAAACAAAAGTGATGCTTGGTCCGGGTAAGATTATCCGTATAGGGAAGAAGACGCAAGACGCACGTACGAAGTAGTTTTATTGACGTTTCGGCCGCGGGTCCGGCCTTCATCAGAAATTCTGATGAAGGCCGGACCCGCGGCCGAAACGTCAATAAAACTACTTCGTACGTGCGTCTTCTTCCCTATACGGATATATATATATATATATATATATATATATATATATATATATATATATATATATATATATATATATATATATATATATATTATCGATGTGTGGGGTTTCACTTTTCAACACATGAGAGGCGTCTTAATGAAGGGCTCCAAAAATTTCAACCAAATCTGACAATATAAACAAAACAATAAATAGCTGTACATCGTGTGGTAGAGTAATTTCGTCCTCGGCATGCTCGGGTGATCACAGTGGGCCACAGTTTTTGATAGTTGTGACCATCGTACATGCGAATGACTCACGGCTGCCAGTTGCAAAACTGTTGTAGGCACTACCGGTCTTGTTTTCTATCGCCTTCAGTCGCTGGGGTGCGCTACAGCATAGTGCTGAAGAAAAAGCGCTAAGTTGTGGCGTCAACCGTTTTCGAAGAAGTGGTTGCAAGCTTCGTAAGCAAACGCTTTCGACCGCAAGCGATATAAACTAAGCTCGCAACCATGTATTAACACCCTCTGTAAGCTCCTAAAACACCGCATCATCTTTATTTGGAACTTCTGCGTGCTCTCGACAACGTGTTCGTGAGCTGTGATAGAGACGACTCGAGATAATGGCGTGACTAAGAATTCCCACAAGCCCCTACAAAAGCACTTCCGCCACATTTTTCGCTATGCTGGTCGCATTGCGAGGGTCTCTACTCAGCCTTGCCTTTTTCATGGTGGTAGACATAGAGGCCACGTACCCGCCATCTCGGATGCCATGTACGGAGCGGCGTGACCAACCTGTAGTGCCACTGCTGCATACTCGACTGGGGGTGCCACATTAATACCGCGGCATGAAAATCACGCAGCGCGTGCGCCTCAATGTCTCCCCGGTGCAGCGCCGCGATGAGTGCTCCGGCCGCTGCCGCGAAACGGGAGCGGCGACGTGGCGACCCCGAACTTCCTCTCGTGAAGCCGAAAGAAAACGTTAATGGCGGCATGTAGACTCTGAACTCCGGGATTGGGAAGGTGAATGAAAATGACAGCATTACATTTCGCCGAACACGAGATTGTTCTTCGGGGCACCGCCATGCACCAATACTATATATCGTATACCCTTTTTACATTAAATAAGATGCAACCCCATGTTGACTCGGGCACTTCTCAAGTAAACTAATGTTCACTTTTTGCCCAAGCATTCTCGCATTTTGATGATGCATATATCTTCAACTTCAACAACGTTTTGTCAATTGTCTTATACATTCTTACTTGTCCTCACACTAAAATTACAGTATACCTACCACTCAAGCTAACATACTCCACACGGCTTCGCATCCACACAAGGTTCACTTGTGGAAGGTGGTGCAGTTTTTTTTTACATATATATGGCGTCTTAGGTGTTTGCATTAGTGTTTGCGCAGATGTCAGCTTGTGACAATAAATATTTGAGGAAATCCGTGCAAGCATTTCAAAGGCACTTCTTGCTCATATTCATCATTGAGACAACTTAGAAAGTGAATAACAGGGCGTGTACGCTAAACAAGACCCATACACACTGTACGGGTGTCATAGAAATTGAACTCATGACCACACGTACCGTAAACAAACACCATAAGCATTATGCGCTTCAACGCCACAACTTTTTTCTGGTGCTTTCACGGAGTTTTACATGTTCAATTTGGCACGTATCTCATCGAAAACACTTGAACTTGTGTTCTCCTAGCATCGGCGTGTGTGTTATCATGCGTAAGGCAAGCACAAACTCTCTTAACTCCCTCGGCTCAAAATTATTGGGTTTATCGTGTCGTGCCATTTCTAAATGGCAAACGTTGGTGGCTCTCTTGGGTGCTTCAACACACGCCTACGACACAACGCTCGCCCGCAATTCGTGGATACCAGCGCGACAGAGGCCTCTTAAGATGACCGAATGCATGTGCATTCAATAGGAGCATGCTGTAGATCAATCTTTGCTATTTCTGCCATGAGCGGCACGCGTCTCGTATCATTGACGTGTTCGAAGACTGCCCAAGGTAACTCTAAATAAGTCGTGAAAGTCGGAACGAAAAGGGGTTTGAAACCTATTGCGACAGCCATCAACAACCACGTGAAGATTTAAGCGCACCTAGCAGGGGGGGGGGGGGCAATATTGAAAACCTGTAAGTAGGATGTGATAGGGGCCCCAATAGGTTTTTTGTGTGCGATTATTGTAAATTTGTGATGTGCTTGATAACGCTACTGATTGATTGATATGTGGAGTTTAACGTACCAAAATCACCATATATATACGGGAGACGCCGTAATGGAGGGCTCAAAAATTTTCGACCACCTGGGGTTCTTTATCATGCACCCAAATCTGGGTGCACGGGCCACAACATTTCCGGCTCCATCAGAAATGCAGCCGCCACAGCCTGGATTCGATCCCGCGACCTGCGGGTTAGCAGTCGAGTACCTTAGCCACTAGACCACCGCGGCGGGGCTTGATAACGTGCTCATTGTTATCAATATGTACGCGCTGATATGCTGTAACACCACCCTAAATCCTGTTACTCTGACGAACGCCGGTCCCTGCTTAGTTTTAATGTTTATTTTGAGTAGTTCTAATTTTGTTTGTTACAAAAATTTTGTAGATTACTTTTTAATGCTTTGGTCTTTGGTATGCGGTTAAGCGCTCATTTTTCTGTTTAGTTTCAGAAAAAGCAGGCACATGCAGAAAGTCTGATAACATGGCCCAACAGATTTGGGAGCGTATCGAGGCAGTAAGCTATCAGCATAGAGAAGCATACTTATATAAAGAGCGGACACTTCTGTAAGGCCCTGCAGCCTAGGTCTGCGCTGCTTTCAGCGCCACGAGTGGTTTGTCAGACACAATAGTGTCTTCAGTCTAAAGAAAATAACAAAACTTTCTTCTTTCCGATGATGGGATTTGAACCCGCGCGCTCATACTCCGAAAACAAGTGTCTTTTCCACTAGGCTACACACCCATGCTTCCGCGCGGGGAAGACATGTACAGCACATCTAAACCACATGAATGTTTCTTTTTGTGCAAAACGAATGTGGAAAGATAACACTTTCTAGTCACATTTTACTGTTTTTTTTTTTGTCGTAAGGCATTAAAAGTCCTTAGCGGCAGATGATGTAGGGAAAAAAATGAAAATCGCACAAATTAATAAAATTTCTTCATCGGAAAAAAACTGTTGCTAAAATTTGGTATTCACAGTACTCCTGACAAGACTAATGCATGTGTTATTGAAAATTCAGAAGCGAAGATGGATACGCCATCTAGCGATGAATCAGACCCTTCTTTCCTGGGCCACGAAAAGGCTTCAATGGCCACTCTTTATATACTATATTTCTCTATGCTATCAAAGCTTCAGATTTGTTCGTCGCATTCTTTGGCGCGGCGCATTAACAGGTGAACAAGACATTGCTCACTTTTCCGTGGTTGTTTCGTGCGTACCTTCAGAAGTTAAGCTATTCTTCATGTGCATTTCATAGCTCAACTTGCTCACAGAATGCGTAGATAGCAGCGTCTGTGACCGCCGGCTGCTTTCGCTGACGCACGGCGAACGTGCCCTCGCATTTGGTGACTGTGAATGAGACAGGCTAAGCAACAATGCGCCCTACTGTACGGCTTCCTAAGTTATATTTTCAAAGCTGAAGTATTGCTGCTGTGGTTTTCGACGAATTGGTGGCGCGAGTTTTCAAATTATTACGCTATTGTGATCGTGAACAGTTGTCTCACAATTGCATCTGCGAAGTTTTTGATGCATATTGCAAGTACGTCATTTGGCTAATAAAACAACTTTGGTTCCTCAAAGTTGGTTATTTTACTTTTTTTCTCTCGGATAAAATTAGCGAGATAAAGTAAATGCGTAAAAAAATCGCGTGATCATGAAGGCACGTAGCAGGTCAGCAATTACATTAGAAAAATTTTCACTTTCGTGCCATGTAGGTCAGATGCATGACATCACTACCACTTTTAGTTGTGATGTCATAATTTATTTATTTTTTTGCTGTCCTCCCCGCCTCACGTAGATGGCGATGGTGGCAACAAGCCAACAACTACCGCTTCCATGGACTAATGTAGAAGTTACCCTATCACTTTACATATACCTTGGACTGCCTGTGTTACCATCGTAGGTGTCTGGGCCTGCTTCCATACAAAACCCTTCGAATACAAGGACGAGACATTGAAAAAAAACGTATCTTTATCATTCCAAGACTCGGCCGCAATTGACTGTCAGTGGCCGCTGAGTGCTAGCATGCCTGTGTTCATCGTTCTTATCTACCTCTGGCTCACTCACCACTGCCGCTTCAGCTGCATACAAAATTTACGGCTGCTTACCCGTATGCACGCCTAAAGCTGTGTAGATTTTTGAGTTACTATTACGTTACAGGGTGCCTACATAGTGTGCATTTATTGCCCGTGTACTGTCACGAGCATTATGCAAGTGCAGCAGCGCCTTCTGAGCATGCTGAACGATAATCTATTTCGGCAAATCTCACTTATCGGCATCTCAAATCTTAGCGCAGCAGATTGATTTTCAATAGCTAAATCTTGAGATTTAGTGGCTTTCCCAGAGGGAGACTGCAGACAATGTTACTAATAAACCTTCCATTGTCAAACGTTGAACGAGTGAGTAAAAGCGAATGTGTAAGATGCACCAAATGTCAAGCACAACCAGCCCAAGTTTAGTAGTGACTGGTTTCATTCCATATCACAAAAAGTATTGAACATGCACTTCTCTCTTGTGAGCATTCATGAGTAGTTGACACTCCCCGCACAAACTATAATTGACTTTCTCAATAATCGATTGATTGATTGATTGATATGTGGGATTTAACCTCCCAAAACCACCATAAGATTATGAGAGACGCCATAGGGGATGGCTTTGGAAATTTTGACCACCTGGGGATCTTTAGTACTTTCTAAATGAAACAACTGCTCTTAAAAACATAATGATTATATTGAAAAGCTAGCATACTATATGCACAGCGTTAGATATGTTGGTTTGCTCGTCCTCATGATTCACCGTTCAGTAGTTTGTACATATACAGAAATATAAGCACTGCAACAAAAAGGCACAGCACTGGGGAAAAAACATGGTGATTTGCGTACTCCGCCATCTACCTGCACATAATGTTAAACATCAGATATGCAACACCCAGTTTCAAATATAAAACGTTTGGTGAACGATCACTAAATTAATGCAAGAACACAGCGGACACTCTGGGTCTATCTGTCCGTTACCTATTCCGCAATGATGTTAAAGGTTAAATCAGCTGTTTTAATAACTTTGTGTACACGACTTACAACTGAAAAAATACTAGGAACATATAGTGTACAGCGCAAGCACCAGTTATATACTACTGCGATAAAGTAACAAGGAAGTAGTGTGGAAAATCTCATGATAGCGCACACTGACATGTGCACTTCCCAGGCCCGCTATGTAAGCATCGTCTAGTGAAACGGAATGTACAAGGATCTTGGTGTCAGCTCACGCATTAAGTCAGCGAAATTAGTACAATAAGGCTACCCTACATTTAAGATGTCTGCCGACTTGCAGATGCGCATGTTGCATTAGTTTGCTCTGTGACATCAAAACATGCTGCGCACGACCAGAAAGCTCTGTCTCCTACAGGAAGGTTCGAAATGGTGTTTATTATAGATCCACTTACCACAATTTTAAAAGCGGGGCAGCCATTCAAACGAAGAATGTTGAACTATCTTAACTGCTGCACATATATATTTACTCACATATATGTGATAACTTATGCATTTTCTGGATTTATTCTTAGATAATTTCAACGTTATCACGCACCAGCAATAAACCAGCAAATATATTACCCATAAATACCACTGCTAAGTTTAAAGTATTTCTTTTTTATTCATTGTTATCTGCCACCGAAAATTTCCTTATCATTTATTCCTCACTTTATGGCTGAGCATGATCGCCTAATAAAATTATTTCCAATAGCGCGGCGGCAAGGTCCACTTCAAATCACAGAATGACATCCCCAAAATCGCAAATCTCCTATAAAAAATAGAAGATCCCACGTACAGTGGAAATCCATGATATGCGAAGCACGAATGAGAAAGGTTGATATGTCACTTTGAAATCAGCACAATGTTACAATGTTGAGGTAAATGATGCCGCACATGACTTGTATGTCATGATTACCATATTTGGATGTGTCGTTTACCTTCGTCATCTATTCGTGTCACGTGATATAAAATTTAGTGTATATGGAGCTAGCGAAATGGCCGCGAACACACTATTAGCGTGGCATGTTGCCGTGTTCTTACATGACACGCGTGTCAGGATTATTATGTTTGCACCAGTAATATAATTCTTCATAATTGACGTCAGGTAACACCAAATTTGGTATGTGTGGAACTAGCAAGACGGCCACGAGCGCATCACGAAGGGCCCAACATACTGCAATGTAGCGTTGACGCGCGCGCCCGCTGGGCACAGCGACGCTACGTTAGCGAACCGCAAGAACTCTATAGCCTGACGCCAGGCGCGACCAGCGTCCGTCGGCGGGGCCTGACGCCAACTATCGCGAAATGCGACATTCTGCATTTAGCACCTTTGCGTGACCCAGACAACACTGCATCTTGCGCTTATCGTGACGGTGGGTCGCCCGACGCGCTGAAACGCGCGTGACGCCTCGAAATGAACGCCGATGCGTACGCGCACCTTGTCACGCCTAAATGTATTGGTGCCTTGACAGTGGCATGTAGGCATGTTCTCACATGACACGCATCTCATGATTATCATGCTTGCACGTGTCACAGACCTTCGTCATGCATTTACGTCACGTAATACCGAATTCGGCATATGTGAAGCTAGCGAAACGGCCACGAGTGCATCATGAGTGTGGCATGTTATGGCAAGTGGAAATAAATGTAAACAAAAGCAAACACGTACGCTTTTCATCTGTTGCGCATCCTTCGCCCAATGAATATGTCATAAACAACTTGGTAATTTAGACAGTTCCATCTGTTAAAAATTTAGGTATTTTATTCCACTTTGATGTAACCTAGACAAGCCACGTAGAATACGTTACCGCAAAAGCACTACGGAAACTTGGTCCTCTTGAGCGCCACCTGAAACTTGCAAACAAAGACACCAAACTTCACGCATACAATACTGTTATCCGGCCAACCCTAGAATAAGCTTCCATAGTATGGCACCCCCACACAGCAACCTTTACTGATACGCTCGAAACTGTCCAAAACAAAGCCGCGCGACTTATTTTGCCATGTTACTCCGGCTATGAAACTGTGCCATTCAATAAGAAAAATTAATGTCCCCCCTGTTGCCTTGCACTGGAAATATTTCGGCCTATCTTTCTTCAACAAATATACCACAGTGATTCGCCGTCCCAGCGTACATTCATTCACCCTGCTTTGTACATCTCCGCACGCGTTGACCATGATCATGAAATTGAACCTATATTTTCTCGCACAAAAAACACCAATACTCACCCCTTGTCTTAGCGGTAACCGAGTGGAACACTCTGCCTGCCAGCATTGTAACGCACACAGCAATCACCTGTTCAGTCTGCATTATTTGCGTACCGTGAATGTGTTGGACATACTTGGGTATTGCTGCATAACGTGTCGTACAGCTTTTTCAATGTGCTGGCTTGCGAAAACCTTGCTGTGTTATTTCTTGCTTATCTTGGTTGACGGACTGTGTATCCTGATCCTGCACATGTTTTCTTCTCTTATTTTCTTGTTAAAAAATTGCTGTTGTCACTGATTACTCAATGAAACCACTCTTATGTAATGCTCTAGAGGCCCTTAAGGTATATCAATGAATAAATAAATAAATTGTAGCGAAGCCTCCGAACTCTGAAATGGGTCGAACTCTTGAGTGCCTTCTAGTGGGGCTACCCAACAAGGACGCCGCTCGCGCTGAAAGCCCGTGCTTGGCTGTGACTGTAGCTATTGTATATTCTCGCTCGTTGCCGGCTAATAAGCGCCTTAACAATTTGGTGGAGAGTGCTGCGATCCCTGTCTATGTCTTTGGAGCTACGATCACGTACCCTGCCATCTACTATGTACCACGACGCTTCTCAGCAAACGTCTCCTCCAATGCCACCCCCTTGTCCCGGTGTCCCCAGAATCCGCGATCCACCCATCTTCACTGGCGCTGATGGCACTGACGTGGAGGACTGGCTCGCCATTTATGAGCGCGTGAGCGTCCCCAACAAATGGGACGAGGACGGCAAGCTGACCAAATTGGTATTCTACCTTACGGGTGTTGCCAGTTTGTGGTACAACAACCACGCGTCCGATTTTGCCACCTGGTCCAATTTTAAGACCGCAATCACCAACGTCTTCGGCCACCCTGCTGTTCGCAAGCTGCAAGCCGAGCAGCGCTTACGTGAACGTGCTCAGGAGGCTGGTGAGTCATTCACCAGCTATATTGAAGACGTCCTTGACCTATGCGATAAATCTAATCCCACCATGTCAGAGTCTGACAAGATCCGAAACATCATGAAAGGCATTGACGATGATGCCTTCACGATGCTGCTCGCCAAAAAACCCGGCACAGTGACTGAGGTCATCACACTGTGCCAGAGCTACGAGGAGCTCCGCCGGCAGCGTGACCCGACGCTCCCCACCATGAGGTGCAACGCTCTCTGGCTTGGAGGCCAGTTGTGACCAAGCGGCGTTGATGGCACACCTGAAGTCCTTCATCCGTGAGGAAATCGCGCGTCAGTTCTCGCTCCTGCCCTTTGCCCACCAAACGACTGTTCAACAATCTCCTACTACCCTTCTCCCTCCCATCCGTCGAGCGATTGAACATGAAATAGCGGAGGTATCGCCTGCGTACCACCCCCCACAGCCTCCGGCTCCTGCGCCCCTGAGTTACGCGCAAGTGGTCGCCAGGCCGCCCCAAGTCGTTCCAGCAACCACCCCTCTGACTTACGCCGAAACTGCCGCTCGACTTCCGTCCTTTGCAGCGGGTGTGCCCGCTACGTATGTTGACGTAACCCCTCAGCCTCAGCTTCAGTCCACCATGCAGCCACCGTTCCGTCCATCAGCCCTTGCGACATGGGTGAGACCTACCCCGGTGAACAGATGGCGCACACCCGACAACCGGCCCATCTGCTTTGCCTGCGGTTACGCCGGTCAGGTGGCCCGTTATTGCCATCGCGCACAGCCGGCTCCAATTTCTTCACCTGTTCCTGGCCAACTCAGCCGTGCTTATTGCGAAGAACCGCCGTCTATTCCACCTCGATCTTGCCCTGGTCCATCTCGAAGATCGCCGTCTCCATGACGTCGTTCCTTGTCCCTCATGCGGCCAAGTGCGGCTGCTCATGAGCGGGAAAACTAGTCGTCGCAGTCCCCGAGGCAAGGACTGCGACGCTATCGCAATGTGAAAGCCCTCAGAGCAGCCCCTCGAATGTCATTGACATGCTTGTGGATGGTGTTTGTGCATCGGCTCTTATTGACACTGGAGCTGCCGTATCAGTTATGGACGAAAAACTCTGCCGCTTACTTCGAAAAGTGACGACGCCACTTTCTGGGTTATCCCTCCGTACTGCAAGTATGCACCGCATTTATCCTTCAGCAGGGTGCACAGCTCGCGTTGTCATCCAGGACGTTCTGTACGTCACCCAGTTCATCATCATTCAGGCATACTCTCATGACATCATCCTGGGATGGCACTTTCTCTCCCGCCATGACGCCGTTATCCATTGTGCCGCCGCCGAAATTGAGCTCTCACCCTTCTCGCATTTGACGCCAGAAGACAGTCCCCCGACACTGACCAAGATTCTAACGAAAGACGATACAACAGTGCCTCCAAACTCGACGACGGCTGTGCCTGTCTACTGCGCTGGTCTCTCCGACACCATTGGACTTGTTTCGCCATCTGACCGCGCTTGCAGCAGGAAAGGGTTGCTGGTACCTTTCGCGACCGTGCAGTTCAACCAGGGCAACACTGCTATTTTTGTAACCGACCCGTCCCCGTACACTGTTAACTTTCTTCGAGGGGAATGTCTCGGCAGAGTGGAACCAGTCGACGACGCACAAGTCCTGGACGTACCCGATGACACGCGCGGTCCCAGGTCGTGTACCATAAATACTGTTTCCACTTCTGATTCGTCATCTGCGGATGTACTTGGCCCCTCCATCGCTGACAACCTTACGGCCGTACAGCGTTCCCAACTTCTGGACCTGTTGCAAGAATATCGTTCTTCTTTTGATGTCGGACGAAGTTCTCTCGATCGCACGTCCGTTGTTACGCATCCCATCGACACTTGTGCCCATCCACCTTTACGGCAACGTCCATATCGCGTGTCGCCTGCTGAACGTCGAGTAATTAATAATCAGGTTGACGATATGCTCCGACGCGACATTATTCGGCCCTCGGACAGTCCATGGGCGTCTCCTGTTGTTCTTGTTGCGAATAAAGACGGTTCTGTGCGGTTCTGTGTGAACTACAGACGGCTCAATAAGATCACTCGCAAGGATGTTTATCCACTGCCACGCATCGATGACGCGATTGACAGCCTTCATGGAGCCGATTTTTTTTCTTCTCTCGATCTGCGCTCGGGGTATTGGCAAGTACCCACGGCTGACGACGCTCGACCAAAAACAGCCTTCGTCACGCCAGACGGCTTGTACGAGTTCAACGTCATGCCGTTTGGTCTATGTAATGCACCTGCGACCTTTGAGCACATGATGGACACCGTTCTGCGCAACTTGAAATGGTACACGTGCTTGTGTTACCTCGACGATGTCATTGTCTTTGCTCCAGATTTCTCCACGCATCTCCAACGTCTGAAAGAAGTTTTCGCACGTGTGAGCAATGCCGGCTTGCAACTAAATCTGAAAAAAAATGCCGCTTTGCAGCACGGCAACTCACCATACTGGGTTACGTCGTGTTCAAAGACGGCATTCTTCCTGATCCTGCCAAGCTTCAGGCCGTGGCCGAATTCCCCAAACCTGCATCTGTCAAAGAACTGCGTAGTTTTGGGGCCTGTGCTCATACTTCCGACGCTTCATACGATATTTTGCCACGATCATATCACCGCTGATGAAGCTTCTTGGAAGTAACGGGCCCTTCAATTCGTGGTCATCCGAGTGCGACGACGCGTTCGCGAAGCTCCGCCATTTGTTGACGTCGCCTCCCATTCTATGCCACTACGACCCTACAGCCCCAACGGAGGTGCACACGGACGCCAGCGGTGTAGGCCTCGGCGCTGTCCTGGCGCAGCGAAAACCCGGATTCCTTGAATATGTCGTAGCATATGCAAGCCGTACGCTCACGAGAGCCGAGAAAAACTACACCATCACAAAGAAAGAGTTCCTGGTGATCGTCTGGGCTCTTACAAAGTTTCGGCCTTATTTGTATGGTCGCCCATTCGATGTCGTAACCGACCATCTAGCACTATGCTGGCTTTCATCATTGAAGGATCCATCAGGCCGTCTCGCCCGTTGGGCTCTTCGCTTACAAGACTACGACATCCGCGTGCTGTACCGCAACGGACGCCAGCATGCTGACGCCGACGCCCTCTCGCGCTCCCCTTTGCCTGAAGGTGATGTGCTCTGCTCAGTGTCCTCGGCTGCTGTTTCTGCCATTGATGTTGATATCATCGCTACCGAACAGCGAAAGGATAATTGGATCGGCCAGCTCATCGACATGCTTTCTGATCCATCCGCAACGCCATCCACGCGTGCTCGCCATTTCGTCATCCGTGACGGCCTTCTACACCGACGCAATTACGACGCCGACGGCCGGCAGTGGTTACTCGTGATATCCCGCAGTCTGCGGTCAGAGATATGTGAATCCTTCTATTCTGATCCGCAATGTGCGCACTCTGGGGTATTCAAAACCTACCATCGCATTCGACAACGCTACGTCTGGCGCGGGATGTACCGCTATGTGCAGCAGTTCGTTCGCTCTTGCCTCACTTGCCAACGCCGTAAACCGTCAGCCCACATGTCACACGCCGGTCTGCAACCGTTACCTTGCCCTGACCGTCCCTTTGGGCGCGTAGGTATCGATTTGTATGGACCACTTCCTCTGACGTCGGCTGGTAACCGCTGCGCCATCGTTGCCGTTGACCATTTAACGCGATACGCCGAAACCGCCGCTCTCCCTGCGGCTACTGCGCGCCATGTTGCGTCCTTCCTTCTGTATGATTTATACTGCGCCACGGACCACCCCAAGAGATTCGCAGCGATCGAGGCCGTGTCTTCTTGTCGGAAGTCGTCGAAGCCATTCTGACGGCGTGCCATTCTGTCCACCGCAAAACTGCTGCTTACCACCCACTGAAGAATGACCTCACCGAACGCTTTAACCGCACCCTCGGCGACATGCTTTCTATGTACGTCGCTGCCAACCACACTAATTGGGATAATAAACTGCCCTTCGTCACCTACGCCTACAACACCGCCCCTCAGAGCACGACTGGTTTTTCACCTTTCTACTTGCTGTACGGAAGGTACCCGTCACACACCATGGACACAATTCTCCCGTACACGCCGGATCCATCTGAGTGTACACCTTTTTCCGAGACAGCCAGGCTTGCTGAAGAGTGTCGCGAGCTTGCCAAGACTTTTACGACGCAAGAGCAAGAGCGGCAGAAGAGTATTCGTGATGGCTCCACCACTTCTGAGCCCACGTTCCTTCCTGGTGTGCTTGTATGGCTCTCGATCCCGACCTCTGCAGCTGGCCTCTCTTCCAAACTACGTCCCAAATACGAAGGCCCCTACCGTGTCATCGAGCGCACCTCACCCGTCAACTATCTGATCGAACCCGTTGAACAATCTTCGGACATCCGCCGCCGTGGGCGAGAAATCGTCAACGTGGAGCGCCTGAACGCTTATTATGACCCGCTCATAGTAACAAGCTGTTAGGTCGCCAGGCGGCTCCCTCTTCGACCCCGGGGTAATTGTAGCGAAGCCTCCGAACTCTGAAATGGGTCGAACTCTTGAGTACCTTCTAGTGGGGCTACCCAACAAGGACGCCGCTCGCGCTGAGAGCCCGTGCTTGGCTGTGACTGTCGCCATTGTATATTCTCGTTCGTTGCCGGCTAATAAGCGCCTTAACAAAATAAATAAATAGATGAATAAATAAATAAATAAATTAATTGGGTGTATCACGGTCCTTTTGAAAAATAACGTATTTACGAAGGAAGTTGGTGTATTTTGAATTTGGGTGTGTTTCCAGTACACACAGCACTTTAGGTGAGTGTTCGTGTAAAAGTTCTTGGACGTCGTTAAGGTTTCTGAGAAGGCCCCTGACGTTCCATTGTATAAATTGAGTGTTCATGGTGAAATTGAAGTAGTGCTGTTTGTACAAAAAGCGCGTTGCTGTTTAGGTGGGGAGTTTGAATTCAAGTAACAGGGCTGCTACCAGGCCCTGTTATCTGCTTTTTGTTTTCTTGGCGTGCTCCAAAGAGCCATGCCGTCTTTTCGGCACCAAGGGTACTGACCTATTCATTGCCTCCTCGGAGGCACTGGATGCCCACACGTGCGAGCTGGTTGTTCGATTTCTAGGCCTCGTCCGGTGAGGCGAGGCCTTGAGACCTGTGTACTCTGGAGTCTCTGGTCTTTGTTCGGGAGTATGCGGAGTAGTCTGTGTTACAGCCACCTTGGGGGCAGGTGCCACAACTTCCGGCTCTGTATGTGCGGGCTGAGGGAGTGTCGAGGGCTGGCGCAATGGTGCCCCTTGACACACCGCGTCATCATATGTTGGGCCATAGAATGGGGAGACCTGTTTCCTTGCTTTTTTGAAAGAAAGTTTTTTTTCACCTTCAGTGTTATTATCTCTTTCTTTCTTTTTTCTAGTATGGACACGAACGTGAATATGCAGTATGTTTTCCATCGCAGTGTACACAGTGCGGCTGCTTTTTTGCAGTTCTCAGACACGTGGCCCAGGACTGTGCACTGTGCGCAGGTCTCGCAACCACGACATCTTTTAGAGCCATGGCCATATTTCTGACATTGCAAGCAATGACGAGGTCTTGGTATGTATGGCCTGAGAGAGGTGTTCATGTACCCTGTTTGAATAGTTTCTGGCCATTTTCTAGAAGCAAACGTGAGTATTAGGTGTTTGGTTGGTGTTTTCTTGTTGTTTATTCTGATGATTGTTCTCTGCACATTGGTGACATTTTGGCTCTTCCTCCTCTCCAAAAGTTCAGTCTTGGTCCGGTCAAGTAAATCCTTGTCAGATACCGCTCCGTGAGTGTTGTTCATTGATCTGTGTGCTGTTACGTTTATCAGTATGTCAACGAAAGCTGAGAACGATCTAGCTTTTCAAATTGTTCTTTCTCTCGAATTTTAAGGAGAAGGTATCCGCTAACCATTTTGGTTACCTTGTATCCAGCGCCAAGAGCTTTGGTAAGACATCTAGCAACTACGAACGGAGAGACGGTCATGACTTGCTTTCCACTTTTCTCACAGTGGATGACATGAAACTGTGAAAATGTTTCAATTGACCTGTTAAAAAAGTTCTTGTCTTTGGTGCGTACCCGATTCAAGCCGATACGATCGGTAAGTAAGGGGAATGCTCTATGCATACCGGTTTTATCTTTATTCAGCAGTGTTGGCGACCACCCACCATGGAGCCCAACGAGGGGACGCTGCGAGTTTGCAAATGCTTCAAGCTTGCAGACGCCAGCCGTACAACACTGCCATAACCCGATGCCCTAGGCCAAGATAGGCTATATGCACAGGATTAACCCTTGCTGCCGAGAAAATTGGAAGTAAACAGCAGGGTGAAATAGACAGGAAAGATAAAAAAGTGAGAAAGGCAAAGATGCAGGGAGACAAAAAAAGAAAAGGCGACTGCTGATTTCCCCTTAGTGGGTCAGCCCAGGGGTGCCACCTACGTGAAGCCGGGGCAAAGGGGTGTGTAGCCTCTGCTGGGGCCCCATAAAGGTCCGATCACCCGGCGTCGGCTCAGCCCCCAGGATCCTCTTTTCCTCGGACACGACAAAGCCACGCACGGCTGGCGTGGGAGTGAGTCTAAACTCCCCCGTTAACTCGGTTCCGTGGTGTCACTACGCACCAAACGTCTACTTACGCAGACGCCCTGTGGAGAAATAAAAACTAGAAACGTTCATTCTTCGCTTTTGTGAGCTAAATTCAATAGCGATATGCAGTGTTTGTTGAGCACTTCACCCACTTAGTACGTTCGTTTAGGCGCGAGGCTCCTTAGGGTGCGGATTGTTCCCTTCTTTGTCGCAGTAGCAGTAGTAGTAGTAGTAATGGTATATGTGGTAGTAGTAGGAGTAGAAGTAGTGTCAGTTCTGGTAGTAGTAGTAAGAGGAGTAGAAGTATCAGTGCGGGTAGTAGTAGTAGAAGTTGCAGTGTAGACGTTCCTATTAGAATATAGAATTGCTCACGAGATGTCGTTGTCACTGGATGGCTTGTCACTACATAGCTTTAAGCTTTTGGTATTGTTGAACGATGGCAGATCAGACAGACAGACAGATGCTTCGCCCCACTTTTCATCATTCTGTTCATGGATATGGCATTAAATTTATTTTATTACGTTACTCACAAATTTCAACTAAGGAATGTTACTATGTAATGGGAGGCCGGTATGACACCAAAAAATTTCTAACGATAATAACAATCCATGACGTGCGATGGCAATATATGCTTGGAGCATGCAATATTACTGCTACATTAGTCCCAGTACATGTGTTACTGCGGTTACTGTAAACAGGACGTGTGTGTTTGTAAGGCACTAAATATTTCACTGCACTTCAAAGAGGAAGTGTTTTATTTTATTGCAGTATTTCTAAGCAGGCGCGTGTCTGAGTGGTAGAACAGCTACTTGCCACGCAAACAGAGACGAATGGAGCCACTCTTGCAACCATTTTTTAATTTTTTTATGTGCATCTTGCTCACTTTGCCGCTCATAGACAAGATGAATATTTTTCACTCACAATCAACAACGCCTACGCTGACATGAACACCGCTGTCATTTCTGCGAAATGAGATCTTTTATGATATTGCGTTTATAGGGTGTTTTTGTTATTATGCCCTTCATTACGATTGAATGCTGATACCTTATACCTATCTTAAACTCTTTAGTGCCAGTTCACGAAGTCGCGATAGATTACTTTCGGTGGCTAGCCCCTGTTAGACACATTATCAGCCAGAGTTGCTTAAAATATACAGGGTTTGCGCAATCTCAGCAGTATTTTCCCATTCCACTTGCGTAAATACTGCAAGATGCATGATACCTGTACAGTCATTCATGAGAGGTCACGTCTGGAGACAACCAGTTTTGAAAAAATACGCTTAATTTTCTTGGTGCACAAACTGACCTGAATTATGAACAACAGCATCAATTGTCGATTATTCACCATGGTACAGCTCTGACACAGTTCAGACGGCACTGTGAGGAATATTAGTTTTTTTAATGCTATCAATTAGGTTTTTCTTAAGGAAAGAAAAGAAGAAAGATGATCTGCTATCGGTTCATTATAAACACCAGCATTCACCTTCTATGATACGTTAGTTAAAATGTGATCAATCGTTGTTGCCGACGTACTGGTTGCTTTTGTAGGGGCATGTATGAGATTATGAAAATTGAATGAACTAACCAGTTGTGCGTAATCAGGGTAACTAGTGTTTGTGGTGTCTATATTCATATCCCAGAGGATGGTGGCTCAGTTTTTGTGCTTAGTTGAAAGACGAGAGTTTTTTTCCATCCAATCAAGAAAATTCTCTGCGTTAGAATTTGTTGGACAGTGAACAACGCCAATTATTCCAAAAGAGTGGAGTCTAACAAAAAGTGCTTCTAAA
The DNA here is from genome assembly GCA_013436015.1 of Rhipicephalus annulatus. Taxonomy (NCBI): domain Eukaryota; kingdom Metazoa; phylum Arthropoda; class Arachnida; order Ixodida; family Ixodidae; genus Rhipicephalus; species Rhipicephalus annulatus. Next base: position 68,574 of record WOVY01014561.1, on the reverse strand, counting down.
TCAGGAGAACTGTGGTTCAGGAAAAATATACCTGTATATGCACAGCCTTGTTTACAAAAAGCGCCACTCCATCATTAAATGAACATGAGTCTCGCTGATGTGCTAAGGTTTCGTATACGGGAATGTTAACATTCTCTCCGTTTTAACCATGTTTCTGTAGTTGCTAGCAAATCGAAGTGGTTTGTGGGTTTAAATAAGAAAAGAAAAGCAAATTAGGGTTTTTCCTTTAACTGCGGATATTGCAGTGTAATATGTAAGTGCATGTCTTATCGATGAGTTGATCTACTTGAGCTATTGTGACAGCCAGTTCTCCTAAACTTGTTGTGACAGGTGATCAAGAAGAGCAGCTACATTAGTTTCGCGAGATCATCCTCACATGTAACGTGAACTTTCTCCGAGTTCTCAGACTTCCTTGCAAGGATTTCACCTTCGGAAACCCAGACGGATTTCCAGTTCTTATCTTTCTTTCCTTGTATAGCCTTACCTAATAGAACATTATTTTCATGACACAGATGTTCGTTCACGAACACAGGTTGATTTTTACTGAAAACAAGAATTAACGTGTTAAGCCTGTTCTTTCTTGCCGACTATATTATTAGATCACGTTTGGACGAGACAATAACTTAACGAAAACATTTGGAACATTGTTTGCCTTCGTCGGCACTCTGTGAACAACATCAAAATCTTCAGCGCTGACTTCAACACGCAAACAGTCGGCCCTTTTTTCCACAATCTCCACTAGGTTTACCTTCTCAACAAAGGGAATGCCTTTCAGTTCAATGTTGTTCCTTCTCGGGTATTGCTGTAGATCTATCAGCTGTTTCCTTGCATCTCTTATTACATTTTTAATTTCCATGTTTTCTTTTTACACTCGATGCTTCGTGTGCTGGCCTCATTCAGTTCCTTACACACCAACTTTATTTAAGTTTAGAGTTCATCAATTCTGTCACTATTGAAGCTTACAGATGGCCTGATGGATGTCACTTCTGCCTTGATAGCATTGTACAATGAATCAGTAGTGTTCACGTCTGTTTCAATAGCAGAGAGAACGTCAAGAAGCTTCGTGTCCATATCCTGCATTGTTTTCCTTATTTCCTTTACAGTACTTGGTGGTTTTTCACCTAAGAAACTGGCAAAATCCGTCAAGGCATCCATTTTTCTTTTTGCAGTTCACACTTCGTTAACAAATAGCAACAACAAAATGACAGTGTCATAAAAGAAGGGCAAGTTGAGGATGGCTCGGTAGCCATGAGTGCATAGGATTTATGCTAAGTTATACAAATGATCAGAATCATAACGGCGGTGTGTATAATACACGGTTATTGAGTCCATCCAACGTCGGCTGCCCGATCCGCTGTGCATGATGTCTATCCGGGGTCGCCTCTTTATATAGCCGATGGAGGCGTGTCCAACGGCCTCCAGTGTCACTGTCAACACCTCGTGATCCGAAGCAGTCGGCACTTGCAGAAACAGAGGCACAGGTGTGCCTACGCGCACTCCACTTGATGATTCTCAATGGCCGCAAAATGACGAGCCAGGTAATCCGTTGCTTGTAGTTTTTGTTCCTGCGATGCGTAGAATACACGTTTAGTCAGTCCAACCAACGTCTGCTGCCAGATACGCTCTCAATGTTATCTATCCGGGGTCGCCTTTCAAATAGCCGAATGGGGCATGTCCAATGGCCTGCAGTGTCACTGTCGACGCCTCGTAATTCGAAGCAGTCGGCACTTGCACAAACAGAGGCACAGGTTCTCCTGCGCGTATTCCACTTGATGATCCTGCATTGGAGCAAAATGACGAGCCAGGTAATCCGGTCCTTCTAGTTTTTTTTCTGCGATGCGTAGAATACACGTTTAGTAAGTCCAACCAACGTCGGTTGCCCGATGCGCTCTCAATGGTGTCTGTCCGGGGTTGCCTTTTGTATAGCCAAATGGGGCGTGCCCAATGGTCTGCAGGTCACTGTCGACGCCTCGTGATCCGAAGCAGTCGGCACTTGCAGAAACAGAGGCACAGGTTTGTCTGCGTGAAGTCCACTTGATGATTCTGCGTTGCCGCAGAATGACGAGGCAGGTAATCCGATGCTTGTAGTTTTTGTTTCTGCAATGCGTAGAATACACGTTTAGTCAGTCCAACCAACGTCGGCTGTCTGATGCGCTTTCAATGGTGTCTGTCTGGGGTTGCCTTTTATATAGCTTAATAGGGCGTGCCCAACGGTCTGCAGGGTCACTGTCGACGCCTCGTGATTCGAAGCAGTCGGCACTTGCAGAAATAGAGGCACAGGTTTGTCTGCGCATAGTCCATTTGATGATTCTGCGTTGCCACAGAATGACGACGCAGGTAAACCGATGCTTGTAGTTTTGTTTCTGCGATGCATAGAATACACGTTTAGTCAGTCCAACCAACTTCGGCGGCTCGATGCGCTCTCAATGATATCTATCAGAGGTTGCCTTTATATAGCCAAATGGCGCGTGCCCAACGGCCTGCACTGTCACTGTCGACGCCTCGTAATCCGAAGCAGTCGGCACTTGCAGAAACAGAGGCGCAGGTGCACCAGCGCATAGTCCACTTGACGATCGTGAATTGCCGCAAAATGACGGGCCAGGTAATCCGATGCTTGTAGGTTTTGTTGCTGCGATGCGTAGAATACACGTTTAGTCAGTCCAACCAACGTCGGCTGCCCGATGCGCTCTCAATGATGTCTATCCCGGGTTGACTTTTATACAGCCAAATTTGGCGTGCCCAACGGCCTGCAGTGTCACTGTCGACGCCTCCTGACACGAAGTAGTCGGCACTTGCAGAAACAGAGGCACAGGTGCGCCTGCGCGAAGTCCACTTGATGATCCTGCATTGCCGTAAAATGACGAGCCAGGTAATCCGATGCTTGTGGTTTTTGTTCCTGTGATACTTAGAATACACGTTTAGTCAGTGCAACCAACTTCAGCTGCCTGATGCGCTCTGAATGATGTCTATCCAGGGTTGCCTTTTATATAGCCAAATGGGGCGTGCCCAACGGCCTGCAGTGTCACTGTCGACGCCTCCTGACACGAAGCAGTCGGCACTTGCAGAAACCGAGGTACAGGTGCGCCTGCGTGAAGTCCACTTGATGATCCTGCATTGCCGCAAAATCACGAGCCAGGTAATCCGATGCTTGTAGGTTTTGTTCCTGCAATGCGTAGAATACACGTTTAGTCAGTCCAACCAACTTCAGCTGCCCGATGTGCTCTGAATGATGTCTATCCAGGGTTGCGTTTTATATTGCCGAATGGGGCGTGCCCAACGGTCTGCATGTCACTGTCGATGCCTCCTGACACGAAGCAGTCGGCACTTGCAGAAACCGAGGCACAGGTTTGCCTGTGCGTAGTCCAATTGATGATTCTGCGTTGCCGCAATATGACGAGCCAGGTAATCTGATGCTTGTGGTTTTCGTTCCTGCGATGCCTAGAATACACAGTTAGACCGTCCAACCAACTTCGGCTGCCCGACGTTGGTTAAGTACTATCACTGTATGTTTAAAGATTGAATTTGAATCGCGCCTCGATTGTATAGCCATCAATCAGTTGGCCTCCTCTTCATTATTTCTACCCGTTAAAGTCTATTTTGCCTTTACTGTTCCTAAGCCCCTATGCTTTGAAAGCTTCCGCGTCAATTCTTGAACTATAGGGTGGAGCCCTTTACACATCTCCTCATTCTAGCCATCCTAGTTTGGGTGCGCTTTTCCACTCTACGCGCGTTGAAAAACAAGTGATAAACAAGGACAGAAAGTCCTCGTAACAATAGGCGTGGAGACGAAAAAAAACAGGCACATGCGTTTTTCTTCCAACTTTATTTTCTGGCCAATTTTTACTATTCTGAGACACACTTTAAGCAGGATCTTTCCGAGGCAACTTTGCAATTAGAATCAAGCAGGAAGGATCCCATATGAAAATGGTGATGTCCAGGCAATGTACTGCCTGTTTCCTACTACGGTGCTACGTGATCTTTATGGTTCTTCATCCTTAATGTTGCCTTCAGGACACTAATTTATGTTTACGAAGCCTTTCCTCTTCCTATGGAAGGATTCCTTTTTGTTACCTCTAGGATGTGTCCTTTATGTTCACTGCAGAATGTTATCTGGCAGTGAACCATATGCTACCTGCAAGTGCACCGGAGTTCAAAAGTTGGTAAGAAGTGGTAGTACAAAAACAGTTAATACCAGTGCCGCGGGCAGAGGTGTGCCTACCCGCGGCACACCTCTGCTATATATTGTCACGTTAAAAAGACAGGAGACGTTTTTAAGGCGTCCTCACAAAAGCCCGAAGAGCGGTCGGCTCAGCGCAGCCAAAAACAGAACAATGGCACGAGAGAGAACTGCCACTTCGTCTGCCTCTTTTGCGCTGGCAGATCAAGCGCGCGGCACTGCCCCTCCTCCCTGAAGAGCATCGCCTCGATGCTAAACGAAGCGTGTATCGTAAAAAAAAAGACATTGTCACAGTGTGTGGTACGGTTTTAACCGCACCACGTGCACAATCTCGGGTCGTAGCTGTCGGCGTCGGGGTGGTTGGCTTCCGTCCGGAAGGACTTCGTAATTGACGTCGCTCACTTGTCGTAGCACTTTGTACGGGCCAAAATACCGACTGAGAAGCTTCTCAGAGAGACCTTTGCAGCGCACAGGGGTCCAAACTAACACCTGGTCACCTGGTTTATAATCGACTTGTCTGTGGCAGCGGTTGTAGCGCTGTGCATCGACGCCTTGTTGTTTCTTGATGTTTACGCGGGCTAGTTGACGTGCTTCCTCGGCTCGTTGCACGAAACACTCAGCATCTTCGTCGAGATCCTCGATGTTGTCAATGTCGCATGGGAGCATTGCGTCCAACATCGTCTGAACGTCCCGACCGTATAGAAGACGAAACGGAGTGAATCGTGTGGTCTCTTGCGTAGCGGTATTATACGCGAATGTTACGTAAGGCAGTATTTCATCCCACGTCTTGTGCTGTACGTCTATGTACATAGACAGCATATCAGTCATCGTTTTGTTAAGCCGCTCGGTCAGTCCATTTGTCTGAGGGTGATACGCTGTTGTCTTGCGATGCGTGGAGTAACTTAACTGAAAAACTTGTTCAAGGAGCCTTGCTGTAAACGCTGTTCCTCGGTCTGTGATGACACAGGATGGAGCACCGTGGCGTAATACAATTCTCTCGATGAAAAACTGAGCAACTTCACAAGCCGTGCTTTTAGGAAGCGCCTTAGTTTCAGCATAGCGGGTTAGATAATCTGTAGCGACGATTATCCACTTGTTGCCGGAAGATGACAAGGGAAACGGACCCAGGAGGTCCATGCCGACTTGATCGAAGGGTGTTCTGGGTGGCTCGATAGGGTGAAGTAATCCCGCAGGCTTAACAGATGGGGATTTTCGGCGCTGGCATTCGCGGCAGGCTTGAACGTACTGTTTAACGCAAGCGGCAAGTTTCGGCCAGTAGTAAGACTTTCGTACCCTAGCGATGGTTCGGGTGATGCCCAGATGGCCCGATGGAGGCTCGTTGTGGCAGGCAAATAGAATTTCCTCACGCAGCTCTGCGGGGACGACCAACAGGTAAGTTTTGTTGCTGGCGGCTGCGTTCTTCTTGTACAACACGCCCTGTCGTAAGCAGAAGGATGACAATCCGCGAGTTATATGCTGGGGCAGTGATACGTTGCGGCCCTCTAGATGTTCAATGATAGGTCGCAATTGAGCATCTGCTCGCTGCCGTAAAGCCAAGTCTGTTACGCTTACGGAGCCAAGGAAAGGGCAGTCCTCTTCGAAGCTCTGAGCGGCAGGCTCAACTGGCGCGCGTGACAACGTGTCTGCATCTTCGTGTGCACGACCGGACTTGTACACGATAGTGACGTCGTACTCCTGCAGACGTAGGCTCCACCTTGCCAGTCGTCCGGAGGGGTCTCTGAGGTTCGCAAGCCAGCACAGCGAGTGATGATCCGTCACTACTCTGAATGGACGGCCGTAAAGGTAAGGTCGAAACTTAGCAATTGCCCACACGACAGCAAGGCACTCCTTCTCCGTGGTACTGTAGTTTGACTCCGGGCGTGTTAGGGTTCGGCTTGCGTAGGCGATAACCTTTTCAATTCCCTCCTGCCGTTGGACGAGTACCGCGCCCAGACCGACGTTACTGGCGTCGGTATGAATTTCTGTTTCGGCTTCCTCGTCGAAATGTCCAAGAACAGGTGGTGATGCCAGGCGAAGCCGAAGCTCTGTGAATGCTGATTCTTGTTCAGCACTCCAAACGAACGGCGTATCGTCTCTAGTGAGTCTAGTTAATGGTTCGGCAATTTTCGAAAAATTGCCTATAAAGCGCCGGTAGTACGCGCATAGACCAAGAAACCGCCGCACACTTTTCTTATCGGCAGGAGTCGGGAAGGCTGCGACAGCGGCGGTTTTCTCAGGGTCAGGACGGACGCCTTCTGCGCTTACGACATGTCCAAGGAACTTTAGTTCTTCGTAACCGAAATGGCATTTTTGCGGCTTTAACGTAAGGTTAGCCGTCCGAATCGCCTCAAGTACCTGTCGTAGTCGCTTCAGATGTTCGGAGAAGCTGGTTGAAAACACGACCACATCATCCAAGTACACAAGGCAGCTTTGCCATTTTAAGTCAGTCAACACAGTGTCCATCATGCGTTGGAAGGTAGCTGGCGCAGAGCAGAGTCCGAACGGTAGCACCCGAAATTCGTAGAGGCCATCCGGCGTGACAAAGGCGGTTTTTTCACGGTCGCGCTCATCAACCTCAATTTGCCAGTAGCCACTCTTTAAATCCAGGGAAGAAAAATACTTCGCTCGTCGTAGTCGGTCAAGCGAGTCATCAATACGCGGCAGCGGATAAACATCTTTTTTTGTGACGTTGTTGAGCTTTCTGTAATCTACACAGAAGCGAAGCGTACCGTCCTTCTTCTTAACCAGAACGACCGGTGAGGACCAGGGACTGTTCGAAGGCTGGATAACGCCGTCGTCGATCATTTCTTTCACTTGCTGCTTGATAGCTGCGCGTTCTGTCGGCGAGACGCGGTATGGCTGTTGGTGAATAGGTCTTGCGTCGTCGTAAGTGATTATCCTGTGCTGTGTAATTGGCGTCTGACTCACTTTAGACGACTGAGCAAAGCACGCCCTGAATTCAAACAATAGCTCTCGCAAGGCCCTCTGGTTCTCTTCCGGCAGTGCACTGTTCATGTCAACATCTATTACGGTTTGTCCATCGCGGCTACTGTCTTCACAGGCAAAACACTCAATGACGTCCTCCAAGGCTTCAGCGTAGGCGACCGCAGTGCCCCGGAAAAGGTGACGATGCTCATTGGTGAAATTTGTAATCATGACCTCGGCTGTACCGTTCCGAATGTCAATGATGCCTCGTGCCACAGAAATTCCAAGCGCCAGCAGCAGGGAGACGTTGCACTCTGCCACTGTTTCACCGTCACTGGTTCCTTCGGAAGTCACCTGAATTAGGATACTTGCACGAGGTGGTATTGTGACACTGTCGTCGGAAACACGGAGGGCGGTTGTACGGCGGTTGGAGTCCCTTGACGTAGCGTTGACTGTCGAAAAGGAAATGCAGCGTCGCCGTAGGTCGATTACGGCGCCATATTCCCGAAGAAAATCGAGGCCGAGAATTAATTCGCGGGAGCAGTCACGTAGCACGATGGAGCTGACCAAAAACGTGCAGCCTCGTATTTGTAGCCTGGACGTGCACAAACCAACCGGCGTTACAACATGTCCGCCAGCTGTACGTACATGCGATCCTGTCCAAGGCATTATCACTTTCTTCAAGGTACGTGCCAATTGTCCGCTAATAATCGAGTAGTCAGCACCAGTGTCTATTAAGGCAGTTAAATTGCGACCGTCGAGCATCACAGGTATGTCCATTGAAAAGTCGCTCAGCTGGGATACAGGCGCCGGCGTAGTCGAATTTCCGTTGGTCCGATGTCGCGTCGATTGGAGGGCGAGGTCTTCATCACGTCGAGAATCAGCGGCCTCGCCTCGAAAGGTCGCTGGCGTTAGTTTTCCAGGCGGGGGCTCGGAGACCGTCCTTGCGGCCTTCGATTTCCGTTGCCTGAATAAGACGACGACCGCGGTGACGGTGAGCGCGACTGACGCCTGAGTGGGACGTTCTGCCGAGCGATAAAATCTTCAATTTCTGGTGGTCTCTGTCCAAACCGGGGGCGGGGTGAATTGGCAGGAAAACCCTGCAGCCCAAGTCGGCGGTACTGGCAGTCTCGGTAGAGGTGACCCGCTTCACCGCAGTGGTAGCAAAGCGGTCGTCGGTCGGGCATGCGCCATATGTCGGATTTACGCATGACGGGTCGAGTGTCTGCAAAATAAGGGACCACCTGTGCGGACTGCAGTGTGGCGTACGGGGTTGCGGCTGGTAGTGGGACTGGTGCAGGTGCGTTGTGTTCGAACGTGTCGGTATAAGTGGTGCGCTGGAAACCACTCACTGGGGATGGTGTCGTGGACGACGGAACGGTGCGTCTCAATACGTCTGCGTAGGTCACCCCTAGAGGTTCACTTGAAGTTGCGAACGCCTGAAGTGGTGCAGCAACCTGCGTTGGTGTCTCGCGACGAGGTGTGCCGAGCGCATGCTGAACTTCGTCACGTATGATGGTGGCGATGCAATTCGTGGAAGGCTGCTGCTGCGCCTGGTTCAGCTGTTGCAGCTGTTGCAGCTCGTCGCGAACAACCGAACGTATCAGCTCGCGAAGCGCTCCCACGTCGGTCGGGAACGAGCCTAGCCCGGTGGTATAGGTAGCATTCACTTGCCGATCGTACTGGTTCCGCTGCTGCAGCGCCTTTTCCATGGCGACGGCTTCAGTGAGGAACTCCGCAACCGTTCTAGGCGGACTACGAATGAGTCCAGCGAAGAGCTGCTCTTTCACACCTCGCATCAAGTGTCGCAGCTTCTTGTCTTCCGGCATGGTTGGATCGGCGCGAGTGAACAGATGAACCATATCCTCCACGTATGTAGCCACACCTTCATTAGGCATCTGCATGCGGGACTGGAGGGCCCTTTCAGCGCGCTCTCGACGATCGAGACTCGAGTACGTTTCGCGGAGCCTGTGACAGAACTCATGCCACGACGTTAGGAGGCCCTTGCGGTTCTGGAACCATGTGCGAGCACCATCCAGAAGACTAAAGTACACATTCTTGAGCTTCGCTACTTCGTCCCACCCGTTGAAATCCGCTACGTACTCGTACTCAGCCAGCCAATCTTCCACATCTTCATAGAGGCCACCACGGAAGGGACTCGGAACACGTGGTTTTTGCAGCGTGTAATGAGTGGGTGCAGCTGCGGGTGCAGCGGTTGGAGCAGCGGCGGCTCCAGCGGCAGGGGAAGCGGTGACAGCAACAGTATTCTCCATACCAGTCGACGTACTTGTACTGTGAGGCACAAACTCGGGGGACAGTCCTCGAATCCTCCGACTGAAACGGTGTACCGGCGTAAGCTCTGGGTTTTGGGTCACGTTCCGGCTGCTAGAAGGAGTCTGTTGCATAGGTGAGGTTACCCAGCACCTCCACCATTAAAATGTCACGTTAAAAAGACAGGAGACGTTTTTAAGGCGTCCTCACAAAAGCCCGAAGAGCGGTCGGCTCAGCGCAGCCAAAAACAGAACAATGGCACGAGAGAGAACTGCCACTTCGTCTGCCTCTTTTGCGCTGGCAGATCAAGCGCGCGGCAATATATATATATATATATATATATTGTCACGACGCAGACACAGCAGGAGTTCGATATAGAAGAGCTCACTTCAATTAAAAATGAAAGACGATCGTAAAGAGCACCGGGCAAGAGCTTCGTCTTCCTCTCTGGCTGTGCGGGCTCTCCTCTGCAGGTTGAATGCGGCATTTGCCTCCCTCCAGGAAGAGCATCGACCCGATGCTCGGCTACAGAATATGCGGTGTATCTAAAGTTGACGTCTTACGCAACTGGCTCACTACAATATGGCTTCATCCGCACAACGTGTACGATTTCAGATTTTTGAGCTCGCGAGGAACTGTCAGGGATGACCTCATAATTCACGTCACTTAGGCGCTGTATAACCGTGTAGGGACCAAAGTACTTCTTCAGTAACTTTTCACAAAGGCCGCGTCAGCGAATAGAGCTCCAGACCCACACTTTCTCGCCTGGTTGATAAGTGACGTATCGGTGTCGCAGGTTATAACGTTGTGCGTCGTAACTCCGCTGTCGGGCGATTCGCACGCGTGCTAGCTGCCGTGCCTCTTCAGCTCGTTGGGTAAAGGCTTGAACATCCCTGTCTGTATCCTCACAGTAGTGCAGCAGCATGGCATCAACCATTGTCGTCACTTCACGGCCATAAAGAATGCTAAATGGCGTGCTCCGTGTAGTTTCCTTCTGCGCCGTATTATAGGCAAACGTCACGTATGGTAGAACGTCGTCCCAATTTTTATGATCCACGTCGATGTACATACTAAGCATATCAGCAATTGTCTTGTTGAGGCGTTCTGTTAAGCCGTTGGTTTGTGGGTGGTAGGAGGTAGTTTTTCGATGCGCTGTTCCACTCAACTCAAGCACTGACTTGAGGAGCATAGCCGTGAAAGCGGTACCTCTGTCTGTTATTATAATTCTAGGAGCGCCATGCCTCAGAACGATATTTTCAATGAAAAACTTTGCCGCTTGTACTGCGGTTCCACTTGATAAAGCCTTTGTTTCTGCGTAGCGAGTAAGATAATCCGTAGCGACAATTACCCACTTATTTCCAGTATGCGAAGTCGGAAATGGTCTAAGGAGATCCATTCCGATTTGTGCACAAGGCATGGTGGACACTTGAACTGGCTGCAACAATCCGGCTGGTTTTAAAGGTGGAGATTTTCGTCGTTGACAATCGAGGCACGTGCGGACGTAATACTTTACAGTGCCTGGAAGCTTCGGCCAGTAGTACTTTTGTTGAATTCTGGCCAATGTGCGCGTGTATCCGAGGTGGCCGGAGGTTGGCTCATCGTGGCAAGCACTCATGATCTTGTCAGGAATAGATGTCGGGACGACAAGTAAGTGGGCTTTTCCGCTGGGGGCAAAGTTCTTCTTGTATAGGACACCACTGCGCAAGCAGAATGATGGCAGGCTCCTTGCAAATATCTTGGGAACGCTTGTAGACTGGCCGTTAAGAAAATAATAAAAGGGAGCAACTCACTGTCTTCCTTCTGCTTAGACGAAATGGTGACCGTGTTGACCACTCCTAAAAATGCCATGTCATCATCTTCTGAGACATCATCTTGCTTTATAGGCGACCTCGATAAGCAATCAGCATCAGAGTGCTGTCGTCCCGACTTATAGATGACCGTCATATCGAATTCTTGTAGGCGTAAGCTCCAGCGCGCTAGCCGACCGGATGGGTCCTTCAAGTTGGTCAGCCAGCAAAGAGAGTGGTGGTCGCTGACTACGTGGAAGGGACGGCCGTAGAGGTATGGGCGAAACTTCAGAACTGCCCGTACTACAACAAGACATTCCTTTTCCGTTGTGGAATAATGGGACTCGGCACGGGAAAGCGTCCTACTTGCATATGCAATCACTCTCTCGGCTGAGTCTTGCCACTGGACGAGTACAGCGCCTGAACCTACGTTGCTGGCATCAGTGTGGATCATTGTTGGAGCGTCCTCGTCAAACTGAGCAAGCACTGGGGGTGTCTGCAGACGCTGTCGTAGACCGTCAAATGCTGCTTGTTCCTCTTCGCCCCATAAAAATGGAACAATGTCTCTCGTTATGCGTGTTAAGGGCGACGCTATATGCGAGGCATTGGCGATAAATCTGCGGTAGTAGGCGCAAAGGCCAAGAAAACGTCTTACGACCTTCTTTTCTGTTAGCACCGGAAATTTTCGGACGGCGTCGATCTTGTCGGGGTCTGGACGAACACCTTCATGGCTCACCACATGTCCTAAGAATCGGAGTTCCTTGAAACCGAAATGACATTTCTCAGGTTTCAGCGATAAGCCAGCGGACCGTATTGCTCGAAATACTAATAGCAGCCGTCTTAGATGTTGCTCGAATGTTGGTGAGAAAACAATGACGTCGTCGAGGTATACCAGACACGTCTGCCACTTAAGGCCTGATAGGACGGTATCCATCGGTCTCTGAAATGTTGCTGGGGCTGAGCACAATCCGAAGGGCAAGACTTTAAACTCGTAAAGCCCGTCAGGCGTAACAAAAGCAGTCTTTTCTCTGTACCGCTCATCGACCTCGATTTGCCAATAACCGCTTTTCAGGTCCATCGACGAGAAGAAGCGTGCATGCCTCAGCCTGTCAAGTGAATCGTCAATACGCGGTAGTGGATATACGTCTTTCTTTGTTACGCGGTTCAGCTTGCGGTATTATACACAGAAGCGTAAGCTGCCGTCTTTCTTCTTAACTAGCACTACCGGTGAAGCCCAAGGGCTTTTTGACGGCTGAATGATGTCATCACTGAGCATTTTCTAGACTTGTTCTTGGATTGCTTCGCGTTCTTTCGGTGCCACGCGGTATGGGTTTTGTCGAATTGGTCTTGCCGTCTCTTCCGTTATAATTTGGTGCTTTGTCAGTGGCGTTTGATTTACCCTTGAGGTCTACGAAAAACAATCTTCAAACTGGCCGAGAATATCTAGAAGACTCTGCCTCTGCGCTGGCGATAAATCTGTGCTCACGTCGACAGGCAGTGGTGTTGAAGCGGCCGGCGTCTCTGCCTGTTGTACTGCGAAGCACTCGCGGAATTCTACAATTTCTCCGAAGTATGCAACTGTGGTACCCTCTGCAATGTGTCGACGCTCGTTGCTGAAGTTTGTCAACAGGACCTCTGCTTGCCCAGACATTTCACTGACGAGACTTCTGGCAATGGCGATTCCTCGAGAGAGTAAAAGCGTCGATATTTGTTCCGCGACACCTTCTCCGCTATGCTGCGAGTTACACGTGACAGAGACGAGGCGGCATGACAACGGTGGCATGGTCACGTCGTCAATCACGCGCATGGGCTTGCGCTATGGTCCGCTGAGAAGGTCAGTACACCGTCCGGTATATTTATAATGGCACCGTACTCCCGCAAGAAATCCATACCCAAGATAGCCTGTTTACAACACTCAGAAAGAATAACGAAGGTTGCCACGAATGATGAATCCCCGATCTTGATTCGTGCGGTGCACTTTCCGGTAGGTGTCAGCAGCTGGCCTCCGGCTCCTCTAATTTGCAGCCCCGTCCATTCAATTTTTACCTTCTTGAGTTGGTCGGCCAGATTCGCACTCATTATAGAAAAGTCCGCACCAGTGTCGACCAGTGCGGTCACGTCGTGATCGTCAATTGAAAGTGTAATGTCGGCGGTGACAATCTCGTCTTTCGTCGGTTCATTCGAAATGTGCGGCACTTCATGCGGCGGTAATATGGGATTTTCAAATCTTCGGCAATTCGCAACCTTCCCCCCTAAGGTCGCTGCTTTTAGTTTCCCCAGCGTGGACTGGGAGACCTTCCTCTCGCCATGTCCGTGGTGCTACCTCTATTAGATCGGGGAAAATGTCCTGGGGAAGGCGAGCGTGACCGGAACCCAGGAGAAACGTCTCGCGGGATCATCGCGCTCGTTTCAACGTTGCGTCTTCCGTCGAAATAGCGCCGAAGGGTAGTGGATGCAAATCCTTGATACCCGGCAACGCGATGAGGACAATACCGCACGATGTGGCCTGCTTCCCCACAATGGAAGCACAGGGTTCTGTAGTCAGGGGTACGCCATAAGTCGGTTTTGCGGAGTTGGGGTCGCATTGGCGTCGACGTTTCCCTGTAGTACCAAGGCAATGTCGGCGGCTGCTGCTCGTGGTACTGTTGAGGTGGCGGCACGTTAGATCTAGGCTGTCGACGGAGAATATCTGCATATGTTGGCCTAACTATTTCAGTGTGCGGCTCGGGAAGTGAAAGCGCTTGCCTTATTTCTTGGCGAACAACTTCTGTGACCGACGCAATCGCGCAGTCATTCGGTGTGGCGGCCAGCTTCTTCACCTCTTCTTGTACAATTTCGCGTATCAGGTCACGCAAAGAACGCTCGTCAGGTGTCACGGTGGTCACGGTGATTGCGCTGATTTGTCCGCTATTGTTTGGACGGTCGTACTGGCGGTACCGTAGCTGTAGTGCGCGTTCTATGGCGGTCGCCTCCTTCGAAAATTGGTCGACGCTTGAAGGTGGGTTCCGTACGAGACCAGCAAACAGCTGCTCTTTAACACCACGCATGAGGTGGCTGATCTTTCGGTTCTCAGACATATCGGGATCGGCTCGATGAAAGAGACGAGCCATGTCCTCAACAAACATAGCAACAGACTCGTTGGGCTTTTATATCCGTGATTCAAGGAGTCGTTGTGCCTGCTCCCGCCTTTCAGTGTTTGCGAAGGTGTCCAGGAACTTCCGCCGGAACTCGTCCCACGTTGACCACACGCGATTCGTGAACCACGTGCGAGCCCCGTCTTGAAGAGGGAAATACACGTACCCCAACTTCTGTGCGGCGTTCCACCCGTTAGCGTTGGCTGTGCGCTCGAACTGCTCAAGCCAGTCATCTGCGTCCTCATATGTGTTGCCATAAAAGTCCACAGGAGTTTTAGGGGTGAAAACAGTCACCTGTGTCGTGCTTGGGCTCGTCATGGTGGGGCAACTGCTTCCCGGCGCGGTCTTGTTTTCCGTCCAAGGACCGAACTCTGGGCTCAGGCCTAACAGGCGGCGGCTGGCGCGGTGAACGGGTGTTTCAACGAGCGGAAGTCTTTGTGGACTAGATCCCGGGCTGTTGGAAGGTGTCCTGGACATGTACCCAGCTCCTCCACCAGTGTCACGACGCAGACACAGCAGGAGTTCGATATAGAAGAGCTCACTTTAATTAAAAATGAAAGACGCTCGTAAAGAGGACCGGGCAAGAGCTTCGTCTTCCTCTCTGGCTGTGCGAGCTCTCCTCTGCAGGTTGAATGCGGCAATATATATATATATATATATATATATATATATATATATATATATATATATATATGTGACGCTACAATGAATGGGTGACGTGGCCTGGCTCATACCCCATGTTTATTCTGTTCTGCACTTCTTCCTCATCTACTTCGACAAACCATCGCTACCTTCATACGTCACACGATTCCCCCTCCCCCCGAAAGAAGGCATGGATTACGAACAAGGAAAAGTACACAAGGAGAGGTTGAGAAGTCACAAATGTCAAAATGCACAATTGGTTTCATGGCCCCGTGGTGTTCCGTAAACTCGCAAAACTCCAGGAAAGAGTTCAGCAGTCCGGTTAACGCAGGAGTTCTGGTGGGCGTGGCTGATGGTTGCGTCCTGGATAACACAAGAATGCTTTGGACGTGGAGATAGGGGAAATCGCAGCCGAAATTCTCGTGAAGAACAAACGAGGTTCGAACACCTTGCAGGATGGACAGTTCGAATATCGTAGGCATGGAATTCTTCGTCGTGGCACAGGTCGTGCAGGCAGCTTGCGTGTGCGTTGATCGAGGTTGATTGGGCGCTCCCTGTGTTTCTGCCGAGTACAAGGGGTGCTTTTGTGGCTTTTGGAGATTTTTCTATGGCGATGTCGCAGATGGTTTGATGGAAGGCACATTTTTGATCTTTGGTGGAGAATGTATCCACGACGACGGGCCTTTTTGCAATGTTCTTTGAGCCTTAAAAGTGGTTTCGATGAGATTTCCTTTCGTCGTTGACAATGTTGAAGTATACGTTGACGTTGTAGTTTCTTGGTTTCGTCCACTTGCTTGGCGTGTGACATTGATCGTGCTGTGTCAGGATTCTTAGCAAGTCCTTCGCAGGCTTCTACGACGTGAACCAATGTAGATGTTTCCGGCATAAAACAATGTGCGGGGTTTGTGCACTTGAATCTTCTGTATTCATAAGTCGTTCATTGTTGGTGGTTGCCTGAAGATTACTTGTGTCATCAGAAGTCGCACCTCTGCTTTTGTTTTCATTGTTGGCAGTGAGGTTGTATACTGGATTCACGTCACTTCGATCTTGTAATTGATTAACACTAGACGCTTCCGCAGAAGACTTTCCTTCACAAGATGCTCATTGTGAATGCTTCTGTCTTTGTGGCACTGCTGAGCTGAATGCCAAGTCAGTTTGCAAAGTACGCATGCGGCATGAAGTATTAGATGCATCTCGGTCATTATTAGCGGATTCAATTCTTTTATGCAGCGGTGAGTTGAGCATTGGTGATATATCTGCGGATGAGGAACCAGGTGGAAGGTTGGGAACACGACCACGTGGTTTTTCCGTGAGCATGTGGCTAACTTCACCTGATGGGAATTGTAAATTCATGCTCTGTACTCGAGTGCGTGAAGGCTGCTTATGACTGCGATGACTGAGTTTGAATGCACTGAGAGTGCGTGTGCTAATAGAATCTTCATTATAGTCTTAAAACCAGATAATCATTCCTTCTTTTATCTTTTGCCAAGACTCGTCGTTGTCGAATATGTGGGTGAGGTAAAACTTAAATGCCTCACCGGTGACATAGTCGCTGAAGTTCGTAACCATCTCCCGTTCCGACCATGAGGCAGCGGTAGCGTGGAGCTCGAACAGGTCAAACCAGTCCTGTACCTGTCCATCGTCCACTGCTCCGGCGTACTTGGGGATGGGAAGGTCAGTCGATGGTTCTGTCATGATGCTGGAAACTGCATGCGCCTGAGATCACCTCTTCTGTGGCCGATGTTCAGTTGAGGCGTACTGCCGGCGGCTTGGTGAATGGTGTGAGGTTGATGCGCGGTGGCCAGGTCTTCATCCTGCCGACTCGTGTGACGCTACAATGAATGGGTGACGTGGCCTGGCTCATGCTGATGCTGATGCTGATGACCTCTGATGGATGGCGCTTACCCACAAAGGGGGATGGGCCAAGAACCGGGCGGCAGGATACTTAAATGAAACTAAACTGAAAATCAAGCCAATCTAAAAAAGAAGCTTAAAATAATACTACCAAAAAACAAAAATGTGTGTCGAGCAAGCGGTCAAACTATCTTTTGTTTTTGAAAGACATAACTACGAATTATAAACTAAAGATCTGAAAAGGTAGTGGTTCACTAGCATGGTAATCATTTAGTTGCGTTGATGTAATCAAACACAGCGGAGCATACATCCCTGTGGCAGTAACCAAATGAAGTTCCGCCAAATGATAAAATTACTGGTAAATTTACTTGTATTCCTAGCTTTTGTAATGGGGCTACTAAAAATCTTTTTCTCTGATAAGAATAACGATGACAGAATAAAAAAAAATGTTCAATTGTTTCAATTTCGTTGCACCAAATGCATAGCGGTGACGCCTTGAGCTGAGCTTTATTAAGGTAATAATTTAGTTGTGGAACTGCACAGCGCAATCTGGTATAAGTGACCTCTAACTGGCGAGATACACACCACTGTTTATTCCAGCAATAGCTCAAATGCTCGAAATCTTTGAATTTATCCAAATTACCTTCTCCCCATTGCAGGCAAGCATTTCGGAACCTTAGCGCGGTTACGTAAGCCGTATCTGGCAAAACTGGGATGGTGGGCCCACCCAGGGATACTGCTGCTAAAGAGTCCGCCATTTCGTTCAAATATAATCCGCGGTGGCCTGGTACCCATAACAAATGCATTTTTTTACGTTTTTTGGTACTAAATGCCGAAACGTATTCATGAGCTCTGAATTTACTGCCGCAGAAAGTGCATTACAAACTGATAATGAATCTGTAATGATAACTGCTAATGATTCGCTTGAGGGTAATTTGCGTAGGGCAAGAACAATGGCCAATAATTCTGCCATGAATACCGGGGTATAATCTGGGAGTCGAATCGAAAAGGACCAGTCCAAAGAAGAAGAGAAGATGCCAACCCCAGCTATTTCTTTTGCCCCATGTTTATTCTGTTCTGCACTTCTTCCTCATCTACTTCGACAAACCATCGCTACCTTCATACGTCACGAGCTCACTTTAATTAAAAATGAAAGACGCTCGTAAAGAGGACCGGGCAAGAGCTTCGTCTTCCTCTCTGGCTGTGCGAGCTCTCCTCTGCAGGTTGAATGCGGCAATATATATATATATATATATATATATATATATATATATATATATATTGTATCGAAGCCTCCGAACTCTGAAATGGGTCGAACTCTTGAGTACCTTCTAGTGGGGCTACCCAACTAGGACGCCTCTCGCGCTGAGAGAACCGTGCTTGGCTGTGACTGTCGCCATTATATTCTCGCTCGTTGCCGGCTAATAAACGCCTTAACAATTTGGTGGAGAGTGCTATGATTCCTGTCTATGCCTTTGGAGCTACGATCACGTACCCTGCCACGCCCCGCCGCGGTGCTCTAGTGGCTAAGGTACTCGGCTGCTGACCCGCAGGTCGCGGGTTCGATTCCCGGCTGCGGCGGCTGCATTTCCGATGGAGGCGGAAATGTTGTAGGCCCGTGTACTCAGATTTGGGTGCACGTTAAAGAACCCCAGGGGGTCAAAATTTCCGGAGCCCTCCACTACGGCGTCTCTCATAATCAAATGGTGGTTTTGGGACGTTAAACCGCACAAATCAATCAATCACGTACCCTGCCATCTACTATGTACCACGAGGCTTCTCAGCAAACGCCTCCTCCAATGCCACCCCCCTGTCCCGGTGCCCCCAGAATCCGCGATCAATCCATCTTCACTGGCGCTGATGGCACTGACGTGAAGGACTGGCTCGCCATTTACGAGCGCGTGAGCGTCCCCAACAAATGGGACGAGGACGGCAAGCTGACCAACTTGGTATTCTACCTTACGGGTGTTGCCAGTTTGTGGTACAACAACCACGCGTCCGATTTTGCCACCTGGTCCAATTTTAAGACCGCAATCATCAACGTCTTCGGCCGCCCTGCTGTTCGCAAGCTGCAAGCCGAGCAGTGCTTACGTGAACGTGCTCAGGAGGCTGGTGAGTCATTCACCAGCTATATTGAAGACGTACTAGACCTATGCAACAAATCTAATCCCACCATGTCCGAGTCTGACAAGATCCGAAATATCATGAAAGGCATTGACGATGATGCCTTCACGATGCTGCTCGCCAAAAACCCCGGCACAGTGGCTGAGGTCCTCACACTGTGCCAGAGCTACGAGGAGCTCCGCCGGCAGCGTGACCCGATGCTCCCCACCACGAGCTGCAACGCTCTCTGGCTTGGAGGCCAGTTGTGACCAAGCGGCGTTGATGGCAGACCTGAAGTCTTTCATCCATTAGGAAATCGCGCGTCAGTTCTCGCTCCTCCCCTTTGCCCACCAAACGACTGTTCAACAATCGCCTACTACCCTTCTCCCTCCCATCCGTCGAGCCATTGAACAGGAAATAGCGGAGGTAATGCCTGCGTACCACCCTCCACAGCCTCCGGCTCCTGCGCCCCTGAGTTATACGAAAGTGGTCGCCAGGCCGCCCCAAGTCGTTCCAGCAACCGCCCCTCTGACTTACGCCGAAGCTGCCGCTCGACCTCCGTCCTTTGCAGCGCGTGTGCCCGCTACGAATGTTGACGTAACCCCTCAGCCTCAGCTTCAGTCCACCATGCAGCCATCGTTCCGTCCATCAGCCTATGCGACATGGGTGAGACCTACCCCGGTGAACAGATGGCGCACACCCGACAACCGGCCCATCTGCTTTGCCTGTGGTTACGCCGGTCACGTGGCCCGTTATTGCCATCGCGCACAGCCAGCTCCAATTTCTTCACCTGTTCCTGGCCAACTCAGCCGTCCTTATCGCGAAAAATCGCCGTCTATGCCACCTCGATCTCGCCCAGGTCCATCTCAAAGATCGCCGTCTCCACGACGTCGTTCCCTGTCCACCATGCGGCCAAGTGCGGCAGCTCATGAGCGGGAAAACTAGTCGTCGCAGTCCACGAGGCAAAGCCTGCGACGCTATCGCATTGTGAAAGCCCACAGAGCAGCCCCTCGAATGTCATTGACGTGCTTGTGGACGGTGTTTGTGCATCGGCTCTTATTGGCACTGGAGCTGCCGCATCAGTTATGGACGAAAAACTCTGCCGCTTACTTCGAAAAGTGACGATGCCACTTTCTCGGTTATCCCTCCGTACTGCAAGTTTGCACCGCATTCATCCTACAGCAGAGTGCACAGCTCGCGTTGTCATCCAGGATGTTCTGTACGTCGCCCAATTCATCATCATTCAGGCATACTGTCATGACATCATCCTGGGATGGGACTTTCTCTCCCGCCATGACGCCGTTATCCATTGTGCCGCCGCCGAAATTGACCTCTCACCCTTCTCGCATTTGACGCCAGAAGACAGTCCCCCGACACTGAGCAAGATTCTAACGAAAGACGATACAAGGGTGCCTCCTAACTCGACGACGGCTGTGTCTGTCTGCTGCGCTGGTCTCTCCGACACCATTGGACTTGTTTCACCACCTGACCGCGCTTGCAGCAGGAAAGGGTTGCTAGTACCTTTTGCGACCGTGCAGGTCAACCAGGGCAACACTGCTATTTTTGTAACCAACCCATCCTCGTACGCTGTTACCTTGCTTCGAGGGGAATGTCTCGGCAGAGTGGAACCAGTCGACGACGCACAAGTCCTGGACGTACCCGATGACACGCGCGGACCCAGGTCGTGTAACATCAATGCTGTTTCCACTTCTGATTCGTCATCTGCTGGTGTATTTGGCCCCTCCTTCGCTGACATTCTTACGGCCATACAGCGTTCCCAACTTCTGGACCTTTTGCAAGAATATCGTTCTTCTTTCGATGTCGGGCGAAGTTCTGTCGGTCGCACGTCCGTTGTTACGCGTCGCATCGACACTGGTGCCCATACACCTTTACGGCATCGTCCATATCGCGTGTCACCTGCTGAACGTCGAGTAATTAATGATCAGGTTGACGATATGCTCCGACGCGACGTTATTCGGCCCTCGGACAGTTCATGGGCGTCTCCTGTTCTTGTTGCGAAGAAAGACTGTTCTGTGCGGTTCTGTGTGGACTACAGACGGCTCAATAAGATCACTCGCAAGGAAGTTTATCCACTGCCACGCATCGATGATGCGATTGACTGCCTTCATGGAGCGGATTTTTTTTCTTCTCTCGATCTGCGCTCGGGGTACTGCCAAGTACCCATGGCTGACGACGCTCAACCAAAGACCGCCTTCGTCACGCCAGACGGCTTGTACGAGTTCACCGTCATGCCGTTTGGTCTGTGTAATGCACCTGCGACCTTTGAGCGCATGATGGACACCGTTCTGCACAACTTGAAATGGTACACGTGCTTGTGTTACCTCGACGATGTCATTGTCTTTGCTCCGGATTTCTCTACGCATCTCCAACGTCTGAAAGAAGTTTTCGCACGTGTGAGCGATGTCGGCTTGCAACTAAATTTTAAAAAGTGCCGCTTTGTAGCACGGCAACTCACCATACTGGGGTACGTCGTGTCTAAAGACGGCATTCTTCCTGATTCTGCCAAGCTTCAAGGCCGTGGCCGAATTCCCCAAACCTGCATCTGTCCAAAAACTGCGTAGTTTCGTGGGCCTGTGCTCATACTTCCGACGCTTCATACGAAATTTAGCCACGATCATATCTCCGCTGACGAAGCTCCTTGGAAGTAACGGGCCCTTCAATTCGTGGTCATCCGAGTACGACGATGCGTTCGCGAAGCTCCGCCATTTGTCGACGTCGCCTCCCATTCTACGCCACTACGACCCCACAGCCCCAACGGAGGTGCACACGGACGCCAGCGGTGTAGGCCTCGGCGCTGTCCTGGCGCAGCGAAAACCCGGATTCCCTGAATATGTCGTAGCATATGCAAGCCGTACGCTCACGAGAGCCGAGAAAAACTACACCGTCACGGAGAAAGAGTGCCTGGCGATCGTCTGGGCTCTTACAAAGCTTCGACCTTATTTGTGTGGTCGCCCATTCGATGTCGTTACCAACCATCATGCACCATGCTGGCTTTCATCATTGAAGGATCCCTCAGGCCGTCTCGCCCGTTGGGCTCTTCGTTTACAAGATTACGACATCCGCGTGCTGTACCGCAACGGCCGCCAGCATGCTGACGCCGACGCCCTCTCGCGCTCCCCTCTGCCTGAAGGTGATGTGCTCTGCTCAGTATCCTCGGCTGCTATTTCTGCCATTGATGTTGACACTGTAGTGCCATCATCATCGCCATCATTTCTTGATCACTGCGCCGCGCCTCTCGCGCAGCCGATGCTAGCTCGAGCTGCGCGAGGATTAGAACAAGCTAGGCACTTGGTGTGTCGGACGTGGACAGCCGTTGCGGCTCCGCTTCAGGCGTGGAATAAAGTGCCGAGAGAACGACACGACTACGTTGGCCGCCGTCTCGTCTTCCTCTCTCGCTACATTGGTGACCCGGAGAACACGCCCTTCGCCGAGTGGCCCGCTGCCATGTTCCCGCAACTCTGCCCGCCAGTGCCACCGTTCCAATCGACCTACCTCAAGGTATGGTTCATGAAGCTCGATGCCGTTCTTGAGTTGAATGGCATCACGGACCAGCTGCTGATGCACGCCATTCTTCTCGACGCCCTTCCGGTGGAGGTGCGTCATCTCTCTGGCACTTCAACCTCCAGCCAGCAGCCTTACGATGACCTCTGCTCTGCGGTGCTTGCCAGCTATGGCCTCACCTACCTTCGCTGCAGTTTACTCGCGACTTTCAGGTTTTCCCTGCGTCGCAGCGTGCTGGACTCTCCGGCCCGAAGCTCTCATCTGACCGCAACCTAACTTCCCCGACAACGTCTCCCTCCACCTTGGGTCCGGCCACTAGCGCAGTGAGTCTCGCACCCGGTCACAGATTCGACGAGGTTCTTGAAGTCGTTCCTGCTGCCGACAACCTGTCCAACACGAAGTGCGCTCTTTAGAAGTCCTCGGCCGATGGTCCTTCTGGCACGCTTGCTACCTGCACGTTTTCCACGAAAGCGACGGCACGCGACACCGTGGCCCCACCAGACTCCACGACGACCTCGGCTGGGCCAGCTGACCTTCCTGCAGACTCCCCGCCTCTCCTGGCGCCTGTGAAGGCCCGCGGCACCACTCGCACTGTGGACCCAGAGCCCGCTGTGACACTCCATGCCATCAGTTTCCCCTGGACTCGGTGCCTGCTGCTCAGGGCCTCGTGGAATGCCGGCGCCTACTGACATCATCCTCGATGTCGCCTGCGGGGGTTCGGGCCCCTGGGCATGCACGGCTGGACGTGCGTGATGCTGTGTCGATGTCAGGGGGTCCCGAGGGCCGCACGCCTGGCTCACCGCGGGTGGAGCACACCGTGCGTGGCCCAACGGATGCGCAGTTGGGCCATTCGCCTGCCACTGCGTGCGCGTGCTTGAGCATTTCGGAGCCGTCGACGGCCCATGACGGCTGTGACGCCGCATGCCCGCCGCTCGGTCTCGCATCACCGGACGTCGGGTTTGGCTCGAACAGCGCGACGACTCATCCGCGTACGCCTACGCGTCGCGCGTCGTCAGAGGTCGGGGAAAGCGGTCTGTCAGTGCCCTCTGGGCCGGCTCGTTGTCACTGTAAACCATGTCGCACTTCGTCGGTCCAGAGCGCACCGTTTCAAACTTATCTGCACCCTGCTCGGCCGACCAGGCGGCCGCGGCGGCCGGTGATGTGCCACCGGAAGCGACGGTACCGGCACGGTTGGCGCACTGCCAGGGTTGACCACACTCCCTGTCGTCATTCCCACCAGCTCCAACGTGGAGATAACGCTGGATCCTCTGGACTGGCCGTGCTGCGCTCATGCTGCAGTTCATTTTTTGAGCATCAGTGTCCGAGTGCGCACGACAGTCGGCCGCGCCGGGGCGGCCTGTGTGTGTTCTCGGCCATTCGCCATTTTTCACCTTGTTGGTGCTCGCTGTCGACAAGGGTGTCCATCACGACTCTCGCCTGCCCCTTCCAACAGCGTGCCTGCCTGACCACCCTCGTCCGCTGCGCCATTCCCAGTGTCGCCCGCCAGAGACCGCTGCTTACCGATGACCCATCAACGCTGACAACCTGGACTTTCCAAATGAACACTTTATGGATTGTCGTTCATGTATATAGCTTTTGTCACTATTTTTTTCTTTTTTTTCATATGCCTTCGAATCGCGCAAAGCGCTAGGGGGGAGCCCTGTAGTTCCATCATCATCGCCATCATTTCTTGATCACTGCGCCGTGCCTCTCGCGCAGCTGATGCTAGCTCGAGCTGCGCGAGGATTAGAACAAGCTAGACACTTGGTGTGTCGGACGTGGACAGCCGCCACGGCTCCGCTTCAGCCGTGAAATAAAGTGGCGAGAGAACGACACGACTACGTTGGCCGCCGTCTCTTCCTCTCTCGCTACAACATCATCACTACCGAACAGTGAAAGGATAATTGGATCGGCCCGCTCATCGACATGCTCTCTGATCCATCCCCAACGCCATCCACGCGTACCTTGCGTCGTCAAGCTCGCCATTTCGCCATCCCTGACGGCCTTCTACACCGACGCAATTACGACGCCGATGGCCGGCAGTGGTTACTCGTGATACCCCGCTGTCTGCGGTCAAAGATATGTGAATCCTTCCATTCTGATCCGCAATACGCGCACTCTGGGGTATTCAAAACCTACCATGGCATTCGACAACGCTACTTCTGGCGCGGGATGTACCGCAATGTGCAGCAGTTCGTTCGCTCTTGCCTCACTAGCCAACGCCATAAACCGTCATCCCACATGTCGCACGCCGGTCTGCAACCATTACCTTGCCCTGACCGTCCCTTTGGGCGCGTAGATATCGATTTGTATGGACCACTACCTCTGACGTCGGCTGGCACCCGCTGGGCCATCGTTGCCGTTGACCATTTAACGCGATACGCCGAAACGACCGCTCTCCCTGCGGCTACTGCGCGCGATGTTGCGTCCTTCCTGCTGCATGAATTTGTACTGTGCCACGGACCACCCCAAGAGATTCGCAGCGATCGAGGCCGTGTCTTCTTGTCGGAAGTCGTCGAAGCCATTCTGACGGCGTGCCATTCTGTCCACCGCAAAACTGCTGCTTACCACCCACTGACGAATGGCCTCACCGAACGCTTTAACCACACCCTCGGCGACATGCTTTCTATGTACGTCGCTGCCAACCACACTAATTGGGATAATATACTGCCCTTCGTCACCTACGCCTACAACACTGCCCCTCAGAGCACGACTGGTTTTTCACCTTTCTACTTGCTGTACGAAAGGCGCCTGTCGCGCACCATGGACACAATACTCCCGTACACGCCGGATCTATCTGAGTGTACACCTTTTTCTGAGACAGCCAGGCTTGCTAAAGAGTGTTGCGAGCTTGCCAAGACTTTTACGACGCAAGAGCAAGAGCGGCAGAAGAGTATTCGTGATGGCTCTACCACTTCTGAGCCCACGTTTCTTCCTGGTGCGCTTGTATGGCACTCGATCCCGACCTCTGCAGCTGGCCTCTCTTCCAAACTACGTCCCAAATACGAAGGCCCCTACCGTGTCATCGAGCGCACCTCACCTGTCAACTATCTGATCGAACCCGTTGAACAATCTTCGGACATGCGCCGCCGTGGGCAAGACATCGTCAACGTGGAGCGCCTGAAGGCTTATTATGACCCGCTCATATTAACAAGCAGTTAGGTCGCCAGGCGGCTCCCTCTTCGTCCCCGGGGTAATTGTAGCGAAGCCTCCGAACTCTGAAATGGGTCGAACTCTTGAGTACCTTCTAGTGGGGCTACCCAACAAGGACGCCGCTCGCACTGAGAGCCCGTGCTTGGCTGTGACTGTCGCCATTATATATTCTCGCTCGTTGCCAGCTAATAAACGCCTCAACAATATATATATATATATATATATATATATTATATATATATATATATATATATGGTGGGGTGAAATTCAATGGATCCGGTGAAAAATGCGGTAGAAAAAGAGGTTGACAAACGTGCGAAAAAACACTAGTAAAACTAGTGTTTTTTCGCACGTTTGTCGACCTCTTTTTCTACCGTATATATATATATATATATATATATATATATATATATATATATATATATAAAGATATGTGTGTGTGTGTTTGTATGTACAAAAACAGTGCATACTAGTGCCGTGGGCAGAGGCGTGCCTGCCCGCGGCTCACCTCCGCTATATACATACATATACTTATATATCTATAGTAGAGATGAAAAAAACAGTTCATACCAGTGCCGTGGGTAGAGGTATGCCTCCCCGCGGCACACCTCTGATATATATATATATATATATATGATGTCACGCAGTTTATTTACTTACAGACCTACTGGAAGGCCGAGGAACGCTAGAAGAGCGAGGAACGCGAACAGGCCGAAAATACAAAACAAACGCAAGCTCGGGTCACGCGTGTGCACCAACGCTGTTGCTGGCCGTTTCTTGTTGCTTCGTCGTCGTTCGCATAGTTCCCTACATTGGCTCCCGGTGAATAGCGTAGCCAACCTGGCGACTTAAGGCGTAGTCACTATAGCGGGGTCGTAATACGGCTTCAGGCGACTCACATGCACAATTTCTCAGCCACGATGGCGTATGTCATGAGACTTTGTCAAAGGCTCAATCTCATAATTGACTGGTGATGTACGGGCGAGAATGCGATAGGACCTGTGGTATTGTGCCAAAAATTTCGACGAAAGGCCAGAAGTGCTCGGTGGAATCCAGAGCCAAACGAAAGCACCAGTCGTGAAAGTAGAGAGATGTCGGTCGGTGTCATGGCGCAGCTCCTGGTGGCCTTGGTTCTTGGTTGTCAGTGAACGGGCCAATTGTCTGCAATCTTCTGCGTACCTGGCAACATCAGAAATTGCAGAGTTCTCAGAGGAGTCAGGCGTGTATAGGAGGACAGTGTTCAGCGTGCACGATGGTTCGCGTCCGTACAACAGAAAGAAAGGGGAGAACCCTGTTGTCGCGTGCGTAGCGGTGTTATACGCGTAC
This sequence comes from Rhipicephalus annulatus, assembly GCA_013436015.1. Taxonomy (NCBI): domain Eukaryota; kingdom Metazoa; phylum Arthropoda; class Arachnida; order Ixodida; family Ixodidae; genus Rhipicephalus; species Rhipicephalus annulatus. The sequence goes on along the minus strand of WOVY01014561.1, from coordinate 41,680 downwards.
GTGACGAATGGAAGGACAGTGTCCCGATTGGTGTGGTCTGAAGTTGTGTACATCGTCAACATATCACCGAGAGTACGATTAAATTGTTCTGTGAGGCCATTCGTCTGCGGGTGATATGCTGTCGTCATACGATGAACCATGTTGCACTGAGCGAGCAACGCTTGAATGGCGTCAGACAAGAAAAGACGCCCCCGGTCGCTTAAAAGTTCGCGGGGAGCACCATGGCGAAGAACAAACTTGCGCAAGAGGAAAAACGCAACTTCCCTCGTGGTTGCTGCGGGTAGTGCGGCCGTCTGCGCGTAACGCGTGAGGTGGTCCACGCCAACAATTATCCATCTATTTCCAGAAGACGACGTGGGAAGTGATCCGTATAAGTTGATACCGACGCGGTCAAACGGACGCGCTGGACAAGGCAGAGGCTTAAGTGTACCGGCAAGACGTTGAGGTGGGACTTTACGTCGCTGGCGTGCAGTACAAGCATGTACGTACTTGCGGACAAATGTGTACATGCCGCGCCAGTAGTACCGCTGACGTAGACGTTGTACGTTTTGGAGCACCGGCGTGAGCGCTCTGCGGGTCGTTGTGAAAAGCTGTACAGATTTCCGAGCGCATGTGGTTGGGTATCACTGACAGCCACCTCCGACCTTCAGACGTGTAATTCCGCCAATAGAGGAGGTCGTCTCGAATAGCGAAATTTGTGGCTTGACAGCGGATAGTTCTTGAGACCAAATTAGCTAACGAATCAGTCAGAAAGGCGAGGAGTTGGGAAGTCCACACATCTTTGCGTTGTTCAGATGCCATGTCTGTGAAGTCGATTGGTGTTACGACAGATGAAGATGGTGACGAGGAGGTTGGGTCAGCCGGTAGTGGCGAGCGGGATAGCACATCAGCATCGGAGTGCTTGCAGCCGGATCGGTATACAACACGAATGTCGTATTCCTGAAAGTGATGCGCCCAACGACCAAGGCGCCCCGACGGATATTTGAGCGATGATAGCTGGTATAGACCGTGGTGGACCGTGACGACTTCGAAAGGGCGACCATAAAGGTATCGACGGAACTTCGTCAAAGCCCAGACAATTTCGAGGCACTCTTTCTGTGTGAAGGAATAATTACACTCGGCATTCTTGAGGGTTCGACTCGCGTAAGCGACCACGTATGCTTGGTATCTTGGTTTTCGTTGAGCCAATACAGCACCAAGACTGACACCACTGGCGTCGCTGTGGACCTCCGTAAGCGCATCGGGGTCAAAATGACGTAGTATTGGAGGTGATAATAATAACCACCGAAGCGTGGTGAAGGATTCGTCGCACTCTTTTTACCAAGCAGAAATGCTTTTGGAAGCTGTCAACAGGTTGGTAATAGGCACGATGATGGAAGAAAAGTTGCGCACAAATCGACGAAAGTATGAGCACAGGCCGATAAAACTTTGAAGCGTCTTGATGGAATTGGGCTTCAGATAGTCGGGTACGGCACGGAGTTTCGCCGGATCCGGGAGAACACCCTCTTTGCAGACGAGGTGACCCAGTATAGTGAGCTGACGTGCGGCAAAATGGCACTTCTTGATGTCCAGTTAAAGGCCAGCAGAGGTGAGACACGTGAAAATAGCACGAAGACGAACAAGGTGAGTCGAAAAGTCGCGAGAAAAAACGACGATGTCGTCTAGGTAGCAGAGGGACGTGTTCCACTTGTAGCCGCGAAGGATGGTGTCCATCATCCGTTCGAAGGTAGCTGGGGCGTTGCAGATTCCAAACCGCATGACGTTAAACTCATACAGCCTATCAGGTGCTACAAATGCAGTCTTCGATCGGTCAGGATCAGCCATTGGAACTTGCCAATATACTGAGCGTAAATTTAAAGAGAAGAAATATTCTGCTCCTTGCAAGCAATCGAGAGCATCGTCGATGCGTGGCAGCGGGTACAGATCCTTCCGAGTTATCTTATTGTGCCGGCGGTAGTCGACACAGAATCGGATAGATCCATCCTTTTGCGCACAAGTACAACAGGGGAGTGCGGCGATGGCGTAGTGGTTAGAGCATCCGCCTCGCATGCAAGAGGTCCGTGGTTCAAATCCCGGTACCGCGCAGTTCCCTACCGGATTAAAAAAAAAAATTCGCGTGTTTACGGAACGGCATTAGGAGGCCTGGTGTGCGGCGTCACCGGCAAACACCGCCGAGAACGCACTCCCTCACCAGAGAACGATTGGCCACCCTGGTGCAGTATCTGGCCACTACCTCCCACATGCTTACGTCAAATAACTCACGGCCCTCCGTCCCCAGCAGCTGCGAAGCAACTGACCACGGCGGCGGTCAGATCTGCAACGCAGCAGAGGGTGCTAAGAATCTCTGGATCCGGAAAGGCCGCCATTGGAACCTGAACTTGGCAACGTTTAGCGCTAGAACCTTATCTAGTGAGGGAAGTCTAGCTGTACTATTCGAGGAGCTAGAGGGTCTTAAATGGGATATAATAGGGCTCAGTGAGGTTAGGAGGACAGATGAGGCCTATACGGTGCTACAAAATGGGCACGTCCTTTGCTACAGGGGCTTGGCAGACAGAGGAGAGCTGGGAGTGGGGTTCATAATTCACAGAAACATAGCTGGCAACATAGAGGAATACTATAGCATTAATGACAGGGTGGTAGGTATTGTAAATAAACTGAATAAAAGATACAAGATGAAGGTAGTACAGGCTTACGCGCCTACATCCAGCCATGATGACGCTTCAGTTGAAAGCTTCTATGAAGACGTGGAATCGGCAATGAGTAAGGTAAAAACACAGTATACTATAGTGATGGGCGACTTTAATGCAAAGGTAGGGAAGAAGCAGGCTGGAGACCAGGCAGTAGGAGATTATGGCATCGGTACTAGAAACGCCAGAGGAGAGCTACTAGTAGAATTTGCAGAACGCAATAATTTACGGATTTTGAAAACCTTCTACCGATAACGAGAAAACCGCAAGTGGACATGGAGGAGCCCTAATGGCGAAAATAAGAACGAAATAGACTTTATAATGAGTGCACACCGTGGAATCGTGCAGGATGTGGAAGTGATTGGCAGGGTGCGATGCAGTGACCATAGAATGGTACGGTCTCGAATTCGCCTAGACTTGAAGAAGGAACGACAGAAACTGATACGCAAGAAGCCAATCAATCAGCTAGCACTGAGAGGGAAAGTACAGGAATTCAGAGTGTCGCTGCAGAACAGGTACTCGGCTGTTAGTGAGGAAACCAACCTTAGCGTAGATACAATGAATCATAATCTGACGAGTATCATTACGGAGTGTGCAGTGGAAGTTGGAGGCAGGGTAGTTAGACAAGACACTGGCAAGCTTTCCCAGGAAACGAAGAACCTAATTAATAAGCGTCAAATCATGAAAGTGTCAAGTACAACAGACAAAATAGAACTGGCAGAGCTTTCGAAGTTGATTAATAGACGTAAGGTATGCGATGTAAGAAGGTATAACATGGAGAGAATTGAACACGCTCTGAAAAACACAGGAAATGTCAAAGCATTGAAGAGGAAACTTGGGATAGGCAAAAGTCGGATGTATGCACTAAGGGACAAAAAAGGCAAAATAACTACCAATATGGATAGGATAGTTAAAATAGCGGAGGAGTTTTACAGAGATCTGTACAGTAGCCGAGACAACCACGACCTTAATACTATAAGAACTAGCAGTAACCCAGATTACACCCCACCAGTAATGAAAGAAGAAGTCAGAAAAGCTTTGGAGAGCATGCAAAGGGGCAAAGCTCCTGGTGAGGATCAGGTAACATCAGATCTGCTGAAAGATGGAGGACAGATTGTGTTAGAAAAACTAGCCACCCTGTTTACGAGGTGTCTCCTGACGGGAAGAGTACCGGAGTCCTGGAAGAACGCTAACATCATCTTAATACATAAGAAAGGAGATGACAAAGACTTGAAAAATTACAGGCCGATCAGCTTGCTCTCCGTAGTATACAAGCTATTTACAAAGGTAATTGCTAACAGAGTAAAGAAAACATTAGAATTCAATCACCCAAAGGAACAAGCAGGATTTCGAACAGGCTACTCAACAATCGACCACATTCATACTATCAATCAGGTAATAAAGAAATGCTCAGAGTATAACCAACCACTATACATAGCCTTCATAGATTACGAGAAGGCGTTTGATTCAGTAGAAATATCAGCCGTCATGAAAACACTGCGGAATCAGGGCGTAGATGAAGTATATATAAACATTCTGGAAGAAATCTACAGGGGATCAACTGCTACCATAGTGCTTCATAAAGAACGCAACAGAATACCAATCAAGAAGGGTGTAAGGCAGGGGGACACAATTTCCCCAATGCTATTTACCGCGTGCTTACAGGAGGTTTTCAGAAGCCTAGAATGGGAACAGTTAGGGATAAGAGTCAATTGAGAATACCTTAGTAACCTGCGCTTCACCGATGACATTGCATTGCTGAGTAACTCGGGGGACGAATTGCAACTAATTATTACGGAGTTAAAAAGGAGAGCAGAAAGGTGGGTCTTAAAATTAATCTGCAGAAAACGAAAGTAATGTACAACAACCTCGGCATTGAGCAGCGCTTCGAGATAGGTAATAGTGCACTTGAAGTTGTAAAAGACTATGTCTACTTAGAGCAGGTAATAACCGCAGAGCCGAACCACGAGATTGAAGTAACTAGAAGAATAAGAATGGGGTGGAGCACATTCGGCAAGCACTCTCAAATTATGACAGGTAGACTGCCACTATCCCTCAAGAGGAAGGTATATAACAGCTGTATCTTGCCGGTACTTAGCTACGGAGCAGAAACCTGGAGACTTACAGAGAGGGTTCAGCTTAAATTGAGGATGACACAGGGAGCAATGGAAAGAAAAATGGTAGGTGTAACCTTAAGAGACAAGAAGAGAGCAGAGTTGATTAGGGAACAAACGGGGGTTAAGGATATCATAGCTGAAATCAAGAAAAAGAAATGGACATGGGCAGGGCATGTAGCGCGTAGACAGGATAACCGCTGGTCATTAAGGGTAACTGACTGGATTCCCAGAGAAGGGAAGCGGGTTAGGGGGAGACAGAAGGTTAGGTGGGCAGATGATATTAAGAAGTTTGCGGGTATGCATTAGCAGCAGCAAGCACAGGACCGGGTTAACTGGCGGAACATGGGAGAGGCCTTTGTCCTGGAGTAGACGTAGTCAGGCTCATGATGATGATGATGACAACAGGGGACGACCAAGGGCTCTGCGATGGCTGGATGACACCACGTTTGAGCATATCGTGGACTTGTTCGTTGGCAATACGGCGCTCTTCCGCTGAAACTCGATATGGTCGTTGGCATAAGGGAGCATAAGTACCGGTGTCAATGTGGTGCGTGATGCTCGCTGTGCGATTCAAAGATGGTTGAGCGCAATCGAAGGCATAACGGAACTCTTGACGATGTGACAAGAGTTCCATTCTTTGTGTCGGCGATAGCTCAGCGGCAACAGAGGGCTGGAATTAGTCTGGCATGGGCAGTGTGGCCACAGGTGGCGTCATAGCATTGAGCTGGAGGTGAGGTGGGTGTTCGGCGAACTCCAAAGGGCGCAAGAGGTCAACTTCTTGTATGTTACCTAAACATTCTCTGCGAAGTAAGGTAACAGGCGACAATAGTGAGTTCGCGACAAGCATGGCGGTAGCACCAGATTCCACGGTGAGTACGGCAAAGGGCAGATATAGGCACGACATAGAGTAGCGTGGCTTGTTGAGCATATGGCATACGCTGTTGCGGAGGCCGAGCAGCGACGGCGGCATACGTGAGAGGCGTAGTGACTGATGGTTGCTGATGCATCGGCGGAAGGGCCTCAGCGACTTGGGTCCGAATGACGTATTGCAGGTACGGTGCCAAAGTTTGCGTGGGCTCATGTGTCAGTGTCAGCAGTGACAGCTGGCGGAAGTCCTTGATTGTCGAAAGCAGCAGCCGCTGATCGGAAGGATTGGCAGCTAGGTGCAAGCTTGCGAACGTGTCTGGCGTCGTGAGGGCTTGACTAGCAATTGCGCGCTGCCTACGCAATTCATCGACGCTTTGACAGAGGGAAACGAGGACAGCAATTGTGGGGGAATTTCTCGCAAGCAACATCTGAAAGGCGCCGTTGTCAATGCCTTTCAAAATGTGCCTGATTTTTTCTTCCTCAGGCATGGTAGAGTTGATGCGGTTGCATAGATGCAACACATCTTCAATGTAGCCCGTGTAGGTCTCGCCTGGTTAATGCGCACGGTGACGTAAATGGTGCTCGGCCTGAAGCTTGCGAGCCGCAGGTCGTCCAAAGACGTCCGTAATAGCAGTCTTGAATGCAGACCACGTAGTAATGTCAGCTGCGTGGTTATTAAACCACAGTTGCGCGGTGTCCACAAGGTAGAACGTGACGTTGCCCAGCTTACTTGGCTCATCCCATTTGTTACTTGCGCCGACTTTGTCGTACCTCGCCAACCAATCTTCGAAGTCCGAATCAGTGGAGCCCGTGAAGATAGGAGGGTCTCGTTGAAAATACACGGTGCCGCAAGTGACATGGATGGTCGAAGGTCCCATCTGGAGAGGCGTCTCGGTGGCCATGTTCGTGTCACGTAGAGGGGGAAGCTTGCGGGAGCGAAGTTCCAGGTTTGTACGGGAGTCTACACACCTCCACCCGATGTCACGCAGTTTATTTACGTACAGACCTACTGGAAGGCCGAGGAACGCCAAGAGGCCGAAAATACAAAGGCAAGCTCGGGTCGCGCGTGTGCACCAACGCTGTGGCTTGCCATTTCTTGCTGCTTCGTCGTCGTTCGCATAGTTCGTATATATATGTGTGACGCTAGATGCGGTAGACGTGGCATGGCTCATACCCCATGTTTATTCTGTTCTCCACTTCTTCCTTCTCTGCCTCTACTACTAACTCCTAACCATCGCTACCTTCTTACGTTACATGATTCCCCCTCCCCCCGAAAGAAGTCGCGTCAGACGAACAGAAATGAAAACTGAACATACATAGCTTAGAAGTAAACACTGTCAAAAAGAGAAGATCATTCCATGTCCGAGAGAGAGAGAGAATAAACTTTATTGGGTTCCAGCATGCGGGATTCCCTCCGGCCGCGCAGGGCGTGGGGTTCCCCCTATCTCACGTTACACTAGAAGTCCTAATGTCACGCGGGCCTAGACCTCAAGGCCTTCGTGCCCCGGCGCCGCTCGGGTTACTGAGGGTGTCCCCCTTTCGCCTTTGCAGCGCCAGTGCGACCTCGAGCTGCCGGACGGCCCTTCGCTGGTCTTCTGGGTCCGTAGACCCCACACGCTGTTCTACTTGCGGCGGTAACACCGGACCGTCTGCCGGTCCATGTCCGAGGAAGTTTCCGTTAACACACTATAGCTTCACAGGAGAGGACAGCAATCCGGGGTTTTAAGTACAGCTCTGGAGGGCGAGGCTGGCTGTTGCGCTCTGGACAACATAAGCATGCTTTGAGCGTGGAATCAGATGGAAACACAGCCGGCATTCTTGCGATGAATGAACGTGGTGTGATGACCTTGAAGCATTGGCAGGATGATTTGCGCAGGTGTCGTGCTATTTGTCTTGATTGGGACCCATGCGGCGCCACCCGTTTGCGTGCTTGTTGACCGAGGCTGGTGCGGTGATTTCTGCGTCCTTGCGGAATACAGGGCATGGTTTGGCGCCTTTCTCGACGTTGTATGTCGTGTTGCCTGAGTCTTGATCTTGACTGGAGAAAGCTTACTCGACGTCCCTTGGGAAAATATCCTGGATTCGATGCTGTCTTTGTTTTGAGCGAGAAATCTTGAATATGTCGTCGGTTTGGTTGACTCGTTTGTAAACGGCTTTCCATAAACCAAGTGTGTTCTTCTGAAGATGATTTCATCCGTCGTCGTCCTTGCTGGTGTAGCCCTTCCAGACTCTGTTGTTCTTGGGCTTGATTTTGCTGGCACTGGTGGTGTTGATGTGACAGCCGTTTTTGACCATGACACTGATTTTCTGTGCAACTTGATGTGGTGTCCAGTAGACAGATGGTAGTCAGTGGACTGTTATGCTGCATTTCGGATAACGAAGGTTGTGCGCTCGAATTTACTGGAGACTCTTCGGAGGCTCTTGTGACGCCGTTCCTAATGGATGCTTCTGACTCGCGGCAACGTGTGCGATTTGATGGTTCCGAGCCTCCTGTGTTGTCAAAACTCCCAGATGTCCGTGCGCTGGATGGTGACACCGCATCAGGCGTAGTATGGTCAGACTTTAGTCGGAAATGTTTGTCTTTCTGTGTAACTAACGAGTTGGGCTGTTCTGACGCATGCATCTGCACAGAAGGGCCAGAGCCTGGCTGAGTATGTTCAGGGTTCCTCACCTCTATATCAACCGTAGTAAACATGTGAGATGCGAGGTGAGCGCTGTGAGCAACTTAAGAGGCAAGTGACGGAAAAGTAGGAGGTGGTCGAAGTGCGCGAGACGGAAAGTACTGTGCGCAGGGTGGCTCCCTAATGTGAGTGCTACGGTGCAGTGATGACGTAAGTAAAGGTTGGTTTTCGATTGGGCAGTTGTAAAACGCGGTGCGGTTGAGGGTACACTCTTCCTGCAAACAGATCTGGCTGCCTTTCAGTGAAAGGGTGCTTTAATTGCTCTTGTTTCAAAGGCCGATTCATTTTTGGTGTCCCAATGCGTGAGCAGTGCTTTTGACTGCGGCGACCGAAAGCGGTTGTCTGTGGATGGTCGGTTATAAGCGAATGTTCGTCGTAGTCGTCAATGTCTTCCTTAAATCAAATGATCATTTCTTGTTTTATCTTTTCCCATGACTCATCGTTTTGAAATATGTGGGTGAGGTAGAATTTGAAGGCCTCACCGGAGACGTAGTCGGTAAAGTTGGTGATCATCTCCCGTTCCGACCATGATGCAGCGGTTGCGTGGAGCTCGAACAGGTCGAACCAGTCCTGTACAGGTCCATCGTCCGCTGCTCCGGTGTACTTGGGGATGGGAAGGTCCGTCGATGGTTCTGTCATGATGCCGGTAATTGCATGCGGCTGCGATCACCTCTTCTGTGGTTGATATTCAGTTGAGGCGTACTGCCGGTGGTTTCGTGAATGATGCGAGGCTGATGAGTGGTGGCCAGGTCTTCATCCTGTCGACTCATGTGACGCTAGATGCGGGAGACGTGGCATGGCTCATACCCCATGTTTATTCTGTTCTCCACTTCTTCCTTCTCTGCCTCTACTACTAACTCCTAACCATCGCTACCTTCTTACGTTACATATATATATATATATATATATATATATATAGATAGATAGATATGAACAAATGAACAAAAACAGTTCATGCCAGTGCCGTGGGCAGAGTTGTCTCTGCCCGAGGCACACCTCTGATATATATATATATATATATATATATATATATATATATATATATATAGGTATAAGGGAAAGAAGTGTATACCTAAGGGCTCGTTTTTCCGTGTTTTAACACAATATTAATGAGATATAATAGACAGTAATGCCAAGGAATGTACAGGGGAAGTTATTAAAACCAATGGAATATAAATAAGAAGAAAGAAAAGTGGATGAAAAAATTACCAACTGTGAGCAGGAATCGAACCTACGACCTTCGAATTACGCGTTCGATGCTCTAACCACTGAGCTACCACAGCGGCCCTCCCTCCATCCACTTTTTTGGGTATCTGTGAATTTAGAAGTAGGAGCGACAGTCAGCGCCATCTATAAGCCAAACAACGAGTGTGAAAACACTCTTATGCGCATGTTTGGCGTCACGTAGAACGCGAACTATATAGGTATATATATAGGTATATATATAGGTATATATATTTAGTCCAGTAGATCCTCCGTGAGCGGTCACAACGTGGTTAATTTCGATGTTTCGGCCTAGAGTCTGGCCTTCATCAGGAATCCTGATGAAGGCCAGACTATAGGCCGAAACGTCGAAATAAACCACGTTGTGACCGCTCACGGAGGATCTACTGGACTATATGCAACGCTACGGCCACTCAACCACCATGCCTGCCTATATATATATATATATATATATATATATATATATATATATATATATATATATATATATATATATATGTGTGTGTGTGTGTGTGTGTGTGTGTGTATATAGATACATATATATTCTTTGCAACGCGGCAGACGAACGCTCGTCCCACGGCGTGGAATCTGTATTTGCTGCCTAGTAAAACATCGCTTCAGGGGACGGGGGAAGTGAATAGAATAAATTACGTGATTTTGCACCCTTCCTACTTTCTAGTGCAATGCATCCTTTTTCTTTGAATATGTATACGGCCAACTGTGTCCCCTCCCTTCAACCGTGCCCACTCCCCTTGCCCCCCCCCCCCGTGGTGCACATGCTTATGCCCAAGGGCCATCAATCATTGCAATAAAATCTTGCATGTTGATGTCTGCAATAACAATTGTATATTTTCAATTCAAAAGACACGAGTGTTTTGTGGTGATTATTACAGCTGTTGCTCATTTGTTGCAAATTGCTTTCGCTTTGAACCAGCAGACGTTTAAAAATTTGTGCGCTTAAGTTCTACTTTTTTTCTTGTTGGTAGAAGGTAATATATTTTGCACCTAACCTATATACATATATTTTTACGCATACTTTTTAGTATTTAAATGCATTACCAAGAATATTGATTGCGCAAATGCGGTGTAGGTCTGCGCGGCTGTAATCATGACACTTGTTTGGACGTGCTGGTCACCGATCGGGCGCCTCACAGAGGCAGTTTTATGTCGACGTTTCTCGTGTTTTAGGTGTGCTTGCGCTCTGTTTTCGTGTTCTGTGTTGCGCTGGTGCTGCTTATTACGAAGATGAGCTATGCCTAAGCGAGGACGTGTGGGTTCGTATTGTGGAGCACTTGTCTGGTACGTACCACATTTATGCTGTATCTGCTTTGTCAACAACGGGAGCGTGATTATGACGCTGTGCTACGTTTTTTGCAGAATGTGGACGATAAGTGACGTTTGTTAACTTAGGGAATCTGTTTTTTTTTGTGCGAAAATGTGTGAAGTTAAATTAGGGCGAAGTTAAGCGCGGACGAGCCTTTTCATTCGATTGAAGCATGCTTCAGTGTGTGAAGCAAAGAGCGCAAGTGAGCGTAACGGAAATTCGGTGGCATATTTGAGCAGAGTTGTGGCGGCGCCACCGTCTGTCGGCAGTGCTGTAGGAAGGGAGCCTTGCTTGTGATGGGCCAATATTTTGGATGAATATAATTTGGGCGAAGACGGTGTTTGGTAGCTGTAACTGTTTTTAACGTCTAGTGCCCGTAGTCTTGGATCTGGTGCTAATTTTTTGTTTGCATGCCTCTTCATACTGTCTGCTATAGAAGTGAGTGCGTCTTAGACAGCCTCTTATTCTGTATTTCATATTTACCACTGCTATAATAGATTATTGCTGGTAGCTGAACGTATGCCGGTGTATGCATTTACGCCGGCACGCATCTTTGAACTACCGTTTTAATCGAGTTCAGAGTTCGTTTATTAGGTTCAGTGTTCACGTATTTCTTCGTGTTAGGTAGGGCAAGGAAAGCTTGCCCTTGCGTTTAGGTGTTCATGCAGCCCATTCAGTCAAATTCGAGCTTATGGTGTACACCCACAACAAAGGGTGCTTGATGCGGGCGGAATCCAAAAACTTCGAGCCGTTCGTAAAACTGGAACAGTATTTTTGAGCAAATCTCTTTTGGCTTATTGTGGCCGAATCACTGTAGCTTAACTGTTAGAGCCCTATTTTGATCATTAGTCAATGCGATTGATTTTATTCAGCCTGTTTTCACTAGGCTACAATTTTTTTATATTGTTTTGGTTTATTAGATTTTGTAGGTGCCTCGCCCAACCTTGGTATTCAATCATTGCTAAACGCTTTTACGTGTACGAACAATAAGAACAGTCTAGACCACCACGTCCAATGACAAGCTCAAGCCCATTCGGCCAGGAAAAGACATGGAACCAATGAAAAACCAATCGCTGACCACTTATAAAAGCTCCATGTTTGTCAATTGTAAATATGGCTCCTGTGCAGGGGCCAAAACTTCATGCTTTTATTTGTTTTAATCGTGGTTTATGTTGTTTCAATTGTCTTGGCATCAGATTACAACCTTAAGTAAAGTCTATCGGCATGTTCTACAGATTTCGGAGAGATCTGTGGTATTTTGAGAAAAGAATACTTTATTTATTACTAAAAACTCACGATAATGTTATACATCGCAGTATGCATGCATAGGCATGCACGTGTTGCTGTTAAATAGTAAAATTGGACAATGCATTTATCTAATAATCATGAATATAGACTGCATGTTTTGAAGGTGTTGGCATTGAAGCAATTATGCAACTTCAGAAATCACTCTCATCAAATGTTTATTATGTATTGCTCAGACGCAGCAAATAGCTTCCAGTATTCTGGTTACCGGAGATTATTGAAGAAGCTTGCATGGTTTATTGGAATGATATGGAGCTCGAGATGGGTGCCTTTTATGTCTCAGCAATTCCACATTTTTTGCATACATTCGTTAGACAGGCTGTGGTGAGGGGTACGTGAGGGATGAGTGAGGGGTGCTGCCTTTCTTGATATACAAGTGCCACATCGGTGCTAGTGCACTGATTTTGTGTTTGTCACATTTCTAATATATTGCAATATTTATTTATTTAGCATGCACGCGTTTTTCAGCAGCCTTAAAAAGTGTGTGCTGATGTTGCTTAAAACATTCCAAGTTTTTTGCACAAATAACGACTCTCCGAAGTATTCTGAGTCAGTTGTGGAGTTATGGTTTTTTTTATTTATACTACGTAAGGCTGCCTATATTTGTTATTAGCCTGTAAAGCCACACAAGTCACTGTGATACACATTGCATGGTGTACATCAGATGGCTAATTTGGGTGTGCAGTGCTTTACGAAGTGGCGCATATTGTTTTGAATGCCTTGAAAATTGCCCTGTGATCAGACAATACTGCTGTGAAGAGTATTTTCGGAAAATGTATGTAGTCTCTATTACCTAGAAAGATGTTGAAAAATTTAAGCTTTTAAGATGGTAATCATGTGGTGAAGCATCACGTGGTTAAGGCTGATTTGTGAATGTTATCTTTCTTCAGCCCCCGACAGATGTACATTACCTGTTCAAATATTGTCTCTAACATGCTCTAAACTGTAGTATACATAATTATGAATCAATAATATTGCGAAGTTTTGTATGGATGTCTGTGTACGTCAAAATTACAGCAGTCGTATTATGTTGCACCGAATAAACGGTGCAACGAGCCGAATTTCTGGTCTGATTAAAAAGGTGGCTACTCATAGGACACATCCAGGATGGGGACTTTGAGGCGACATAAAGGTGGTGACCAAATCGCAACAGCTGAGAGACACACAGGATGACCACAGACCCGACAAATATTTTAAGGTGACATAAAAGCGGTGACCAAATCGTGACAGTTGAGAAACATACAGATTCCGCCCTCATGTTGCCTCGGGGAACGATACAGTACACTTACTGCGCGTTCCCACTTTCATAAGGCGTAGTCCTTGAAAAGAGTAAGCAATGAGTCAAGAAGTTTTCTGACGTGACACACAAGCACATATGGTCTTCATTGTGGAAGTGCCTGCTGCATACGGCAGTCGATGTCAACTCATTTTCGTAGATAATTAGGTTATCTCTTGCAATATACTTTTGCCATTTAGTACACAGCTCAGCATTGCTTGAGAATTCGGTAAAATAAACACCAGGTGTTTCACCGAAAGAGACATGCAATACAGAACACAGCAATAGATTGTCACACAGCTAATATATAGCCATGTACGTAAAGCGTGTGCTGAAGGTTTTACGACCATCTTCTCAAGTCATGAAAACATTGCAGACTGAGAACTGAGAAAGTGCCGAACAAAACGCAGCCATGGTGGGTGAATTCCACAGCAAAGCCAGCCAAGATAGAGAGAAATGAAAATAAACTACCTGCTTGTCGCACTAAGCCAAAAAAGAATTTATACATATTTCTTCAAAAAAAAGCTAGTTTACGTGCCGAAAAGTTGGAATGTTGTAATTTTCTCTTTTTAAGCAGGTTCCAGCACATACTCGAAGGACAGCGCAGTAGTAATTGGCACAAGAGATGTTTAGTTCCGGGGCTAGCAGCTTGAGAGCGTAAGCAGCTGCGTTTTTCACTATCTTCATGGATGTGGCTTGCAGTACAAAGCACCGCAAATGAGTTGGGGGTCAGCAGATATAATATTTCCAGGTGGCATTAACACCTTGACAATGCACAATACCACTATCAGGGCATATCATCTGAAGGAGTCATTCAGCAGCAAAAGTCCTCTTTTCTCTTTACTTCCTTCCTCTGCATACGCAGTTATCTCTATACGCAGTTACCATGACAGATACAATTCTCATACACGTTTCGAAGAGTTGTAAAGCTGCATACCACAGCTTTGAGCCCTGGAAACAATTCCAAGTTTATTCAAAAAAAAAATAGAAGATAGTTGGCAACGGGAAAGCATGCTCATCGTTTCCGTGCGACCTCTCTTAATTGCGGCGACGTTGTTCAACTAAACCAAGGGCCAAAAATATTTGGTGTTTTCTGCCTGCAGAACATGTGCCGCGTTGTTTATATATCAAATTTTATTTCATTTCATTTATTTACTTTCAGGGCCCGAGGGCATTACAGAAAGGAGTGGGGTTTCACAACTAAAACGCGCAACAATACATTCAAAGCACTTCTTGGTGGGTGATGACCTTGAAGTTATTTACATCTGTGATGGAGGCGATGGCGGCGGGAAGGTGGTTCCAGTCCCTGCTTGTACGTGGAATGAAAGAGTCATAATAAAGATTAGTTCGACTAGATGGCACACCAACTTTTAAACCATGATCCAAACGGGATGAAATGTAGGAGGGGTTTGTGAAATGCTGTTCTTTTAAAATGGGGTTGTGATGAAATATTTTGTGAAAAAGTGAAAGCCGAGAGCATTTACGACGCAACGACAGATCAGGCAAGTTTAGTGACGTTTTCATTGCAGTTACGCTAGAATGGCGGGAGTAGTTAGAAAATACAAAACGAGCTGCGCGGTTTTGAATCGATTCGAGGGCGAGGATTAGAGTATGTTTGAAAGGATCCCAGATGGCGCATGCGTACTCTAATTTCGGACGTAAAACAATTGTAAATAGTTGCGATTGTTTTATGCCTCTAGCATTATGCCTTGTTATTCAATCCTTTCTCATTTTTATTACTGAGTTTCAGCTTGTATATTCACGAGCATATGGGATGAGCCGTCTGACAACATAGTTTTTTTCTCTAGCGAGACGATCCTCTCTTTACCTCCGACTTCTTGAATAGTTCTCCTGTCCGTCAAGAACCCCCCTTCCGTGGTTTCACATCGTGCCACGCACTTGTGCTGCGTGTGCGGTGCAGGAGATGAGAGGTTAGGGTCACAGCGCCCTTACCGCTGACGAGGGTGCGAAACCTACTCAGCAACTCTCCCATTGCTTTAACGATGGTCAAAAATGCCGCAAGAAAAAAAAACTGTGCTGATATGCACTCTAGCGCGGACCTAGCTAGAGATAGATGTCTTTACGTGTGACCTGGTTCAGCAAGCCGTAGGCCACAAGATAACTTTGTGATTGCCACGTTCTTTTGTTTATTTATTTCTTTATTTTCACTATTTTGACAAGTGAGGTCAATCGGCTGCTCGAGGTTTATATGAAGCAGTGTTTAACGATGTCGTCACCTAATCTTTGGCATCAACACATAAAAGGACGTTTCCTAATAATAAATTTGTATGGTGATGCGCTTGTCTGGGTTCGAAAAGTTACATCTGGAGACTAGTGACAACGTAGGAATTCGTTCCAGTTGGATCCGCCTTGCAAGACTCATGGCTATACTTCGCGAATAAAAATGGTGCTGCTAATTCAGCTACTTAGGAGCAAAACTAGTGACATTTCGTAAGTTAGTAATCTATGCCTTTAAATTTTCGTGTTACTAGGTACTTCTATTTCTTCTCGAACACCAGGTTAAGAGCTAAAATTGTAAAATGCCTGGCCGTCATTTTTCAAATGCTATTGGAAGTGTTAGCTGAAGCATTAGTATTCTTGTTATAGTTGGATGCATGTACTCCACTCCCCTCTAGAATCCCAAGGCGCTCGAGTGCATTTGAGACGCTTGAATGAATGAACGAACGCACGAATGGAACCTACGCACCTGTTACACTTACGGAAAACGCTGAGGATAAACGTGCATGGCCTCTTGAGAAGCTTTTTGTAGCAGTAACAATAGGGTTAATGAAAATTGGAAGATACCACGTGTGTGAGAATCGATGATATGCGAAACACGATTGAGGAAGGGTGATAGGTCACTTTACAATCAGCACAAAGTTAAAAGGCGCACGTAAATTATGCCGTACAAGACATCCAAGTCATGGTTATTATGCTTGGAGGTTTCAATTACCTTCGTCATCTATCAACTTCACCTGATACAAATTTTGGTATATATTAAAGCTAGCGAAACATCCGCGAACGTGCTATGAGCGTAGCATGTAGTCATATTTTCTAGAAATCCATATCATGATTATAATATTTGAACGTGTATTTACATTCATAGTCCGTTCATTTCACGTAATACCAAATTTATTATATGTGGAACTAGTGAAACGGCCGCGGGAATGCCACGAGCGTAAAATGTAGTCATCTTTTACATGAAACGCATATATGATTATCAGCGGCGGTGATGGCGTCTTGAAGTTTCCAATATACTCTCACGCAACGTTGACGTACATGCAGGCTGGGCGCAGCGATGCCACGCTAGCAAAACGCGAGTACTCTATAGTTTGAACCAAGGTGCTGCCGAAGTGACCAGTGTCCGTCGGCGCGGCCGGTGGCGACCGGCGTGAACTGCGATTTGCTGCATTTCGCGCCGACGACGTTACTTTGACAGCACCGCGTCTGCCTCTCTTCGTAACATAGGGACACCATCTGCGCTTAATGAATTTGGGCTAATGACATATAGTAGTCAGTCCCTTCTTCAAGTGGTTCATGAAAGAAGGTTAAGACGGGTTTCTCTCTGTTATGACTTCTAAAAACTTGTGACTTCGCAAAACGATATGTGTTCGCCGTTATTTGAAATGTCGTAAGCAGACATTTGCTTCTGGGTAAATGCTACCACTGCACATTTTCCATGGGACACTCTAAGAGCTTGCTGACGAACGCATGTAGACGGGGCTGTAGCTGCCTTTTGAAGGCGGGTGCGAAGCTGAAGGCGTCTCATACCAGGTGCCCAAACGAAGGTGTCATTACTATAAATAGAAAGTTGCACAGTGCTTAGTAACTTCTATCATTACAATCAGGCTCAGATTGAAGATTGTAAGGCTTAGAATGCATCATTTAGAGACTACTCGGCAACTGTGAAACTCAGGTCATGGGTCGTGGTCTCAACTGTAAGCAGCTGTGCATCTAGTGCATATACTTTTATATCTGGTCAATCGAACTCACTGTATCTAAAACACTAAGGCTGCTTGCATGGATGACATAATCTGAAGCACCTTCAACATCTAAAGACAGAGTGGCCTACTGTCTCTCACAGGTCTTACACTGTTTCTGACAGGTGTTCGACCAATGTCACCAGATCAACAACGTTGTCGGTGTATGAACGAGCGTGCCGGAATCCTTTCATGGCATCTGGATAGATTTCATAGCGCTCTAAACACCTCTGCGGCCGCGTTAGATTTATTCTTTCGATTTTTTACCACCTAACTAGGAAGTGCGATACAATGGTATGAGGCAATTTCCAGCTTTCAGAGGCAGAATGAGGCGACTTTAATGCTTGGAGAACCGTGCCAGTGTGCTAGCAGTCGTTGTAAAAGTACACAAGATTGCCTTTCGATCTTTGTCTTCATGTTTCGACAAAGCTTGATACGAAAAATTGTGAGGTCCTAGTGAGAAGAGGGCGTCGGAACAACGCCAGTGCCACTTCTAGCTAACAAAAAACGGCACGCCAGCCCAGGATCATGTTAAAGTGGTGAGTGGTTGATCGTCGCCATTCCTTTTTCCGTACATTCGACTCTCCAAATATCCTTACAAAGAAGCATTCTGTGATTTTAGTCTCTCTACCCTGAAGACGAAGTACCGAAAATGTAAACGAGTTTATTTGACCAAAGGTTGTTCTCTATTGCGTTCTCTATATAAGCGACAAAAGCTTTCACGCATCCAAAAGTTTGCAGAAGGAAACGAATACTTTTAGAAAATCTGCTGAATGTTTAGGGAAATTCAACCGCTGAGCAAAAACAGCTTCACAGCCCGACAGTTTTCTTTGTGTGAAAAAGGCTTCGTTTTTTTTAACATGACGCACCACCCTCTGATACTCCCTCATCATCCTACTCCCACCCTCCCTCATCATCTTGGTGAAAATTAGAGGTTTATTATACCTTCAAGAACTTCTTAACTGCGTCTTATTCTAAGCACATTGAACGTTGGCAGCAAAGCGCATCAATGAACGAGCAAACTGTGTTATCTATTATGAATACCTTATAAAGTATGAGCCGAAGTCAGGCAGATTCTGATGTTATTATTCTATCTTTCGGTGTTTCTTCGTAAAATCAAGCAATAGAAATGTTATCCTATGAGAGCAAGCCTATAAAAAAGTAGGCATATGCATAAAACATTGCGGAGTTTTCAAACAAGGGGGATTTATTTCACGAAGTTCTCGTGCCTCGCGAGACTCGAACAAACTTTATAAGGGTTTTCGTGCCCGACTTTCTCACTACAAATAAGCTTCTCACTCATTTCTACTTTTTTTATTCAGTTTACCTCTTCCGCACATCTGGAGCAGAAGGCGAGAGAGTGAAGACGAACTATATTTAACGACATGGCAGAAGGATTCCACAGAGAGAAAATAATAAGGCGGAGCACCCCAATGCACAAGTGCTAAAGCAAACCAGCGACTGCTATTTCGAGGACTTGCGGAGTATCTTCGCCAGGATGAGGTGGAGAGATAATTAGGGACGAGAAGAAACTCTGTCCTCTTTCTTTATTTCCTCGGACTCCTCCCTTCCAGCTGTTACTGAACAAAGACAATTGGTTCCGTACCGCAACAACAAGAAGATAATCGTAAGAGATGACATTCCGGTAAAGGAAAATATCTTGAGCGAAGTTCAATTAGAATGAGTGAGTCGGTTTATTGAAGCCCAAGGAAGAAGAACAGAAAATAAAACAATAGGAAAACAGAAAATCAGGTAAGATCTTTCATGCAGTGCTCTGTCATGTAGTGGGTTTCAAAGTACAGTTGCGCGCTGACTGGTTACGCTTTTGTGTTGCGTGGATGTGTCAAACATTCGGTCGTTTCAACTGCTGTAACAATTCAAATAGCTTTTCTCGTCCCACCTTTTGCGGTTGCTTTCAAAGTGGGTCCAGTGCTAAGAGTTCGTGTTCGTTTTACTAGAATTGATACCCGTAGCGTTCTTCGTGAGTGCCTATGAACTTATTAGATTTTCGCGATGAAAATCAATGTCAGATTAAACAGCTATTAGTAGTGCGGAACACAAATTATCCAACGTGAAGCACTTTTATTGAACTTCGGCAAATTTGAACGTATCTATCTATCTATCTATCTATCTATCTATCTATCTATCTATCTATCTATCTATCTATCTATCTATCTAAGACATTCAGCTCTCCTGGCCGTTCTGATTATGGTATCGATACCAAATTTGGTATAGCATAAAATTACTTTATGACGAGCAAATGCCCTTTGTCTTCACATTAAAATCATGACATTTATATTATAAAAGTCATCATTTATATGTCGTAGTCCTGCTGCCCTTGTGGTGGTTTTGTTCACATGACATATTGCCACACTTGTATAGTATGACATCACTGCTTAGCGGACATAAGTGTACAGACCCTAACATGGTAATCATGACATGCATGTAAAATTTACCATCTACACGCCACGCTTACGCCGCGCTCGTGGTCGTTTTGCAAGCTTCATATATACCACATTTAGGTATACGGGAGGTCAATGAAAGACAAAGCTATATCACTGGTGCAAACAAGATAATCATCAGATATGTGTCACGTAAGAACATGACTACATTCCACGCTCATGCTGCGCTCGCGGCCGTTTTGCTAGCGTCACATATAACAAATTTTGTAATACCGGGCGTGAATCAACTGTAGAAGTATATGACTGGTGCAAACATGATAATTATGAGATGTGTGTCACGTAAGAACATGAGTACATTGCATGCTCATGCTACGGTCATGGCCGTTTTGCTAATTTCACATATACGAAATTTGGTTATAAGGAACATGACTGCATAAAAAACGTTTATATCTGGTGCAAATATGATAATCATGAGATGTGTGTCATGTAAGAACATGACCACATTGAACGCTCATGCAGCGCTTGCGCACGTTTTGCTAGCTTCACATATACCAAATTCGGTATTACGAGACGTAATCGGACGTCGAAAGTAAATACCATGTGCAAACATGTTCATCATGACATGGATGTCATGCAAGACATGACTACATGCCACGCTCATAGTGCGCTCGCGGTCGTTTGGCCAGCTTCACATAAATAAAATTTGGTGTTACGTGAGGTGAATTAGTGACTAAGGTATATCGCTAGTGCGAATAATATAATCATAACATGCGTGTAATGTAAGAACACAACCACACGCTACGCTCAAAACGCACTCGCGGCCGTTTGCTATTGTCACACATACCAAAATTGGTATTACGTGACGTGAATGAATGACGAAGGTAAATGACAGGTCCGAACATGATAATAATAATATGTGTGTGATGTAAAGCAAGACTACATGCTTCGCTCATGACGCACTCGTGGATGTTTCGCTAGCTTCGCATATCCCTAATTTGGTATCGGGTGACGTAAGTAGACGACGTAGGTAAATTTGAAACATGGCACTCATGGCATAGAGGGCATGTACCGCTAAATTGGCGCCCACCTGGTATAGTTGAGCTTACCTTAAAGTGAGATATGAACATTCCTTATTCGTGGGTCACATATCATCGATTCCCACTGTACGTGCGTGGGTTTTGTCAATTTTTTAGTTCTATCTATCTCTTTATCTATCTGATTAGCCACATATGTGAGGGTGCTTTTATGATCACCCCCTTAAGTTGGGGTAAAGCAAAATACAAGGTGAGGTTAGGAGGACTTATGAGGCCTGTTCAGTTCTACAGAATGGGCACATTCTTTGCTATCGTGGCTTGGCTGACAAAAAAGAGCTTAGCGTGGGGCTCTATATCCAGAGAGATATAGCCGGAAGCACAGAGAAATACTATACCAATAATGAAAGGGTGGTATGTAGCATATTTAAACTCAATAAGTGATACAAGAAGGAGGTGGTACAGGCTTACGCGCCTACATCCAGCCTTGACGATGTGTCAGCTGAAAACTTCTATGAAGACGTGGAATCGACAATGAATAAAGTAAAGACATATTTACTATAATATTGATGGGGGACTTCAATGCCGAGGTAGAGAAGAAGCAGGCTGAAGATAAGGCAGTAGGGGATTGTGATATCGGTACTAGAAATGTCACAGGAGAGATATTATTAGAATTTGCAAAACGCAAAAATTTAGCGCATAGGGAATGCCTTTTACCAAAAACTTGGGAACATTAAGTGGGCATGGAGAAGCACAAATGGCGAAAGTAAGAATTATATTGTGTTTATACTGAGTTTAAAGCGAGGCATTTTGCAGGATGTGGAAATGCTCGGCAAGGTACGATGCAGTGACCCGAGATTGGTACGGTCTCGAATTCGCCTGAACTTAAAAAAAGAACGACAGAAACTCTTACGCAAGAAGCCACTCGATGAGCTAGCACTGAGACGGAAAGCATAGGAATTGAAAGTCTCTCTTCAGAACAGATACTCGGCTCTAATCGAAGAGAGCAGCCTTAGCGTGTACACAATAAATGATAATCTGACGAGATCCATTACGGAGTAAGCAGTGGAAGTTGGAGGTACGGTACCTAAACAAGACACTGGCAAGCTGTCTACAAAACACTGGGAGTAGCAGGATGCGATTCCGACCTTATGACGATGGTCGATGCGAGGGGATATGTACTGAGGATTGAGGATTAATTCATTATGTAGAGTGGGATGATGGAATAATTTGTGAAATGTACTCAAACGAGATATTTTCTGACGGGATGCAAGGGAAGGAAGGCCTAGGCTGGATTTCATTGAACTGATACTGGCGGCGCGATTGTTGTTAGAAAGTATAAAACGGGCGGAGTTATTCTGTACGCGCTCAAGTGAAGTAACCAGGTTATCGTGGTAAGGATCCCACACTGATGATGCATATTCAAGTTTGGAACGTATTAATGTTTGTACAACAGAAGTTTTAGTGCAGAAGGTGCTTTTGAAAAGTTACGACGTATGTAGCCTAACATGCGATTAGCACTATTAGCAATGTATGCGATGTGGGGTGCCCAAGATAAGTTAGATGTGATAAGAATGCCCAGGTATTTATACGAGGATACTGGATCAAGCAGAAAGTCGCTTAAGTAGTATTTAGGTGGGGTGTTATCCGATCTAGTTACGCGCATTACCTTACATTTAGCGATGTTTAAGTCCATTCGCCATGTGATGCACCAAGCTGTTACATTGTTAAGATCAGATTGAAGGCTTAAACTGTCATTATTACTAGTTATTTCACGAAAAATGACGCAGTCATCTGCAAAAAGTTGAATGTTAGAAGAAAGTGAAGACGTGAGGTCATTAATATAAATTAGAAACAAAATTGAACCAAGAACGGACCCTTGCGGTACACCTGAGTGGACCGCAGCAGATGACGAATTGTGATTGTTAGCAGTAACATATTGAACACGGTTAAACAGAAAGCACTCATTCCACTTGAGTAAACTATTGTCAATATTTAGTAGGCTCAGTTTCAACAGTAGTAGTTGGTGACTTTATCAAAAGCCTTACTAAAGTCTAAAAAACGCAATCAGCACAGGATGAACGGTCTAAAATGTGACGCAGTTTGTGAGTGAATTATATGAGCTGTGTTTCACATGAAAAATGTTTGCGAAAACCATGTTGTGCTGGTGTAAAAAAGAGTTCGATTCAAGGAAGGTAATCAGGTTGGTGAAAATGACATGTTATAATAATTTACAGGAAGTACTTGTTAACAAAATAGGGCGATAATTTTTCGGAGAGTGTTTATTGCCTGACTTAAAGATTGGAACCACCCTCCGGATTTTCTATTGTGTGTGAATGGTTGATGTATCTAAGGACTGTTGAAAGATTTTTGTTAGTATCACTGAACTGTACGTAACGGTGCTCTTCAGAAATTCGGTACCATTATTGTCATGGCCAGGAGATGAGTGAATGGGCAAATTATCTATGAGTTTAGCGATACCGGAGTGTTCAATGGAAACTGGTGGCATGGCAATTAAATTGAAGTTTTGCACATGGGGTTGAATGACGTTAACAACTCGAGAAAGGTTGTTTTTAAAAGTGTCACTAAGTAGATCGGCGCACATGTCAGTAGCAACTGGTTTGTAAAAATCATCTACTAGAACTATGGTGTTATCTGGTAAAGGGTTAATTAACCGCCAAAATTGCGTAGATTATTTGCAAGGATATCTGGGAGAGTTTGAGAAAGTAAATGTAATTTAGAGGATTTTAAGGTGGTAAGGTAAGCGTTGTGCGCTGCTTTGTAAATCGCCCAACAGTCTTCAGAAGGCGCTAGTTTTGCTGATCTTTAAAGTCGTTTTTTACGGTTAGATGGGCGTTTGATGTAGGTGTTGTACCATGGTGCCTGGTGATTAGAAATGATGGTTCGGTTAGGAATGTATTTCTTAGTAAGTTCGTGTACTTTTGCAGCAAAAATATTCCAGTTCGATTGGGCAGAGCGATTACGGAACTAGATAAAAAAGGAAGCGACGAAGTTTTGTAGTTCATCATTAATGGCATCAAAATTTGCATTACTATAATCGACCATGAGTTTTTTCACTTTGGTTCGTTTTGGGGGTGGCATTTTAAGGTGAAAAGCAAGCATAGAATGATCACTGATACCAGGCATATAAGTGATTTCAGAGGCTAGATCAGGCGAGTAGGTCAAGATAAGGTCAAGGGTACTTGAAGTGGTACTGGTTATTCTTGTAGGTTGGGTCACCAGTAGAATTTATACAAGTACTGGCATCTAGCGAATATTTCCAAGAACTAAACTAGACGTGGCTACTTACTACATACATAGATAACGCACGACCCATGGCTTAAACAGCTTCACCCCTGCAAGTTTATACCCTGAGGTATAAACTGGCCTTATCGTTAGTAACCACCGATGGCACATACCCGAGATAGCGGGTGTGTGCCACCGGTGGATACAAATGATAACGGGAGACGAACGGGTGATGCCATAAGAGGCTTCGCCCCTAGAAGTCAGCATTATTGAGATTTTGTATTTTGTGAACTGTATATAGTATAGGAAGTCACTGGCAGGTAATTGAATTGGTCGATTTCCCCTAGCTAACTTATTCGGAATTGCAAAATTAATCCAACTTAGAAGTGAAGGCTAGGGTATCATACCGTGAACAACGCTTCAAACGAATCGTCAGCGCTCAACGCACCACTCTCCTTTGCGACGTTAAACCCGAGAAGCCACCCGTGCACAACGCTGCTGCTTCGAATGGCATGTGGGTTCCCTTCACACAGATGGTCAAAGCTTTCATTCTCATTACTATAAGGCAGTTAGTGCATCAAGTAATCTGTCGCTGGCAGAATAAGGTCAGCTCATGCATTATGAATATCGCTGATCAACAGAGCCAATCCTGTTTTGAATACGTACGTTGTTTTCTTGGTTGCGGCTTTTCGTCAGTAATACGTACTCCAGCTAGGTACGATTCGAATACACTGATCGATCACATTTTGGTCAGTCTGTCTACCGATGACATTAGAGCAGGAGTATTGGAGTTTGCTATCACGGATTTAAATCCGTTATTGTTGTATTTCGGTTCTAAAGAGATTCATCGTAGTAAAAATAACGTGCGCACTACTTTTGATTCAAAAACCTTTGTAGACACCATTCGTAAGGCTAACTGGAACGAAATATATGACAAAAGTAACGCCGACACTGCATTCCACTTTTTTTCAGCTAAGGTAAGAGAATGTATTAGTCAGTCGTGCTCTGAAACCACAATTAAACAATGGTTCCGTGCACGTAGGTATCCTCGGATTACTAAGGCACTAGTTCATTTTATAAGAAAAAAGGACAATCTTCGCAAAAAGGTCAAGGCAGAACCATTCAATCATTTGCTCATATATCTACTAAAAACTTATTCCAATATTCTGGAAGCTGCCCTAAAGCATGCTAAACGGGAATACTATCAAAGTAAGATTAGAAATAATAGTGGCAACACAAGGCAGAAGTGGCAAGTATTTAAAGAATTTTTGAATAGCAATGAGCCTAAATCGCACCCAACTGCTATATCTGTTAACGAAAACAGATACGCTGATTTTGATTCTATTGCGGAGATTTTCAGCTCTCATTTCAGCACCCCTGTGACTACTAATACGAACACTCAGCCGGAACTCTCACTCTCAAGTCTTCCACGTATTCCTCAATCTTTCTTTTTGTATCCCACGGTAGCAGACAAAGTTAACAATATCATCACATTATTAAAGAATACTAGCCCAGAGCATGATCAAATATGCTCTTCTAAAATTAATCTTGTATAAAAAGAGTTTTCCCAAAACTTAGCCTATTTAATCAATAAGCTTTTCGCGGCTGCTGTTTCCTAAAGGCTTTAAAGCAGGGAAAATCATCCCCATTTTTAAAAGAGGTGATCGCAAATGCTGTAACAACTATCACCCGATTTGCATTTTACCTTTCTCTAGTAAAGTCATTGAAAAACTAATTTTGAACCGTTTAATAAATACCCATCTAAATTCAACATATTATACGATCTGATGATTTGGCTTTCGACAAGGTCTTTCGACTGAATTCGCACTAATAACTTTCACTGACAGGATTAGGTTGACAATTGATGAAGGTCTTTTTTTAACGGTGTTTATTGATTTTACTAAAGCTTTCGATACAATTAAACACGCAATCCTCTTTGATAAGCTTGACTGTTACGGTATATCTGGACTGCCCCTTCAGCTCATTAAAAGCTATCTCGGTGATCGAACGCAGGCTGTTCAGATAAACCAGAGTTTTTCATCTCCGAAAACCACTAACATTGGCGTTAAAGGACTTACCACTTCGTCTAAATCACACTAATGCTCTTATCTACGCTGATTACACTACTATATTTATCGCACACAAGGACCCACTCATGCTACAACAATCACTAAACGTCGACCTAAATAACGTTCATTCATGACATGTATCGAATCTGTTACTCACCAATCCATCAAAGACTAATTTCATGGTATTCCGTTCCCCGCAGTTGTTTCCAAACATCGCTCCATTAGCAGTGACACTTGATGGACACTTAATTCAAGCATGTGCATCTACAAAATTTCTTGGTGTGGTATTAGATAAACATTTGAAATTCAGCAAGCATGCACAGGCCTTAATTCAAGAGGTGTCTTTCGGTATTCACGTGACCATCAAAACACGACTTTACCTCTCCACTGAAGTCCTTTTATTTTTATATTACGCATTGATTCATAGTCACCTGTCATACTGCGTATCACCATGGGGAAATACATATTGGTCACATGTAAATCATCTAGAACGATTACAGAAGCAAGCTTTGAGACTCATTACTTTCAAACCATTTTCATCACCATCAGCTCCCCTTTTCAGAAACATGAACATTTTACCTCTGCATAAACTCTCCAGCTACAAAATACTAATGATCATGTTTCGTATCCTTAATAATGAATTATACATTTCCAGTTTCTCGGGAGTTACTCTTGTAAATACTAACAACACGAGGTTTTCAGCTAACCGTATTCTACTTCTACCTAAAGTACGTACCAACTATGGTCAAATGACGGCACGATTTTCATGCATAACACTGTGGAACATGCTGCCTGTTGATCTCAAATACTGCTCCATGTACTCCTTTAGTAAGCGCTTGAAGGTCTTGTTGGTAAATGACTTATGACATGAATGTTTTCTTTTGGGTTTCTTTGTTTCAAGCAAATTGTCACCATTGCTCATATGGCCCTACGTTTTTGAACCATTTTCTTTTAAATATTGCTGTGATTTTGTCGCTGTATGCTGACTAAAAAGCTAATCCTCTTTTTTTGTTAGGAGGTCCCCCTGACAGTTTTTACTTTAGGACCTCCGATTGTGCATTCGCCATGCAAAAAACGTATTAATAAAAAATGAAATCTATTTTTGAATAAACAACAACAAAGAACAACAATATACAGAATAATAACGTGTTGTTATGATAAAAAAGAGTTAAAATCATTTTTTATCATGTCGCGCAGTTGGCCTCATCTCCACTACACTAAAGGCTTATGATTGTATGGTACCCCAGTACTGATACAGTACTTACTAACAATATGACAACTTCCATGTTTCCCAGCATGTGAAGAACTCGCGTGTTCTTTTGCAGTATTTATGTCGAGCTCTAAAAATAGTGTTTTTAAGGGCAAAGCTCCTTAGAGCGTGGCTTGTGCGTCCCTCGTAGTACGTAACCACCAGTGGCACACGCCCGAAATAGCGGTCCTTACATTGTCTGCTGGATGGGGGCACTTGTATATGATGAACACATGATGAAAAGATGTGAGATGGCTGTGCTTGGTGTTTTCTCTAGACATATGAACGGACGAACGGACTGACACACGCACGGACGGACAGACAGAGGGGCACACAGACGAATGGACAGACAGAGGGATGGCCGCAAAAAGAGATGGACGGACAGACAGACGAATGAACAAACGGACGGATGCACCAAGGATCACACAGATAGGCGGACGCAAGAACGAATGGACAGACAGACTGACGCAAGCTGCGCCCCACCAATCATCATTCACTCCGTGGATATGCTGTGATTTTTTTTAGTTATCGCCTGATCTTTCGGCTGTGTGCCATATCGAAGATCTGTGAAGCTGACTTTTCCCATGATACTGAGTTTTAGCTAAAACGTTTGTTAATTTCTAATAAACACGGGCTTCTCGCTGCCCACTCAACTACCACGAATCTTTCTGGCTCTGTGGCGTGAATCTTCCAACTATTTTCTCAGAGAGGGTAGGTTGACGTAGTCTACTGTGACGTACGAGCAAGGCTTTTGACGTAGACAGCCCCCTCACTGTTTCTGTTTTGACTTGCACACTTCTCGTCTGTTGTGAATACCCTGCATAACTATCTCCTCAATAGATCAGGTTGTGCGACCATAAATGACCAGACGTCTTCTTTTTGCAAAGTGACTAGTGGGGCCCCTAAAGGTCGGTATAAGGCTCAGTATTTCTTTTATTTATGGTAACAATATCTCGTTTGCAATTGGTTATTCTGATTTTCTTTTGTATGTCGATGACATAAAGATTTTCAAACATGTTCATTTAGTTATTGACCATCTTTTGCTGTAGTCAGCATTGTGTTCTTTCAATGAATCGTGCTAGAGCAATAAGCTTTCACTGAATACCTAAAAGGCCATGTTGACCAGCACATCTAGCAAAACATCGGTTTTGTCATTTTCATTAGGTCTGAATAACATGATACACTGTCAGGTTAATAAGATCAGTGATCTCGGTTTTCTTTATTGTTTGCATGATAGTGTTCTCTCGTGAGTCCAAACGAGCTGTGACGTGATCTTCGTTTTGTCAACGGGGTTTACCAAATATCTTGAAAATTCTATTCTCCTACAGCCTTCCACAATTAGTAGGCCCCAGTATGTCTTGCTCAACATGAGTATGCGTCTAGGATCTGAAATCGCACTGCTAAATCCAGCAGTAACACAAATGAGTGAGCCCACACCAATGATATGCAACTGCGACCATCGTTCTCCACTTTATTACAACCATCACCCTACGAATCTTCAGTCGTTACGTCAGAAACAACTGCCATCTAAGATTTTTGACGTGATGCTACAATGCTGTGCCGGCTGTGAACTGGAGTAGCGTTTACTTAGTCATTCATCAATCGCATTGGCATGGCGGATTCATCCATGTGTGGAAGCTGCATCTGTATAGAAACTATTGAGCATCTCTTGTGCCACTGTGCCCAATTTGATGAAGATCACCGGACTCTCCAGTGTGCCTTGAATAGACTCGATGACCGGCCATTTAATGAAGCAAAGATCTTAGGAGCCTGGTCGCACAGCACATCAGCACAGAAAGTCACACGAGCCCTCCTGAGATACTTGTCAGAAACTTCATTGAGCAACCGCCTGTGAAACTCGGCATTGTGTGTGATGTGACATTTGTCTATCCTTCTCTCTCTCTTTTACTCCCCCAGCCCCTTCCCCTTGTGTAGGGTAGCAAACTGGACGCATAGCCTAGTTAACCTCCCTACCTTTCCTACATTCCTTCTTTTTCTCTCTCTCTCTCTCTCTCTCTCTCTCTCTCTGCGACCATCGTTTTGCTAGAAATGACTGTGGATCTCATTTTGAAAGCTAGATCATTTCCATTGATATCACTGTACAGCCAATAAAATCAACCTGACCTGTTCTTTCTTTATGAAATTGTTCGCGGTATGATATCCTGGCCTTCACTTCTAAGTTGTAATATTTTGCGATTCCGCATAAGTTAGCCAGGGGAAATTGATCATTTTGTTTACCTGCCAGCTACTTCCAATACTATATACCGTTCACAGAATACAAAATCTCTATAATTTTGACTTTTAGGGGTGAAGCTTCCTGTGGCGTCACTCGTTCGTCTCCCGTTATCGTTTGTATCCACCGGTGGCACACACCCGCTATTTCGGGTACGGGCCACCTGTGGTTACTAACGATAATGCCACTTTATACCACCGGGGTGAAGCTTCTTAAGCCATGGGTCATGCGTTCTCTGTGTATGTAATAAGTAGCCACCTCTCGTTTAGTTTTTGATTGAAAACATTGGCTGGATGACGGTACTTGTATATAATCAATATACGATAAAAAGATGCGAGATGGTGGTACTTGAAGTATTCGCTAGACGGATGGACATACAGACCGACAGACAGGAAGACGCGCGGACGGAAAGATTGACCCACGGTTTGTCGGACGGGCAGATACACGAACGAACAGACGGACGCTTTCCTCTACTCATCATCATTCTTTCCATGAATATGCTGCAATTTTATTATCCTAATATTTTATATATTCCACAGTCATTGCTTTTATTGAAGTTTTGGCAGTCACAACATGGTTTTGCGCAATGTAGAGCTTCTTCTTTTTGCACTTTTTTAAGTCTTCCGTGGTGTCGTAAATGTCACACGTATATTTTCGCTCATATTCCATATTTCACGCCTTGTACTTTTGGTAATTTATGTTGCGTTGATTTCTTTTCGTCTGTGCGTTGTCTCTTTCTTTAGGTTTTTTCCAAGCCTCTCTGTACTGCATTCGTTATTTTATATGCGAAGCATTTCTTAGCAAACATCGGCGACTTTAAGCTTATCTATCTATCTATCTATCTATCTATCTATCTATCTATCTATCTATCTATCTAGCCGCTTACGTTTGGGTGCTCTTATGGTGACCCCCTTAACTTGGCTTGAATCAAAATTTGCATGAGAGGGTAAGATGGTATGGCCAATATGACGCGCTGAACAAGACATGAAGAATGTCACAATCTTGTCACGTACGTCGTTGTTGTTGTTGTTGTTGTTGTTTTAACTGTTTTGCTGTGGAGAGGTTGAGGAGCCTATTGCCTCGGCTACTCCATATCACAGAGTTCTGCAGCGAAAAATAAAATAATAATACAGAACGGTACCCAAAAATTAACAATACGGAAAAGAAAAAAAAAACACATAATAGCACACTGAAACCAGTTCAAATAACATGTCAATACACAGTTTTCTTCACGCAGTTCACACAGTCATAAACTACTTTCACGCACACCTTACTACTCTAATGCCAGTATATACATGACCACACTTTACATAATACTCATTTCTGGCTGTCAGTCATAGGCGCTTGTCCAGTCCGGTCTCCACTAAAAAGTCTGTCAGGAAGATTATTGCCTTTTTCTGAAGATGCATCTCAGGCCATGGTCCAAGTAGTTTCTTTATTGTGAGGGGCCGTCTGTCCAAACTTGCTAATTTGTTCTTTAATTTTTCTCTTTCTTTCGCGTATTTGATGCACTCCAAAAGAATATGGCGAACATTTTCTTCTGCATGACCACAATGGCATTCCGGTGAGTTGGATCGATGTATCTTGTGCAGGAAGCGGTTTGTGTATGCTACTTCCAATCTAAGTCGGTGGATCAATGTCTCTAGGTGTCGTGGAAGGTCTGTCGCTATGGAAAATTTTCTGTGTGGATCAACTTCATAAAGTACTGTTTCCTTTGATTTAGGGCTCTCAAACCACTTCTCCATCGAACAATGGTTAGCTCCTTGCGATATAAAATGTCGAATATCTGTCCCAGATATAGGGATTGTGCAATCCCGTCCTTCCTTCATTGCTTTCTTCGCGAGACTATCAGCATCTTCATTTCCCTTTATTCCAATGTGGCTGGGTATCCATTGGAATACGATGTTGTGACCCAGCGATGAGGCATATTCCACAGTTTCTGCGATACATTGTGGTATTTCACCATTTCTGTAAGGTGATCTCACATTTCTGATTAGCTGAAGAGCAGGTTTGCTATCAGTGCATATCACCCATTTTCGTGGATCTGGATTCTCGCAGATAAGCTTAACTGCTTCAAAGATAGCCACCAATTCTGCTGTCGTCGATGAAGATTTGTGCGATAATTTGTACATCTTCTTTTCCTGAATTTCGGGTATAAAGACCGCACAGGCTGACGCTTCTTCTGTGCATGATCCATCTGTATATATCTTCGTTTTTTCATTATGCATTACATGAAGCTGATGAAGTACCAACTGTGCTGCTACTAGAGGTGCCATGGCTGCTTTCTTCTCTATGCCGTCTATTTCATGGATAACGTTGAGAAGTGGCAGCGTCCAAGGTGGTTTTGAAGGTTTCCATTGTTTAAATTCTGGTAGTACTGCTTGAAATGATGATATAGTATCCTGTAGTCTCGTTGCCGTTCTTTGTGTTAGTGCACCAGATAAAAAATGACTTTCATGTTGCGTGAAAATTCTAAATAAATTTCGAGATGTTTCTTTAGTTCGCAGTACTGCCAAAGGTGGCTCTCGAGCCTCCGCATACACTAAATCACTGGAAGTTGACTGTGGTAAACCCAGACATACCCTCAAGCTCCTTGCCAATAACAAGTGAAGTCTCCTTTCGGTGGAGGCTGGGAGTCCGTGCAGCAGGGGCAGTGAGTAAGTTACGATGGGGCGTATCCAGGCAACATGTAGGGCTAATAACGACTCTGTAGTACCACCCCATTTGGCCCCGCAGAGATGCCGGAGGATTCGAATGGCCTGATTCACTTTTCGTTCCAGGGACTGGACATGAGGCGACCATGTTAGTCTCCGGTCTAAAATTACTCCCAAGAATTTATGAGTTTTAACCATTTTAATAGGCTGATTTTGCAGAATAATCTGGAACATTCCAGGTCCTTTTAATGTAAACGGAAGTATGGCTATTTTGGCCAGACTCAGTGCCATACCTCTTTGTTTTAGAAAATGGTCTACATTATCCAATCCTTCTTGTAGAGTTTGTTGTATATCCAAAAACGATGGACCAGACGTCCATATACTTATATCATCAGCATATACTGAACATCTGATGTTAGGTGGAAGATTATACGGGAGCTGCGCCATGACTGCATTAAAGAGAGTAGGGCTTAGTACGCTGCCCTGTGGCACTCCTTGGTTGACGACATGTTCTGACGTTGGGCCCTCCTGCGTAACTACAAAAATTTTCCGGTGCTTCAGGAAGTCAGCGATCCAACGCAATATCTTGCCCTTGAATCCCTGTAACGCCAGGCCTTCCAAAACGTGAACGTGACTCACTGTGTCGTATGCTCGGTGGACATCAAGGAATACAGCGACAGTGATGTTTCCTTGCGTTCGTTGGTTTTCCACATCTGTGACCAAATCCAGAATGCAGTCCATTGTGCATCTACCTCTTCTGAAGCCAGCTATGCTTTCTGGTAGTAGTTTTTTTATGTCTTACCACCATAAAATTCGTTCATTGATCATTTTTTCCATCACTTTTGAAAAACAACTTGTCAAACTAACCGGCCTAAACGAGTCCAACTGCATAGGGCTCTTCCCTGGCTTTAGCAACGGTATATACTACTTTTGATATCTTCCAACTTTCCGGAACTTTTTCTTCTCGCCAAATTTTATTATAGATGTTCAACAGGTGTAATTTTCCTTTTTTGCACAAATTAGCAAGAGCAGCGTATGTAACTCCATCTGTTCCTGGTGAACTTGTTCGTTTTACTGAAGACAACACATATTGGAGCTCCTCTGGTGTGAAGCTGTCATCCAGATCTGATGAACTGATCGCAGAGGACTTTGTTACAACCGCCGAAGCTGATTCTGCTGAGGATTTATATTCGCTCGTTCGGGCGGTCTCTCCATTTCTCAGTATAAGATCGCAAAATTCTTCGGTAATCACCCGTTCGCTAACTCCTCGAGACAGCGCTAGAGCCTGTAGTGGTCTCGAGTGGACTACTGGCTGTCGGAGGGCGCGTACCATGTTCCACAGTTGAGTTGCCGAGGTAAATGGGGAAAGTGAGGCACATAAATCTTGCCATCTTTTTTTTGAAAGCTTCTGCAGTTGGTTACGCATTGTAGTGTGTACTTTCTGTGCAACCTTGAAATCTTCTAAATTACCTGACCTGCGATATCTTCTTTTAGATCGGCATCGTATTGCCCGAAGCCTCTCATACTCAGCGTCAACACCCGAATACCCATCTGGAATGGGTACTGTACGAGTTGCTTTTGTTAGAAAATTTTTCATCTTAGATGCATACGTTTCTGCGTCAGAACAGGGTTCAAGATTTTGTCTCTGTAGTTCTCGAAAGATTGCCCAGTTTGTAATTCTTGTTGTGCGGTTATTTCTTGTTTTCTTCAACTTTGGGTGATATATGAATACTGGCAAGTGGTCACTTCCTCTTGTGTCAGCGTCTGCAGTCCAGTCAGCTCCAGCCGCTAATTCAGAGGAGCACACAGTAATGTCTAGTACGCTGCAGTAGTTATGCCCTCGTAGAAACGTTGGAGAACCATCATTTAGTATAGTGTAACCATAATCTTCGCATATTTTTACTATAGCAGATCCCCTTACACTACAACGCTCCCCAGGCAGCACAGAAGGTTGGCCCAATATTGGGGATAGATCGGCATTGCCTGGCCCATGAACGGCCCAGTTTTCACAACGTACCGCCAAGATTGGCTGTGCCAGCCAAATAGAACGGCGACGTTGGACCAGCGTTTACAACGTACCCCCAATATTGGTTCTGCCAGCCGAATAGAACGGCTATGTTGGACCAGCATTAACAACATTCCGCCAATGATGGCTGTGCCAGTCTATTAGATTGGTTATATTGGGCCAGCTTTCAGAACTTTCCGCCCATATAGGCTGTGCCGGCCTATTAGAACGGACACATCGGGCCAGGTTGTACAAGTAGCAGCCAATATGGGCGGAGCCATCCAATAAGACCGGCATTATTGGCCGCCGTTTGAACGTTATTGCCGGCGTCAGCTGAAATGTCAACATCACGATGTCATAATATTAGAATATGAGCCAATTTCTGCGTGTGCTGCTTTTTGGCGCTGTTCTGGCCCCCATTCACGCGCCGATTTTTCAAGTTAGAGAGAGAGTAATATATGTGCCGGGCACAATATTAGAACTATCTTTTCGTCATTAAACCATGCCCCGCCGCGGCGGTCTAGTGGCTAAGGTACTCGGCTGCTGACCCGCAGGTCGCGGTTTCGAATCCCGGCTGCGGCGGCTGCATTTCCGATGGAGGCGGAAATGTTGTAGGCCCGTGTGCTCAGATTTGGGTGCACGTTAAAGAACCCCAGGTGGTCGAAATTTCCGGAGCCCTCCACTACGGCGTCTCTCATAATCATATGGTGGTTTTGGGACGTTAAACCCCACATATCAATCAATCAATCATTAAACCATGCACAGCTAGTTGAAATGCATAATCGTTGGTTGAAGTTGTGCAAGGTAGACTTTTTAAGTGAGAAAAAATTACCGATCAAGTTTCTCTGTCAGACGTGACGTCCGATGCGGTGCTATCCGTACGTATGACGAAGCTGCTGCGGATACCGCTGTCTTACGCGTGCATGTAGACGTCGAATATCTGACGCAAATCTTATCGTATCATGTGTCGGGCTAGCTATCGACGCGACCTATTCGAATCTGTTTTGCGTTCACAGCACAGTACAGTTAACGGCACTTGCTGCTGCTTGACGTGTGGGAAGAGCGGGGGTCGTCAGTTGCGTTATGGTGACTGAATCATACAACATATGCAGTTGCCGTGATCTAACACACAGACGCGCGTGCGCACGCACGCACGCGCTATATTCATGCAACGACCACACGAATTCCCAACAACATCGCAGCGAACGGTTGGTAAGGTGTTGCGGAGTGTGTGGGCGTCGTAGGGCACCCTGTCGGTGCCCAGCTCGTTGCGAACGCGAATTTTGGCGTGGAACGCATCTTTTTTATGTACTTTTTTTACGTGTGCCCAAAACGGTAGGCTGCGCGATACGAGAAGTGCGACACACAAAAAGAGAAGAAACGTGAATGCATAGGGCAAATCGTTAATAACAAAAAAAAACACGCACGCTCACGCCACTGCAGTGGCGTGAGCGTGCGTATTTTTTTGTTATTAACGAAGCACATGTGCTTCCATAAAACATGACAGCTAGCCAAGAATGAGGAAGTATTCATTTACATACAAATTACTATGAGTTGCTGAAACTCACGCAAAAGAACATAATTTTCTTCCTTGGATATTGATCGAGTGCCTTGGAATTATGCTATGTGAATTTGACATATCAACAGTGCATTATGATTCCCACCATAAGGGGCCACAATCTTGGCAAGTAATAGAAGTACTCTTCCCACCTGATGTGCACCTAACGTAAAGAGGCCTTGTTTCTCAAGTTAGCAATATATATATATATAACCACTGGAAAAATATACCAGGTGTAACCAGAAAAAGGTGCACCTGCAGTTTTAAAGTTTAAAAGAAGCAATGACATGCCAACCATCCAAAATAGAACGCCCGAGAAAGGAGCATCAATCAGTATTACAGCAGCTAAAAGCCTGCTAACAGCTGAAGGTAGTCATGCTGCTCTTCCATTCAAGTATAGTGTACACTGAGAAAAGATACTGAAGATACACCATCAGCAAATGACAAAACCAATACAGACAGAGCTTTCTCTTATAATACAAAAAGTCTTTAGCTGAGGAGGCAAATAAGTCATTGGCACACAATAAGTGCACAAAAAAAAAAAAAAAGCTGTCGCACGAGGCTGTCAGCGCTTAGACAACACAGGCAAAAATGCAGTAGACTGAAGAAGGGAAAACCCATAGCAAAAGTTACCATACTCCTCAGTTCTTGCTTTGCGTGAAAATGAAGCTAGCGTGAAGTTGAACACTAGATTAAAGCACCACAATCAAAATCTGGAAGTCAATGCTTTAGGAATAATACAAAGTACTGAAGAAGCATGCAAAGAGCATTCCTGTGAAGGCAAATATAAAAAAAGACTGAAAGCTCTGTGGCCCTGAACAAGACAACAACACAACCAATCGAAGAGCCGTTCGGACCCACCAGCAGTTCTGGCCAACACTAAAAAGTCACAAAAACATACCTTTAATGCCTTTTTTACAAGAGAACTTGAAAAGAAATGTGCATACACCAATGCCAGAAGTATCGATGGAAGCTATTACTCATATTCAGCTCTTCATTGAAACACTGACAGAAGATACTGTACCTGGATGCTTAATTACTATGGTACAACTCAAGAGCGTCGACGCCAAGTGGCATAAAAATTATGATGGAAGACTACAATGTGATCAAATGCACACGTCAACCACCAACCAAGGTCCTATGCTAGAGTGAATATC
Organism: Rhipicephalus annulatus; assembly: GCA_013436015.1. NCBI lineage: Eukaryota > Metazoa > Arthropoda > Arachnida > Ixodida > Ixodidae > Rhipicephalus > Rhipicephalus annulatus. The sequence continues at coordinate 4,615 of WOVY01014561.1, read as the reverse complement.
GCAAAAAGTCTTGAATGCCTAATGTCACTGGCTCATACTCAGCGTTCTCAATCAAAATCTTGACCTCCCACACCGCATATTATTTCAACAACCTGCCACCTCTCATCATGTCATGAAACAAGCTCGAGTATACACAAACCCTCCTCACCGTTAGGTAGTTAGATAGCTCCACTAGTGCTTCACTCTCGGAACACATAGACCAGGGCCGTAACTAGACGGGTAGTGAAGAGGTTCTGAACCCCTGAAGTATTTTCATGCTCTGACTTTTCGTCAACAATAGCTTAATCTGGGCAAGTTGGTCCATCGTGGTTTTGTTCTAGTAACAGTGAGAGAAGCTGAGGAAGAGACAAAAAGGACAGGAAAGAGCGCTGACTGCCAACTAAATTTTATTGACGGTACTACGCCCACTTTTTTACAGAGTACAAGAACAGTGCTCATGCACAACGACACATGTGAGACCATGATAATATAATCTTAACTGAGAAAAGAATACTCTCTCTCCGAATGGATGAGTGAAGGTATACTGATGCACTGATCCATGGCCTTCCTGACAAGAAAATGCTTTCACAGTCTCTCTTTCATTTCTTGTTCTTGCTTTTTTCAAAAACAGTGTTTTATGAAACATAGAACTGCACTTAAATTCTTTACAGTGTATGGCCATGCGACTACCATAGCCATTCTTAACATTTTAAGCATGCTGTCTTGCTCAAACATTGGGGCATTGCCGAGTTTGTCTTATGTTTACGTTTCCACGTGTCAATAGTATTTCATACACAACATTATATTGGCATTCAGTATACCTATTCTCGTGACGAATGGTGAAATAATGGATATTCCTGTTGCTTTTTAGTACACACACTTTTGAAAACTTGCAAGGGATGGCAAATAACAAGATAAAATCATATCGGCTCGCTATTTTCTTTATATTGTGAAACACCTTATGTACGTACGGTATAGCATGCAAAGATCTTTGGTCATTCTGTTTTTATTTTGGTCCTGTTTTGTTTAACTTGACTTTCTGCAGGAAGGTTTAGCACACGGGTGTGATGGTGCTGTTGGGATATCCAGCATCCTTTAGTCTTTTAATCTGGTTTTTAAGGCTTACCTCATCCTTGTGCTCACATGACTTCTGAAGGGTGGCCTCAATGCATGTGGTGGCAATTCCTCTGAGTAAATTGTGTAAATGTGTAATTATGTGTTATGATGTACTAAAAAAGATGTCCCAAGAATCATAATAAGTGACAGTAGTCAAAGTTTTTGTCGCTGCCTTTATACAAATACCAGTTTATTTGTTGCCTCCTGCAGTATTTTAGGGCCTCTTATATAGATAGGATGTTTTCTCACTTTTAATACATTTTTGTATTGATGATGCCATATGCTCAGGAGGTAGAATGTCGATATGTTCTTTCTGATAACTTCTAGCTTCTGAGCAAAGATAATGTTTCAGAAAAATGAAAAAGGCTAGCATAATATTAAGACATGGGAAGAAAGCAGAGTTTATCAAAAATGAATGCATTAGTTGGGAATGAGAAAAAAAGATGGATGACAGGTCAGTAATGTCAATTCATTTATATTAGGACACATGAAATGTAGCAGAGGGTGGCAGGTGATTAGTTCCAATGAGATCGAGAAATTATCGGCCATAATATGAAATTGGCTCATACAGGACAGGGAAAATTGATTGGGCTTCCACCCTGCAGTGGACACAATGTAGGCTTAATGCTAACAATGAGCAAAGCCTGTGAAATTAATGCTCCATGAAATGAGCAGTACTGCACAGATTGCTGTGCTAGACTTCCCATTTTGCATGTTTTTACCAGCTTATCCTGCTCGCTGTTCAGACACAAAGCTTCACCAGAAAAACAATGTTGTACTTGGTGAGGATAATGCCAGTGAATCCAGTGTTTTATCTACACCTTTCCTTGCTTAAGTCCTCCTCCAAACTATACGATTTTTCTTGGAAATGTTCTGCTTACAGCACACCAACCGATCAAGTGAAACAACTTTATTGGGGTCCTGCAGGACGCGTCCTAGTATGCAATCACCATTTCACTTCACGTTACAACATACTGGTGGTAAAAATATTCTCTGGCAGGGTACAGAAGTGCATGCACTGAGCTAGCTTGTGCAGCGCGGTCTATTCCAGAAAGCTGAACCTATGTTTGGTACAGAATTTTGTAACCACAGGATGCTTGCACAGATTAAATGCGGCCACACATAGCATCTTATGAGCTTTTTTATGAAATGATCTCGCAGTATCTGAAAACATTTGTTTTTTTGTTTACTTCATAGTTCCCAGTGAAATATTTCTCTTGTTCCTCTCATTGAATAATGGCATTTGGTGTGACTAAGGTGTTCCTAATGCCTCACTATGAGATCAGAAAAACGATTCTCCTGGAAATTGCTTCACAAGCATTTCCTAAGATATTGAATGACACTGCTTGCACACGTACAAACATTTGCTAGTTTTATTGAGGGTTGATGATAAAGGGAATCAGTTGGTGCATCCAAGCCGGACAGAGATTGACTGGCCCTGGGGCCGTTTAGTTATATATCTTGCAGCTTGTTCCAGGTAGACAGGGCTTCATTCTGTAGAAATGGTAACTCATCTCACTGGTTCCCCAGCATGAAGAACATAACTTGATGCTAACACTGACTCAGATGTTATGAAATGTCATAGAGGGTACATGAAGGATGGGTACATGAAGGTTGCAGTTATACTAACTGTACAGTCAGCATGCTTGTGTGATATGTGCATAGCTGCATCAAAGTCACGTGTGAGAATTGCGTGAACAGCTGAAAATCTCAATGGCAGCATAGCTTAAGAAGGCTGTCATCCCTTTTTTGCCAGTTTCCAATATCATCCTTCCCTTTTCATGCATCTTCTTTCAATATATCTGGGGTTTTAATTTCCGAAACCAGGATATATTAATGAGAAGCAAATTTTGAACATCTGGTGTTCTTTAACATCTTCACTTGTTTGCAGTGCAACACCAGAAACACAGGACAGGGAAGGAGCAAAAGAGAAAGAAAAGACGGCGCGGACTCTAAAAAATACGGCACTGACATCATGACACGCACATGTTGTGATGTAAGCTGCCCAAAGAGTGGCCTCCCGTGAGAATAGTGAAGAATTGGGAATAGGATCTACCAGTAAGGGCTTTGTGTGCAATTCACAAACAGTGAAAAAGATCCACCAGGGGTGAACCACAGGTACATGGTGCACTCTGGTTGAGAGAGAGCAGAGTAAAACAGATGTGCCAGACAGGAGATTATAAATGGTTTTGTCTGGAGCTGGTGCCAGACCGAGCTCTGATTAAGCGTAAGGGGGTATTGAGCGCCAGGCTAATCTGATCCCATTCCTGTGATGGGGTGCAATGTGATGACAGGTGCGAATTCCATTTTCTTTTTTTTCCATGGGTTTAGGGAAATAATTTTTCAGGGATCAGATGAAAATACCTCCGACATACATAATAACATGCTTATTCTTGGGCGTAGTTATGCCTAGCCACCAGATTGGGAGAAAAAGGAATGTTTCCCGAAATGTGCGATAAAGTGTTTGGTGCTACGCCTTGACGGAAGTATTGATAGGTGCTTTGGAAATCGGTACGCCATTTCTGTAATCGTTAAATATGCAACTGCATGTGCCACTGCTAGGGATAGCGTGACACTCCCAGCCATTTCGGGGTAAGCCGTTTTAATCTACATGAAGATGTTAATGAGCCCGTTCTCCATCACAGCAGTAGCTGTGGCCATTCCTTCAACTAGGCCTACTGCAGCGCCAACTAAACGTCTGCATAAATTTAGCGCTAGTACCGTACATAATAATCAGCACGTGCCTTGGGTTCACTTCGATGGTGTTGTGAATTCATCTTGCGTGACAATGGTTTAAGTTGCATGCGTGCCTTAATCATTATTGCAATAGGAGACCATGATTTATCGTCACGCATGGTGTTGCTTAGCTCGGTCCTCAGTGTTCGAAGCAGGTTCCGCCTTGTGAGTGCATGAGAGAGGCACAAGAGTTGATTTCTGCTCTGTGTTTCTATAATTCCCTAGCCTGTATTATACAGGAAGCGGATAGTGCTGGTGTGCGTCAGCTGCCTCGGTGCGCTCTCAACCGCCTGCCTGGTAAGACTGATAGCTCATTCTATCAGCGCCTTGTCGTACTCCCTCCTCACACTGCGACATGTCCTCCACTTGGAGGACATGATGAAGGAACAAGATGATACGAAGCCCAAAACCGCAATGTTTGCAAGCCACAACCCGAGCAAACAATTCAACAGTGAGGCCAGAAAATCTACCTGACTAGGCCTGGAGCAACAAGCCAGAGAGCATATTCTTGGCTGGATAGATGGATGGATGTGGCCGTACCGTTTAGATCGGGCGGCGGCTAACGTCACCTAGCCGTAATGCTTAGTGAACTAACAACTAGATTTTTTTTTCCTTTAAATAGTAAAGTTGGACGGGTACTTTGAAGTGAAGGGTTTAATTTTCAATCGTGCCTTGACTTTAGCCACCAATCAGATAACCTCCTTCTAGTTAAGTCTACCCGCTTAAAGTCTATTTTGCCTCCCTGTCCCTAAACACCAGTGCTTTGAAAAACTCTGCGCCATCC